>OW240919.1:47169605-47438055 GCA_933207985.1 Pelobates cultripes
TAAACTGTATACCCTCAGCAGAAAGTCTGTAATGGAGAGCAAGATTAGTGAGGGATATGGTCATATGTCGATAAAGTAGTAATTAGTGCATATGACAAGATCTGTTTAAGGCACATGCAGATATGTGAGAAATGCCATTGGTGAGCAAAACATAATTAAACAACCCTAGAGTTATGGCATACGAACCGAGGATAACTTAATCGCATTTACCAATATAACAGTGAGTACAATAGTTCGAAATAATGAGCCGCCAGAGCGTGAGTGAATACAAGCAAACACATGTATATACAAATATTTGTATACACACAAACCACTAACCACTATCTACCTACCTACATATATATTTACATATTAAGACATGTATACTGTATATAGTGGTTATGTATGGTTTGTGAGCCCGGCATAAAACTGATCCGGTCAGTAGCGACACCTGCTATTGAGGGGCGCTAAGGTGAATGACAGTATAGAAAACGATATGGCTTCGTAAGGGGCTTAATACCTTAAGCTAAACAAGGCATGCTGTGATGCTATGTTTAGATGAGAAGCTGAATTGTACTAGTAGTAAAAATCGCCCTGAATGAACATAGCCGCTTCCGTTTATGAGGGGGAAGTGGCTCAACCTACATATTTATCATAAAAAGATATATCCCATCTATCCGCATGGAATGCATGGAATCTGGATCCTAATTTACTTTTGATGTAGACAGATAGTCAATATCCCGTTGGATATCTTGAACGTACAGAAACATGTACTGAATATTGAGTTATGTAACGTATGCTCGAATGTGTATGGAGGACTCTGTGAGGGTCAGCGTAAGGAGACAGCCCTTTGTAAAACTCAGAGTTTGAATCTATGTACAAGACGTAAAGGAGAACGGAGTGAGCTCTTGAATTGATATGTACATGAATAAAATGTAATGTTGAATACCTGCAATCCAGTTACATAGGGCAACCTAAATATATATGCCTACTGTATCTAACCAGCGAAAGGCCTCTACCTGACTGGTATTTCCAATGATAGGCCTAAACATGTGTGACGAGACCAATCTCGCCACTGTGCATTGGAGGAGCCTGGTTGCTCGCCTGCTGCCTTTAGACTATGGCCTCATGTTGAAACGCTTGATTTTCCCCTGCAAAGACACGAAAGCCGGGTCATTCGGTACTTGCCCTATTTGAACAGTGATACCCCAGATAGCTATGCCATGGAGCCCATTCGTATAACGAAAGACTATGTGAAAGACTTTGGCTCCATGTCAATTGAACTGTATGCATGTGATCTGAGCCCCATTCAGTAATAATGTGTGCTCAGATCTAGGCTATCTGGAGATATGTTGAATGTATCTGTTCTATGCAATAGCTGCACAGTTATATATTTTTATGTATTTTATTGTCTTTTGCTACCATGTGTTCAATGGAGTTTTGCCTCTGTCCTTGTTAATAATAGGATTACTTCCCAATTATCTCCAGGATAGAGGACTCTGTGGAACTGGTTTGGGCTGGAAAAGCCATGCTTCAGTGGTCACAAAGGACTTCGACTTAACCACTGGACCAATTTGAATGATTTTTGAGTATATTTATATTTGAAGGACGCTGATTTCAAATATGTATTTTATTAATATTGCATGCATACTTTTAAAGTTATAAGAATTGTATAAAAACTGTACATTTTTTGCCTGTGCTAATTAAGTTAGTCTATTGTCTTGAGATAATTGTATCACAGGGGAGGATTTCTGCTGGGAGTGGTTTACTTTATTGTATGTGTTGTAATGTTTTTATTGGTTGTTCTGAAAAATCCTGTGGGCGGTCCTGTATGTGTTAAACCTGCATAAAATAAGGCCCTTTGGTGTCAAGTAAAACAGAGTTCTACTTCACCCTCAATTTGGAGTCCTGTCTCTTATTGGGGGAATCTGCTACAAGGGATTGCTATCCTCTGCATATTCCCTTGCTATAATCACTCCTAAGCTCTTTTAAGAGCTTGTTCCTGCTTCGCTCTCTGAAGGAGGTGCCTGCTGGAGTGCTTGGAGCCCTCAGGAAGCGCTAGGAGTATCCTTCAACGGAGGTACCCAGTCGGGGTGCCAGGTGATCCATTACAACATGTTACTGAACCAAAACTACTGTGTGTACCTAATATAGTTCAATACGTGATGTTCTAAGGAACTTACCAATACCTAATAGTACGAGCCACGTAACTTGCACACATTTAATTCTACAGGCTCCACATATTTACGTCCGATTTAATTAAATCTGCTCAATATAATTATACAACAGGGTAGAATTCCAATACAAGAAGCAGTTCTAATACTAAACCTTCGCCTCCCTACTAAAAGCCTGGTTAGTGGTACCTATATATGTGAAAAATATGTATGTATGTGGTTTGATAATTGGTTTATATAGCTGTGCTGGTACCTTATGTGCCATTCAAGGTCCTGCTGTGATGCCGGGTATAGTCCAAGAGCTAATAGAAGTAGAACTAGCCATGTCTCTGTGTGACGTATCAGACCTAGTAGGAGTGCAGAGCAGGGACAGGGCCCTCCACCTTCCAGTCGCAGAGATGTGTTAAACAGCACAAAGTAGTTGTGTTTACCATTACGACATACTGGCATTCTAGCTATTGCAAAGTGGCGAAACTATTAAACAAAGTGGTGATGGGTGAGGCCCTACTAGATGCCAAGTGGCTTGAGAGGCTCTATCTATGCGTTGGCGTGAGGGGATTAGGTGGCCACCGAAACATGTGGCAAGGTGTCGGCCTCTTGTTGACTTTTAAAGCAAAAGATAGAATGGGTGTGACAGATGAGGCCCTCTTTATGCCACCATGTGAGGCGACTAACTGTGTTGGGCCGATGGGTGTAATACCTCAGAGTATGAGGATGGATGTTGGTCTCATGGGACCACTAACGCAAGGCATAGAGGCCTGAGAAAGTATAAGCTATCGGGCTCCTGATGTCCTGCCAGCCAGTAATGAAACTAACTAAGGGAGGCAGGGTAAGGTATCGCATGACTATGTGTAATTTTACCTGTCTGAGAACGAGTAGTCAGAAATGCGGTATGACACAGAAGGTGGATTGGCACAGACCTACAGGGGCAATGAGATATAGTAGGAATTGTGGTATGTTATGTAAAAGTAGATATCCTGTTCTGCCTAACAGGATATGTAGCAATGTAACATTCAGCCATAAGTAGGAGGTTGTGTAGTAAATCGCAGATACCTAGCACCTAATGATATGATGATGTAACGTACATGAGCGAGATGTAAGGCCAGCTCGTGGATCCAACCGAATAATCTATAAAAGACCTACCTAATGAATATAAGGGGTATGATGAGTACTGTTGCCCTAAAATCCTGAGTACTATGTAACCTGTAATAAACATGATAATAGTAATGCCTTTGATACGAATATACTCTAGCCAGTGATCCCTAAGGAAGAAGAAACGGATACAAGTGGAGGCAGCAGTCCTAATTATTAGACCTAAAGATATAATGGAATATGTGAGGATTATGTGCGTGGCCCTGCCTGGGACCTCCTCAAGGGTAGTATCCGACTTAAGATAAAATGGTAGTGCTGTTAAGGGACATAAAACGTGATAAAATCAAGCGAGTATACTATACACTTGAGTATACACTTTAGGCAAGCAGTGAATGAACACTACAAAAGTGTATATACCTTTAAGAATTTTGAATTCGTTTTCCCGGTAAGGTATAAAACCGCCAAGCAACGGCTACAGCACCTATCTTGGAAAAGCCTCCAGAAGAAGGGCGAAACGCGTTGAAAAGGTGCTCAGGGTTCAGCTCGGCTGCATATCCTTCTCTATCAGGTTCCAGGAATAAGCCGGATCTACTCTTAGTGTTTCTACGTTGAAAAATCTTTGGACAGCCTTTGGAGACGCTGTCTCCTCTGGAGAACCGGACAATCCGTTGGGACTTCAGGAGAACGAGCAGCTACAAGAGCTTTTTGCGTGGTCCTTAGTGATAAGTAACACATTTTAATTTTGTAAGAGTTCCTATTTTGGGGGGGCGAATATCTTTTGTACTGGGGCAATAAATGTTACAGAGTTACACTATCTTTTTGTCTCTCTTTGCCTTTAGGAATTTCCAGTACACTTTCGGGTCCTCATTTGCTACTATAAGAATTTGGACTTTCCCTCAAAGGAACTTATATGTAAATTGAAAAGACTTTGGACTTTTTACAGACATTTATACTGTTTTTATTGCTACAGTTTTTTAAGATACATTTTATATGTGTGCACCCTTGTTACATTTCAAGGGGATTATCTTCTCAGCGCTGACAATATCGATTAGCATTTAAGCCCTATATTGACCCTGTAACTTTCAAAATGCCATAAAACCTGTACATGGGGGGTATTGTTATACTCGGGAGACTTCGCTGAACACAAATATGAGTGTTTAAAACAGTAAATCCTATCACGACGATTAAATCACCAGTAAACGTTTGTGTAAAATAATGCAAAAAACAAAAATGTACACTAAATTTGGAAAGCATTTGTAGCTAAGTGGCTACTACAAAAGACTGGACACAGCCCATTTTGAATACCCTGGGTTGTGTACTTTTTCAAATGGTATGTCATGGTGGGGTTAATTTTCATTTCTGGGCTGCCATACCATCTCAAATGCAACATACTCAATCTGGCAAATAGCAATTTACATACAATATACAAAGTGTGGAGAAACACTCAATATACCAACAACCTCAAATTAGGGTGCTATTCCTTGAAGGTACTCCCTCAAATACCAATACAATCAATATTCAATAACAAAGAATGCACACCATATGATACAATAGTATCTATCTATATTTATTAATTACAATATAAGTACAAACCATACATAAATAATATAACAGTGACTTCCTAGGCTATCAATCTCCAAAAATACATATTTACCACATTTCACAAGCCTATATGGGCAGAAACACAAGTCACAAATAGTCCCCCAACGTTTTGGCTCCTCCTGGTAGCCTTTATCAAGGGTAGTTATATCTTAACACCATCCTGGAACCCCTTATATACATATATATATATATATATATACAAAGTACTTACAGCTGATGGCCATCAGTAATAACGTGGAGAGCCGAGACCGGAAGTGACATCATCACTTCAGACCACGGTCCCATACACTAAACATTAATTTCACCACATACATTATACAATCTTAGTGCTGTTCCTCATAATGGTTCTTCCATATGTCCTAAAGATGTCATATTATTACACAAATAAATATTTGCACATACCTCGCTACTTGCATAAGTGACATGCGCATGCACAATACTAGTGTGTCCCGCCGCCATGTTATTCATTGGCATCACCCATACCGTCAGTAAGTTAAGCAAAATAAATAAATAACTGATGCCCCAATAAATGAACTAATAAATAAACCAAAACGATCTTCAAAAAAAGAAGAGAGAAAGAGAGGAAATGTTCACTTTGTCACGGACGGCCTCTCTCAATAGCTCGTTTCGTACGGAAGCCTCCGTGATCCAAAAAACCAAAACCCAAAAAATCTAAATCGCACAAAGAAGCCCGCGCATGCGCATAAAAGAAGGCAAATGTTAAACACACATAAAGTATAAACAAAAGTAGACCTAATATTAAAGGGACAATAACGGAAGAATAAATAAACCATATAATATGGCCCAATGTAAATTGTATAAGGGGTCCCATAGTATAGTATAGAAACAATTATTTCAAACAATATTAATAGCAATTTACAAAAACAGAAATTGGCAAATCTTATGTTTGACCCTGTAACTTTCCAAATCACCATAAAACCTGTACTTGAGGGGTCTCAAAGGCAACATAGGCCAAGTAAACCAATCTGCCAAATTTCAATGTGCAAACATAGAAATTGAGAAAGCCCTACATTTGACCCCTGTAAGTTTTCAAAAACCCATAAAACCTGTACATTGGGGGCACTGTTGTACTCAGGAGATGTTGCTAAACACATATTGTGGTGTTCTTTGTCAGTAACACATATCAGGAACTTAGAATCCATGTCTAAAGTACAATGTGAGAGAAAAATAACACACAAAAATGACTACCCAAACGTTTGACGAAGACTGGTGGTAGAATTAGTGCATGGAAAGTGTTAAAATACCACCATCTGAAATACCCTAGGGGTAAAAATATATGGTTTGATGAGGGTAAATTACATTGGCTGGCTTTAAAAATATTCCAAATAGGACATGGGTGCATAATGACCAGCTGTGTGTCACATTCTGTTCCTAGCTGCAGATCATTCTGGCTATGGCTTCTGGTATCCAGTACTCATTTTACAATTCTTGTTTAGTTTTTCTTGGTTTTTCTGGTTTTCTATTCTATGTCTGGTTTTCTTTATGCTGGGTTTTCTGGGTTCCTTCCTGTATTCCGTTCCTGGGATTCCCAGTCTCTTGGATTCCTTTAAATGTTTGTTTTATGTTGCCACACCCGTTCCTTTTCCATAATTAATTTTGTTTCAGTTTGTCCCTGCAGGCAGTTGCTCAAGTTCTCTGCCTTTTCTTGCAGGTAAGGGCTGTATGTACTTTATTATGGTTTATTTAGCAGACATTAGGCAGAGTATGACCTGCCAAATAATGGGGTACATTGACGTTGTGGAAGGCTTATGCAATGTATGATCATATAATGTAACTAAATCCCCATGGTTTTTCACATATAGTACTTAATTATGTCTCCTCTTGTTTTGCCTTGTATCTCTTGTCTTGTATTCCCAGTTCATGTACAGTCCTGTCCTGCCCTATTCTTGTTTTCCTCATGTCTTGTATACATGTTCTGGGTTCTGCTTTCTGTCCTACTACTAGTTCTGTCTTGTTTTCATGTTTGGTGTCTGTTCTAGTCTTGCCTTGTTTCAGTACTGGATACATTCATGCTGCAGAGCCTCCCTATTCAGCTCCTGGGAGGTCTGCTTATTTCCATGCTCCTAGTTCCTGGAATCCGCTGAAGCTGCATCAGGGTCCTGGTATGTGGTTGCACAAAAGCTGGTGCTCAACAACAGGGGGCGTGCGGCTACCCTGCACCAGACTCTGCTAATCCACTTCCACACCGTGACTCCTACTTTCAACTTCAGGCATACTGGGTCTCCGGACCGCCACCGTGACACTGTGAAAATTCCAAATAGGAAAACTGGAATGCGCACCCTCTAAATAAGGTCTTTTAGCCCCCCCCCCGAGAACCCAACACACCTATACATTGGTGGTATTACTGTACTCAGGAGATGTTGCTGAACACATATTGGGGTGTTTTTTGGCAGTAACCCTTAAAGTTCTCAGTAAATGTATTCTTAAATTGTTATATGAAAAAAATGTGTGTTATAGAAACCACCAATTATTTTATATTTTTTAAATTTGGCATAGATTGGTGGTAAAATGGTTGCATGAAAAGAGTCAAAATACCCCACATTTATTACCTTAGGTTGTCTTCTTTTAAAAACTATATAAATGTGAAGGGTTATTTAGGGATTCCTGACAGATATCAGTGTTACTAAAAAATGGTTTGGAAATAGCACAAGTGCTACTTGTACTTATTCCCCTAAGAACATGTTAATATTGGGTATTTCTAAACTCAGGACACAATTTAGAAACTATTTAGTTTTTGGCGGTTGTAGATGCTTAACAGATTTTGGGGGTCAAAGTTAGAAAAAGTGTGTTTCTACATTTTTTTCATCATATTTTATAATTTGTTATAGTAAATTATATGATATGATGAAAATAATGTTATCTTTAGAAAGACCATTTAATGGCAAGAAAAACGGTATAGAATATGTGTGGGTACAGTAAATGAGTAAGAGGAAAATTACAACTAAACACAAACACCGCAGAAATGTAAAAACAGCCCTGGTCCCAAACGGTAAGATAATTGAAAAGCGGTTTGGTCTAAGGGGGTTAAAGAAAGAAGTTGTGCAACATAATGACTTAATATGAGTGAAGTTGTTATGGTGCCTGGAGGTTCTCTGCACCATCTTATCATTTGAGGTTCATTCATTTTTAAATGGTTTAACCCCAAAGTACTGTTTATGCTTCCTATCCTCTTGCCCCATCTACCTCCTCCTCTGGTCCCAGCTTTAATGAGGAACCCTTTCCCTTGGGCACAGGTGATAGGCTGAGAGAGTTTACTAACACTCTTAGCCTATCACTGATCTCCTGTTGAGAAAAATGTTTCAGAAACATATGTTCAGTGACCAGGATCTCCATAACGACTTAATTGAGATTATTTAATTATGGCGGCCAGAGTGTTCCTTTAAAGTATATTATATAAATTGTGGACGAATCTAGATTAACACATATTCCCCTCCACTTTCTCTCTTTCTCTACATTTCTCTCATGCAGAAAAAACGGTTTTAAGAATATACTAGAACATGGAACAAATTACCTCTTAACTTTACTCAATGTCATTCCCACCTTCAGCAGGACCAATTTGAGTCAGACATTCTTTTTAGGTGTCTTCGGAAGTCTTTTTTGTTCTGCCACGTTCGTTATCTCTGGCCCTGGCACTAGTAAGAAAAATCTTGATAGGCTTAGAACGTCTGCTGACACTCTTGGCCTAGCGCTGGCCAACCAATAAAAGGAATTATTTAGAAACATACATATGGTGCCCATTATCTCCAGTCCCTATAACGACTTTATTGAGTGTATGATATACTTATATACATTATATCTGGTTTCAGCACCTGGACGAACTTCCTTTATAATCTAAATTCTTAAGTTTGTTTTAATGAATTGATGTGCATTGATATAAATATTTGAATGATGGCTGAAAGAACAATATTATAAATTTATATTTGCTTCTGTAAGGCAAAACTATGTCACCATTTCAAGTTTATACAACTTTGCAAACATGGTGTAACTATGAAAGAATTTTGAAATTATTACATTCAGTCAACTCTAAGATATCCTGTAGATTGTGCAATGACTTTCTCTACAAAGCTTTAAAACAACTGGGGGAAAAAAATGCAACTGTAATTATGTAGCAATGTTATTGAAACATCATAACAATAATTACTGTATATGTTTGTTTCAGGTTCGGGATAAAAAAAAGCTAGTTTTACAAAATATAAAATAAATGACCTTCATTTATTATTCAATTTAACTTATACTTCACAACTCTATGTATAATCAATCAGCTCAGATCAGTCTTGCCCGGCATTGCATCTCTATCTCAATATTGAAAATATAAAATTTATAAGAAGCAGAACTAATTTGTCAAAAAGATATACAATGTAGGCAGACAATGTAATAGAGCAGCAGGAAATGCTAGCAGAATGCTTGGTTGTATAGGGAGAGGTATTAGCAGTAGAAAGAGGGAAGTGCTCATGCCATTGTACAGAACACTGGTGAGACCTCACTTGGAGTATTATACACAGTACTGGAGACCGTATCTTCAGAAGGATATTGATACCTTAGAGAGGGTTCAGAGAAGGGCTACTAAACTGGTTCATGGATTGCGGGATAAAACTTACCAGGAAAGGTTAAAAGGATCTTAACATGTATAGCTTGGAGGAAAGACGAGACAGGGGGCATATGATAGAAACATTTAAATATATAAAGGGAATCAACACAGTAAAGGAGGAGACTATATTTAAAGAAGAAAAACTACCACAACAAGAGGACATAGTCTTAAATTAGAGGGACAAAGGTTTAAAAAATAATATCAGGAAGTATTACTTTACTGAGAGGGTAGTGGATGCATGGAATAGCCTTCCAGCTGAAGTGGTAGAGGTTAACACAGTAAAGGAGTTTAAGCATGCATGGGATAGGCATAAGGCTATCCTAACTATAAGATAAGGCTAGGGACTAATGAAAGTTTTTAGAAAATTGGGCAGACTAGATGGGCCGAATGGTTCTTATCTGCCGTCACATTCTATGTTTCTATGTTTCTATGTTTCAATGCTTGCGTTTATACAAAATATCCGTATCACTGATATGTTGTATTTTACTTATCAAAAAGTTTAAAACACTTGGTGGTTTATCATGCGTCTATTTGACACTTTAGGACATTGTAGGTAAATGTTTTACAACAAAAAAGACAATTAAAGGAACACTTAAAGCATACAGCATGCTGTAGTGTTTATGGTACCAGGAGTGTCATGATACCCACTCCTAAACTATTTTAGAACGATTTGATTTTTTTACCTTCGGTCTGCCAGGCAATGCTTGGAGAGTTCATATTAAGATGTTTTTTTTTCAACATTTCAGTTGACTTCAATAATAATAACATGTTCCCTCCAAGCCTCCATCCATAGGCTGCTGATGTCGATTCTAAATAAATATATAGAGAGGATAATCATGCCATTGACAACCACCCCAAATAAATTATGTCCATAAACAACCCTTCAGATGGCTAGGGGCCACAATTAAAAAAAATACCTACTCCCATTTACCCTAATAATAGTGAGGGAGGGCAATAAAACTAATACCTGTAAAGAAATGTCATACTTATCATTAGATGTCTTCCAAGTTCAGCTTAATTAGAAGCCCTTTTCACTGATCACAGTAGAATTGCCAAGCGGTCCAAATTCAACTGATTCTGCTGAAAATTATTCTCTAAGTCTACATAACATAGAAAAGTATTTTAAGGGAACACAGGACCATCTTGGGTGTTTTTTTCAGGGGGGATTAGGGGGAATCACTGCAGTTCTTTTCCACAATTCATGCCATAGTGTACTCTAAGATAGATAAGGGCGAAATGATAATTAATACATTTTAATAGGTCATCTGAAATCACGATTAGTAGGATGATACCTATAACCACCATTGCCCCCCCAATAATACACAGTACACCTTCTTAGTGGATAAGGGCAATCCATTTTGCAACATTGTTTCCAATTTAAACCAGCCCAATAGGCATGGACAGCAGTCATGCTCCCCTTTCCCAAGTTGTCCAGGGAGAAACTTGACTGCTGGCCCATCACACCTATAACCACTATTACCCCCTCCCCCCCAATAATACACGGACACCTTCTTAGTGGATAAGGGCAACGGCCACAGCTTTATTAACTTTTAATATTTAACATTATCCAAAACTCTGTCAGCTGTTGAGCGGATGCCTAACAGACAGTTCTCCAACCTTTTTTCCAAGAGCCTAAACAGTCGGCACTTGCCATCAGCTCCCGTGCAGGCTATCATCTCCCCAAAGCGACTCTTCATCTTATCCTTTTTCCCCTTTGTGCTGTTCAGGATACAGTCACCACGATGCCCTTCTGCGCTGTCGGCGCCCCCTGCCGACAGCGCAGACTCAATTCCTGACTGGATTCCCACATTGAATATGTCCAATCCTAATGGATGCACCCTTTCCCCTTGCATGATATTAGAATTGTCCCCTTCCAATTCAAAGTTGCAAACTACCACTCACCCCATGCATCGAATGAATCTCAAGATTGTCATGTTGACTTTTCTCCTATAAGGTACTAAAACCTTTGCATTTGCTCTCGACCGCCATCATGGGTGAGGGATGATTTCTGACCATACTATAGCCAAATCCTTAAAGAGAGCAAAGCAGTGTGCCACATCCTGTTTCATGGCAGGGAGTAGATCAACCGACCTCTGTCGGCAGCTATCATTCCCGCCCGCATGCAATACTAGCGTGACCGGTCTTGAAACGCTGTGACTCAATTGTACACATTCTGAATACATCTGATCCCAGCATAAACCCCATCAAACCCCTCCAACGTACCCGAACTGGCTCATAGGGAAAACCCAAGTTACGACCATATGCTCTGTCCTCCGCTTGCTTGGCTGCCCAGTACACATATGAATGCCCCAATATCCATATGAAACGCGGACCCTCACCTAGAAAGAAACAACAGTCAAAGACCACAGGACACAGAAAACAGCAAACAGAGGATGGGAGGGAGGGGTAAAAAGGAGAGACACCATCATAACATATGCGGGTGAACATATAACTGATAACACCCCAATTTCCACCGACCCAACTGCTTTAGAACCTCCGGAGAGAGACCCAGCTGACTCACCTGATTAGCCACCCTTATACATAAGGAATGGGACAAGTACTGGCTCGGATCCAATCCAACCCCCTGCGCGCATACTTGAAGGATCCTGGAGAACTGGAACCGGCTAAGCGACATCCCATCCTAATGAAGCAGAAGGAAACCCTCCACCATACCCCAAAACCTCCCTTACCAGCTGGACCAGGCAAAAGAAGCCCCAGTACAAACCCAAGCTCTCACGCCTGCCTGGTCCTTCTTCAACCGGCAAATTAAGAGAACTATACCGGAGGTAGTCAGAGACAAATCCTCTCGCCACAAGGTAGACTGTGCCGAGGCATGGGGGTTTACCAATTCTCCAATCCTAAGCAAGAGGCACAAAAAAAAGGCCACCCTAAATAGCCGTACGTCATAGAAAGAAGAACACACCTGGGAGAGAAAGGACAACATCCTTAGCAACACCACGCAGGAGATCGGCCTCCGCGTATCCGTTTTCCGACACCGAAGCCACCCTTTTACCACCCGAGTAACGCAAAAAGCCTTCGACACATCCTCCCAACCGAACCATCAACACAAAAAGGACAGAGCGGACAAGGAACGACTTGCTACTGGCGCTGTCTTACCTGCCACGCATAACGACTCCAAGAGCTCCAACGTAGCACTCAACCTACCGGCCGCTGACGACAGGCACCCTGCCGATCTCATGCCAAACCAACGACGCCATGCTGCTGTGTCTGACCTCCAGGACCAACCTCCTAAAATGTCTAAAGTCAGGTCCCATAACTTTCACGGGAAAAGCTTTCCCGTCTGCTTCGCCTCTGGGACCGCCTCCCAATATCAGTCCCACTGAAACTGAGAATGAGAGTCGGCGATGACATTCAATGCGCCTGGAACATGGCGCGCTACTATCCACATATTATAGCGCAGGCTCATCAGAACTAACCGCCTATGCAGTGCTAGACGTGGGCCTGTTAATCACATGGACAACCCCCATGTTGTCCGTGTGCACTAGCACCTTGCGATTGGCCAAATCCTCGCCCCAAAGCTCCACTGCCACAACAATGGGAAAGAGTTCCAGGAACATAAGATTTCCAATCAACTCGCTGTCCTTCTAGTGACGTGGCCAGGCTTCCGCACACCACCGACTGTGAAAGTACGAGCCAAACCCCACTGAGCCAGATACGTCTGTGAACAAATCAAGTTCCATATTCGACACAGTAGAACGCAACCAACACGACTGCCCGTTATGCGTACCGAGGAAGGAACTCCACATCCGAAGATCATCCTGCAGTCGTCCGGTAATTCGTATAAAGTGGAACTGCTGCCGCACTCCCTCCGCCACCAAGGAGAAACGCTGGCAGAACGCCTGTCCCATGGATAGCACCTGGCACACAAAATTGAGGTGACCCAACAGCACTTGCAACTGGCGCAATTGAACTTTCTTGGCACCCTTCACCATATCAACCAATCAGAGCAAGTGCTCCAACTTGTCCTCCGGTAGCCAAAACACCATGCACCTACAATCAATCTCTATCCCCAGATAAGACAGGACCTCAACCGGTCCAACCATTTTGGGGAACCCCGAACGATGTCATGACACTCCGAAAGGACTCCAAGAGAAGGACGCACGCGTCTGACCCCCGAGAGCCGACAA
The DNA here is from genome assembly GCA_933207985.1 of Pelobates cultripes. Lineage (NCBI taxonomy): Eukaryota > Metazoa > Chordata > Amphibia > Anura > Pelobatidae > Pelobates > Pelobates cultripes. The sequence goes on from OW240919.1 coordinate 47,183,210, forward strand.
ACAAAAAGTTATCCAAATAGTGAGCAACACACCGGCAGCCAGAGACCAGTGTCACAACCCATTCGAGAAACGAGGCAAACATTTCAACGTGTTAACACGAAATAGCACAATCCATGGGCAAACCCATATCAAAAAAGAAAGAACCATTGAACTGACAACCTAATAAATGAAAACAGTCCGGATGAACCGGGAGCAGACAAAAAGTGGACTCAATATCCGACTTAGCCAGCAGAGCCCCGGCCTCAGCCTTCTGAACCATTTCGAGGGCCCTGTCAAAAGAGGGGTACTGAACTCAAGACACCTCATTATCAATATCATCATTCACAAACCTGTAAATTATGGAAGGGCAGTACGCCGAACGGTCCAGCCATGCTCCCCAAGCATATCTCCTTATCCAACTTCTCTGCTAAAATAATCTCCTTACCCATCACAGACCTCAAATTACCCGAAAGTGAGGGGGAATCTGAATAAACAAACGGAATCCAGAATCCCACGGAGAGATGCCAAAACACACTATGTATCACAGTTTGCTTAGGGCCAGTCAGAGTGCCTATAATGACCCCTATCCACCGCCTTAAGCGCCTTCAATGGGGACGTGAACTTCAGAACTAAACCATGGAGCAATGGAAGAAGGTTGTCTGGTCTGATATATACATTAGAAATAAGCAAGTATACATACATACATTCATATACATTTTGATAGCTGCAATATCTTTATTGCCAAATAGTGGAATACAGACAACATTCCATCTGTGAAAGAAATTATAGCTATGATTTTAGACAACAAAAATTACAAATAATCTCTAAGACAAACCTCTCCCGTACATGCGCAACTCGGAGATACATTAGATACCTGGACACAAGAAATAAAAAAGACATAATAGAAAATGATTACAATTTGGTATAAACCCCTCCACTCTATTTTGTAATTGTATATAAAGATTATTATTTTATAATTGTTTCTTTGTTTTCTTTTTTCATTTTTTTATGGTCACCAGTAACAGAGAAAAAAATGTATTTGAATAATTACTTGAATGTGTATTTGGTCATAATTGTACATAATTTATATTGTTTCCTTTCAATTATACCCTTTAACCCTTCCTCTTTCCCCTGTTTATTTTACCCTTAATCAATTTATTATGCATGTTTTTGAACATATGTTATGAAATATTTTTAATTGTTAGAACTTTTATAGAAGAATATGAAAAGAAATAAGCAAGAAGATGTTTAAAGGCTACTGGGATTCCTTATCCATACTGAAGCAGAACTATTGAAGCCAAAATCTAGAAGTTATTAAATAAAACTATTGTTAACTGAAAAACATTAAATAAAAGTGTTAATCCATGAGGAAAATTGAAAAATGAAGATAACATTTATCATTAGAAAATTCCTAAAAGCAGACTTGATACCATCAGCTATACATTCAAACAGTTCTGTGATTTTTTTTTTTTTTGGGTTTTCAGTATAATACTATTTTTCAAACTAATTAACCAAGTGAAATTGTTTGTGAATTAAATATGAATTGCAAAATTGGGCCTAAAATAGCTGCTTAAAAAAAAATAAAAAATTGTCAACTCAGCTATAGTCACATTCTAGCTATTTTAATCCATTTTTTGCAACTTAGATTTATTTCACTAACATTCCAATTTTGTGAATAAGACTGTGTTTGTTTGTATTTGCATGTAACAATCTGTTGTATGTAATTTTCAATCAGCAGACAAATTACACAGCAGTGGTAGCTATTTCTATTTCACCATATTCCCATAGTGCAACCAGAAAGTGGTATCCATAAAATAGCACAAAACAGTCCATTTCTTAATGTGACTTGATTAAAAAAAAATGCATTTATTGTATATATATATATTATTTAAAGGTCTGGTTGAAATGAAGTTGTTATGGTGCCAAGAGGTTTCCTGGGCGTTGGATCACCTTTAGAGTTTAAACTGTTCATTGAGTCTGTGCTCCAGTGCTGGATTGCTCTGCCCCCCATCTTTCGCTTTCTGACGTTCTAGATCATGGGAGATAATGGAAGGATCTGGCAGGGGCACTGCTGATTACCATAGAGTGGTCAGCTGATGGTCTACGCCAATCAGTAGCTCCATATTTGTAAAAATAGAATGAACAGTTAGCTAACTGCTCTGAGCCAATCGGCAGATTTCAGAAAGTGAAAGACGGGGGCCAGAGCAATTCGTCACTGGAGCTCAGAATTTAGGATTAAACCATTCATGCATGAGTTAAACTCTAAAGGTGAGCCAGTGCCTAGGGACTCCCTGGCACATAACAACTTTGTTTCAATGAATTTGTTATGTGCCAAAACTGGTCCTTTAAATAACAAAAAACAAAAAATGAGAACATAAAAACAAAGCTACTTTTATGTGCTGAATGGGTGAGGGTATTAAAGGGACACTACAAGCACCATAACAACTACAGCAGGGATGTTCTCATTTGCTGAAAGCATTCAGATAATACTTTCAGGCAGAAAAAAAACACTAGTTAATTCAATAACGTTGTTAATTTATGAACTCCTCTGGACTTCACCTTTTGTTTGACCTTGGAACCACATATTCCTTTGGAGGTGAAAATACCACCTGACCTCTGTGGATTGAGCAAATACTTATTTCTGCTCTTTACTTGTGAGTACCTTTCTTATTTGTACTAATCTATAACATACATCAGTGAGCACTATATAATTTTTATTTCTGTTTTTATACTACTACTCACCACCAAACCTGAAAAAGCCAGAGGTGTGTTGGATTTTATCTTGTACGATTACACCTGGTTGGAGGTATTACACAAGGCAGCACTTGCATAAAGAAGATACCTAATATCCTTAGGTCGAGGATTGTACCACCAAACGCATTTAGATAGAGCTTTCTCAGCTATAAAAATTGTAAGTACAATTCTTTATTTTATATCATAATTGTTTGCGAGATATACTACACTATATTTTGCTGCACTTTTCTGTCTCCACATATTCTACTACTTCTGACAACGTATCTACCTCAAGAAACGTATCAAGGTATTACTCCTACTACTTGCAATTGGTTTGACTACTTCACTACAGCATGCTTTAAGATTTTATGTTAAAATAAGATTTGTAACATTTTATTATACATATATTAATTTATTTACATGTTTTATATCACTTAATGTTTTTTTGGAATATTGTCTTTGCTTTTTTCTGCAAGTGCATGCAATAAAGTCCAGGGCACAAAATCACCCCTTTGGGTAAATTAAACTGGTCAGTTTTACAATGGCAAATTCAATGTTTATATTTAGTCTACTGTGGTGTTAGTAGGAATCGCATAAACCCACTAAATAAGTGAATGTGATGCTTTTTACATGTAATAGTGGAAAATTTATTCATACTTACCGTAATTTTCTTTTCCTGGCTATTATTCATGGCAGCATATACACATGGGTTAGCTCCTCCCCTTACAGCCAATAGGACAGGATTAAGCAAATTCTTATATAAAAGGAGGATCCAGAGAAGAGACCCTCAGTCAGTAACAAGCACTTACAGAAAAAATAGACCCATAAGGGTGGGTTGTATATGCTGCCATGAATAATAGCCAGGAAAAGAAAATTACGGTAAGTATGAATAAATTTTCCACTTTCCTGGCTAATCATGGCAGCATATACACATGGGATTACCCAAGCTCATAGGGAGGGAAACAAGAGACATCATGAATGCAAAAAGAATATTTTATTAATGCCGATAAATATAAATATACAAACTACGAGTGTCGAGAGGAGCGGACTGAATTAAGGACTTGATGTCCAAAGTGAGAGTCCACTGAGGCTCTAACATCCAGCTTATAATGACGGATGAAAGTGTTCACCGAAGACCAAGTGCCAGCCTTACAAATCTCATCAGGAGAAGCATTTGCCACAGAAGCCCAAGATGCAGCAATAGCCCGAGTAGAATGAGCTCTGACGCCAGTAGGAACCGGTAGTGATAAGTATTTGTAAGAACATGAGATGGCCGATACCACCCACTGTCTCAATGTAGAGGTAGAGGCAGCTTCACCCCGCCTGTGGCCAAAAGGTAATACAAATAATCTGGGAGATCTACGGAAAGGGCTGGTCCTCTCTCGGTAGATAGATAATGCTCGAACCACGTCCAGAGTATGCCAAACTTCTTCTTCAGGAGAAGAGGGATTAGGATAGAAGGATGGTAGAACAATTTCCTGGTTTAAGTGGAACTTAGATATCACTTTAGGTAAAAATTCCGGGACTGGTCTGAGAACTAAGCTGTCCTGAAGAATCCTCGTGTAAGGTGATTCGCAGGACAATGCCTGGATTTCACATATCCTTCGTGCGGAAGTAACAGCTACCAATAAGAGTACCTTTTGAGTGAGTACCATCAAAGGAGCTTGGTCAAGTGGTTCAAAGGGAGCACTAGTCATGGCCTTCAAGACCAGAGGTAGGTCCCATGCCGGCAGAAATACCTTTAGAGGAGGCCGGATCTTAATTGCTGCTTTAAAGAAACGGATGACCAATGGTTCCAGTGCCCATCGGGTACCTGATAAAGCGGATAGAGCTGATACCTGGAGCTTTAGAGTATTATAGCTAAGGCCTTTATCTAGGCCAGCTTGAAGGAAACAGAGCACCGAAGATAATGCCAAAGGTTTAATCACCACCTGATGTTCTTGTGCCCAGCAAATAAAGGTATGCCAAATCCTATAATATGTGGATGAAGTGGCTATCTTACGAGACCGCAGGAGGGTTTTAATGACTGTGTCAGGCATACCAGCATTCATCAGAGCTTCCCGCTCAATCTCCAAGCCCACAACTTGAGGGTTAGGGGGTTTGGGTGTAGCAATGGTCCCTGGGATAGTAAATCTGTCTGGAACGGAAGTTCCCTCGGAGGTTCCCGACTCATCCGTTTCGCCATAGGGAACCAGGGCCGCCGGGGCCAGAATGGGAGGATGGCTATGACCTCTACCTTCTCCTTCTGAATCTTCTTCAGAGTCGGGTATATGAGAGGTATAGGAGGGAACACGTAGGCCAGAGTGAACCTCCAAGGTAGGGATAGAGCATCCTGCCCCTTGGCTCTGTGATCGAACAGTCTCGAGAAGAATGCTTCGACCTGGGTATTCTGGGCCGTTGCCATGAGGTCTATCTCTGGGGTTCCCCAGATCAAAGACAGTTCCTGAAAAACTTTGGGGCTTAGATGCCACTCGTTCTTGTCCATGGTCACGCGGCTTAGGTAATCCGCCATGGTATTCTGAATCCCCGGAAGGTGTACTGCAGAAATACCTTGAATATTTTTCTGGCACCAACTCATGATAGGACGTAGTTCCTTCATCAACAGTTGGCTGCGGGTACCGCCTTGATGAGATACATAGGCCACAGCTGCCTGGTTGTCGGACTGGACTCGTATCCACTTGTTCTTCAAGATCCCTCTGAAGTGTATGAGGGCTCTGTGGATGGCCCGTAATTCCAAAACATTCCCCGGAAGAACCGACTCCTGTCTGTTCCATCGACCCTGAGTCATTTGGTCCTGACAGTGGGCACCCCAACCATGTGCGCTGGAATCTGTCGTTAATAGGACCCAATTGGGTTCTATCAAAGGAAAAACCCTTTCCAAATTTACCCTTCTGAGCCACCAGACTAGGTCCATTTTCACAACAGGAGAGATCTTCAAGGGTTGATTCCAATCCATAACCTGCCGGTTGAACTGGTTCAGGAACGACCTCTGAGGAACTCTGAGATGCCACTGGGCCCACCTGACTAGTCCTATAGAAGAGGTCAGATTGCCCAGAAGTTGCGAGTATGTTCTTGCTGTTATTACCTGAAGGTGCAGAATCTTGTAGACAAAGATCCGAATCCTCCGAATTCTTTCTTGTGAAAGGGAAATAGAGTTCCGGAGTGTGTCGAAGTTTGCCCCCAGGAACGTAATCTTCTGTGATGGAATGAGGCTGCTCTTTTGTAGGTTCACCACCCAGCCGAATCGATGAAGTTCTGATAGCACAAATTCTCTGTGTAGAACCGCCATCTGGACGTTTGGTGCTACCAACAAAAGGTCGTCCAGGTAATGGAACAGAGAGATCCCCTGAATCCTCAATCTCTCTATAAGCACGACCAACACCTTTGAAAAGGTCCTGGGTGCTGTGCTCAGGCCAAATGGAAGTGCTCGGAATTGGAAGTGGTCCCCTCCTATAGCAAATCGTAGAAAACGATGATGTTCCTTGGCTATCGGGATGTGATAATAGGCGTCCCGTAGGTCGATGGATATGAGCCAATCTGCCCTCCGGATAGATGGGGAGATGGATCTTATGGACTCCATCTTGAAGGATCTGATTAGAAGACTCCTGTTGATCCTTCGCAGGTCCAGGATAGGTCTCCACTTGTCCTTGTCTTTCTGGACCAAGAACAGAGGTGAATAATGACCATGGAATCGTTCCTCTTTTGGCACTGGAATGATGACCTTTTGGGACCTGAGGTTCTGAACATAATCTCCCAGAGCCCTGCTTCTGCCCTCGTCTTTGGGCATACCTGTGGGAATGAAGAAGTTGCCTCTGGGTCTCCTGAGGAATTCCAATCTGTAACCTCTTTGAATTATAGCTCTGACCCAGGCATCTTGTATGTCTCGTGCCCAAACCCTCCAGAAGAGGGAGAGTCGAGCACCGACCTCTGACGGATAGTCAGAAGTTCTTGCCTCCCCGAAAGGAAGGGTTTCTACCTCGGGAGGAACGGGAAGCATATGATTGGCCCCCACGCCAATTACTACTCCTGTTAAACTCTCTACCTGGTCGGTAGCTACGGGTATCCCGAAAAAAGTGATCCCTCTGAGGTCGCTTATCTGACCAAGAGGAGCCAGGTTTCCTGGTTCTTTTCTCTTGGGGTAAAAAGACCTTACGCCCTTCAGCTGCTTTTTTAATGGATTCTTCTAGGGTCTTACCGAATAAAAGCTCTCCTTCAAAAGGTATGGAACATAGATTGGACTTGGAAAAGGAATCCGCACCCCAATAACGCAACCATAAAGCTCTCCTAGCTGCTACCGAGAGAGCCATGGTGCGGGAGAAGATCCTGGTGATATCCAGGGCAGCTTGAGTGACAAATTCTGTGGCTATCCGAAGGTCATAGATAGAATCCCTGAGGACTGTCCTCTTGATTCCCCTTTCTAAATCTGAATCAAGGTCTCTTATCCAACTCTTCATTGCTCTGGACACCGCCGTAAGACAAACAGCTGGGTGGCATCCAGTACCTCCCGCTGAATATATCTTGGAAAGATCGGAATCCAATTTCTTATCCATTGGCTCCCGCAGGGAGGCTGAACTATCCAATGGTAGACTAGTTCTCCTAGCAACTCTAGAGATGGTCGCATCCACTTTTGGAGGTGTTGTCCATTTCTTTGAAGTTTTCTCCTCCAAAGGGTAAAGCTTGGATAGTCTGCCCTGAAACGGAACCTTTTTATCAGGTTTTTCCCATTCTGCAGTCACCACCTCCTTAATGGCTTTATGAAGAGGGAAGGAAGGCTTCTGCTTCTTAAGATCCGCAAAATGTTTATCCGAAACTTCAGGTTTAGGCAGATCCTCTGGTAGTTCAAGGGTGCTCCTTACCTTTAAGATGAGCTTATCCACTGTCTTGGCGTCTAGATATTCTGACAAGACCTCTTCTTCGTTCTCACTAGAATAAACCTGATCAAGAACCTGAAATTCTTCAACTGAATCCTGGTATTCTGAGCCAGATGAATCTGAGGATATCAGTCTCTGTCTTGGTCTTTTTACAGACCGCTTACTTGCCTCCATGGCTTCTGAAATGCCCTGAGCCACTTCCTGTCTGATCCAGGTCAGGATATCTGGTGACTGAGTGGGTGTTACGGCTGCTGGAGTGGTCACTTTCTGCAAACAGTCTAAGCACAGTTTTTTGCCTTCCAACGCCTTCCCATCACATCCTGCACAGGGGTCTGACTTCTGTCTCCTCTTTCGTGGGGGAGATGAGATAGACTGTTCTCCATTACTAAAAGTAATATAAGGAACTGTTAGTAAATGGAGAGTTAATACCCCTTTAACCTATAAATATATATACACAATATAAATGAAATATATATGGAATCCTACTCACCTGGATTCTCCTGAACAGGGTAAAGGATTCCTACTAGCAGAGCTCATAATGGGCTAACTACAATAAAGAATTTAAAAATAATTCAAAGTAATTCTCTTAGAATATACAAGTAAACTGTCACAATAAAGGGATAAAATTTTATCAGAAATACACAAACCTGTGGCAAAGAATAGAAAGATCCCAGAGTCTTAAATTCTCTTCTAGATAATCCAATGCAAGTTGTCTAATAACTGACTCCACAACAACCTCCTTTGAGTTCCAGGAACTTTTAAATAGTTTCTGCTCATTTACTAACCTGTTTCTGGCGTCTTCTGTCAATTACCTGTAATTTTCGGTTTTGCCCACAGTAAAGATGGCCGCCGCGACCTCGCGACCTTTACCCAGACTGCATTCTGGCGCCAAGCGAACCGAGCGTCCCCTCCAAGCTCCCAACCAGGGAGAACCGAGGACGAAAGCCAGGGATCCCAGCTGCAAACAGGATGACTCCCAAAGCTCTCAGGCAGCCCAGGATTATACAGGTAACAATAAAACCCGGGTAAAGGAAGAAGAAATAGGAAGGAGATAGTGGGAATCACTTTACACCTGTATGTACTCAATAGTACACTGTAAAGTATATAGAGAAAGAAGTAAAATACTTAAAGAGATAGAGACAAGAGAAAAAAAAAAATTATAGAGGGAGCTAAAGAGCTCCCTTCCTAAAGGCTGTAAGGACAGGAAAAAGACTGAGGGTCTCTTCTCTGGATCCTCCTTTTATATAAGAATTTGCTTAATCCTGTCCTATTGGCTGTAAGGGGAGGAGCTAACCCATGTGTATATGCTGCCATGATTAGCCAGGAAATATAATATATCAGGGCAAATGAACGAAAAGTATATATTTTTGCATCTGTGATAAATGTTTGGTGGAAAACAAGACACAAGGAAGAATCACATTAATCATGTAGGTGGACATGTGATGACTTGGGGGTGGTTTGCTGCCTTAGGAACTTGACAGATTACCATTATTGGCACAACCATGAATTATTTCATAATTCAGCAAATTCCAGAGAAAATTGTCAAGGATTTTTGAAATGAAACTTAAAATGCATCATGGAACAAGGTAATGTACCTCCATGTGCATGAAGATTTGTACAATAATGGCCAAGGAGGAAGATATTTAGAGTGGTCTAATTATAATTATTATTATTTATAAAGTTTCAATATTCTCCATAGAGTTAATTCACCAGACAATTAAGTAATTTCAACAACAAACTTTTGGCAAAATCGGAAAAAGAGGTAGTGAGGACCCTACCAAACAAGATGAGAGCCTTTGGGAAATTGGGGTAAATGATAAAAGAGGCATAGCACATGCCATTTAATGTAGAAATATAGCATGTGTATTTGCAGCATAATATTTAAACAGTATATGACTTGAGTAGTGGTGGTGAAGGAGCAGGTATGGCTGAATAAAAAAAAAAAATGGAAAGTGTGGTAGAGAAAAAACATTAACTGCTTATTGGTTGACTTGAGCAGTGGTGCATTTTAAGAGTTTTTAAACAAAATCAAAGAGTGAGGAAAGTATTATTGACTGTGGAAGAAAATTGCATAAAAACAGTGCAGCCCTAACAAAGTTTCAAAAGTTGGAGCAGTGTTGGTGTGAACAGTGGAAAGACATAAACCTCCTACAGAGTGGAGAGGTTGGGATGTTGATATAGTATCTGTGTGGAGACACAAAATGCATCCAGTGTTTCCCCCCTTCACATGGTGAAGAGACTATTTTTGTATGTGTGTCCGTGTCACTTACTTGGGTCGAGACTTGCCATGTAAGGTTACTTTTTTTAATAAACCTACACAGCAAGAATTTGCTTCTTAGCGATTCATTTACAAGTTTTCAGAGTGTGGTTTATTGTCAACAGTTACAACTCTGAGGGTGAGATGAGACTCATTTGTTTATTAAAGATTAATGCAGAGTAGGACACTGAAATGGACAGTTTTATAGGCAACGCATAGGATTTTGAGTTACATATAAGAATTTAGAGTAGGTCAATATAAGCACTGATAAAGAAGTAAAGTATGAGAGGAGGCAGTGGTCAAGTAGCTAAGCAGCATCCAACATAAATTGAAATAGATTTGAGCGATGCCAATGAGGAGTGGGTTGCAGTGGTCAAGGCAGATATAATAAGAGTATGTAAATGGATTTTAGTTACATCAGGTTTTTGAAAAGGAAAGTTCCAAGCTATGTTTTGACTGTGTGAAAAAATAAGGATTTGGAGATATGTCTGGATGTGGAGAGTCAAGAGAGGTCATAAGCAAAGTGTACTCCAAAGAGAGTCCACAGGGCAAAGTAAATGTAAAACATCCAAATATTGTGGCACAGTGTAATGTGTGATGTAAGACAATGGTAGACTTAACATTTAAGAGAGTTACAGTCATCACATCTGCCAAAGAAACTGCAAATTCTAAAGCAAAATAGTCAAATTAGAACACCTCAACTACATTTCCAGGTCAGTTATCTTATAAAAAAGGATGTGGAAATAAAATTTTGTAAAGAAATATAGGCAAATGTCGATGTAATCTTTGAATCCAATAACACATGTAACGTGAAATATACCAAATCTCAGTCTCCCGAAATGTGTTAATTAATATTTTTCTTTTACAAATCTAGTGCATTAAATTTTTCTTAGACATACATTTGACTTACAACTTATCTCTTTGCTGTATGAAACATTTTAAATCCTCTATAAAGCAAAATATAAAATATACAGATGACTAAATAATGTATTTATATTCAGAGTAGCCAGAAGCAAATACTTTTGACATGTATTACATGCATTGCTCATTTGAACCAAAAACATGCAGTATAAACTGTGATTGTAGAATTTGCACTTATATTTGTAACTAACCAGTTAAAGTTAAGACTAAACAATTTTGTTTTTGTAAATCAGGTAGATTTGTTAACTTGAGATATTGAACTTGGAATATTACAAATTCTGAACACATATGAAATATTTTCTTGGTTACATAAGCCTGTTTTGATAGTTCTGAATAAAGATTTGTACTGTATGACACTCAGACTAGCTGACACCTCCTTATAATATGAAGAAAGGTTAACAAATTTAAACCTCTAGTTTAGAAAAATGTCTCCTGAGAGTGGATATGATAACATTATACAATTATATTCGGGGCCAATAGAAACCATTGTGTGGCAATCTATTCAAAACCGGACTTTACATAAGACACGAGGTCATGCGTTTAGACTGGTCAAAGGCAAAGAAAAGGCTTTTTTACTGTAAGAACAATAAGGATGTGGAATTCTCTGCCTGAAGAAGTGGTTTTATCAGAGTCCATACAGATGTTCAAACAGCAACTAGATGCATACTTGCAAAAACAGAATATTCACGGATATAATTTTTCAATGTAGGGTAATAGCTGCTTGATTCAAGGATTAATCTGACTGCCATTCTGGGGTCAAGAAGGAATTTTTTTCCTAGTTTGTTGCAAGTGCTTCAAACTTTTTTTTTTTTTGCCTTCGTTTGGATCAACAGTAAAATACAAATGTGAGGAAAGCTGAACTTGATGGACGCAAGTCTCTTTTCAGCTATGTAACTATGTAACAATGTAACTGTAATAATATAAATACTTCATAGGGGGTGTCAAATGTATTAAAACACTGATGATCTTTATTAAATAAATAAAAAATATGATTCAAAACACCATGGTGTCACAAGTCACTGTTGTCTGGAATTGCTACCTAATTGTTTTGGATTGATTAAACCCACATCTTATTTGTCTACCTCCATATAATATCTATTTTAAGTAATAATATTGACAACAATTGCAGGGTCATTTGGTTTGCTAATAGTATAAGTGAGTCAGGCATGAGTGGGAAGAAATATACTGTGACAGATCCATCTGCCTTTTAAATACTTTTATTCCTCCTTGGTTTGTCTGTTTGTTCGGTTAATTGCCTGTCCGTACACCCCGTTCGTTTATTTCCCTAACTACCGAATGAACTGCTGAACGACCGGCCACCCAGCATGGAAGTGTGCGGCTGGTTAACCTCTTGGCCTCAATAGAACGTTGTGGTTAACCGCAGACACGTTCTAATTGATAAGGGTAGGCTGGGTTGTCATCGTTCGTATGCTGAACACGAGGTGGCGGCCATCTTGGAAGCACGAATGCCCAGCGGTGTTCGTCGAGAATCTTATGGAACTAAAAACGGACACTGAATTACACGAACACCGCTGAAGCCGCCGACCTCCTCCCTACGGTGGATTCTGTATATGAACACCATCCTGTTGGACTTACCTCAAATAGCTATCCCATGGAGCCTATTCGTATACCAAAAGACTATGTGCACAACTTTGGCTCCATGGCGATTGGACTATGTGTATGGGATCTGAGCGCCATTCGGTAATAATGTGCGCTCAGATCCAAGCTATCTGAGGATAAGTTGAACCCATATATTTTCTTCATTTATTGTAATGTTATATAATTTTATGTATTTTCTCCACCACGTGTAAAATAGAGTGTTGCCTCTATCCTGGGAGATAATTGAGTTACTCCCCAATTGTCTCCAGGATAGAGAGGAGGGTTCTGTACAGCAAAAGGGGAGTGTTTATAGCCAAAGTATTTCTATTGGCTACTGTATCATATTTGTCCCAGTTTTCCACCAGGTCCCCTAGAGGAGTGTCCACCTGGTGGAATACCGCATAAATATGGGGCAGGTAGCCCAGATTAAACAGATCTCTGCTTAACCCTCAATACGGAGCTTGGTCTCGTACTTGGGGGTATTGGATTTGTATGGTTTACTCGTTCTGCTGTTTGGTTCATGAAGGATTTCGTATGTTTCCTGTTCGGCTAATTGGAGCTTTCGTTAGCTGCTTCTCTATTTGGAAAGGGAACATCTTCAGCGGTATTAACCCCTCTTATTCCGGTGTGTACCGTAATATATACCCTTAGGCCAGTGTTTCCCAATTGGTGTTCCGCGGAACCCTAGAGAACAAAATCGGGGTTCCACTGCGATTTGCCCATTGGGTGGCCCAAGCATTCAACAGGGGTCTAGTCAGGCGCTGCGGTCATCTAAGACTGTGGCTGGATCCCTGTTGTATGGGATTCTGGGAGGAAGATTCTGGGAGGAGCGCGCATGTTAGAGCACCTGCCGGAGAGAGAGAAAGGGAGCACCTGGCACACCAGCCTCAGCTAGCAGCCTGCAGCACTGAAGGAAGAAAAAAGGTAAGTTAACAACAACTAAAATATATGTGTATGTGTCTGTCTGTCTGTGTGTACCTGTGTCAGTGAGTGTATCTGCCAATGTGTGTGTATCTGTGTCTGTATGTCAGTGTGTGTATCTGTGTGTCAGTGTATCTGTCAGTGTGTGAAAGTGCTAGTGTGTGTGTGTGTGTGTATGTGCCAGTGTATGTGTGTTAGTGCCAGTGTGTGTGTATCTGTGTGTCAAGCTGTGTGTATCTTTCACTATGTATCTGTCAATATGTGTATCTGTGTGTCAGTGTGTGTATCTGTGTGCCACTATGTGCCAGGGTGTGTGTATCTGTGTCAGATACATACACAGACACTGATACACACTGACACACAGATACACACAGGCATATACAAACACAGATACACACAAAGCATTTCAGAACATCGACAATTAGTTTCGGCACTTCTGAACTACCGAACTTTGGCACTTCGGAACTTCTGCACTTGGAGCATCCGTAAGCATCAGAATGTCCGAATTGCACAAAGTTCGTCCGAATGTACATTCGGAACAAAATTAATTGCACATGTCTAGTATTTTATGGTTTCAGATCTGTTCATGTGAGATTCATGTGAGGTTGACTTCCCTGCAGTCAGAAGGAAAGTCCATTTGTAGTTTAGAGAAGACAAATAAAACAATATATGTCCAATACACTCTTAAGCAGTGAGCAGCTTAAGTACTGCACAGACTATATTACCTACTCTCCAGTGTTTCTTAACTAGCTGCAACCCTAAAATAAAACAACCCACTAAGATCTTTATTATATTTCCTAAAATGATCTGATATGCAGTGTTGGTTTTAAAATATTATTTACATGTTTGTTTATTCTTTTCTATAGTGTATGAATCGTGTAGCCAATGTATTGTAATCATAATGGGAAAATCAAAAGATAAATAACATTCCTCATAAAATAAGGATTGAAGTAATTCATGTAAAAATCATTCTCTCTATATTTAGATCTAAATTTATCAATAGCCTTCAGTGTTTATTTTTAGTAAATATACATCCATGACATTTATTACATGAATAAAAGCCTTTTCTTGTATATATTTATTGATATTGAAATAATGCATATTTATATTTTTTTGATGTTTTATTCATAGATTTATACCATCTCTCTCTATATAGCGTATATCGGTGTGTGTGTTTACACTAATATGTCTCTGTTCACTTCCTATAATTAGGAAGGTATATGTAGCGGATGGCATTGGGCTGTCCACAAAATTATGTGTTTTAATATGCTTTCGGTTAATTTTTGCCGTATGTATGTTGTATGCAGCATTCGCTGATGGTTCGGTAAAATCACTCCAGTTATTATACGAGTGAAACTACCGAACAATGAGACCACCCCAGGAATAAGTGTGCCTCCAATTACTGTTCGCAACAATGTTGCAAACTCGTAATTGGTCCGATCTGGGTGATTTTTGAATATGTCACTCACCCAGATCAGGGCTACCAGGGGATGTAAAATGTAGAGGTGTACCCCTAGGTTTAGGGGTACATCCAGAAAATGAGGGGAACTGTGTCCTGCATAATGGGATTATGAGTCATACTAAGGGGAGGGGATGTGTGGGTGGCAACTCATGTATGATTGGTGTACTGTATAATTAATGTGAATCCCTCCCTTGCATGGGAGAAAGCTTTATAAGAAGGTTGTGTGATTAAAAGTTCAGTTCTGCTCCTGAAGCTGTGTGTCATCCAGTCATTGGGATCTATATTGGGATATTCGGGGATTACCTCGCTTGCTTTGACTTTATGGGATTTTATTACTTGTTCCTGAGCCTCACTGGGATCTTTAGTGGAGATAACCTGTGAAATACCAGCTCTCCGCTACAGTATATTTATAGGATGTATTGGCCTTCTTTTTAACTTATATATGGATTAAATATTATATGGTGATTGTGTGATTTGAGGGTATTTATATATTAGGTTGCAGTTAGTTATATATGGGACTGTTTCTTTTTATATATGGGATTGCTCCAATTTAATATAGTCAACTGTCATATTGGTATGGGCATATCGATTATTGGATCTTAAAGCGGCACTGTCATGCCGAATCCTGGTTTTTTTTTTTAACCCCCCTCCGGCCTCCACTATCTCTAACAACACCCTAGTCACCCCAAATGCCCCTAAGCCCCCCACATTACCTATTTTGTATTCCTTATTTTCTGCCCCGATCTATATTCAGGGCGCCGCCATCTTTGTGTGGGTAGTTGAAGTCCCTGTGGGACACGTCATCAGCCCACACTAGATAGCACTGAGATTCCCACACATGCCCAGTGAAACACTTGGACATGCGAACGGGAATTTCATCTCTTCATTCATTCATCAGACAGATGAATGAGTGAATAGAAACATCAGCCGAACAAACAAACACCATCAGTGTTCGTTTGTTCTTTCAGTTTATTACAAGGAGGGAGCTACCGGCACGCAGTTCATAAGCACCACTTCATAAGCCCCCCAGGCCCACCCTCATTCTATGGGGGTCAATATGACCCCCATAATAGCTCACTGTAAAAAAACAAAAAAAAACTATTGGCCCCCACCCCTAAACGACGGGTGGGGGCCCTAAAGTAAAATAAGGGCGGAGACCTATTTTCCCCCCCGGCCCCCACCCCTGTGTGGTGGGTGGGGGCCATAATGATAATGAGGGGCGACCTACTCCCCACCCCTGGGCGGCAGGTGGGGGCCATAATGATAATGAAGGGGGGGACCTACTGTCCCCCCCTGGCCCCCACCCCTGGGCGGCGGGTGGGGACCATATTGATAATGAAGGGGGAGGGACCTACTGCCCCCCCCGGCCCCCACCCCTGCGCGGTGGGTGGGTGCCATAATGATAATGAGGGGCGACCTACTCCCCACCCCTGGGCGGCAGGTGGGGGCCATAATGATAATGAGGGGCGACCTACTCCCCACCCCTGGGCGGCAGGTGGGGGCCATAATGATAATGAAGGGGGGGACCTACTGTCCCCCCCTGGCCCCCACCCCTGGGCGGCGGGTGGGGACCATATTGATAATGAAGGGGGAGGGACCTACTGCCCCCCCCGGCCCCCACCCCTGCGCGGTGGGTGGGTGCCATAATGATAATGAGGGGCGACCTACTCCCCACCCCTGGGCGGCAGGTGGGGGCCATAATGATAATGAAGGGGGGGACCTACTGTCCCCCCCTGGCCCCCACCCCTGGGCGGCGGGTGGGGACCATATTGATAATGAAGGGGGAGGGACCTACTGCCCCCCCCGGCCCCCACCCCTGCGCGGTGGGTGGGTGCCATAATGATAATGAGGGGGGGACCTACTGCCCCCCACCCCTGGGCGGCGGGTGGGGACCATAAAGATAGTGAGGGGGGGAACCTACTGTCCTCCCCCCCCAGTCCCCACCCCTGGGCGCAGGTGGGGGCCCTAAGTCAATTCCCCCCCCTAAGGTGACTAGGGCTTCCCAAGCCCCTAGTCACCCACCCCCCCACCCAAATAAAAAGTCCCTACCTACCCCTCTCACCCTAAAAAATGGTGAGGGGGGAATAAAATAACTAACCTGTAAAATAAAATTAAACTTGCCATTCAACGTCTTCTTTTTTCTCAAATCTTCATTTTTCAGCCCCAAAAAAAGGCCAAACAAAAAACCAACATAACCGTAATAAAGAAAAATCCATCCAATCACAGTGCTCTGTGTCATTTTACACAGCGTGGGAAAGTTCTTTGGAATTTTCCCACGCTGTGTAAAATGACACAGAGCACTGTGAATGGATGGCTTGAAATCCATCCAATCACAGTGCTCTGTGTCATTTTACACAGCGTGGGAAAGTTCTTTTGAATTTTCCCACGCTGTGTAAAATGACACAGAGCACTGTGATTGGATGGCTCAGTATCTTTATGGCCCCCACCCGCCGCCCGTGGGTGGGGGCCGGAGGGGGGTGGACAGTAGGTCCCCCGCCCTCATTATCATTATGGCCCCCACCCGCCGCCCAGGGGTGGGGGTGGGGGGGAGGACAGTAGGTCCTCCCCTCATTATCATTATACTGTTCTCATTCAGTTAGAACGCAATTCGGCAGTTTCGTGTAAAATGACAGGAAGCATCGTGGGAACACAGAGGAAAGGTGAGAATTATGGGAAAATTGCTCTGACCAGCGGAAATGAAGCACACTTTGCTCCTCAGCTGGTCAGAGCTGGTCAAGCGGAGGAATCCTACATAAGGCAAAGAGTCCCTACTTTGTCTTATGATTTTAAAGAAAACTAAAGAAGACAGGAAGAAAAGAAGAACAGATCCTGAGAGAGGGGGAGAAGAGGAAGAGATTGAGGAAAGGTAAGTTCGGCATGACAGTGCCGCTTTAAGAATAGGTGCTTGTTTAGTTATACTGAGCTTGTGATCCCCGGTTCACACCTCATGGGATGGGGTGCATGGACTTAAAAGACGTCAGGTCAGGATATCTATCAGTGCAATCTGAAGAAGCTGATTGGCTAGCAAAACAAATCTGAAGCATGTTTGTTTACCCTATCTCTAGGAAGTAATAGAGCGGAGTGTGAAGAATAGTAACACGGAGGACCACAAGACTGCTCAAGTCTGAATGATTTTTTTTAGGAATGACTGAACTGCTTTTGTCCATAGAGGAAGAACGGACATAGAGAGCATGTCTCTTTTATTTTTATATGGTGTGAATAAAATATGTAAATCATTGGATTGGCTGAGATCATCACGTTTGATGATCTCAGCCATGGAGGTGGAGCCAGCCGCGGCAAGATCGGTATGGCGTGGGAGAAAAGGTAAATAAAAACACCCTTTTCACTGCTCTGGCAGGGTGGCCGGGGACCTAAATAGTGTCTTTAACACATGTTGTGTCAGGAATACATGTTTATGTTCCTGACACTATAGTGCTCCTTTAAAATATTTAAGTCAGTATGTTATATATAATAGCTGCCAAATAGTGCTAACAATACTAATAGAAAGAGTAGCAAGTTTGCAAATTTCACGGTCCTAACAGATAATCACCCAACTATAAATAGTGCAACTGTCAAAGCTGCCTACACCTTCAGAAAATAAACTGAACTTGTATGTTATTTCTATACAAAGGAGATTGCAGTAGCAACATTTCCATAATACATAAAATGCAGACAAGAGTGAAACAATGTGATTGGAAAGATTGTTGAAATTTTTTTGCTGAAAACAGTGTTTAGTCACTTAGCAGAGAATCTCAATGTAATTTTAATGATAACAGATAAAAAAATATATACTATTTTTTTTTTTTTACATTTTATGGAATGAAACACATTGCAACATTAAAATCATATAACTATATAACCACAAAACTCCAACAGGGTTATATACTAAAGTGAGAATACAAAGTGCATTTCAAATTTAAGGCCACAGTAACCAGACTTAGATATTTTTTCAGTTTGGCTATTTTGACATGAAATTTGAAATTCACTTTGAATTCTCACTTTAGAAAATAACTCTGTAAGGATCAGGATTCATCTGACATCCCAAAACAAGTCCAGCTTGAGCAGTCTTTTTTATGTTATTTTAAATGTTTATATTCTCACATTACAATAGAGATAAACCACAATAATGTGACACAGTCGCAAAGATAGCATTAAGAACACAATATAAATACAGAAAAGCTTGCGATATGAGAGGGCTGTTTATTTTTTTTATTTTTTATAAAGAGATAGTGTAAGAAGGATAGGCATGTTGAAAAAGAAATGGAGATTAAGAGTCTATATTGCATAAAGATGTGTAACTGGGGACAATACCCAAACAATGGCAGTAACACTCCATGTCAAGGTCACCCAGTGGCGTGGGAAATCTAGCATATCATAAAGGAAATAGAGGTTACTGAGGCTGGGTGACTACGAATCAACTCCAGTGAGTAGATGCTGTTCTGAAAAGCTGGAGTGAGGATGTTCTCTGCACTGTGAGCTAAAACCAGACTGTGAGCTAACTGTGAGCTAAAACCAGACTGTAAGCTAACTGTGAGCTAAAACCAGACTGTGAGATAACTGTGAGCTAAAACCAGATTGTGAGATAACTGTGAGCTAAAACCAGATTGTGATCTAGCTGTGAGCTAAAATCAGACTGTGATCTAACTGTAAACTAAAACCAGACTGTGAGATAACTGTGAGCTAAAACCAGATTGTGATCTAGCTGTGAGCTAAAATCAGACTGTGAGCTAACTAAGAGCTAAAGCCAGACTGTGAGCTTTCTGTGAGCTAAAACCAGATGCCGCTCCATTTTAAGCTCAGAAAGGAGCATGGCAGAACTGGTAGGTTGGTCAACGCTACAACCGTTTTACAGATCCAATGTTTGAGTTACTTGACATGATAGTTAAGTCCTTTTGATCTGAACTGAGAGCTATCAATGAATCATGAACTGTTGTCTTCCAAGCTATGAGACACACATTAAGGTCTACAGTATTTGTGCACCAATGCATTTGACTAGGAACTGACTGGTTATTTTTTCACGGTGGGAAGATTACTCCCTTTTTGGGAGGATTGAATCCAGTGTATTATTTTGATGCCCATAAAAACATTGTATAATGTGTAATGGGAAATATACAAACTGGATACAATGCACAATGTATTGCAAATTACTGTAACATGAAACATACTTCCAGATAAATGTAAATGTATGTATACAATAGTGTGCTTGTATATGCATATTAACATATTTGCATGTATGTAACTTCTTATCAGCACAGTGTGGCTCCCTAATATTTCTGCTATCAAGACATTGGGGGGATTTATCAAAGTATTGTCTTCTATAAAGTGCTTTAAAGCACCAGTGTGAGGTAATCACCATGGAAACCAGTGGGACCAGAATCACCATTCCATTGATGACTTCTCCCGTTTTGCCTTTTTTTTTTTTTGCATCACTCTTTAGAACAGAACACTTTGATAATCTCCCTCACTGAGTGTTCTACATTTAAAATATTTCATAATATCTGCCTACTTGCCTAGATTTGCTAGGAAAATGACTAAAAAGAACACAAGCCCTTGGCAATGGATAAGTATAAATATGGCTTCAAAAGTTTAACACTTGGTCATCTGTACTGTAGAGTGGTTCAAGTAAAATCAGAGATTTATTTAGCATCTATTTGAAAGCAGAGCTGGAATTCATATATGCATTACACAGGATTTTTAAGTCCAGGCAAAAAGTTAAAGGCAATATGACTTTTAGTGCTTTGTAATAAACATTCATTTACATTGACTAAGTGACTCTTACTCTGGTTAATTTATTTACAAAATACATAATGTAGGATTGCATACAGTACATTAGTGCCATTTTTGTAACTTGAACATCCAATTACCAAACCTTTCTATCTAAACATTTTTCCCATCAACGTGCCCTTCTGAAATAAAATGTATTAGAACAGTTATTTAACTCATTGCATTTGACACTCTTAAACAGATGTACAACTAAAAAAACATATTTCTCAACAATCCATGTCAGCATCACCAATGGGTGGCTCTTCCCTTCTTGGTCAACAGAACAGGAAGTACAGAATATAAAAGGAACCTCCTCTCCCTTAATCCTCAGTCATTTTCCTGTCCTCTTGGCTACTGGACATATCTCTATAGCCTTATGCTATAGTAATTATTTAAGTTGTTTCTTTATTTTTTATCTTATTTACTTTGTGGATTTCACTTTACTTAAACTGACTGAAATAAGCTAATGTTTAGGTTTCCCTGTGAGAGCTTAATCTCCTGTTGAGGAAAGCCCAGGGAGAATGTGCCAAGTGGAACCATGTATTGGAAATTTTTCAAAGTTTCTCAATATGATTGAAGGCCACCAAACATACGGTAATTTATATATGACTATTGGCACATACCTGTCCCTGCTTATTTAACCCACGTCTAAAGAGCTAATCTGCACATATCCATGCCTTCTACATGCCTTATTCCTCCCAATTACAATTTGTATAAGGGCAGAAGCCAGCCTTCTGGTGTGACTCAAGCGAATAATTGATCATGCCTGCATCATCTGATGATGTTGGGCACAGCCTACTGATATCAGTCCATTCCCTGATTGTTGGAGAAATATAGACGGTCATCATCTGATGATGTTGGGTGCTGCCTACTGATATCAGGATGTCCTCGCAAAAGTGAGGATTGGTGGAGAGAGAAGGGGTGTTTACCGGGACTCTACTTTAAAAGATTGTTTCTGACAATTTGTAGATGGTGGCAGACTAATACCTGATAAAGTTGAATTTTCTCTGGAAGGTGTCCCTGCGCTTGTTTGTTCTGGTTTTGCTTCAAAATTAGCTCTTCTAGTCTTGCAGATAAAGACAAATTAATTACTTAATGACGCCTACCTTGAATATGTTAGCTGGCTTTCAAACACCACAATGAAGCATTTTAATACGGGCTTTCTATGACCTAAGATAAGGCAGTAGTTATTTACATATCCTATTTTAACTAGCCAGAATTACGAGAAACTCTGATTTCACTAGAATGTCTACTTCAAAACATTTAACGTAAATAAAGAATCATTTGTTTCATTTTATAGTATAGGCTAAATTCTAGGGGATTTTGACACTATATGTTTTATATCTTTTTCTAGTACCCATGCTCTTGACCAAACTGATAAGCCTGTGGGAAAAAGAAAGCATAATATGAACTATTGTTTGGTCTATGATAACCATACTACAGAAGGTAGAAAATTATGTGAACAGTGTCTTGTTGAAGAAACCAGTTCTGACCAAACTTTGCCTGCAGAAATTATAGCTTGGCTTGAAGCAATAGAAGTCAGTTTAGAAGAAAGGAGGTCTAGCAAGAAGTCTAAAACTTGTTTGTCAAGGAGTCTCCCTTGGAGAGGGTTCAATTAAAAATTCAGAAAAAAGTCAGAAAAAGAACACAGTGAGATTCCTGAATCAATCAGTATGGATGAGAATATAAATGAAAAATTAATTAAAGCGGCACTGTCATGCCGAATCCTTTTTTTTTTAACCCCCCTCCGGCCTCCACTATCTCTAACTGACACCCTAGTCACTCCCAAATGCCCCTAAGCCCCCCACATTACCTATTTTGTTTTCCTTATTTTCTGCCCGATCTATATTCAGGGCGCCGCCATCTTTGTGTGGGTAGATGAAGTCCCTGTGGGACACGTCCTCAGCCCACACTAGATAGACTGTGCGATTCCCACACATGCCCAGTGAAACACCTGGACATGCGTACGGGAATTTGATCTATTCATTCATCAGACAGACGAATGAGTGAATAGAAATATCAGCTGAACAAACTAACACTGTGTATCAGTGATCGTTTGTTCGTTCAGTTTATTACAAGGAGGGAGCTACCAGCACGCAGCTCCCTCCTTGTAATATGTAAAGATAGAAGCGGCAGGGACCATCATAACCGTCGAACTTAAAATAAAATAAAAGTCCCGAGCGCAAAAAAAAAACAGACGAAAAAGAAAAAACCAGAGCGCAAAAAACCCATGGAGGGCTCCGCGCAGACAGAGCTCCGCAGGGCGGGGAAGGCTTATAAAGCCTTGCCCCGCCCTGCAATTAGGCTAAGAACACTCTGATTGGTGGGTTTAAGCAGACAGAGCTCCGCAGGGCGGGGAAGGCTTATAAAGCCTTGCCCCGCCCTGCAATTAGGCTAAGAACACTCTGATTGGTGGGTTTAAGCCAATCAGAGTGCTTTTTGTTATTTTACACAGCGTGGGAAAATTCAAAAGAATTTTCCCACGCTGTGTAAAATGACACAGAGCACTGTGATTGGATGGCTTGAAATCCAGAGCCGGGGGGGGCATTAGGTCTCCCCCCTTATTTTACTTGAGGGCCCCCACCCGTCGTTTAGGGGTGGGGGCCAATAGTTGTTGTTTTTTTTACAGTGAGCAGCCACAGGCTGCTCACTGTTTACCAGACATGCCCCTACTCGCGGTATAGCAAGTAGGGGCAGCATTTACTAATACTAAGTAATTTTTACTTAGTATTAGTAAATGTGGCTGAAAGACCAATTTAGGTCTTTCAGCCTTTTAGTAGATAACTCCCTGATACAGTGGGAATTAGGGAGTTATCTACTAAGCGGCTGCAAGATGCAGCCACAGCAAGAATAGAATCGGAGTTTCATTCATTCGAATGAAATTCCGATCCGAATCAAGTGCCGAATTGCATTCTAAAAGAAACGAACATACTGTTCTCATTCAGTTAGAACGCAATTCGGCAATTTCGTCTAAAATGACAGGAAGCATCGTGGGAACACAGAGGAAAGGTAAGAATTATGGGAAAATTGCTCTGACCAGCGGAAATGAAGCACACTTTGCTCCTCCGCTGGTCAGAGCTGGTCAAGCTCTTTGTCTTATGATTTTAAAGAAAACTAAAGAAGACAGGAAGAAAAAAAAAACAGATCCTGAGAGAGGGGGAGAAGAGGAAGAGATTGAGGAAAGGTAAGTTCGGCATGACAGTGCTGCTTTAAGGCTGCAATATGAATCCTCAATCTAGACAACATGCCTACCTCTGATAAGCAAGACAGCCCTAATTTATTTCTGAATTGAGCAAAAGGAAGCCTTTTTTTCCGGCCTAGAAGGCTGTTAAACACTTGTTTTTTAACGCTTTTAGGTTTCCACTGGCAATTTTGTGGGCACTCCCTTTATATTGGAGATGGTGTCCCCTGCTCTTGTAAGGTTTTTGGGGAGAGGGACCAAGGATTTTGTAATATTGTATATTTGTGTATAAGTATTATACATAACTGTTTTAACACACCATTTCATTTAAACATTTTTTTTCAAATTGGGCTGACTTTGAATGCAAAGCGCAAATGTTTGCTACACTTTAAATGGTATTTATTTGCATACTTGTTCTTTGAACATACTAAGCACTTAATAGCGCCAGTTTTTTTTCCATCTTATTTGACATTATTTTTCACATCCTAATGCAAATTTACCTGGTGTTGGCTTGTTTGGTATTCTTGTCTCTTAAAGGTTGACATTATCGTCAAGAGCTTATCTTGCAAAGTGATGAAAATGCTATATTGCAGTTCATTGGTATAGTCCTCTTTTCTTATTTCCAGTTGCACTTCATTGTAAAATATATTGGTGCATTAAAAATACTACATGATGATGATAATAATAATTAATACGAATAATAATCCAGGGTAAATATATTGCATCCCCGAAGGATCATAGTCTGGCAAGGCAGTTTCCATTCATTATGTATAGGAGGATAAGCATCTGCAATGCTGGAAAAATGCTTTTTGCTGACAGGGAATTATGGGAAATGAAGTGAACTAGCAGTTGGAGGGTTATAATTAGATACCTTCTAAGATTCAAGAGAAATATTGGAGTAGTTAGTTCTGGTTGAAACTCTGATGCTGTTAACCTATTTCATTACTACTTTCTGCAATTCACAAACTGCATTGTATGTCTATTTGCAAAGTCCAGCTGAAAGCAAATCTCTGAAAATAAACCACTCTTTAAATTATTTATACCATTCTGCTTATTCAGTTATTTACTTGACCTTTCTGGCTTTAAATTTAATTAATGTACTTAATCTGCTTTCTCTGTATAGCTTATATTTTCCAGTGAAAGAGAAATGCTGGTTCAAGAGGTCATACAGAGAAACTGGAGGTGGAATTCTATGTTACAAAATAGGTTGGCATACAAACAGCGTTTGTTTGGGGTTTTTTTTGTTAAGAATTTGTAGGCTCTTATCAAACAAAACATGTATAACAATTCTGAAGATCTGAAGATTTACTATTAAAATAACTGATTATGGTATCCATTTAATATTGTTGGATAAGGTTTTCAAATGATCAAATATTTTTGTATAAACTTTTCAAAGGATAACATAAAAATGTATCATATATAAAAATATAGCAATATATAAAAAATATTTAAATCCCAAAAATTTTTGTATTTTAAAAATTTTTTTTTTAATAATATTAAATAATTTTTAAAGTTTATCCAAAAATATTAAATCACTTGAAAAGCGTATCCAACAAAAGGAACACCTCCTTTTATAAAATGAAAGTCGTCTTCCCTTTCCAAATCAATCTTGTTTGTTCATGCCGAGAATGAGTGTGTGGTGGGTATATTCACTGGTACAGTCAGTACTGATGAGACAACAATTAAATTGCAATATTTAGGCCACATTTTTAATTACACTATAGTATATTCTGGAATCGGATATTTTAAAATCTGATTAAATTACATTGTGAGTTGAGTGTAAATTTGAAACTTTGCGTGAAGCAAAATTTCATTAATGTTGTTAATTGTTTTCTGTAATAGCAAAAATAATAAAATGTTAAACAATATAATTCTTGGAATGTTATTGCGAAGTAATGTTCCCAATAAGCACTTTTGTGGTCAATTATGGAATAAAAACCCTTATCACCTGCACTCTTCAACGTGCATTGAGGCCATTTTGTCCATATTCTGACATCCCTTGCATGCTAAACAACTCACAAAGACGTTTGGAGAGGAATACTGTATCTATACCAATATGGGACAGAGTTTCGGGGGGTTCTGGTATGATCACCCTCAATCATGGAGCTATAATTTCCTAATGTATGTAATAGCCTTACCCACAGAAAATCCAATTAATTTAGTATACTAACAGGTTATTTACTAAAATGAAAATTCAAAGTGAATTTCAAATTTAAGGTCAATACCGTCAGACTGAAACATTCTCTAAATTAGTTATGCTTTCAGTTAGTTTACTCTGAACTAAAATGTGAAAGCTGCATTGAATTCACTTTGAATTCTCCATTTACTGAATAACCCTGTAACTGTTCTAGATCCATGACTTGCGCTACATTAAATACATGGTGCAAGAGAAACAAAGCAGCAACATTTCTAAATAATTCATAAACTTACATTGCTAAATGTTGTAGTTCGATTTATGTTTTTAAATTGTAGGTGAGAAAAAAAAAACAGAAATAAGGCAAGATTAAGCTTTCAGACATCCTACTACTCATAAAACACATTATGAATCTTTCGGGACTGGTATTGTCCATAGTACTGATGAGGCATTTTGCAGCAATGCCCAATTTATTTACCTAAGAGACCAATTTAATCTGCTACCTCGGTGCTAAATGTTTGTACTGACAACCAATTTTGCTTTGAACAAGTAACTGTGACAAGCTGTTTATTGAACTGCGAATTGTCTGATTCTAAACAATAGCTTTATCTAATTATTAGATCCTATGCCTTTCTCTAATCCAAAATAGATATAAAAACAAACAAAGAAAAAAAACACTGCAGATTTATTTTAATTTACAGCAGCATTAGATTATTCACTGTTATGTAATTAGAAGGGCAGAACAAACACATCCCCATCCTTGTTCTCTTGTAATTAATTTCCAAATAAACATTTAAAGCTCTTCACATTTCTTTTTACTGTCACAAGATTTTGTCTTTTTTTTTTTAATGTCACATATCCTCTGGGAATGCAAGTTTATCCAGAAAGCAAATATATAAGCTACCAGTTCTACTATAAGAGAGAAACATGAACAAATCTCTGAAACAATGACAATGAGATAGACACTTAGAAATAGGGGTCGTATCCAGATATTAAATCAAAAATGGAAAATTTTTGCCTGAGCAGTCCTTAAAGCAAATTTTAATTTACAAGTCTCTCAATTTTTAAAAAAAATATAATACAGCAATATTTGTCAATGCGGCTCTTTTTTTTTTTTAAATTTAATATACCCCAATTAAGGTGTATAGATGGTTGGGATGCGGTGGGAGGATGTAGTGGAGAGTTAGAAAAGAAAAAGAGAAATGTGCAGGTTGTCCTTCTCTTCCTCCATAATAACTGGTTGGTGGAATCCTAATCAGGTGGGCATCAAGATAAACCAGTTAAAAGGGCTGCTTTCAATGTAATCCCAATAATTATTGGATTCAGGACTGATTCCGTGCAGAATCCTATGTGATTAGTGGGGCTAGGATCAATGAATAGGTGCCTGAGGCCAAATATGGTTTACAAATGTTCACGTTGAATATCTTTACCTCACAGACTGATGATCAATTGACAACCTTTTTCAGCTGGATTCCAGGTCCAGATTGCACGGTGGTGACACAAGAGTTGTGCATCAGGTTCAAGTTCAAGAGGTTTCATTACTTCTATTACCTGCTTTGTTAGAACAAGACATGGTTTCTGGATGGCTTGTTGAATGGCATCGGGAGCAAGGATTTGGCTTAATTTCTCATGGTAGCTCTGTTTGGAATGGAAATAAACGGTACAAAAAAGATGGATTCCATCTTTCTCAAAAGGGAACAAATGTTCTCAGTGAGCAGTTCAGAGGTTTTGCTAGGATGTATTTAAACTAGGAGGGGGGGCAAATGGGTGATAAAACATCAATCCAATTGCCCCCCAAAACAAGGATATAAGGTGCCTGTAGAAAATGTGTTAAAAAATTATAAGCTTAAAGTCATGTCTACAAATTCTCGAAGTTTAGGGAATAAGATCCATGAACTTGTGGCAAAAATGGCAACTGATAATGTAGATTTAGTCTCTGTTACTGAGACATGGTATAATGAGAAATACCAGAGTACTCTTTATATAGACAAGAAAGGGGGAGGTGTGGCCCTGTATGTGAAGGATAGCATACAATCTAGCCTAATAAAAGTTAGTGAGGTGAACATAGAGTCCATTTGGGTCACGTTACAATTTGGTAATCACACAGTAACTCGTGTAGGTGTTAATTATAGGCCCCCATGATAAATAGAAGAGTTAAATAATCTACTAGTTGAGGAAATAGCTAAAATGACAATAAAGGGAGAAGTTATCATCATGGGTGACTTTAATCTTTCTGATGTGAACTGGAAAACCAAAATAGCTGCTTGTGCCAGGAGCACACATATTCTAAACTCCCTACTGGGATTGTCTCTAAAACAAGTCTTTGAGGAGCCAACTCGTAAAGAGGCCATACTAGATTTTGTTTTAACAAATGGAGATTTGGTATCAGATATTACTGTAGGTGAAAGTTTAGGATCCAGTGATCATCAGTCAGTGTGGTTTAATATCAGAACAGGGACTGAGTCACACCACACAAAAATAAAAGTTTTAGACTTTAGAAAAACAGACTTTTCTAAAACTAGAATATGTGTAAAGGAGTCATTATCAGACTGGAGAAATTTAAATTGAGTCCAAGAGAAATGGGATTATTTAAAAGTTGCACTGCTGAAGGCAACAAAAAATTGCATTAGGCTTGTCGGTAAAAGCAAAAAAATCAAGAAACCACTGTGGTACTCTGCAGATATGGCCAAAATAGTAAAAAACAAAAAGTTAGCATTTAGTAATTATAAAAAACCCAGAGTGAGGAAGATAGACAGATCTATAAGATTAGACAGAAAGAGGCTAAGCAAGTTATAAGAGCTTCCAAGTCACACACAAAAGAGAAAATAGCACAGTCAGTAAAAAAAGGGGACAAAACATTTTTTAGATACATAAATGAGAAAAAAAAAGTAAAACAAGGATTAGTTAGATTAAAAACAAAAAAGGAAGGTATGTAGAAGAGGATAAAGGTCTAGCTGACTGCCTCAATTAATATTTTTGTTCAGTATTTACAAATGAAAATGAAGGAAAGGGGCCTCAGTTAAGAAAAAGGACAAATTAGTCATTTGTTACACGTGAGTTTACAGAGGAAGAGGTTCTATTTCAACTGTCAAAAGTAAAGACAAATAAGTCAATGGGACCTAATGGAATACACCCAAAGTTATCAAAAGAGCTTTGTGGTGTACTAGCAAAACCATTAACAGATTTATTTAACCAATCATTGTTAACAGGAGTAGTCCCAGAAGATTTAAAGTTAGTGAATGTTGTGCTCATTCACAAGAAAGGTAGTAGGGAGGAGTCGGGCAACTATAGGCCAGTAAGCCTTATTTCAGTAGTGAGGAAAGTAATGGAAACAATGTTAAAGGATAGGATTGTTAAACATCTAAAATCACATGGATTTCAAGATCAGAGACAATGTGGGTTTACTTCAGGAAGATCATGCCAAACTAATTGTATTGATTTTTTTGATTAGGTAACTAAAATAACAGATTAGGGTGGTGCAGTAGCCTAGATTTCAGTAAGGCTTTTGACACTGTTGCACATAGAAGGCTTATCAATAAAATGCAATCTTTAAGTTGGAATTCCAATATTGTTGAATGGGTAAGGCAATGGCTGAGTGACAGGCAACAGAGGGTTGTAGTCAATGGTGTATATTCGAAGCATGGGCTTGTCACCAGTGGGGTACCTCAGGGATCTGTACTTGGACCCATTCTCTTTAAT
This sequence comes from Pelobates cultripes, assembly GCA_933207985.1. Classification (NCBI taxonomy): domain Eukaryota; kingdom Metazoa; phylum Chordata; class Amphibia; order Anura; family Pelobatidae; genus Pelobates; species Pelobates cultripes. The sequence goes on from OW240919.1 coordinate 47,212,730, forward strand.
ATTTTTATTAGTGATTTTGCAGAATGTCTTGATGATAAGGTATGTCTTTTTGCTGATGATACAAAAATATGTAACAGAGTTGATGTTCCAGGAGGGATAAGCCAAATTGCAAATTATTTAGGTAAACTAGAAAAATGGTCAGAGTTGTGGAAACTGACATTTAATGTGGATAAGTGCAAGATCATGCATCTTGGATGTAAAAACCCAAGGGCAGAGTACAGAATAATTGATAGAGTCCTAACCTCAACAGCTGAGGAAAAGGATTAAGAGGTGATTATTTCTAAGGACTTAAAGGTAGGCAGACAATGTAATGGAGCAGCAGGAAATGCATGGAGATAGATCTTTATCCTCTTACAGGACCTGTGCCAACCATTGTAAATATTGCACCCCTTTTTCTTTATGGAGGACCTATCACTCCATCAATATGTTGTGTTCTGCAATCTCAGCCATTCACAAAGTGGTTCATGGTGTTTCCATCTGTCAGGACCCTCTTAATTGCTATTTATTGTGAGGTGTTGAGAGCGCCTACCCTCTGGTAGCTAAGTGTTCTGCCCCACACTTACCTTTGTGGTGTGAATTTAGTTCTGTATTTGCTTTGGGCTTGACCAGCCAAGGAGAAATTGTCTCTTCGACAACTTTCAGCGAAGTTCACTCTTTTGTTGTGTGTTGTATCTGACGTCATGTTTCTGACGTTTGAACTTTTGATGTGGATAGGCTTTATTTTTTCCCTGATGCAGTAACCTTCACCATTATGTAAAGGACGAAATCTGATTCTTCTACCTTGCTTTTTACCTGTTTTTTGTTTCCTCCTGATTTTTCTATGTACTTCTCGCTCAGGGCAGCTTCTCATTTCTTTCATGCATCCCACAAGCCTGTTTTTATGCCCATGTTGGCTCAATGGGTACGTCAGCTTCTAGCCCTCGTGAGCATAGATTCCTCTTTTCAAGCTCACGCAGTTCAGAGTGTGTCTGGTGTGTGGCTGCTTCTACATCCTTTTCTTCCAATGTGTCTCTGACATCTTGGTTCAGCTGATTGGAGGAGGTAGGGTATTTTTTGTGTTTTTTACGTTAGACCTTTTCTCTTATGCCTCTATTTTTTTTTTGCATTAAAACAGCAAAATATGATGTCTCCTGTCATGTTATAAAATTGTAGTTTATGCTAGCCTTAGTGTACCTCTAGTCTTTATTAATGACATGAGGCGGATATATTCCCTCCCTCACTTTATTGTTTTGTTCTCTTTAAATAGTGCTATACTTATTATCATTGTTTTTGTACATGCTATCTGTGATTTGCTATTTAGACATAAGAAATAGTTTCCTTTGACAATGTCGATGTCTATAGTTGCTTTACTATGCTTCCACTCTTTACTGTGAGATACCTTTCACATGTTTTCTCTTCTGTATCAGTCTGATTTCCAGAAATAGATAGCCCTCTGGACCTCTTGAACCGACTTCGACACGACTGCTACTTCTACAGTTCCTGCCATTTCTTGTTATTTTTATTTTTTTTTAAAAAATTTTTATGGTAATCCATTGTAACTGTATTTCTGTTTCATACCCCCATCAAGAAAGAGGTTGAAGGTTTGTGGTCAGTGACTTATATTACCACTTACTACTCTTTTGACTGCTCGTTATGTTTTTATCTATTTCTTTGCTGCTGTGGAGTTCAGTGAAGAAAGTAAAGCAAAATATTTGACTCCTGTCGTTAATAAAATTAAGATTATCCGTACACTAAAGCAAACATAGTCTACAATTTTGAATGTCATGATGTGTTTTATGTGTAGATTCTGATTTGCACCTGTGCTCTGTGGTCTATGTAAGTAGTTCATGTTAATGGATTCAGCTAACTGCTGTAATTAGAGATACAGATTAAAGCATCTGTCCATCAACATTTACCTCGGAGACAATAATAGAATCCTGTTAATTTGTTTTGGTTTTTCTTCACTAGCTTTTAAGCTTGGCGGATGTTCTACAGGGTCATTCAGTGTTATTGTGTTGTGGGATTAACGCGTGCATTGTAGAATATTATTTCTGATGTTCTAATATATCATAAACAAAAGACTGCTTTTGACAGGTACTGCTGCTTTTATATATATATATAAATTATTACCATTATTTATAAAACATCAACACATTCCACAGCATTATAATATAGGTGGACAAACAAGCAACAAGTCAAGTTTGACGTACGGGAACAGAAGGTACTGGTTAACCTGCTTACATTCTAAGGGGTGTGGGGTAAAATGACACAAAAGTAAGATATTTCATGTAATGATAAAGTAGTTTGCTAGCAGAGTTTGTGAGGGCTTAGTTTATTTTAGATGATGCAGTTGGGAGAAGGTCCGTTAGTGTGGTGCAAATAGGGAAAGCTGTTAACAGTTTAATTGATCTTTGATTCTAGAAGAAGTGAGTTTTAAGTGATTTTGTGAAGGAACAGAGCTTGGGTTAAAGTCTAATGGAGCAGGGAAGGGAGTTCCAAAGGAATGATGCACCCCTAGAAAACTATATATATATATATGGAACAAATTAAGAGACCACTCCAGTTTTTTTCTTAAATCAGCATTTTTGCATCTCTACCTTTCCACTGCCTTTTAAAGCTTACTTCATTCAACTAAAAAAGAGACCCTAAAGACACCCAGATCACTTCATCTCAATAGAGTGGTCTGGGTGCCATGTCCCTGTCATTTAAATCCTGTAATGCAAAAAACTACCATTTTGAGTGGCAATGTTTACATTGTAGGGCTTAACCCCTTAAGGACCAAGGCTTTTTTGAGATGCAATGCATTTGTGGTCGAGGCATTTGTGGCACTTTTGCTATGCATTCATTCTAGCACAATATCTCCATTTCTGCTCAAGTGCACACATAAAAAATATATATATTACTTTTTATTTTTTATTTTTTTTTATTTTTGTAGTGCATATGGAATAACATACGTGCACGGGGTACCCCAAAGGCAATCCTCGTGCTTTGCAAACATTAATAACAATGGAGTATACATTGGTACTTGCACAATTTTTTAGTTAGGAGATGAAGTCATGTTTAACATAGATTAGTAGCAGGTAGTATCTGTTAATCATTTTTCGAGGCAATCACAGTCAGACATGCATAACTTCGGGTACTTAATGGTTGACAACTATTCGCGGGTTCAAGACAGGCTAAACCATCTGCGAGGGATTAATAAAACTGGTGTAGGTTTGAGTGCTGTGGGACGGAGTAATTTACGTTAAAACTACAGTAAGGAGACAAACTTTCGATTAGGCTTGTATATGGCTAAACCTTTGGTGTGCTATGCAATACACGCTTATTTAAGTAGTCCAATACCCCACTATGCTCCCTATATTTTCCCGTCTCATAATGGGTCTGAGCAGCTTGCTCTTGGGCTTAAGTAGCACTGTAGTCTGGAACTGCAGTGAGATGACCTCAGTAAAGGGGTGCTGAACCATTGAAACAGCATATTAAGATATGGATACAACTTATTGCTTATTGCTGGTCTGTCAGCATGATCACCCTAGGGGGCGGTAGATAAAGGCATTATTAATTGAGAGCCAAGAGAAGAAAAAAAAAAAAAATATATATATATGTCGGCTAGGGGGCCTGCTGGTATAATCATCTAAAAAGAAAAATAATAATAAAAAAAAACAATCAGCGCTCATAATAAAAATATATTTGGTCATTAGTCCCAGAGAATTCCACTCGTCAGCTCAGCTTAGCCTATGCCTGTGAAGGGCAGAGTACAGTCCAGTCTTTGGGAGGGATGTGGCTTTACAGCTCCCTGTTGCCTGTGTCCTTGGGTCTCCGTTTGGTATCGGTGAGTGTACAGGGGTTGATGGATTCTTTTGGCTGTACCTTGCTGCTGGCGTCGGGTCGCCCCCGGGATGGTAGGTGCTTGGTATGAATTATCAGCGTGCGACCATGGGTGTGGGGATATGCTTCGATGATCAGAGGCTTCAGATGCCGCTGAGCAGTGAGTGGGTCGGGTATGTGTGGCTCTCTTGTGCTGCCATGTGTGGTTGCTAGTGTTGGAGCCTGGGAGGTCATTCTCCGATCTCCCCCATTACGATCTCCCACCTCGTCTCTGTCTGATGGCCTTTCTGGGGGCTCGGGTCGGGCATCCGTTCAGGAGGCGCCAGGTGGCAGGGCGAATCCATGCCGCCGCCTCTTTTCTCGCTTGCTTAAAGAGCCATCGCCTGTTGCAGAGCCCAGACCATAGGCTGGTACAGAGCTGTTCGAAGAAGTCCAGCGTGTGACTGGGTGGTTTGGTAGTGGAGCCTTTTGTCGCATGTCGCGCCTGTGGCGCCATCTTGTTTGGGCCTTGACAGTCCCGTTTACCAGTAAGTGTTGCCGCTTGTTCGTGTCTTGCTGTGGGGGTAATCGTCCCCAGCGAGGACCGGGATAACCCCCGCCAGTCCAGAGGGGGAGGGGTAGCCAAGCATCTTGTAATTCTCGCTTGTCAGCGGGTCCCTTGTCGGGCGATCGGCCGCCTCCCCCAGGTTTCAGGCTCCGCTGCAGTGTAGGCCGCATGGCCGATACATGTGCTCGTGTATCGCTGTGGTGCATGACCTGTACCGTTTTGTTCCTCGTGTGGTTCTGTACCGTTTTCTGGGCACCGTGGGCTGTTGGTTTGATTGGGCTTGCCAGGATTGTCGTTTTTGTGCCCTCCAGTGTAAGAGCTCTTAGAGAGCACGTCCGGCCATTTTGGCTGTTAGGCCCCGCCCCCCATATATATTACTTTTAAAAGGAGAAATATGGGTTTCTTTTGATACCCTATATGTGTACATAACGCAATATTAAATAATGAGAAAATATCACAAAATGGGAAAACTTTTTTTTTTTGTATGGTTTACATCTAACAATTTCTACATACCAACTGCAAATAAAGAAAACTTACTCAAAATAGATTCTTGATTAGTCTTGATTGTTAAAATGCGCAATATGTCTAGATTTGCAATGCATTTTTAGAAGTTATAAAACAAATAATGTAAGGAGTGAATTAGTTTTATAGCTCAAACTTTGCAAAATTTGATGCTGAGATTACAACTTTAAAGAAACACAATAGGGTCAAGAACACAAACATGTATTCCTGACCCTATAGTGTTTAATCCCCCATTGTTGCGGCTCCCGACCCGCCACAGGCCGCAACCATGCCCGACTGGCACGGCCTCGCCGACACCACGAGCTTACTTGCTCGTCGGCGAGCCGGGAACCACTCCTCTGCTTTCTCCGGGTGTCGCACCCAAATCAAAGATGGCGCGGACCACGTGGTCGCGTCCATCTTAAGCTCCGCCCCTCAAACTAATACAAATGTGTGCATGACATCACAACGTCAACGCACGTGCACGTTCTGGGGTCAGAGGTCACCCTCTGACCAATCAGAACCCAGAGAGGGATATTTAAATCCCTAATTCACTCCAGTTCCTTGCCCTGTTGTGGTTTCCTGTTCCTGGTTCTCGAGAGTGCGTTTATCTTTGTGAATCTGACTTCCTGGTATCCTGATTTTGGCTTTTCCCAGGTTATTCCGAATTCTGGTTTCTCTTACTTGGCTTGTTTAAATGGTATTTGACTATTTCTGGCTTCCTTGACCTCGGCTTTCCCTTTGACCATTCTCTATCTCTAGCATATTAGTCCGGCCATTCTAAGGTCCGGTTTACGCTCTGTCCTTTTATTTTTCCTTTTCTTTTGTATGTATATGTTTACATAGTTTCTGCGTGTTGGACCACACTAGCAGTCGTGACACCCATTTAGGTGGCTTGCCCCCCCTTTGCCCCCTATAAAAGCTTAAAACTCACCTTATTTCCAGTGCCGCGCGGGTCTGCTAGTGCTGGCTCTGCCCCTTCGTCCCTTTGTGACATCATCAAAATGGCAAATTTCTAGCCAATCCAATGCTTTCCCATAGGCAAATCTCAGCATGGTGGCGGGGCCAAATGCCATTTTGGTCAATCAGGACTTCATCATAGAGATGCATTGAATCAATTGAACTATAGCAAACACAACATATTTATGTTCTGCTACTGTTCTCGAGTACAATGATATCCCACAGGTATACCTTTTCTATTAATCCTCACCCTAATCATACCCTCAATTTTGTCCCCAATCCAACCCTTAATCAAACCCCTAATACAATACTTATTGCAACCTTTAATCCAACCCATAATCCAACAAATAATTCAGCCTATATCCTACCCATAATCCAAACCATAATACTACACTTAGTTCAACCCAGAATTCACCTTCTAATCCTAGCCATAATGTAACCCTAATCCTACCTATAATAATACCCATAATCCACCCTCTAATCCCATAATCCATACCCAAATAATTCAGCCTATATCCTACCCATAATCCAAACCATAATACTACACTTAGTTCAACCCAGAATTCACCTTCTAATCCTAGCCATAATGTAACCCTAATCCTACCTATAATAATACCCATAATCCAACCTCTAATCCTAGCCATAATGTAACCCTAATCCTACCCATAATAATACCCAGAATCCAACCTCTAATCCTAGCCATAATGTAACCCTAATCCTACCTATAATAATACCCATAATCCAACCTCTAATCCTAGCCATAATGTAACACTAATCCTACCCATAATAATACCCATAATCCAACCTCTAATCCTAGCCATAATGTAATCCTAATCCTACCCATAATAATACCCAGAATCCAACCTCTACTCCTAGCCATAATGTAACCCTAATCCTACCCATAATAGTACCCATAATCCAACCTCTAATCCTAGCCATAATGTAACCCAAATCCTACCCATAATAATACCCATAATCCAACCTCTGCTTGGGGCACATAGAGAAATGATTGGTCATGGTATTTAAAGGGCTAATGGTAGTGTTTACTTGAACAATGCATATAGCTCATCTGTTAGTTTGGGCCACTAACTGTGGCCCCAACTGACAGAGGGGATCCATAGGTACCAAAAAATACCTGGGGTACCTTTGTAACAGCAGAGATTTAACCTCTGCTGGTAACTTCACTGCATAACTGTCTATGCCTTCAACGGACGTTAAATGCATTAAACTTGCACTGTTTGACCATCATGGTCCTTAAGTGGCTATATACTCCAGTGGCTTTAACAAAACATAATATATTATACAATATGGTGAACAATGTATTATGAGAAAATAATATCATTAAGAGGTTATGAAAACATTATAATATATAATGAGACCAAAGGAACTTAGAATGCAGCATAATGTATAGAATAATGTTAGGGTTAAGGTTAGAACTAGGGTTACAGTCAGGGCTGGAGCAAGGATGTTTGCCACCCTAGGCAAACAGAAATTTGTCAGCCCCCTATATACTCTGCCCACCATGTGACATCACAATGCCCCACCCATGTGATCTGCCATATGAGTCAATGCCAGTGCTGCGCACACTGTCTTTTCTCTGAAAAGGCAGTGTGTTTACATTAAAAAGCCTGCAGGGACAGGCTATAGAAACCAGAACCACTACATTAAGCTGTAGTGGTTCTGGTGACTAAAGTGTCCCTTTAATGTGAGGTAAATTAGAGATTAGTGCCACTAATAATATACTGGATTGCCTACATACCACCAGATGAGGATAAGACGATGATAATGGGCTTAGGCTGCAGTTTGGCTCCACAGGTCTGGTGTTAAAACAGGCTCTCTGGAGACAGTGCTCACAAAAATCAACAAACAGGATCCAGCTCCATTTTGTTGGGCCCAATACAGGGCCTGACCGTGACTGCCTTGAAGGCCCACCCATGAGTGGAGTGTATGTGTGTAAGGGATGTGTTGTGTGGTATTGTGTAGAGGATGTAATGTGTGTGTGTTCTTATGGATTGTAGTGTATAGTAAACACAGTAAACACTACGGACAGTATGTGATTTCAAATCAAGATCTGTTTAATGAACTGTGTACTGCATGGTAGGTGAAATCTTCTGTGCATTCATTTCTTGCAGTGCATGGTTTGTCCCAATCTGCTCCCAGAAAGTAATTATTTAATGAAGATTGGCTATACACACAAAAGGTGTGGAATAGGTGACGCTATATAGTTTAAACGTATAAGTTGTAAAGTGGGTTTTAGCTGCTGTATACACTCTGTGGGTACTCCTAAAAACCCACCACACATAGATAATCACCAAGAAACAATAAAAACGTTAGGCTTTACAGATGTTTCCACCTTCTAAGCCTTCAGTTTCTAAGAGTGCAGCGCTATATTTAATGTGAATTAAGTCAATTTTCCAAAATATTCAAAAACACTCACCCTCTATGTTTCTCTTTAGTATAATATACATATAGAAATGACAGAAAAAAATATACAAATAATTGTGCAGTATATTAAGTAATGTGGCAAGAAGTTTAGTGAGTTACAAATGTTTATAAACTCAAATTTTTTGGAGCCTTTTCTAGTTTTTAGGCTCTAAACTTCCAGGCGTCTGTGTCTTTTAGGATAGATCACACAACCCCTCTCTCCAAGGAAAAGTGCGTATGTTCCTCTCCACAATGAATGCAAAAGACACAGATATTTAAAACTAAGTGTAGAATCCCAGATAAAGATTGTATCCATATAGAAAAAGTGACATGCTCACCTTATTTAGAGCCTTTTGGTAACTGGCTCTAAGTATGTAAACCTAGTGTCAGTTTATGGGGTGACACTTCCCCTCCCCTGGAATCACTTGTGCAGGATACCGTAAAATGAATAAAAATGGGAACATTTATTACAGAATATATATATATATATATATATATATATATATATATATATTAGAGTACTATAAAAATATTACTAGAAAATAAAAAAACAATATTGACATTAAAAACAGTACAGTACAATTATATTAGGGGTCTAAAATGTAGGTCCACTTCGAGCTAAAACGCATTCCGCCGATAAAAAAACGGCGGACTTTAATAATGTCAATTGCCATCTGGGAGTGTAACTTCCACGACTACAAACAGGCATGTGTATATCTGAGTGCTGATATAAGATTAAGGAAACATGAGTTCTAATCCTAACATTGACACGAAGTCCTAGACTTAACAGATAACACTAAAAAATGGAAATACTAACTAACATAAAAATGAAATACTATAACAGATACATAACAGTGTAGTGTGTATTGAGGTACAATAGGGACATCTTGGGGTTTTGGAGACTTTCACAAACTGCTAGACTTTTCATAACCTAATTGATTATATCTTTAGAGCTCCTCAATGGCATTCCTCCCCCCATTATGCATTGCTTGCCATTGTGTATCTTCACGCTCTCTCTATGTATATATACACAGTTATATAATACACACATATACATAATTTGAGATGGTGCATATAAAAATTTATTTATTCCTTTTTTATTCATTAGTGGCAACAGCTCAGTTCTCTTGCAATCATTTCATTACTGATTTGTATAATTGGTTTCACATACTAAATCCCAATAGGTAGTTTGCTTTGAGTAACTTTTGAAATATTAATGGTAATGCAATATTAATTTGATAAAATATTTTAATTTTTGTACATTAATATTTTATATTTTACATAGATATGCAAATTTTTGAAAGCTATCCCACAGCAATTTGACAAGTGTTCCATTTTACAAAGGCCAGTGTCGAAACTTCTCTTTCAGTATACATTATTTTCTTTTCGGTTCGGTCCCAGTTTGGGGAATTCGTGGGTCACTGGCTATTTTCATTCCAACTACAAGCGGCATGACAAAAATATAGTAAATGATATTCAAAATTACCATCCTCATTACAGTTTAATTAACCTTATACTTCCAACTGCTGTATACTCCGGGGATATCAACATTCCAAATATTTTAGGAGGTGGTGCAATAAATAGGGGTTTGAAAAAATTGATACGCGTTTCCCTTCTGATATTATTTTTAAGTCTCTCAAGAAATAAACAATTAATCAAACATTAACGGCGGGAGAAAGCAATCTGTTTATAGTGCCTTAGAGCCTGTGCAGCCTATGGAATGTTGAAAACATGTATAAATAGATGTTTTCTAAAATGTTAGAAAAACATATGTTAAAGTGATGCATAGAAAGATTGTACCCTTGAAAGATTTGCTCTGATGCACATCAGAGGCACAAGACCTTGCATGACTATAAACCTGCAATTTGTCAAGTTAAGTACAAAGCACAAGAGATAAATTGCTATTAATTTATTCTAAATAAGCCTGTTGCGAATGACTTATAAATCAACAATGGTGAGCACAGAGCAACACAGGTGACGTACTTGTACAGGCATACTTACTAAGTATTTCATTACTGATGTTCTAATGAAAAGTAGGAGATCATTAGTTCACTAAATGTTCATTATCTCTGTATGCTTCAAATTTGTACTTTGTTTTTTTTTAGATATATGTATTGATAACCAAAGAATTAAATTCCTTTGACCTATACTGTACAGCCACGACGTTAAAACCACTTACATGTAAAATGTGAATGACACCTGTCAAGGGGTGGGGTATTTTAGGCAACAAGTAAACAGTCAGCTCTTGAATTTCATGTGTTGGAAGCAAAAAATGGGCAAATAAAAAGATCAGAGCATCTCCGAAAAGGTTTGTGCTGCACAATGGTCAAAGTAGTCATGATGCCCACAGTCGACTGCCGAAAACACCAATGGGGTTGTGAGTTTTAGAATTTGACCATAGAACAATGGAATAAAGCTGTCTGGTCTGATGAATCACATTTCCTTTTATATCAGGTGGATGGGCTGGTGTGTGTGTTGTTTACCGGGGTAAGATATAGCAGCAGGATATACCATGGGAAGAAGGCAGGCCCGGGAGGCAATGTTATGCTCTGAGCAATGTTCTGCTGGGCAACCTTGGGTACTGGCATTTATATGGAAGGTACTTTAACACGTACCACCTACCTAGAGATTGTTGTAGACCATCTACACCCCTTCATGGCAATGGTGTTCCCTGATGGTAGTGGCCTCTTTCAGCAGGATAATACACCCTGCCACTCTGGAAAATTTGTATATTATTACAGTTTTAAAAAAAAAAAAACAACCAAATATATATATATATATATGATTTTTAAAATCATAATAATTAATTAAATCAGCTAAATGGTCACTCACAGATTCTGAATGTAAAGTGTGTCTGAGAGGATATTAGGCAAACTAATCCTTAGCAGCAATAAACTTTAAAAAAAAACTTTAAACGCAGATAAAATACCATACAGTTATTTCAAGGAATTTACAGCTAGCAGTGGGAAGCATCGGGGAGGAGTGGGAAGCATGGGAGTGGGAAGCATGGGGGAGGAGTGGGAAGCATGGGAGTGGGAAGCATGGGGAGGAATGGGAAGCATGGGGGAGGAGTGGGAAGCATGGGAGTGGGAAGCATGGGGAGGAATGGGAAGCATGGGGGAGGAGTGGGAAGCATGGGGGAGGAGTGGGAAGCATGGGGAGGAGTGGGAGGGCACAAGAAACATTTGTGGTATACAATTTAGAATTTTGCCAATCAAATACTAACAGCCAGATTATTAATTACTGCATGTAACTGCAAGAACAAAATACTACAGTAGTACACTATAGATAACAATGATCACATTATTATAAGAAAGTAATAATATTGTGCCAAAGGTAAAATAAATCTGGTGTAGCATCTTCTGAATCTGTACCTTAAAGTTGTAGCATTAACTTGTACACCGGATGATCAAGCACACAGCTTCATCTTCTAAGGTGTCAAGATTTCTATTTCAAAAGCCATTTCACACTACAAAACAAACAAACAAACAACAACAAAAAAGAAACAACACCGGGCAAAAATAAAACAATTTATAGATGGCTTCATCACATAATCTAATAGATACCTTGTAGCATGTTTTCAAAGGAACATTCCTAGCACCGTAACCACTACTGTGTGTGTCTGTCTCTGTGTATGTACATGTACATGTGAAATTGTGTCTCTATATAGGCATGGGACAGTGTTTGTGTATGAAACTGTGTGTGTATATCTGTGTATGTTGTGACAGTTTGTGTAATTATGTGTGTATATATGTGACTGAGTGCAATTAAATGATGGTATATGGCAGGGGTAGGCAATCTTCGGCACTCCAGATGTTGTGGACTACATGTGTGATAATGCTCTTACAGCCATAATTTTGCAAGGCATCAGGGGAGATGTAGTCCACAAAACCTGGAATGCCAACCACTTATATATGTATATACAGAAAACGAATCTGGGATACAGCTAGTAAATATAAAAACAGAAAATTAACAAAACAGTGTAATGTAGTCATGGTATGGAAAATAAAACACTGTGATAAATAGCACTCACAAGAGTGTAGAATATTCAAGTGCCTTAAAGGTGCCTCCCCAAAGAATAATGGGGGGTAGAGGGGGGGGGGGGCACAGCTTACTCTCTCCTTGTAATCACCATAGGCCAGGAACCAGACTTTGGGATCCAAATGGTAAGTAATGGGTTGCTTTTATTGTGGCAAATAAAACAATAAAATAATAATACAAGAACAATGCAGTGCAATATGGTCCTATGTGTTTCGTTCTACAAGTAGATCTTTTTTAGGGACCACAATATTAAAATAAAAAAGGATAACAAATATCAAAATAGCCTAATCCCTCCCCCCTAAAGTCCTCTTTAAATAAGGCTAGTCCCAAAAGTTCATTGGTGGTTTGGTGGCGGCGTCTTTTCTTTTTCCTCCTGTATTGGTCCTCCGGTAAAGGTAATCACTTTTCCTTTTGTCTTGATCGATACGCTCCTGTCTACTGACTGTGGCTGTTATGGCCCACCGATACGCACTTCTGTTCATTCCAGTAATGTCATCCTTATATATTCCACCAATCTTAGCAGTACGTTCCTCCGTGAATAGCGAGCGGCTTTTGGAATCAAAGCGGTCACCTCCTGATGTTCGCCTAAAAGAATTGGAGAAAGTGCATCTGATAGATGAAATATATATTAATATTATATAAATATAATATTAACCATATGCTCATGATTTTTAAATGGGAACGAATATAGAAAAGTGCTACTATGCTTTAAAAAGAGCATACATCATTAATATGTATATATACTTTATATATATGTGATAGATTATACTAATATACGTTAATGGTGATACTTATGTGCACGATAGTGAACATTCAAATATATTATCTTTCATTAATTCGGACATGTAAGTAAAGTGCGAACATATAACATAATATGTTTTGTAAGTACACCTATATGAAGTATTTCAATTCTAAAATTTGTGTAAATAGTGGGTTATCATACATTTATGTTACATATGCCCATCTAAACTTACTAGTCTCCCTAAGGAGACATATTTATATTATATAATGGTAAACAAAAAAAGCTAGAGATTTTGTTGGAAATGTTATTATCCCACAGGATGATACAGTGGAACAGATGTTGACATTAGAGTTGTTTAAAACTAAAATTCTATATATGGATTATTTTAATCCTCTGTGAAATGCATTTTACATTATTGTTATATGTATCTGTATTGATTTGTGATCTGTCATTTACTGGTCGAATGACTGCACATATGAAAAAAGCAAGCACAACTACAAAACTAGTAGTGTCATGCTGGTCATAATAGTAAGCCACCAATATTTAGTTTAAGTGTATATATAACTTTAAAAAAAAGGTTTTTTTTGTGCTCATTAGTATCCATGTATGAATTCAGACATTTGTAGGCTGCCCAACTAAAATAGCAACCACCGTATACAAATCCTGTGCTGAATATAATGTTTCATACATAGCCCGCATCCGCCCCTTTCTTACGCAGGATGCTACTAAGGAGCTTGTCAATGCTCTAGTAATTTCCCGCATAGATTATTGTAACCCTCTCCTAACTGGTCTTCCCAAAAACCATATTGCCCTGCTACAGTCTATAGTGAATGCTGCCGCCAAACTGATTTTCCTCTCTAGTCGGTCCTTTCACACCTCACCCCTCTGACAGTCCTTACATTGGCTTCCTGTTTTCTATAGGAGTCAATTCAAATGGCTAACCCATACCTATAAAGCATTGACCAATTCTAGCCCCTCTTATATATCTACACAGTTCCATAGGTATGCCCCTTCTCGGTCTCTCTGCTCTGCCCAGTGACCTTCTCCTGTCCACTGCTCCCTGCACCCGTATGACCAACTCACACTTGCAGGACTTCTTGTGGGTGGCTCCATTCCTATGGAATAGCCTGCCTACTGCCATCAGACTCTCTCCTAGTCTTTAATCGTTTAAAAAGTGCCTTAAAGCTCTCTTTAGGAAAGCTTATGGCCTCCCAGAGTAACCTCTACCTCACATACCTGTCTCTTGCTCTCTCCTAAAGGGCAGCACTCTACTCTCTCCTCCAGCTCTGCTTCACTCCCACCTTATTTGATTGCTATTTCCTTTCCTAATGTGTTTTACACTCCACCTCCTATAGACTGTAAGCTTGTTTGAGCAGGGTAATCTTTAACCGATCATTCCTGTAAGTTTTCTTGTAATTGTCCTATTTATAGTTAAATACCCCCTCTTATAATATTGTAAAGCGCTACGGAATCTGTTGGTGCTATATAAATGGCAATAATAATAATACAGAGTTTCAACATTATAGCAAGGCATGTGAAATTGGTAAACTTACTTTGTAACTGATATTTTAAAACTACATATTGTTAAACATCTATGCAGAATACTGACCCAATACAAGAGCAATTTAAACATATGAAATTTGATATATTTAATTTTTTATTATATTGCTACAGATGATAAAAGAAAAACCTAGAGCCTGCAAAAAAACCCTCAAACAGCTAAAATCAGAGATAAACAAACATAACTTTGAGAATCAATCTCACTTAAAATAGGAAATGCCTACGTAAGAGACTCGTAGAAAAAAAATACCACTCAAACTTCTCTTTCAGACCATTAGGGGGCACGTTATAGAAAAAGCACGTCAGTTTAACGTGCTTTAGTAGAGGTGTTTGATGTATGTTATAAGTTTAGGGGCCTAGGATCGCTAGGATTTGGTAATTATGTTTGATCAAATTATGTCTGGCCTTGCTATAACATCTGGTCACTGAGTTTCTAATGGATGTCTTATCCTGAGATCACGATTACAAATGTTTCACTTGTTTAGGACGGACCCAGTTTTCTTATTTAAATATGCTATTACTGTGATTGCAACTTATATAGGAGTATGTGCCACCCATAGGGTTGGAAGTAAATATCTGCTTTTATTGTTTCTGGCAGGCATCTTCAGCTTCTATATCTCCGTTGTGTGTGTCTCTTCTGTGTGCAAAGTGTGATTTTGGAATACAGCCTTATAAGCCTCTTTAATTAAATGGATGCTAAACAGGCTGGAAATAAATATTCCTCTAAGCATCTTGCAGATTCAGCCTCTAATTTTCATTCTCTGGCTTTTGTTGGACCACATATTCTAGAATTATGGGGTTTATTGACAGCTAAGACGCCAATGCTGGACAAGCCTTCTGCAGAGGATAATTTCTTATGAGTCATTATTTACAAAAGCATTGTAGCGAGATTAGAGTGGGGTGGAAGTAGGGTCAAAACATCTAATATGATGTCAAGACAATGCATCATTCATGAATTGATTTAGTTTATGATCTCAACATTTAACCATTAAGAATCATTGTGTCATTCATTTTAAATAGCAAAAGGATGCAAGTTTTAAGCCCCCCCACCATTATCGAGCCTCCGATTCTACTAACAAAACATTCATGGTGCCACCACTCATATTAAATTCCACACCATGTCAGAATCGGTTCTAATTTTCTTATATAATTGGATAAGCTTTGTAATTTTTCAGGGAATTACACTTAATATCAATTAATTTGAATTATAGCTTTTCCTACGATTTCATTAAAATAATGCTCATGCTAAAATTATAATGTTTTTTTTTCCTTCAAAGAGCACACTAAAATGAATCATGTATTTTCTAGAAGGCATTTCTTGAGATTTTCTTTGTATAATACTGCATAATAAACTGTGCTTATATTGTAAATGAATGGTTAAATGATGGCAGTTTTTGGTAGAGGAAGAGGCATCTGTCAGAATTCGAACTACAGCTGCACGGTTTGAACTGGAGGTCAAATGAAAAGAATCGTGTGTGCCGTATCTATGGAAACTACCAATTTAATGTCAGGTAGACTTAAAATGAGGGAGATTGAGAATGATGTGATAAAATCACTACATTATATTAACAAACAATGGCATTTGCTATCCTTTCAAGAAATCTAGTATTTTAAGTGATAACCAGTGCACATTAAAAGTCACAATCAAATTTGCTTAGAAAAAAATCAAAATACTAAATAAATCTCCAACAGAACAATACATATTTCAGAAATAGTAAGATTTCACATTCTAACATATAGAAAATAAATGGGTTGAAATAAGTGTCATCCATCCAAAAAGAATAAAAAGTTTTCAAGGATTACTAAGGGAAGAATATAAACAGGTTACAAAAATCAATTCTTTTTTTGTATAAGAACAAATAATAAAGACTATCTTTTTTCTTATATAAGTTTTCTTGTGCCTCCCTGCTATCAAAAAGAAAACAAAATAAAACAAAACCATGGAAACAAATGCTCAAAAATTCATAGCATTTTTATGTTTTTTTTTCTTAATGATATATTCATATATTCATAATTATATATTCATATATTTATATATATAAAATCCTGATCCTGATGAAAGTCTGGATGAGAATTTAAGCATTTATGATATTGTACAGTTACTGAACATTGGTGAATAAAGTTTGCAAATTAAAATGACCAGTGAGTGCCAGTCTTTGAGTGTATATATATATATATATATTGTGATAAGGTGAATGGGGTGGTCTGTGAGGGAGTCTATATCTCGACAGAATTGTTCAGAGAGGCATATGATTTTTAACCCCAGGGGGAGTATGTGTAGTTTGTGTGTGTTACACAAAGCATTGTTTAGTTATGGGCCCCTGGGGTGGAGCATTTGGAGAGCAGGGTGGGCCAGTGCTCCACTCCGCAGCTTAGCGGTTTTCTTGGAAGACTTAGATCCAGCCCAGGGTTTTGGACTGTCTCCAACCTACTGCTCAGCTGTAGGTAATCGGCTGCAGCAAGTGGGAATAAAATCCCTCCCTGCTAGGCAGGTAAGGGAGAATGTTTTTTTCTCTCTGAAAGGCTGGAAGCAGCAGGCTGGCTAAATACTGGAGTGCTGAGAGTGGACAAAGACTCTAGGTTAGTGAAACCACTATTGTTTTGTTTAGTTTAACCCTGAGAGATAGGGGACCTAATGTCAGTTAGTGCTCAGACGAGCCAGGTTTTTGTTTATAGGGTTTTCTGTTACTTTTGTTTTCATTTAACTGCTGTATCCTGTGTGGATTTACAAAATAAAGTGCCTGAGTATTTGCAACTACAAGGACTGTGCATGTTTTTGCCCTAGAGGACCGTGCTACCTGCAAACAAGGATCACAATATGGTGGAGAATGCGGGCAAAGTAGCACAGTGAGGGTCTGTGGGTGTGCCAGTCATTTGGTAGTCTGCTTGAGGACTTTTATTTTTGCAGACCTGTTAAGCAAACAAGTAGCACCGTACCTTTAAGACTGTTACCTGCTTGGTGCTATGATGGAGGAGCTGGTGAAAGCTCTGGTACAGGCAACCGCTGTACAACAGGAAACAAATCGTCTACTGGTTAACCAGGTTGAGAACCTGAAGGAAGCCCAGCAGATGGATAGAGCTGCCCTTACTGAGGTGTTGCAGAGAGTGATATTGCCATCTGCAGGGAGCCCCCCTGGTGAAAGGGGATCCCGTATCCGTGCCACAGACTTCCTGCATAAGATGACAGAGACAGATGATGTGGAGGCTTATCTCACCACTTTCGAGAGGGTTGCTGCCCGGGAAAGATGGCCACTGGGCCAATGGGCGGGGCTTCTAGCTCCATGCCTGAGTGGGGAGTGCCAAAAAGCCTATGAAGACCTACCTTCTGACCAGATCCAGGATTACAAGCAACTTAAAGCTGAAATTCTAAAGCGCATTGGCGTAACACCAGCCATTCGAGCCCACAGATTTCATAATTGGGCATACGATGTGAGTAAACCTACCAGAGCCCAGATGTATGGATTGCTCAGGCTCGCTCAGAAGTGGCTGGAGCCAGAGCGCAACCCTGCTACCAAGATAGTGGAAATGGTTGTGATGGACCGTTTTCTCAGACACCTGCCAACAGGACTGCGACAATGGGTCTGCCAAGGGGACCCTCAGGATCCAGAAGCAATGATGTGCCTGATTGAAAGGTATTTGGTTGCCAAGGAGCCATACAGTATTGATCCTCATCAGAAGTCCCGACCGGCTAACAACCGGATAAGCGGGAAAGTGGGAAACAAAAGACAAAACTTTATACCGAACCTTGAACCATGTGACCGGGGTGGCAGAAGGTCCCCACCAGCTCCATTACGGCTACAAGACCACGCTGAGGGACAACTCCGGTGCTTTAAATGCCATGAGCTTGGACACTTTGCACGCAGCTGTCCAGAGAATGAAGAGCCCATGCAGTGTGATGTAGGGACAAGGGCTCTGCATAGGACTGTATTGACTTGCTCAAAGATGTGTGTGGTGACTAGTGCTATTAATGCAACACATTTAATAATGGTGAGGGTGGAAGGAAAGAATGTACAAGCTCTAATTGATTCAGGGAGTGAGGTTACCTTGATAAAAAGTTTTCTGCTCCAGCCAGGGAAATTAGACACCAAACAAGTGATTGATATTGTGTGTATACATGGTGACACCCACACATACCCCACGGCAGAGGTTGAGTTTGGCACCAAGGTAGGGGAGGTTAAATGCTCTGTAGGGGTAGTGCCCCTATTACCGTATGATGTGGTATTAGGGAGGGACTTTCCCCATTTCTGCCGCCTATGGGAAAAGTGCTCTGCTCATCCAAAAATGCGCTCTGAGGAGCTACCCGGGGTAGAGTGTATAGAAAATATTTTTCCTTTCTCCGATTTAGAATGTGACGAGCAAGAGACACCCTTGGTGTGCCTGGGTAATGAGGTAGAACCTCCCCATACTGAAGACCCTATAGAAGAAGTGGAGTTTCAGGATCTCAGAGTCCCCCCTGGTAACTTCCGAGCAGCCCAATGGGAAGATAAGTCCTTGACAGCTGCAAGAGAGAATGTGCAAATAGTGGAGGGTACAAGGGCGGACCCTGACAAGCCCTTGAGCTTTCCTTATTTCATGGTGAAAAATAATCTGCTGTATCGAGTAGAGAAAAAGGGGGAAGAGGAGGCAGAACAGTTGTTAGTTCCCCAATCTCACCGAAACACTGTTTTAAAACTAGCCCATAGCCATGTGTTAGGTGGGCACCTTGGTTTTGAAAAAACGAGGGAACGAATTCTGACCCGATTCTATTGGCCAGGGGTATTTTCGGCAATAGAGAGGTTTTGTAAATCCTGCCCAGAATGCCAACTGAAAGCTCCGCATAAGGGCTTCCGTAGTCCATTGGTACCCCTTCCCATCATAGAGGTTCCATTCGAAAGAATAGCAATGGACCTGATAGGGCCGTTGCCTAGGTCCGCAAGAGGACATCAGTACATTTTAGTCGTTGTGGATTATGCAACACGGTATCCAGAGGCAGTACCTCTACGGAATGCCACCTCTAAAAATGTTGCAAGGGAGTTACTGATGATGTTTAGCAGGATGGGTATACCTAAGGAAATTCTCACAGATCAGGGAACCCCTTTTATGTCAAAAATCATGCGTGATTTGTGCAAATTGCTCAGAATCAAGCAGCTGAAAACCTCGGTATACCATCCGCAAACTGATGGATTAGTGGAGAGGTTTAATAAAACTCTAAAGGCTATGCTGCGGAAGGTGATAGACAAGGATGGAAAAAATTGGGATTATCTCATACCCTACCTGATGTTTTCTATTAGAGAAGTCCCGCAAGCTTCCACAGGGTTCTCACCTTTCGAGTTAATGTATGGTAGGCATCCAAGAGGCATACTGGATGTTGCCAAGGAAACATGGGAACAAGAGCATACCCCCCATCACAGTCTTATAGAGCATGTAGCGCAAATGCAAGAGCGGATCGAAGCGGTAATTCCCATAGTTAGGGAAAACATGGAAAAGGCCCAGAGAGCCCAACAAGCAAGCTATAACCGGAACGCAAGGCTACGGGTCTTCAAACCAGGTGATAAGGTTCTAGTTCTTGTTCCCACGGTAGAAAGCAAATTCTTAGCCAGCTGGCAAGGGCCATATGAAATCACTGAGCGGATCAGTGACGTGAACTACAAAGTAAGACAGCCAGGCAGACGGAAGCCAGAACAGATATATCATATAAATTTATTGAAGCCATGGGTAGAACGAGAGGTTCTCATCGTGACCACAGATAAACCTACTCAAGCCACTCGTGAGCAGGGTCCGGAGGTGCATGTCGCTGATACTCTTGCCCCCCATCAGAAACAGGAAGTCAGGGAGTTTGTGTCTAAAAATAGGGATGTGTTTTCCCCAATACCAGGAAAAACGCATATAATCAAGCATGATATCCTAACTGAACCTGGGAAGAAGATCAATCTGAAGCCCTACAGGATACCTGAGGCTAGACGTGAAGCGGTTAGTGCAGAGGTTAAAAAGATGCTTGAGTTGGGGGTGATTGAAGTATCACAAAGTGAGTGGAACAACCCAATTGTGTTAGTGCCCAAACCAAATGGGGAAATCCGTTTCTGTAATGATTTCCGTAAGCTAAATGATATCTCTAAGTTTGATGCCTACCCGATGCCTCGTGTGGATGAGCTAATAGAGCGATTAGGTAAGGCCAGATATCTGAGCACCTTGGACCTCACCAAGGGATACTGGCAGGTACCCCTGACTGAGAAAGCAAAAGAGAAAACCGCGTTTTCTACCCCTGATGGGTTGTTCCAATATAAAGTGCTACCATTTGGGTTGCATGGTGCCCCAGCAACGTTTCAGCGTATGATGGATAAGATACTTCACCCCCACAGACAGCATGCAGCCGCCTACCTGGATGATGTGGTGATTCACAGTGCGGACTGGGAAACCCACTTGATGAAGGTTCAGGCAGTTGTGGATAGTATAAGGGCTGCCGGTTTGACAGCTAACCCTGCTAAGTGTTCTTTAGGGCTAGAAGAAGCAAAATATCTGGGGTACACTATCTGGCGGGGGCTCCTTAAACCACAAGAGAGCAAAGTAGCAGCCATCACCAGTTGGCCACGTCCTGTAACTAAAAAGCAAGTCAGGGCTTTTTTAGGCTTAACCGGCTACTATCGTAGGTTCATCCCTGGGTACGCTACCATTGCCAACCCATTGACTGAACTTACTAAGGCAAAAGGCCCGATTATGGTTAAGTGGACCCCGGAAGCGGAGCATGCCTTTCAAGTCTTGAAGGGAGCCTTGTGTGCTGACCCTGTTTTGGTGGCTCCGGATTTCACTAAACCATTTGTGGTACAGACCGATGCGTCTGATGTGGGCCTTGGCGCGGTTCTGTCCCAGGTACATGAAGGAGAGGAACATCCTGTCATGTATCTGAGCCGGAAAATGAATCCCCATGAACAGAGGTACTCCGTAGTGGAAAAGGAATGCCTGGCGATAAAATGGGCTTTGGAATCCTTGAGATATTACTTACTGGGGAGATGTTTTACACTGATCACGGACCATGCTCCTTTAACATGGATGAGGCATAACAAAGAAAAGAATGCCAGGGTGACTAGATGGTTCCTAAGTCTTCAGCCTTACCAGTTTACTATTGCTCACAGGGCCGGAACTGCCCAAGGTAATGCGGATGGCCTCTCCCGAGTTCACTGTTTATGGTCCCAGGCCGCTCGCCCCGATGGGTCTGAGCTGGGGAGGGGGATATGTGATAAGGTGAATGGGGTGGTCTGTGAGGGAGTCTATATCTCGACAGAATTGTTCAGAGAGGCATATGATTTTTAACCCCAGGGGGAGTATGTGTAGTTTGTGTGTGTTACACAAAGCATTGTTTAGTTATGGGCCCCTGGGGTGGAGCATTTGGAGAGCAGGGTGGGCCAGTGCTCCACTCCGCAGCTTAGCGGTTTTCTTGGAAGACTTAGATCCAGCCCAGGGTTTTGGACTGTCTCCAACCTACTGCTCAGCTGTAGGTAATCGGCTGCAGCAAGTGGGAATAAAATCCCTCCCTGCTAGGCAGGTAAGGGAGAATGTTTTTTTTCTCTCTGAAAGGCTGGAAGCAGCAGGCTGGCTAAATACTGGAGTGCTGAGAGTGGACAAAGACTCTAGGTTAGTGAAACCACTATTGTTTAGTTTAACCCTGAGAGATAGGGGACCTAATGTCAGTTAGTGCTCAGACGAGCCAGGTTTTTGTTTATAGGGTTTTCTGTTACTTTTGTTTTCATTTAACTGCTGTATCCTGTGTGGATTTACAAAATAAAGTGCCTGAGTATTTGCAACTACAAGGACTGTGCATGTTTTTGCCCTAGAGGACCGTGCTACCTGCAAACAAGGATCACAATATATATATATATAAAATTATAATTTTTATTATTTTATTATTTATATAGCGCCAGCAAATTCCGTAGCGCTGTACTATCTATCGTGAACAAAATTATAAACGCAACACTTTTGTTTTTGCCCCAATTTTTTTGTGAGCTGAACTCAAAGACTTTTTCTATGTAAACAAAAAGCCTATTTTTCTAAAATATTGTTCACAAATCTATCTAAATTTGTGTTAGTGAGCACTTCTCTTTTTCCCGAGATAATCCATGCACCTCACAGGTGTGGCATATCAAGATGCTGATTAGGCAGCATGATTATTGCAAAGGTGTGCCTTAAGCTGGCCACAATAAAAGGTTTTATCACACAGCACAATGCTACAAATATCTCAAGGTTTGAGGGAGCCTGCAATTGGCATGCTGACTGCAGAAATGTCCACCAGAGCTGTTGCCCGTGAATTGAATGTTCATTTTTCTACCGTAGGCCGTCACCAAAGGTGTTTCAGAGAATTTGGCAGTACATCCAAATGGCCTCACAACCGCAGACCATGTGTAACCACACCAGCCCAGTACCTCCACATCCAGCATCTTCACCTCCAAGATCGTCTGAGACCAGCCACCCAGAAAACTGATGCAACAATTGCCTCGCATAACCAAAGAATTTCTGCACAAATTGTCATAAACCGTCTCAGGGAAGCTCATCTTCATGCTCGTCGTCCTCATCGCGGTCTCAAACTGACTGCAGTTCGTCGTCGTAACTGACTTGATTTAAACCAAATAGTAGTAATTGAGTAAATTTCCCTCGGAATTCAAATTACATCTGCAAATCGACCGACGTTTTGACCCCAGCAAGTCTTTTTCAAGATCACAGAGCGTACAGTAATATGTAAATGGGGAAATGTAAAAAATAACACTTACAAATCGTGAGTGTGAGTGAATCCAATCACAGAGACTTTTATGACATTGCATTATACATGAATAAACATTAATATGTAGCTGGTCCGCCCCTTTGCAGCTATAACAACTTCCACTATATTTTGGAGTGTTTCTGTGGGAATTTTTGCCCATTCATTCAGGAGAGCATTTGTCTGGCACTGATGTTGGACGAGATGGCCTGTGTAGCAATTTACCAGTTTATCCCAAAGGTGTTCGGTGGGGTTGAGATCAGGGCTCTCTGTGGGCCAATCATGTTCTTCCACACCAAACTCATCCAACCATGTCTTGCTGGAATAAAAAAGGGCCTTCCCCAAACTGTTCGCACAAAGCTGGAAGCTTAGCATTGTCCAAAATGTCTTGGTAGGGGTTACCAAGACCAGACCCACCCCTTAAGAACAGCCCCAATACCATTATCCCTCCTTCACCAGACTTTACGGTTGGCACAATGCAGTCAGGCAGATAGTGTTCTCCTGGCATCCACCAAATCCAGACTCGCCCATTAGACTGCCAAACAGAGAAATGTGATTTGTCTCTCCACAGAACATGTTCCAGAGTCCAGTGGCAGCAGGCTTTACACCACTCAATTTGACTCTTGGCACTGTACTTAGTGATATGAGGCTTGCATGCAGCTGCTCGGCCATGGAAACCCATTCCATGAAGTTCCCACTGCACAGTTTTTGTCCTGAAATGAATCCCAGTGGAAGTCTGGAACTCTTCAGCTATGGTGACTTACTACAGATATTAGTTTAATTAATTAAATTAAATTTGTATTGGTTGGTGGCTAGGGCATCGAAGGATGCACATGCCGAATGCCTCCAATGGATCTGTTAACACTCATGCGAGTGTCAACACAGAGTGCTAGTGATGCGCAGTCCCCAGAAGTAATGCAACGCTGGGAGAGGGTAAGGATAGCAAATGACAAAGTTGACAAAGGGTGGGGAACTTTACTAAAGCTTCACCCCCTGTCAACTTTTGCCAACCTTCAAGTTATATATTAGGAAATGTAGTCTAAAAGAAAAATAGCGTAATTTTGCAAATAAAAAAAAACGGCAACAAAGGGGGTGGAACATGCCAACATTAAAAACAAAAATAAAACACAAGGAAATATAAAGTAGATGTGATATTTTTTATTCCTGGTATAGGTACCTTGCCTGTAGATTGCATAATTGTTTTTAATGAGGTTATTCATATACGTAATGTCATGAAGAAGAGACTGAAACATGAGCTGTATTGAAAGCTGTAATTGTAATTACATAATAAATCAAATAAACACATTTATGCGTTACCTTCACTCTGTTTCTTTATTTTTTTATTTTTTTTATTTCTACATTTAATGCTCTGCGGTGGAAATAATAAGCATGAACCTACGCAGAGCATGATTTAATATAACTGAATCCATTGTACAGCACTACGGAATTTGCTGGCGCTATATAAATAATAAAATAATAATAATAATCTACATATTTAATCCATAAATTAGAGTTCGATTCCTCAAAATAATGTTCTTGTTGCATCTGAAAACCCCCGGAATATTTACTTTTAAGAGTTATTGTTCTGCATAAAACATTATATACATAGAAAATTGAGTTTCTTACAGGATGTCTTCTGTAATCAGAAATGTAATTTTAACTCTTTAGGGCCCAAAAGTGTAACATGACATCAAGAATTAAAATCTATCCTTTCTCTTTTTCCAAAAATAAGTCACGCGTATTTACCTGGTTGTACCTGCTACACAGAAATTGGTGTTATTCAATTATAGGAATGTCAGGCACCTTTAAACTGCTGGGAAATGTTTCTCTTCTGATGGACATGTTGGCTTTACAGAACATGTATTTTTATATTGATTCCCCCCCCCCCCGTGAACTTGTCATACTGACAGCTGCAAGCTAAACACAACATAGCTTCTGCCTATGATTTCCAAATCATATATCTACACAGTATTTTAAGGATTATGGTTGTAAGTGCCAACCTCTCTTAGAAATCTTAAGAAAAGAGATCACCCTAATCGGTCTGTAGATTTTTATAGAACAAGCCACGAATAATCCTTGCTTGACTTTATAGACCTAACATTTTCTTTATTTGACTTTTTTTTTTTTTAAATCTAAAATTAATGGACTTGACATCCATGTTCGTATTGCTTACTGCTAAACATGTGGTTCGTGTTGTTAAATACCATGAATACAACACAATAGTTTCATAGCTAAATGCATATGACAGAGCAAGAATTAGGCCAAAGGATAGGCTTGTCCAAAGTAGTATGTTAACTGTACTACAAAGGGTAGCGGTTACCACGACGAAAAGAATGTGCTCTGATACAGTCTACTTTTAAAGGATGACATTGTTTTTTTTTCCTATGGTCTGACCTTTCTAAACAACAGATAGATTCAGGGAGATATTAGATCACAAACATTACCTAGGGCAGTAGTTGAGACCAGCAGAAAACCTGGCCTTCTCTATGATATTGAAATTTGTTTGACCTTTTATTTAACCAGAGCCATGCAAAACTAAAATACTGTAATCGGTATAAATGTATAATGTCAATGAAATGCAAAAAAAAAAAAAAGACTTAACAGCGCAATACCGTTTTTTGTAAACATTTAACTGTCAGATATTTTGTTCTGAAATACTTCAGATATCAAAAGGTTACTTTAGTAAGAAGTCTTTGCAAAACGATGGAAAAATCCATGCACGAATTAAAAGTAGTATCTCCAAAATGAGAGAAAAGCAGTTGTAATAGGATTTAGCACAGTTTTGCTCATATAGCTGAGGGAGCCCAGGAAATACCCAAATACTTGGCTGTATAAACTGTCCTCATTGACCAGAGAAATGCACAGTTTTCTGGGCCCGTAAATTTCCGCAAACCCCTTCTGCTAGTTGGCTAAGGTTCCCCAAACTTCAAGTCAACCCCCCCCCCCAAAAAAAAATATGTCTAAGTCTTACTTATAAAAGTAAAGGGGGCCCAAATAGTCTACAATAAAAAAGTTTATATTTACAATTTGAATTCTTGATTGAAGATTATCATTACTTAACTCCTTTCTTTAACCAAAAAAGTGCAAATAAAAAAATACATTATAAATAGAAGAAACCTTATAAAATAAAAGCTGACCGAATTCTCCAACCCTTTGTCTGGTGAGTTAAAAAAGTCATTTAGAGGTGGAAGGGGATCTTTAAAAAAACTAATAGGGGAGAGTTGCCAGAGGTCTCACCCTACTGACTCACTCATTATCATCAGTCGGGAATAATTGCTGCCTAGTTGTTAATTACTCTTGCCCCTATTGCATAATTAAAGTGTGGGATCCTATAAATACTTATAGAGCTGACAGAAAATTGGAATGGAGGAAATTCTGAATGGATGAAACAGAAGCACAGAAGTAATTACTGATTACACCAGGCACCATAACCACTACAGCCAGCTTATTAAAACAAACTCAAAAATAATAAAAAACGTAACCCTAGCATAATGAGTAAAAAAGCATCTACACAATAAAATAATAATCCAATATTAACCACAGGCATGGATCCAGAGAGAGGGGCTCCAGGGCAAGTGAACCCCTCAAGAAGCCAGGCCAGCGATGCATATAAAGTGTCTGTGCCATACCGTGCGTGTGAAGTTAAATAATTTTTTTCCAGTCTTGTGATGGATAGTATATCTATTTAATACAGTTTTTTGTTGTTTTTTTAAGTCAGTACAACTCAGGCAGTTGCTTTTGATCAGACAATCACATTTTCTCCTCCCTTAGCTCGTCCCATGTCAGCTGGCCACTGCCATCTTTTTAAGTACTGCCACCAAGCCCCTACTAGCTATCCAAGAGCCAACTGGAAGAGCCTGGGAAACAGGAACCAGATGCATGATGCAACCTTTTACTTTCTACAGTCTGTGTGTTCTGACACCTTTCTCTCTATCTTCAGCAATCTTAGCTACCGTAGTGTGATTAGACCAGACGGACTTGCTCCCCATATACATCAATGAGCGTTAGGTGCCCATGACCCTGATGCCTGTTCACTGGTTATGCACCACATTTGGTAAGTACTAACCACTGTACACCATGAACACCATCACTATCTGGCCCTTGTCAAAGTCACTCAGACCCTTTGCTTATTATTCCTGCTTCCAACAAAGGAATTTCAAGAACAGACTGTCCAGTTGCTGCTTATAAATACCACCCCATTGACAGGTGCCATTGTAACAATCTCATCAATGTTATTCACACACACACACACATATATATATATATATATATGTATATATTTTTACACTGAAATTATAAACCCCCATTTTTCAAGAGCTGAACTCAAAGATCTAAGACTTTCTATGTATATAAAATGACTATTTCTCTCAAATATTGTTCACAAATCTGTCTAAATCTGTGTTAGTGAGCACTTCTCCTTTGCCGAGATAATCCATCCACCTCACAGGTGTGGCCTATCAGGATGCTGATTAGACAGCATGATTATTGCAAAGGTGTGCCTTAGGCTGGCCACAATAAAAGGCCACTCTAAAATGTGCTGTTTTATCACACAGCACAATGCCACAGATGTCGCAAGTTTAGAGGGAGCGTGCAGTTGACATGCTGACTGCAGGAATGTCCACCAGAGCTGTTGCCCGTGAATTGAATGTTCATTTCTCTACCATAAGCCATCTCCAAAGGTGTTTCAGAGAATTTGGCAGTACATCCAACTGGCCTCACAACCGCAGACCACGTGTAACCACACCAGCCAAGGACCTTCCCATCCAGCATCTTCACCTCTAAGATCATCTGAGACCAGACACCCGGACAGCTGCTGCAACAATCGGTTTGCATAATCAAAGAATTTTTGCACAAACTGTCAGAAACCGTCTCAGGGAAGCTTATCTGCATGCTCATCATCCTCATCGGGGTCTCGACCTCACATTCGATGGCATCTGGCACTTTGGAGAGGTGTTCTCTTCACGAATGAATCCCGGTTTTCACTGTACAGGGGAGATGGCAGACAACGTGTATGTCATCTTGTTGGTGAGCGGTTTGCTGATGTCAACGTTGTGGATCGAGTGGCCCATGGTGGCGGTGGGGTTATGGTATGGGCAGGCGTATATAATAAACAACGAACACAAGTGCATTTTATTGATGGCATTTTGAATGCACAGAGATACCGTGGCGAGATCCTGAGGCCCATTTGTGGCGGACCACCTGGCTCTCCGACCAATCGCTGCTCCTAGAACCTTTTGAGTACTGCCAAGCACTCCACCAGACACCATCAGCACCGCAGTCCCCACTTCCAGTGTTACAGCTTGGCTGGGGTCTCGCCGCCCTCCACCCACCCTGGACCCAAGACCAGGATCCGGCTTCCAGTGGGCAGACCTCTCCTACTCAAGAGAGTGTAGCAGGCTGCTCTTACAAGAGCAAGTTATTATAACCCAAGGTAGTATAAAGGTATAGCAATCCCCAGAGTGAATACAGCTGTCCCCTCCACACATGAGACGAGGCTCTATGTTGAGGGTGAAGAGGAACTCATTTATTGGCAGCCACAATTGGCCTTATATGCAAGTCCCAATGCAAGGAGCACTCATCCCTGGACCTGAGAGTAAACCACAGCAGAAACAAATACACGATTACATTGGCTCTCAGATCCAGGACACTCCCATACATAATAAGACAATCACTCTGCCGTGCCTGGGAGATAATTGAGTCATGGACTGTACTAAATCAATTATTTCCAGGCAGAAAAACATAAATTTTTATAAAACCCATAAATACATTTAAACACACAAAACCCCCACAAATGTTACATCCCCTGATAACCCTGATCTCAGTGACCAACATATCAAAAAATCACCCATATCAGTTCAGGGGTTCAAGAATTTCCTGGAAGTCATTTATTTGACTAGTTCAGTAGTTTAAAAAGTGAACAAACTACCAAACAGAATCCATAGTTCTACCCTGAAGCTTGTTCACCTTATTCAGATGAACGATTTCACCGAACAGTGTCTTCCTAAGTGTTATAAAACTGAACACAGGCGATCATGGAAGTCCAATGGTGTTCAGGAGTTTTAGTGTCCTAAAATAGTTCCATGAACTTGACAACCAAACACTGCTGCCTGTTTTCATGTGAACAAGATGGCCTCCACCTTGTGGTCGTCCATAGGAATTGCAGCCACCCAGACGAACACTTAGAACACTGCGGTGGAAATGTTACAGAGTATCAATTAGGTTTAACAAGCTCCAGGGTGGTCTCCGGTTGGTGCGGTTGTTCGGTAACCAAACCATATAATCCCAATAGCACAAACAGAGTCTTTTTAAAGTATTTTAGCCAGGTCTATTGCAGGGGCCATAGTCCTTGGCCAGGAGGCTGGCAAGCAGGATCCTCCAAAAGCCTGTGGCGATGTTCTGTTCACCACACCATTGTTGTGCCATTCATCCATGACATCACCTCATGTTGCAGCATGATAATGCACGGCCCCATGTTGCAAGGATATGTACACAATTCCTAGAAGATGAAAACATCCCAGTTCTTGCATGGCCAGCATACTCACCAGACATGTCACCCATTGAGAATGTTTGGGATGCTCTGGATCGGTGTATGTGACAGTGTGTTTCAGGTCCTGCCAATATCCAGCAACTTCGCACAGACACAGGCCGCAATCAACAACCTGTGCGAAGGAGATGTGTTGCACTGCGTGAGGCAAATGGTGGTCACAGCAGATACTGACTGGTTTTTGGAACCCCCCCGATTTCCCCCAATACAGTAAAACTGCACATTTTAGAGTAGACTTTTATTGTGGCCAGTCTAAGGCACACCTGTGCAATAATCATGCTGTCTAATCAGCATTTTGATATGCCACATCTGTGAGGTGGATGGATTATCTCGGAGAAGGTAAACATTTTCTGCTAGAGAAGGACCATCAGCATTCAGCAGAAGGTAAACAAAGAGTAATATATAGATTTACAGCGGGTGTTATAGCAGAAACAGATGAATGTAGTACCTGTCATGTTAACGTTTTGCCCCCCACTGTTAATGTCGACCTCCTTATTAACTGAAATTCTTTATGATGTCATGAAAAATGCAGTTGGGATTAAATTCATAATCTTGCTGCTTTCATATTTTACAATATACATGTACTTTTAAAAAAAAATTTTCTTTGTTGGACACTATGTCTTTCATAAGTACTATTCAAACAATCAAATATTTATATATCTGTTTCTAAGACTTGCTACAAAGTTAGTGTATGTTTAAAAACTACAATTCTCTAATGAATAATTAACTGTCCGAAAACTCAAACATCATTGTTCTTTGATGATGGCTTAGAAGAGTATTTAAGGTTTCTTCATTAATCCATTCACTTGTGTTTTAAGACGTGTTTAGTGGCAGCTGTGCACGGCTTAATGTGATTCCATGCCTTGTGAGTGTAAATGTGTTAGGTCCTTCAACCCTGTCTTTTAAAACTTCATATAAATTGATTCCACTGAGAGTTTACCTTTAATAGTTAAATCTGCATGATTCTTGTAAGTGTTGTGTCTGGGACTCATTCCAGATTCTAATTATTGTGTTCACATTGAGACAAGACATTCTTCCTGGCACTTCACCAACACAAATCAAGCTTATATTTTTTTAAAGAGAATTATTAATTTCATCTAAAATTGCAAAGTGTATTTTATCATTTTTTTTGCAAGTGTTTTGCTTTTGATAACCTATACTGAGTGACATATATATATAGAATTGTATGTATATAGAGATATCTGTTCATCAAAGCTCTTCTACCTAACCTCACATACGCCATTTGAGACATATACATTTGGAGACAGATAAAGAAACATCATCTGAATTTTTTATAGAAAATATAAAATTGTTTGTTTTGCTTTTAAATTGGCTTTAACGGATACTATTTAAAATCTCTTCTCAGCATGAATTTGAAAATGCTTTGGGTTCCTTGGGCTATTGATGAGTAAATATCTTTCGGTCAAATTGGTGTAGCATGGTATTTACACGTTTTTAGCTTAGGATGAAATTGTGGATGTTTATTTATGATATTTCTATCATCTAAATCATGGGTCGTCAACCTGGTCCCTACCGCCCACTAGTGGGCGTTTTAGGATTCCAGGTGGGCGGTAGGGATTTCTGAGGCTAAATCCTCTTTTTAAGAGGATTTCTCCTTTTGGGCGGGCGCGAGCGGCTCTGCATGCGCAAGTCTTCAGTGACCGGCAGGAGGAAGCGCTCCCTCCTGCCAGGCCACCTTCTGGACCCCCCGGCATGGCAGAGTTCTAATCAGTCGCGGCGAGGGAGCTCTAACCTCTCTGCTCTGCTCCCTCGCGCGATGTTTGCTGATGCCGCGGGAGCCGGAATATGATGTCATATTCCGGCTCCCGGCATCCGTAGACAGTCCGCGAGGGAGCAGAGCAGAGAGGTTAGAGCTCCCTCGCTGCGTCTGATTAGCCGCCCGCCTAAGTGAAGCCCCACTGGACCCCAGGGACAGATCCACACCAGCTCTCCAGGTAGGGAGGCTGTGTGGATATTTAATATTAATAATTTGTGTGTATATGTGTTTGTCTCTAAGTGTATGTGTGTGTGTGTCTGTAAGTGTATGTGTGTGTGTCTGTAAGTGTATGTGTGTGTGTCTGTAAGTGTATGTGTGTGTGTGTGTGTGTGTGTCTGTAAGTATATGTGTCTGTGTCTGTAAGTGTATGTGTCTGTGTCTGTAAGTGTATGTGTGTCTGTGGGTCTGTCTGTGTATGTGTGAGTGTCTGTAAGTGCATGTGTGAGTATGTGTATATTTGTGTGTATGTGTTTCTATGTGAGTGTGTGTGTGTGTGTGTATGTGTTTGTCTGTGAGCAGAGTACTTGTAGAATAGAAGAAAGAAGGTGCAGAGTACTTGTAGAATAGAAGAAAGAAGGTGCAGAGTACTTGTAGAATAGGAGAAAGAAGGAGTAGAGTACTTCTAGTATAGGGAAAGAAGGAGTAGAGTACTTCTAGTATAGGGGAAAGAAGGAGTAGAGTACTTCTAGTATAGAGGAAAGAAGGAGTAGAGTACTTGTAAAAAAGGAGAAGGAAAGAAAAGGAAAAGGAGAGAATTGTTGTTGACTAATAATAGTAAGTGGGCTACCTAGCTCAGCCTTCCTACTGGGCATTGCTATAAGGAAGGTTAAAAAATAGAAAAAAGGGGAAAAAGGTGGGAAGGGGAATTGAGGAGGGAGAGGAGGGGAGCTGACGCACAGATGAGAAATCATTTTATGAGCAAACAAAGAAGTCTTCCGATTATCACTGAAAGAGGAGACCTTCGTTTGTTCCTTATGAAAATCGAACCAGATATCAAATATTTAGTCTCGCAGCATCAACCTCTAGTAAAGGTAAGTTCAATTTACTTTATTGCTTCCTCATTAAACTTTATAAAGTTAAAAACATTATAAACATGCATAAAGTAGAAATAAAAAGATAAATGTACGTTCATTTATGTATTTTTTAAAACACCCTCCTTTCTAAAAAATATTCCGCGCTTGCGCGAAAACTGGTGGGCGGTAAGGAAATTTTTCCATCAAGAAAGATGCATTAGTGGGCGGTAAGTGGAAAAAGGTTGACTACCACTGATCTAAATTGACTTTCTCTTGTAATTAAAATTATGTGAAACAATGTAAAATGGTAGTTTTGAGGCTATAAATGTGTAAGCTAATTACATTGGATCTATCACCTGTGAGACATTTCTCTCATTAGTGGACACTCAAGAAATAAAGAAACATATAGTTAATTATGGATGACCCTTACTGCCGCATATCTGACAAACCTCTACAGATTTTTAAGTACATAATAAAAAGAGAACAAATTAATCCTTTGGAACCTGAAATAGCCATGTTCGTGTGAGGGCAGACATTTTACTACATTTTTATTCAAAATATAACAATGAACAAACAGTGCATGAGACAGGTAAACCTCACAACAAATGTGTTTTGTAGTCACAGGATAAAACCTCTCTTTCATTTCTATTATTCCTTTCTAGTATTTTACAATTCACTATATTCTACCACATCCATTTAAAAGGTCCATCCATCATTTACTCTAGAAATAGCAAAAGTACTAATTCACCATCATCTTGCATTTTAATTATAGAAACCATGCCATTGGTCTTGTATTACCTTCTCCAAGACCCTCAGTTCCTACGTAAATCATTATTAAAGAAATGACCACTTGTCTACCATTATTAGTATTTATTCCACAACTAACAATGTCCACTTATCTAACCTTTTACGAAATCCTACCTCTCTTGTGCAAGTCTGTATCTCTGGAATTTACTACCATACAGATGCCAGTGCTAACTAACTCAATCCATGAAGCTAACTAACTCAATCCATTTTGCTTGCCTTATTTCCTACCTTCAAATGCTCCCTTAAAAAGTACATTATTCTAATTATTACAGTTACCTCAGTTCTCTAATCTCCACTTAATTAAAGCTAACTAACTCAATCCATTTTTACAATTAACACTGACGGCGGAATCTAGCACCCCAAAAGTTTCTTAAATATATATTTCAATTTCTGTTCAGCCTGCCTTACAAATTACTTATTATTATTATTATTATTATTATGTCATTTCATGGAGTCAAATTCTGTAACTTCATGAAGCGCCTCTAGTGGCCGTCTGGTAGACAGACACTAGAGGCAGTCTTAGCAGTTTCTCTAAAACTCTATTGTTTTACATTTCAGGGCTAAGGTGGCCAGGGACACTGCATCCAGACTACTTCAATGAGATGCCCTAAAGTGTCCATTTAATGGCATACAACTCCCAGAATTCTTTGAATGCAATACATGGCAAGATAATCAAAGGAATTGTAGTTCAGCAACATCTGAGTCCAGAATTTGAGATCCCTGCTTTAGATTGTAAGCATGGAACAGAGTCCTCCAAAGAATATTGTATCGTATCTGTATCTTTTTGTCAAAATACATTTTATTATACTCCATACTAATTGTATATAGCACAAGTGATATGTTTATGTAAATAAATAATACCAACGATAATAATAATTAAAATGTTTTTTTACTTCTGTAACATTAAGACAATTTTTCATATGTTGATAAGTCTTGCAACGTTCTATGTAATTGAAGGATCAATATAGAGTTTGGCATTAGTTTTCCGTTAACATTATTTGTTTCAAGGCATTCTCTAACATGGGAACTCCTTTTACCATTAGCTTCATGATAAAACACCTCTAGGCCATTTTGGGCTTTAGAAGGGTCTGATTACATCTTGCTGCCTGCTTTCTGATTGAAAGCAACCTTTAAAATTCTCCTCTGTCGGCTCACATTGCAGAGGGAAAACAGAGAGCTTGTCACATCGCTGGATTACAAATCTTGCTAAAAGGTCTATTTCCTAAGCCTACACCACTACTTAACCCCCACGGCTGCTGTTTTTAGAAACACACAGGTTTCTGTTTGAAATATATAATGTATAGATTTAAGAACAGAACATTTCTTTATAAATATGATGTACGTAATATTGTTAGATTTTTAGCTGTTTCGTTAAAAAAAACTAATTGTATTATCACTTTTACTAAAATAAATTATGAAATGCCAATCAACTTGCCAGTGTTATGCACTTTAGGTATGGGGCCAGAATGACTTTGGGACCAATTTATTACATGGTTTGAAACATTTAATATATTTCTTTAATTGGTGTAATTGCTTTGCTGCCTTTTTTTCAAACAGTGTTTATATTATCTACTAACAAATAGGAGTAATAATTATAGTGACCTTCAGATATACCAATCTATAACAATTCACCATTGGTATTTCTGACAAAATCCAGGCTTCACATCGATTTTCAAAACATTCCCATCCTACTTATTTTTAAATCCAAATTACATCATTTGAATGACATAGTAGAGAGGTATTTTGCCTTTATGAGCTTTTTTTAGTGGTCTTCATATTGTAGATATTCAACAAAATTCCTTGAGAAAAAGTTAGGGTGTATGTTAACATTTTTTCAATCTTTTAGAAACAACAGTGGGAATGATTTCTATAAAATACATATGAATAAAATACATTTGTGCTATATGTTGCTATACAAGGAACCCAAGATTAATGTTTTGACAACAAAAGGTCGACACATATAAAAAATTAATTATTGGGAAAGGGTTATAAAAAAAAAAACACATTAGAAAAAGAAATCAGGTTAATTACACAAATGGACAGGAATGATTTATACAGAGTACATCATCAAATGAGACTTTTAGGAATGCTTTTACAACGCAACACAATACAAAAAAACCTACAAAAACATTGGTCAATCTTATTACAGGATCCTATTTTGGGAACCTCATTACCACAACATCCCCAACTTATATATAGAAAGAATCAAAATCTAAAAAATCTAGAGGCACCTAGTTACGCAATTAGGACTAATGTAAATAACAAAGATAAGAAGCAAAGATTTTTTATGGGTTGTAAATCATGTAAGGCATGCTCTTCTGTTCAAATCAAAAAGTCAGACCAATTTGGGAGTTCCATCACAGGCCAATTTTTTGACATTAAGTCTAATATTGATTGCCGCACAGACTTTGTGGTTTATTTCCTGCAGTGTCCAATATGTGGGTCGTACTAAAAGAGTTCTGAAAGAACGTATCCTACATATTAATAACATTAAAAAGGGTCTTCTATCTCATTCTGTACCAATCTATTGTACAGCTTGTCCTTATTTTTCTTTTCAAATGGGCATTAAACATATCTTGCCACATTGGAGGGGAGGTGATAGGGTCAAGAAATTAGCTCAACGCAAGACTTTCTGGATCCACAAACTCCAGACATTAAAACCAAGGGGAATGAATGTGGACATAGATCTTGTCTGTTTCTTGTAACATCCCCACCACCCCTTTCCCTCTTTTTTTTCCCATTTTTTCCTCTAATGATTTTCCTCTGCTTTCATTACGTTGTTCCTATTTAATATATCATATATAATATTTTTCAATTCTCATTTCTACTCTTTTATTTTAAATGATAAGGTCTCGGAAATACAAAATATTGGAAGGGATTGTATATAATCTTGCTTCCAATGGTGACTCTCATTGCACTGGGGATGTGACTATATTTGTGGTTACATGCCCACAGTGCAGAGGGGAGACTTTTTTTGAGAAGTATATAAGATCCTTTAAAATGTATCCACTTATTATATGTCATTCTCATTCTGTTGTATATTACAGCTTCAATTATTAGTCTTCCCTAGCCGGCGATATGAACGCTAAGAGAATCATCTATTGCGTTCCATAGTGGCCATTCATTGCATTTATTGCGGCCATTTTCAACCGGCGGAACGTGGAAGTAACTGCTGGAATGCACCATCGAGGTTCGGCGAGAAAGTGTCGGCTGGCGACCGGAGATTTGATTAAGGGGAATACACCTGCAACATGATTAATTAGACAACTGAAGAAGGAAGACACCCACTGGATGACCAATGCACTAAGGGATTAGCCCTATTTAAAGGGACTGATGGGTGGATTGGTTAGGCTGCTTTTTTTATGCTGTTCTATGCTAACTGTCTTCACTGCTGATATTTTGGTCACTGAGGAAGTCCCATACACTAGGGACAAAATGCGTAGGACCTAAAGCTCTTCTATATTTTATATTTGTTCAATTTTGTTTTATTCTTGATTTCAACAATACTTTAATAAAAACCTGCTAAAAGTACACCAGTCACCTGGAGTCCATATTTTTCCTTGAAGTGGATGGATCCAGTAAGGGCTTGGAGACCCCCATGACCATCGGGGGAGGCACTATTGGAGCACTTTATCTACCTATCTCTCATGAGTGCATTACATTGTAGCGCAGTATTAATTTTGTAAACTGTATTACACTATGCATTTCCTATTTTTATTCTAGATGCTCACAGCTGTATCCCAATTATTTTTGTATACATATTGGTTGTCAAGGGGTTATATAATAATATAATAATATAACCCCTTGACAACCAATATGTATACAAAATATATAATATAATTTACAATTCACTTTGTATTTGTAACCACTCCAGAATTATATATTCTGAGATAGAAGTTGTACTGTATTTATAGATGTTTATCTTCTATTGATCGATTGACAGAGAGAGAGAGAATGACAGACAGACAGACAAAGAGAGAATGACAGACAGACAAAGAGAGAGAATGACAGACAGACAAGGAGAGAATGACAGACAGACAAAGAGAGAGAATGACAGACAGACAAGGAGAGAATGACAGACAAAGAGAGAGAATGATAGATAGATAGATAGATAGATAGATAGAATACATACATGTACATAGAGGCACAAAATGTATTAAATTCTCCTGGTCTCTTTTATCATATGTCTATTATACTTTTTGAGGCAAAAATGGCCACCTGTGTTATGCATAAAAGAAGAAAGAATCACAATCAACAAAAAGAAATAAGGAATGTAAATAATCAGGTAAGAGTTATGTCTTTTTTTGTCAGCTTTCCAAAATGTTCATAAAAATGTTCTCATCCTACCAGTTTAGGGTGAAGGAGCTGATCATTTTCTAACTGCCAACTAGTGTCAGCAATGCAGCTGGGATTTTAAGAAAAGAATTCTTAAACGCTGACTGAGAAATTGTACCCATTGCAAGAATTTGACATCCATTTCAACATCTCCTGCATTCTCTGTCATGTCACACCTCTAAGAACAAATCACAGGTGACCTCAATTATGCATAATACCCACGGACTGTGATTTGTGACCATTAAATTGCCATCATGTAAGCTACCAAATGTCACTGAAGGGAACTATGTGACACAATTTGCAGAATGATTGCAATGAAACCATAATTACCAGTGGAAAAAAAATTAATAGCTCAAACAGCTTCTTTTAAGGTACTGCTTTATAAATTGAATTTCTGCTTTTCAAGTAGCTAGAATTTGATGGGTAACGTTTAATGAAGAGAGATGAGGCAAACCAATACAAAGCAATCCAAAATAGCACACACAAAAAATTGTAAAGCAAAGAAAGACCTCATTTTTTTCTCCTTTGTTTAGATTTGCCACATGAAAAGATTTTTTAAATAGGAATACCTACAGAAAAAAAAAATCAGGCTCACGGTGAGAGAAATTATACTTCAAGCTAATAATACAACTGTGACATACATAATTACCTGTTAGATCACCATATATTTGACTACAGCAATAGAAAAACTACAGTGCCCCAAAAAATTTAAATAATAAAATATGCTATTTAGAAACATGAGCAAAAATAAAAGAACAGCAGAAATCATACCACTCAAAACCTGTATGTTATTACACTACAGACAATGGTATATTAAATAACATCTGTCTGTTCAATTCCCACTTTTTTTTTGTGGAAATTAAGGGCCTAGTGAAAAACAAACAAACAATTAAGTGGGCCAGTACATAATATTCTATATTTCCAGACATTTCTAGTGATTAACGGGGAAAGGTTTACAGAGCGATAAATGTTACTATGGGAAGGCATCTGTGGACAATGTGGTGCTTCCAATTACTTTGAGTATCATGGTTTTCAGAAGCTGTTGGTTGGATCATGTATTGAATAAGGCACTGGTTTGTTGAGGTACTATGTATTAAGATGAAATAAGTGAAGACACTGGTTTGTTGAGGTACTATGTATTAAGATGAAATAAGTGAAGACACTGGTTTGTTGAGGTACTATGTATTAAGATGAAATAAGTGAAGACACTGGTTTGTTGAGGTACTATGTATTAAGAGGAAATAAGTGAAGACACTGGTTTGTTGAGGTACTATGTATTAAGATGAAATAAGTGAAGACACTGGTTTGTTGAGGTACTATGTATTAAGATGAAATAAGTGAAGACACTGGTTTGTTGAGGTACTATGTATTAAGATGAAATAAGTGAAGAAAGAACACTATGGATGAACATGTTGCCAAACAGGAAACTTAAATAACTTTTTTTTTCTGCTTCCTGCATCATTTAACAACAAGTTAACAATTGTTAAAATGTGTGTCAATATCGTTAGGGATTCCATGCTACAAAACCTTTTTTTGGGGGGGGGATACCCAAATTTCAACCATATGGCATTCGGCTCTGCTAAAGTTTGTTAATGTAGAAAGATTCAGGTAAATGAATCAGACCAACCAATTACACCTGCCTAGATGTAAAGATAAAACAGTTTAAGACTGCAAACTCTCAAACAATTACACATTAAAAAGAAAATCAATTTACTCTTTATTTAAGAACATTTAAGAACTAGAGGCTAACAGCATGGTGTTTGCTGTTTTTGTTAAATATATGGGATGTTTGGCAAGTCACGGGCTATGGGCAACTTGCTCACATGACTGTTGGTGAAGTGCCTTAGCGAACTAAAGCAATGAGTTGGAAAATGATAAACGATAAGTTGTGGTGGATGTGGGCATTATACAGGTGTTAACAATATAAACCTGTTACGGTATTTTTTAAGGTTCTAAACTCTGCTAGCTGTTGATATTTAAAGTGTTTAATGATTGCTTTTTTTTTTTAATCAACAAAAGTGGGAATGACACCAATGCAAGATGATTGCAAACTGTTTCAAGTGCCTAGGGGTAAGTTCTATACCTGCTGATCACCACCAGGTTTGCCCTTGGCATTCTCCACACCATGCAGTGGATGTCCATACATTCTGGGGTTGGAGTTCTGGCCTCAGTCTCTGCTGCAAGTATGTGCTAAGATGAAGACATCATACCTGGCACTATTAATTTAGTCAGGTGACACTCCACCTTCAGGGAGAGGTTGTTCTTGTGGATAGGAAACCCATACAGAAGCTCTGAGACAAAAAATTCATACCAGTAATCCAAATCTTCTGTACCTTCACAAATTTAGCAAATAAGTGGGGCACCTGAACAAAGAGAACTGAGGACAGCGCACGGGCAAACCAGGAAATGCGCTAAATGAGTTATTAACTTACGTATTTTAATTAAAAACATTACCAATATAAGCAATATAATATCTGATCTTTTATTTTTCTTGGCAATAAAACATGTAGATAATGTTCCTTAAAGACATGGATCAACACAACAACAGGAGCACAATTATTTTGATCCTATGTATTCATACCTTTAATGAGATATAAAGAGCAGCCTAGGATTGAATATGGTTCCACAATAGTAGAGTTATTATATATTCAGGACGTGCATGTACCAGAGTATGCCATAAAGCACAAATAAAATGCTGTTTTAAAATAAAGACCAGTGGGTGAGGTCATTATTTCTTGTCTATCTGTCTCTGCCTGCCTGTCTATCTATCTCTGTGACCTAGATGAGCATGCAATATTCATTGGTGTTACTGTATATTCGATGATGTCTGCTTTTAACTGAAAATTCTCTCTGCAATTTGTAATGTTGCCACCTGTTTTTATTGACATCATTTTTCTGCAACATATTTACAATGTAATAGCACTTTAGGGTCTTTAAACATGTCTTTATTTGCGCAGTGTCTTTGTCTGCTGTTAATGATTTATTGCTTGATTGTCGCCTCTACGTCTCCTTTTTAAGGGCTGCCTTTTCTCCAGGACTGACGGCAAAAACAAAAAAGGCACCACAATGGTCTGGGAAAGATTTTTATTGCCACCTTTCTTGTCATCAACTTTTTAAATAAATCATCACTGAAACTTGAGGCATTCTTGAAAATAAATATTGGTATAAATTGTAATGCCGTTTTATTTTACTGCTTTCAAATTAATAGGTTGTTCTTTGCTGTTTTAGATTTGTATGATCAGGGTATATATTTTTGGGTTCCAACACACTATTCAAATTTTGTACAAAAGGCAGAGGAGAGTACTAGTCTCCTATAAAATAATAAAATACTAGGCTATCCTCCCACTATAAAACAATTATCTATGATATTGACATATATAATATGTAAAATATGCAAAAGGCATACAGTGTATATTTTGAAGATTATATATACTAGATGCAGCGGAGGGGGTCATTGGGATGGCTTATGGAATAAAACTAATAATTATAAAAAGAAAACAGAATTAAAAAAAATAAATACAAAATTAAAAAACACCCAACCTAACAATGTATGGATGCTTGCAGTGCCCATCCAATGTCTTTATTTTTTCATCTAGTCATTCATTTGTTCGACTTTGTATGCCATCAACAAACATCCAACTTTACATTATATCCAATAACTCACTGATCATCTTGCTGAGACTTATGATCAGCACCAGATGTACAGTACTTTGACTTAGTGCTTTGCTTTTTTTTTTTTATTATTGTTGTTTATTCTTTACCACATAAGCTACAGATTAAAGATGATAATGGGTAAACAAGAAGCCTTGTAACTTGTGTCCTCACTGCAACTAATAAGGAAAAAAAAAAATCTTA
Organism: Pelobates cultripes; assembly: GCA_933207985.1. Lineage (NCBI taxonomy): Eukaryota > Metazoa > Chordata > Amphibia > Anura > Pelobatidae > Pelobates > Pelobates cultripes. Next base: position 47,254,365 of record OW240919.1, read on the forward strand.
GGAAAAACACACAAATAGCTATTTTTTCTGATCATCGCAATGCTCTTTCGAGTTCTCCTATTTACACTTTAAACGCACAATATTTTTGAGATGCTGGAAACATTGATGTTTAATGTTTATTGACCTCTCCAAAAACCAATAAAAGATAAAACTTTTCTAGAAGGAAATAATTGAATGTGTCGATAGGAAAGGAATATGATGAGAGGTTTGCTATGATAATACATGTTTTTTTTTTTTTTTTGTATATGTCACTTTTATTTCTTATTATAGTAACTGCCCCTTTAAACTATATTCAATGTGGCAGAAAAAAAGGCTACACATGTACACATCCAATGCACATCGTTCCCTTTTCTCTTTCTAGTTAACGGAAATGGAACAACTGAGACATAATAAGCTTCTGCGTTTGATATGGAAATGTCTGTTATCAAGAAGAGATGTTGTGCTCTTAATAAAGACTTTCTGGTGCGACAATTTGTCATCATTGGCAACAACAAATTACTTTAAATCGCCATTAAAAAGCGCTCTTCAAAATAAATATTTACACACTAAAAATCGGCAACATGCGTTTATCTTAATTCATTCTTTTTTGCAATATTGTGTCTTTTTGCAAATGAGATGCACTGAAGAATCTCTCTAGCCATTAACTCTACAAAAATGAACCCATGTAAATAATTAAATGTATCGAAGATTCTTTTCTAGTGGGCAATAAATACTGTTTAATTTTTTCTTTAATTATATTTATTGCTAGACTGGACATTTAGTTTCTATATTTGTATTTCAAATGGCATGTTTAATGCACAATTGTTCTTGAAAATTGTGCTGTCAGTGGTCTGGTTACTTACTTTTTAATTAAGCAAATGCCTTCATTTAAAATGAATTTTAACAAGGGATCTGCGTGCTTATCCTTTTTTAATTTAAGATTTATTAAAATCTAAAATTAAACCATCAGTAATAATAAAGAAAATTAGCATTAATTTCAATACATTTGCATCTTAGACCTCCCTGCTGGTAAAGGATTCTCAGGTTTTGCATGAGCCTGTTACAATATATGTTGCACAGCACATGATATGAATACAATGCTCTAGAATTCACTATATTTTAAAGCTAAGAATAAGTAATGATGGGGGAAAAGTCTGCTCTATTTTTCATAGCAAAATTCTTACATTTTAAACTTTTCTAGCTAGTAGTTGGAGAGGAAAACACTTTTGCTAAATTTCAGCTTTTATCCTCCTATGTGTGAGAATATCTTATATATACATAATGACCTCTCCTTACGTTTATGCATGTACAAAAATATATCTTACATGCACACTTAGTATGTGCATATTGAGGCACTGTGTGTATTTGTCTTACATGCATATGTTCATGTCATGCAACAAGAAGAATAAACATTTCATCACTTCATGGCAAAATAATGCATTTTCTGTCTGTTCTGTCCTAGTTATAAAAAGATACACTCTAGATTTATTCTAGATGTTCTTGTGGAAACATTAGCCCAAGGAGCAATAGACGGCAGTGATTGGCTAAAAGTTTAAGCTGATTGCTTTCAGCCTATCACAGCCGGTCATTGCTGGTATCAAATGATGTAGCTCAGGAAGAGTGCATTCTCTGCCTTACCATACCTCCAGTTGTGGCTGGGGTGTGGGCATTTGGGGATCCTCAATCAGCGTTAAACTGTTTGAAAATGGCTTAACACAATGAAATAATTATAGTACCTACAGTGTCCCTTTAAACCATTAATCTCAAATGTTGGTGTTTTCTGTTTCCTTTAAGAAGGCATAGTGTACATTATTCCAAATATTAACCCTACTTAAACTAAAATATGAGATAGCAGGCCTAAAACGAATAAAAACATTATCAAGGCTAATACTCCTCAATATGTAAATCAAGTAAATAGTAAAGATGTAATATGCAGCCAACATAGATAAAAATATCAATATATCTATTCATTGAAACTATTATGCTCTGCAGTCTTGTCACAACACTTTTCCAACTGACTTTTGAAGGTTCTAGGTTGGTATTATAATAGTAGCTTGAAGCCTGCATTATCTTTTTATTAATAGTCAAATGTGAGAATTCATTATAACTGATACTTGGTAAAAAGCATCTAAGACCATTTTGTGCTGACTCTGAAAGACATCTTTATACTGAGTTGCTCTCAAGGCTCAGTCCAAAAAAAACAACTCTGTTGTCAGGAAAAAGTGACATGTCTACTTAGATCATTGAGCTGTCAGTAGACAAACAAACGTAAAAATCTAAATAAGAAAATAAAGATCAGTGGGTTTGGAGGGAGGATCTCCAACCGATTGGGAGGCCCTGGATTCTCTTCTTCCCCATATGCTGTTTGCATCAGGATTTGGGTTAGTAATATTGAGCAAGGTTCTACTCAAAACCCTTTGTTTCGTCTCCCTCATATATGAGGTCTGTCCAGATAATATCTGGCCATGTAATATGAAAAATAGACATTTATTAAAGATGCTAGATACAAGAAACATAGGTAGGACAATGACGCCTCAGTCCCCTTCAAAGTAGGGACCTCACACAGTTCTCTTCCACTGTTCTAAACACTCTGCAAAATCCTTTGTTGGAATCGCCATCAGCTGCCTTGTTGTATTTACCTGACTCTCATCGACGGTCTGATATCTGTTCCTTTTCAAAGGTGATTTAAGTTTTGGGAAAAGCTAAAAGTTGATGAGCGTCAAATCGTTCGACAGATGCTAGACCATCTTTCAAGCATTTGTGCCACACTTATATTTGCGCTACACACATTGCCTCATCCCTGAAAGCCTTCTGCACCATCCGAATAGTTTCTGTGGAGGAATGTTTAAGCTTAAGCAAAATTCTATGCAAATTCGTTGCTCTACTCTCCCAGTCATTTTGAATGCAATGGCCACAAAGTATACATGCTCACTCAATGTCATCTAGCACCTCACTGACTAGTACAGTGAAGTTGTAATTGTTAACACATGTGCATTCCAGTTCACTATCCTTGGCTGCCAGGTTACATTGATGTTACTTAAACTGTTCTCTTTATATTAGCAATGGCTGGAAAGACCTTGTATACCACTATAATAATATATGTGGTGTCCCAGCACTTTGATGCAGTGGCATGATATAGTGGGTCCTTGTCTTCATGCCAAGACAGCCAGCATTCTTTCTCCATGGATCCCATTGGAAATATTTTATAAGATCCTGCTTATGATTTTATGAACAATGGTTATGTCAGTATGATATAATATGCGATTGCATCTGACTTAATGAATGTTGAACATGTTTATGTTTTCCCGATTCCTTCCTCAATCCTAGAATGTAAAAAAAAAACAAAGCTCCCAACATGGAGTTGACCTACTTGCATGTTCTGTGTCCCAAATTCCTTGTCTAGCATACAATTTAAAAATACCAAAAAGAAAATGAAGTGTGGTCTCACAGAATACTTATCTACTGTATCTAATTCTTAGAGTGTAGTTGAATACATAGTTAAATAGTTACATAGCTGAAAACAGACTTGCGTCCATCAGCCTTCCTCACATATGTTTTTGCTGTTGATTCAAAAGAAGGCAAAAAACCCAATTGAAGTGCTTAAAATTTTGAAACAAACTAGGAAAAAAATTCCTTCTTGACCCCAACATGGCAGTCAGATATCTACTTGGATCAAGCAGTTATTACCTCATGAATTAGAAATTATATCCCTGTATGTTATGTTTTTGCAAGTATTAATCCAATTGCAGTTTAAACATTTGTAAGGGCTCTGGTAAAACCACCTCTTCAGGCAGAGAATTCCACATCCTTATAGATCTTACTGTAAAAAAAAACTTTTCTTTGCCTTAGATTAAATCTCCTTTCTTCCAACCTAAATGCATCACCCTGTGTTGTATATATAGCCCTGTTTATGAATAGGTTTCAAGATAATGATTTGTACTGGCCCCAAATATATTTGTATAATGTTATCATATTCCTCTGAGGTGCCGTTTTTCCAAACTAAAGAGATTTAAATTTTTTAACCTTTCTTCATAACTAAAATGCTCCATTCCTTTTATAAATTTTGTAGCTAGTCTCTGCACTTTTTCTAGTGCTATGATATCTTTCTTTAGAAGAGGTGCCCAAACTTGCACAACATATTCAAGGTGTTGTCTTACCATCAATTTATAAAGAGGCAAAATTATATTTTCATCCAGAGAATTTATGCTCCTATTTATACATGACAAAACCTTACTGGCCTTAACAACTGCAGATTGACATTGCATATTGTTGCCTAATTTGTTATCTATAACAATTCCCAAATCCTTATTTTGTGTTTTTATCCCTAATTCACTACCATTTAGGGTGTAAGTTACTTGTGCATTCTTGACCCCGAAGTGCATAACTTTGCATTTCGCTACATTAAATTTAATCCATTTTAGTGCCCAGTCCCCCAATCTATCTAAATCCCTCTTCAGCAAAGCAATATCCTGCTCACATTTTATTACTTTACACAGTTTTGTGTCATCTGCAAACACTTAAACATGGCTTTCAATGCCTATTTCAAAATCATTTATAAGTATGTTAAATAGAAGTGGTCCTAAAACAGAATCCTGAGGGACACCACTTACCACTTTTGTCCAGCTTGAAAATTTACCATTAATGTCAACTCGTTGTACTCTATCCTTAAGCCAATGTTCTACCCAAGAACCAGAATATCTATCTAGACCAATTTCTTTTAGTTTGAACACTAACCTATTGTGAGGAACCATATCAAATGCCTTGGCAAAATCCAAGTAGATCACATCCACAGCAACACCCTGATCTATATTTCTACTTCCTTCTTCCTAGAATGCAATTAGGTTAGTTTGACATGACCTATGTTTCATAAAACCATGATGATTATTGCTAATAACAAAGTTCTTCCCAATGAATTTCTAAATATTATCCCTTAATAGCCCTTCAAATATTTTCCCAGTCACAGAAGTTAAGCTCACAGGTCTATAATTTCCAGGCAAGGATTTTGAACTCTTTTTAAATAAAAGAACAACATCTGCCTTCCTCCAATCCTCTGGTACAATACCTGAAACAAAAGAATCTTGAAAAATTAAATACAGAGGCTCACTTATTTCCCCACTTAGCTCCTTAACTACTCGTGGGTGAATACCGTCAGGCCCCAGAGCTTTATTTACATAAATTTTCTTTAACTGCTGTCTTGAGTCATCCAATCAAAAGTTACCTGCAATTTCTTTACAGCAATCATTTGCATATCTCTTGCCATAAGATCCTCATTAATATACACTGAAGAAAAATAGTTCTACCAACAAGAGTGCAGATCAAACAAATACCAAATACAAACTAGTAGCATAAAGCATAAAACCTTAATGATATATTCATACAAAGTGCCTACAGTGAATGTAAAGATCAAAATGAGAAATCATTAATCAATACAGGAGAATAGCTTCAGGTGATACAGGTTAAGGGGTTGTGGTGCTGGGATTGTTTCTTAACTATTCGTCAAGCTATGACCTTTTTGATCTGGAAAAAAATACAAATGAATGCTTATTTTTTGAAATGCCATCTTATCCAAAAAAAATATCATCCATGAAAAGAAGCTAGAATTCATACAAACAAAAAGGTTATTACCAATACATTGAGAGAAAAATCCCCATTGTTGATCTTGCATTTTGCTCATGTACTTCTGATGTTTAGAATACGTATAAGCATCTAAAAGGACACTAGATAAACTAGAGAAGAATTGTCATTTTCTTTAAGAATGGATAGCTTTTCCAGGTAATTACATCACCAATCAGAGTTTAGTAGTCTTGGTTTATCTTGATATATATATATATATATATATATACAAATAGAAAAACAAAAAAACAAAAATAAATCTCCAAAGAAGTATGTGAGAACAATCAGTGTGCTTAATACTTAACTTTTATTTCAATAGATAAAATAGGTGCAATAAATGTACCTAAAAAAATATATAAATAAAATATGTAACAGATAGGTCTCCACTATATATTGGGCAATAAGGTACCGATTATACACAAAGCACCTGATATAGTTAATGGTACTAGAAGTGAAAAAAATAAATATATACATATATAGAATATAGAAGAGTAGGTACAGTTTCTGCCACTCTATATGCTTCAAACTTCCAACTATATCATACTTGAATAACTACTCAATTTCAAGTGGCTAAAAAGTGGAGAGGAGAGGGAAAAAGAGAGATTGTGGTAATAACCCTAATAAAGATAGAGATAGAGATACATTTTCTTCAGTACCTCTACAATTTACTGGAGGATTGGGTAAGGTGGGCAAAATAGTGAGAGAGTAGTATTTGGGTAAGGGATGCCCTCGAAGGCACATTAGCCTCTATCTCTATCTTTATTAGGGCTATTACCACAATCTGCAGAGGGATTTAGATAGACTGGGGGACTGGGCACTAAAATGGCAGATGAAATGTAATGTTGAAAAATGCAAAGTTATGCACTTCAGCGTAAAGAATACACAAGCAACGTATACCCTTAATGGAAGCGAATTAGGGATAACAACACACGAAGAGGACTTGGAAATTGTTATAGACAACACACTATGTAACAATGTGCAATGTCAATCAGCAGTGGCCAAGGCCAGTAAGGTATTGTCATGCATGAAAAAGGGCTTTCATTCTCGAGACGAGAATATAATTGTGCCTCTTTATAAATCACTGGTAAGACCACAGATTGAATATGCTGTGCAATTTGGGGCACCTGTTGTAAAGAAGGATATTATGGCACTAGAAAAAGTGCAGAAGCGAGCTACAAAATTAATAAAAGTAATGGAACATATCAGCTATGAAGAAAGGTTAACAAATTTAAACCTATTTAATTTAGAAAAACGTTGCCTGAGAGGGGATATGATAAGATTATATAAATATATTTGGGGCCAATACAAACCATTGTGTGGAAATCTATTCACAAACCGGACTTTACATGGGACACGAGGTCATGCGTTTAGACTGGTAGAAAAAAGATTTTGTCTAAGGCAAAGGAAAGGTTTTTTTACTGTAAGAACAATAAGGATGTGGAATTCTCTGCCCGAAGAAGTGGTTTTATCAGAGTCCATACAGATGTTCAAACAGCTACTAGATGCATACTTGCAAAAACAGAATATTCAAGGATATAATATTTCAATGCAGGGTAATAACTGCTTGATGCAAGGATAAATCTGACTGCCATTCTGGCGTCAAGAAGGAATTTTTTTCCTAGCTTGTTGCAAAATTGGAAGTGCTTCAAACTGGGGTTTTTTTTGCCTTCTTTTGGATCAACAGCAAAAACATATGTGAGGAAGGCTGAACTTGATGGATGCAAGTCTCTTTTCAGCTATGTAACTATGTAACAATCTCTCTTTTTCCCTCTCCTCTCCTCTCCACTTTTTAGCCGTTTGAAATTGGATAGTTATTCAAGTACAATATAGTTGAAAGTTTGAAGCATATAGAGTGGCAGAAACCGTACCTACTCTTCTATATTCTATATGTATATATTTATTTTTTCACTTCTAGTACCATTAACTATATCAGGTGCTATGTGTGGAATCAGTACCTTATTGCCCAATATATAGCGGAGACCTATCTGTTACATATTTTATTTATATATTTTTTTCTACTGAAATAAAAGTTAGATTTTAAGCACACTGATTGTTCTCACATACATAGATACTTCTTTGGAGATTTAGTTTTGTTTTTTGTTTTTCTATTTGAATGTACTAATTAGGGGTTAACCCCCATTTTTTTTCATAAATCTCTTAAGTATCTATCTTTACCCCATTTTTATACATTGGCTCTACTTTTTCTTTTCTCTTAAAGTTGTTATATATTTAGTTTAGTAACATCAACAATGTGTGTGTGTGTGTATGTGTGTCTGTGTGTAGAGATGCATTACTGAATGTTTTGATATGTGTTATATTTAAATGTTTCTAACATTATATCATGCCCTTCTTCGTTCTAACAACTTAAGGACCAATAATATTGTATGCCTAATCTCAATATGGTCCCCAAAAACTGTGTGAAAGCATGATGTTCTAGGCTTTTGTCACTGGCACAGCTGATGGCCATATGGAGCATTTATAAATTCTAAGCTCTATAGTTATTCCAATAGGTGCTCACTTTTTGTGACTGTAGGAAAATTAAAGTGATGATTCTATTAACCCTTGCTATAACTTTTTGAAAAGGGAGTGTTTACATTTGTATTGTTAGTGGTTTGTTCTCTAGTTTTTAAAAAGTTACCGATGCTGGGATACTTGCATATTTTTATTTAAACATTTTCTTGTGGTTGTATTGTGGAATATATTCAGCAAAGATAACAATTATTAGAGTTACATGTTCTACAACTGCAGGATTTTCCATTTTCTTTAATAGTTTTTTATCAGTGATATGAAGAGCGGTGCTTAACTATTGATCACAGTAGGAAAGTCATTTACATTAACACACTATAGGGTAGAGTCTTTCCATTTGTTGAAACAATTTACATGCAAAAAGATTGCCAAATCCACTCTTTTTAGGAAATAAAATAAAACATAGCAATAATTTTTTTCATGTTGTTGAATGAATCATGAAAAAAATGCTTTCTGACATGTTGAATTCAAGATGCATCTAGCTATTAACCCCTTTGGACCGGAGGGCGTACTATTACGCCCTCTAATAGGCGGCTCTAAACGCCGCCGGGCGTAATAGTACGCCCTCCGGTCTTTCGGTACTTACCCGGTCGCCGGCGGTCCCACGCCAGCGATCGCCGTGGGGGGGACTCACATGGAGCCAAAATTGGCGTTTTTTGCATTTTTCACACACAAACAAATACTAACGCTAACTTTGGCCAGTGTTTGTGACCAAATGGCTACTAAAAAAGACTGGACATACCCCATTTGCAATACCTTGGGTTGTCTACTATTGCAAATGGTATGCCATTATGGGTGTAAATTTAATTCCCGGGCTACTATACAGTCCCAAAGGCAATATAACCAATCTGGCGAATTTCAATTTCAAATGTAACGTGCTATATTTGACCCTGTAACTTCCCAAAACGCCATAAAACCTGTACATAGGGGGTACTGTCTTACACGTGAGACTTTACTGAATACAAATATGTGTATTTTATTGCAGTAAAAGCAAACAGTATTATGACACTGACCGTTAAAATGTCATGTAGAACTAAAAAAATAAAAAAAAAATGGTATTTTTCTCCCATTTTTTTCATATTAAATTATGTTTCATAGCTAAATATTTGATATTGAATGAAAGCCCAGTTTCCCCTGAATAAAATGATATATAATAAGGGTGGGTGCATTTACTATGGAAGAGGTGTATTACGGTTGGACAGACATGTAGCGCAAATGTCAGGTTTTGTTTACATTTTGTTTTGTTAACAACGTGTACATTTGGCTCCGTCCTTAAGGGGTTAATTAACTGACTTCCCATAGCCATAAAATGGCTACATACCACATACAATTCAGCAGCTTTATATATAATTCCTCTGAGAGAATGAAGAATCAGCAGCTGTCCTGTGCAAAATGGCGACTATACCAACCTACATACACATTCAAGTCTGGCCATTCATGGTGGAAGCTGTCTGTTCATCATATGTGCACCACACAGAAAGCTATGAATAAATGTTGTTATTGATGTGGAGGAACAATCTTACTTTTGAAACATACGATACATACACTCCCTGAACATTTCTAATGGGTCTGAATATAGGATATATCGTTTCAACATCAATATGGTTAAGACTAGTCCATAGTGAAAAAGGGGTAGCCAATGGGGTGGTTGCTATCCCTCTTACACTATGCCATAGATTCCAGAGTCGATATTGTAGTTTATATTAAAATCACAAAAAAAAAACAACAGAACTATTATTGTGGTAAGGAATCCATTGACTCCACATTGGATATTTTGGAGGTCCTAAAAGACAGACCTGCATATTGTCATGTGTTCTACTGTTGTTATTGTGTAACAACATCAAAGGGTGGAGTCTGGGCTATGAATGAACTCTTTGGTCAATGTAGAGTTCAGTGACAAAAAGGTATATTTGCATTTTTTGGATTCCAAATCGTGAACTTGAGTATAATCAATTCTCCCCATAACATCTAAAACTTACTTTCTTACTTCTTTATAATTGTTTCAGAAAATGATGAAGGAGACTCAATTCTCTCTATTACTTCCAGCCATTCAAAGAGACACAGAAGCTTGGGTGTAAGTTTACCCACTGTCCCCAATCCCTATGTAAAAAAAATATTTAGCCCTTTCCTCACTGTACTATTATAGGCTGAGATTTCTCCCTCTAAGTCACTTTGACTGTTAAACTAAAGTTTTTTTTTAGCAATTAAAGAATTGCAATTGTGAGTGAAGAGGAATTAAAGCTAAATACTGTGTCTATTCCCATCATACCCAAACCACTGCCTATTTGAATATATAATTTAACATTCAGGCCATTTACCCATCCTTGCAGGGTTGTACTGAGCAGTGTTTGTATGTTTGAATGTAAGCATGTATGTCTGTGTGAATGTAGTGGTGTATTTGTGTTTATTAATGTGTGTTTTTATGACTATTTCCATTTGAAAGCAATGGTTTGCCTTTAAATGTAGAGGTGTGTCTGTTTGTTGTGTTGATGTTTGAATGCAGGGGTGTATTTGTGTGTAGTGCTTGGGTTTGAATGCTGAGATGTATAAACATATACAAATACACTTCCATACACACACATAAATGCAGACATACACTGACACATCTGAATACATAGACATACAGATACACACACAGACACACATACATATACAAACACTGACACACCTACAGATACACAGGTACAAAAAATGCTGATACACAGACACACACTGACACACTTACAGATACACAGATTCACAGATACCACACAGTGACACACATACAAATACACACACTAACACACATACAGATACAAAGACACACATGCAGATACACAGATACACACACATACACTGACACACATGCAGATACACAGACACACAAATGCACACAATGACACTCACACAGATACAAACACTGTGTCACACAGACACACATATAACACATGCACACAAACACAGATAACCCATAAGCACACAAGCATGCACAAAAAACACACACACTCAGGTAACACATAAGTAAAAATAGATAACACATAAATACAGATAACACATGAACTCACACAGATAACACACTAACACACATAAACACACACAGAGATAACACATGCACAGACACTAAATGCTACCTAGATTTTCTAGGGGAAGATTCATCACACCCATCCATCCCAGTTCCAACACCTGTGCCTTAGAGGGATTTTTATGTTTTTTATTTTTTTATTTGGGTTTGATGACCACAATTAAACTTAGAAACCCATCATACTGAAATATGAAAACTCTTAAAGGACCACTATAGTGCCAGGAAAACATAATCGTTTTCCTGGCACTATGGTGCCCTGAGGGTGCCCCAACCCTCAGGGTCCCCCTCCCGCCGGGCTCTGGGGAGAGGAAGGGGTTAAAATCTTACCTTTCTCCAGTGCCGGTCGGGGAGCTCTCGTCCTTCATAGCGACGTCATCGGCTGAATGTGCATGCGCGGCAGGAGCCGCACGCGCATTCTGCCAGTTCATAGGAAAGCATTTACAATGCTTTCCTATGGACGCTGGCATCTTCTCTCTGTGATTTTCACAGTGAGAAGCACGCAAGCACCTCTAGCGGCTGTCAAGAGACAGCCACTAGAGGCTGGATTAACCATATTATAAACATAGCAGTTTCTCTGAAACCGCTATGTTTATAAAAAAAAGGGTTCATCCTAGATGGACCTGGCACCGAGACCACTTCATTAAGCTGAAGTGGTCTGGGTGCCTAGAGTGGTCCTTTAAGCTTTGAAACAGGACATACATTATTTGTTGCAGTGGTTGTATACATCCCATAATAGGGAACAATGTGAATTTTTTTTTTCAAATTTGTTCCATTTAATTTTCCCATGCTTAATAAGGTGATATATAGGTTTATACTATATATAACGATAACTATGTAGTTCCATTAAAAATTGTGCCCAATACATGTCTGTGCTCTAAATGGGTAAGAGGGGAAAAAGTAACATTGAACAAAGACATTGCGAAAATGTAACAATTGCTCTTTTGCTTAAAATATAAAAAAAAAATCCTTGTCATGAAAGTAGATGTTTTAGAAAACATTTTTTTGCATTAGAATACTTGTAAAAAAATAAAATAAAAAAACATTAAATCTATTGTTTGTATTAAAATAAAATAATATTTAAAAAAATAAGAAAGGTAGCTGTAGGTGACTAATTGAGGGCAAAAATTGTATTATTACAGTAGCACATCTGATGAGGCAATTTTTATTGTGCTGAACACATTTTGGATAGTTAATAGGATTAGGAAGTTGAGAAATATCTTACAATGTATCTGTTTTAGATAGCGGACACTGCCATTTAAACAGAGGCTTTCATTTATAGACGTTATCTCTTCCATTAAGATTTCAGTACTTTGGCCTGGAGTGTGTGAACTTCTCATTAAGGAGAACAATTCTCTTATAGCACAGTGATACTTTGCCACAAGTCTCAAATGATTGGCGCCACAGTGTGACTTAATAATTATCAAGCTGTATATTCTTCAGAGAGTAAGTGCTTTTTCTCCAGTAGTAAAATGAAATCATGAGGTTTTAGAAAAATAATAAAAGATAATTGACTGTAGACAGTTATAATGAACACATTGTTTGCTTTCATTTTGTTATAGGGAGTGAGATAGTTCCAAACAGAATCTTCACTGATATAGTCAATGCATTACTTTTATTAAAGAAAAAAAAGGCTGTTTTCTCAAAACCTCAATGCTTTGGGCTCTGGTTTGCAAGGGGAGCCTCATTTCTTTCTACCTTGCATGCACAGCTTAAGCTATTAAACTGTATGTGGGTGATTGATCTCTTTAATAAAACAAAGTTCTTTAGTAAAGAAAGTGTGATAAAGAGGAACAAATCTATTTATTTGTCCAATGCTTTAGAATAAATGGCAAAGCAAATACATCAGTGATTAACTGTTTGAGAGTTAAATGCATTTTTTAGCAAAGATTTGTTTACCCTTTCAGAATTGAGAATGCTAATTGACAAAGTCTCGGAAACTCACAGCTAACAGTTTGACTTCTTACCGGGGTTTCTTCGGCTTTGCTAAAAGGTTTCTCCTTAACTCAGCCTCACCGTGCAGGGCTTAACTCATTGGCTGAGAGTGATCAGCGTAGGAGAGCTATAGAGCATAACACATTGTGTCCAAGTTATGTGTTTGCTGTGGGCAGTGACCGAGCTAGTTCATATCATTAACATCACTCTATTTTTGGTAACTCAGACATTTCTGTAGGGCTAATTTCAATGCCCCGAGTGTTCCTTTAAAAGTACTTTTTTAATTAGCACTTTATATCTCATGTAAAGCAACAACCGGAATTTTAGCAACCAAAAATGATTTATTTCAGGAATTTTTCTTTGCACCAAAAAATACTAACTATACATTTTTGTTTTTTAAGCTATATCAATATCTTATGAGATAGACACAATATATGTCTGATTCCCCAACCACTCATTGAGGCACTCAGCCATTAGATGGACAGTTTAATTATATATTTTATATTAACTTTTTTTTTTTTTTTTTTTTAAAAGCACACCTAATCCATCTTAATTATGTATTGATTAGCTGCAAAGGTATGTTGCTGGGGAAATATTTCATTGAATGTTGGGATTCCTCAAGGAAAGGTTTGGGAATAGCTAAAATATCACAGTTGGACAGTGATAAAATCAGTGGCAGCAAGGCAATTGTCAAGATAAGTATTAGAACCCTACACACAGTGCTTGAACCCGTGCTATACAAATGGGGAAACATTTATTACAGTACCTTAGAGTAGTCGGGCTTAACACAATACCTATAGTATGCAAAATAGCACAGTCAAAGAGTAAATCAAGATTGACGATTTCAGAGGTACATAATATCGAGAAGCAAAGCTGGCTCATGGAGTACAGATAACAGTCAGCCAAGTCAAATCAGGAAATGTAAAGAATTCTCATAATAAGGAACCCACATTTGGGATCATAAGGATACCACAACAGAGATTAATGAACAGATGGAAGGATCAATCACTTATAGGCCTAGTGGCATTTACTTTATAGCCACACCTTATCAACAATGGTGTGATGATTTCATGAAGCGGGCATGACATAATGATGCCATAAAAGGGGTGGGGCTACATCTGACATCAGAAATGTTATCTAAAATTACTGAGGCTGTGTAACTGAAGTAGTGCCCACTTTGGGATGCAGGAGTACTAGGTGAGTGGCGTAGTGCAAGGATATGTATCTTTACAGTAATTCTCAGTGATCAAAAGACCACCTGCTAAATTATCAAGATGGGGTGTTTAAGGTGCAATAAATCAGTTTTAAGAAACCCGGTAGGTTGAAGAGAAGGAGAACTTGCTTGGTTTGTTTGTTTTTAGGGCCTCTTAAAGGACTCCTGACAAGGTGAAATCTACTGGACAATGCTATAGAAACCTTTCAGGTAATTGATGGGCATTGGGATGAGAATTAGGGACAAAGCTAAGTCACTGGCAGAGAGGATACATCAAGATTGTATGCATTTTCTGAGTGGTGAATATATATTGCTAGAAGAACATTTATGGGAAACATTTAGGTGATTTTAAAGCAAATCGTAAAATATACATTTAGTTGGGATTGATAAGGCAGTGAGGAATGAGAAGAGGGAGAGGTGCAGAAGATAAGCCATGCAGAGACATTCATTTAGACATTTGTGTAATCTGGTCCAGTGAATCAATGAGCAGTCGGCAGTAAACAAGCATGTTATTGCATATTGGATTAGAATGGATAAAATGCAACATGTATTGGAATATAATAATGGAAAGAAAATGCAGGTTGTGACATGTAAAACAAGATTCAGAATCAAAAATAATGTCAGAGCAGCAAGCCTATTGTGAAATGAAAGAAGGTGGACAAAAGGTTTGTATGCAAGACATTTTGTTTTGGGGAGATTTCATTTCAATAAGTAAACAGACATCTAATTATAGATGGAAGTGAAGACATTTGTAACACAATCCAAGAGCTAAGGGGAGAGATTACGAGTAGATCTGGGAGTCATCAGCATATTGGGTACTAGACCCTAAAGACATATTCTGAAGGTTTTGCTTTCCAGTGGAACATTGATGCTATCAATGCAATTGTATTTTGTAAATGACACATTTCAAAACTTGGCTGCATTTAGCTTACCGCCCATAATTCTTTACACAATAAAGTGATGTGTACTTCATAGAGTAATAACAAGGAGCATACCCTTTTCTGCAAAACAATTTGTACCTTTAAGCTTCTATTTAATTCTGCTAAACTTGAATCACATGAAAAATAAAATAATAATAATTTTCTGTCACCTCCACCATGCCAGCTACTTGTCTCAACTAGAGTCCCTCAACTTGATGTAATTTTGCTTTCTATTAATATTGTCTCTCTTGATAACCTTAATAGTTTTTGGATTCTATCACCATATATATATATATCGATGGCACTCAAGTTTAACTCAACTCCCCAGATCTCCTGCTATCTGCTGTCTCTTTTCTATCACTAACTGGGTGATTTCTTGTTTTCTAAAACTCAGTCTTTAAAAAATTTAACTTCTTATCTTTACTCTTTTAAGTTCTCCACCACCACGCATACCAGTGAGACACTCATTACCTCAACTCACCAAGCTCACCGTCTTAGTGTTATGTTTAATTTTGATTTTATATTTTCTTTTCACATCTACTCTGTCTCCATGTTATTTAACTCCAAACTCTGCTACATTCACTCCTTATCTAATGAAGATACCTCTAAGGTCTTTGTTGACAAATGTATCCTTTCTCACCTTTACTCATCTCCCATTGGCTCCTCTTTACTCTCATACCCTTCAGAATCCAGATCAAAATGCTGTAACGAACAACCAAAGCCTTCAACAATTTCACTCTCCATTGCGTTTCACAAACACTCATTTCTAATTATTTCACTCAGTTTTATTCTCACATTGCTAATTCTCACTGACAGTGTTTCTCAAGGGCCAAACTATTCCTATGGAATGTCCTTATCTTGTCATGGCAGAATTTACTGTATCCTCCATTATTTTAAATCCAAATTCACCTTTTGTAAAATATTACAGAATATGTTGGTTTTATATAAATTCCAATGATTATTAAGGTCCAGACCATGACTTGGAGGAATATACGAGCACTATGTTCCCCTTAGTGAATCTATACTCCATTCTCTTTACTGTTTCTCATTTGTTTTATAGCTAAGCATCTGTTACTTTATTTTTCTACAGTAAATATTTACCTTGAAAAAAACTTGCTCATAATTTTTACACTATTTGTTTTATTAATTCTTCAAAGTTTTAACCCTGTCTTTAATGTAATTCTTTTGTTTATGCAATTGCTTGTCAAATAAATTCAAATTATATATGAAGTATATTTTAATTTATAGCTAGTTTATGGCCAGTGGTTTGAGTTTCTAAATATGTGTAGTTACTTTAGTAAATGTGATTGTAAAGTTTCCACAGTAGCAGTCTGGGAATTCGGCCAAGTTGAATATTGATGCATTTTATGCCTATAGACAAGATGGATTATTATGTAATTGAACTGCAGTAGCCATCAAATTCAAAGTTATGTTTTTATAGAGCATTGTTGTTACATAATCCTGTTCAAGCCCCAGGAACGGACAGACAGCCACATGCCACATACTGTTCAAGCAAGACATTTTTGTGTAATCTGCTTTCAATACATTTGTTGAAAATTATTGACTGGTTCTATAATTAATTAATTAATATTAAGACAATGTTAAAGTATTTAATTTTCTACATTATTGGTACTAATATTTTCTTGTGTCAAGCGGTGTTGGAATATTATTTAGTAGTATAGATCGAATTTCATTAATGTTTTAACAAAAAGAGAAATCATTGACCTAAGTCACTTAGTTTCTCAATATCTCAGCACAACACTTCTATAAATGCTTAGCAAACTATGTTTGTAGACAGAAAAGGTTTTATCATATTGAACTTGCCAGCATTCATTCAATTCCACACAGTAATAGTACTTTAATAACAACTAAATATGTTTTATGGTGGATGTTGATAACTAAATGTTTATTCCATATATAGAAATTGTAATAATTGGAATTTCTCATAGCCTCAATATAGTTCTGACCACAGGAGAATACTTTGATATGGAAGATTAATTTGCTTATTTTTCAGAGGATGTTGGCTGTATGTTTAATACTCTATATTTGTATTATGGACTGGGGCTCCTGTAAATCTAAGGTATTTCTTTCTTGAATGAATGAGGAGATAAGCAATTGAATTTGAAAGATACTTTATGCAACAGAAAAGCAATTTTGTTCCTGGTCTTCTGAGGCCAAGCGATGTGTAGGCACAGAATACTAAATATATATACTTTAACACTAGTTTTCCACAGGTCCTTTGTTTAACTAAACATGTCTGGAGAAAGTTGTCTCGTGGCCTAACACAACAATCGTTGCTAAGCTTAATTTGATGTTTTTATTAACATATACCTTTGTCGTTAATCTGACTGGTTTGCTACATCCCCTGTGTGAGATATAAAGCCTTCGCTACAGCGTTTCCTTAGGACTAGTTGAAATGAAAATCAGATTACTTAAAATATAAAATACATTTCTACACATAACATAATTTAAGAAGGACCTCATTCAGTGTTACTGCTCAATACTATGTTACAAAATGCAGGGTTTTATTTGCCTTGGCTTCCATTCTTGAAGAAAAAAAAAATGTTGTCTTTATGTCACAAAAAGGAATGTATGTTTTTTTTCAGATTGTAAATACACAGACATCTTGAAATATCCAATAAAACAGACACTATACTGACCCTTTATCCTAAGAAAACAAAAGGAATGGAAAACAAAACACATTCATTGCAATCATTTGTTCCTCTGATGAGGATGAACCCAATCAAGTAATTCATTTAATAAAAACCCACTCTTTCCAGCTTATTGGAATTTCCACAGTTGTATAGTTGTATATAATGTGAAAGGAAACCATTTGACACTCCAATATTTATTGAAGTACTTCATCACCAGCAAACTGGAAGAGATTTGCTTCCAGGAAACTCCTAGTCAGAAGGGTTAAGGTACACTGCCAAAGACTAGTATAGTTAATGTGACCCAACATTTTAATCCATTATATTGACAACATATAAAGTAAAAAATAAAATAAAAATAAAAACAATTGCGTCTTTTTAAGTGTCGTTCAGTCCATTCCCACTCCAGGATGTGACACTCCACCCAAAAGCAGAATAAAATATATATATTAATATAACATCATTATTATTATTTTATTTGTTTGTTTTATTTCTGCATACACTCTGGCTATACGAGTATGACTTATATTCATTTGGGGATCATTCCACATATTAAGTGTTTCTGTCTGGGAGAGTCTTTTTGTTACTCTGGACCATATCACTATTATTATTATTATTATTATTATTATGATATTTATAGAGTGCCGTCAAATTCCGCAGAGCTTTACAATGGGTGGACGAACAGATATGTAGTTGTAACCAGACAAGTTGGACACACAGGAACAGAGGGGTTGAGGGCCCTGCTCAATGAGCTTACATGCTAGAGGGAGTGGGGTAAAATGACACAAAAAAGGTAAGGATAGTATTAGACTAGTGACAGTTGCAGAAGAGGAATCAGTCAGGAGCTATTAACAGTTTAATTGATACGCTTTTATGAAGAAGTGGGTTTTTAACGATTTTTTGAAGGAGTGGAGACTGGGTGAGCATCTAACGGAGGAGGGAAGCGAGTTCCACAGGAACGGTGCAGCCCTCGAGAAATCTTGAAGGCGAGCATCAGAGGTGACTATCTGAGGCGACTTTACCTGAGCTGGCTTGGTGCTCTCTGTTCAGTAAGTAGATGGTACCACACCAAGTTAATGAAGACCCCTAATATGACCTCTGGCCATTTTTAACATTGGGACTTTTTTTTTGGTTTACATTTATTTTTTAATTTATCTCTTATATAGATGTATATATTACCTTGAGTATTTTTTTCATCAACACTTTGATATTTATTACATTGATGAATTAGTTTTGATTTCGGTTTTTATATCTATCCAAACATATTATATATATCACTAAGCTCTTTTTAATACTATCAGTTGGTACTTCTTTGATCGAGCAATATTATTGGTGTGTGTTATTTATTTTTCTATACATGTAAACTACTACATTTTAAGAAATGTATCCAGTAGATACGTATGAGTGCACCTCACTTTGTTTTTTGGTAATTCGTGTTATTTGGACTGATGTGAGAGGGCACAGTCATATGGGAGATTTTACGCTCACTTTTTTGATCATATTTTATACTGAGGGCCTACACATATCACTTATTTTGGTTTTTCCTTTAACCCAGAATTTAATTTCCCAGGTGCCGGATTGACAGACCTAGTGGGCTGTCTAATATTTTTTAAGAAATCGTTGACACTATAACCAATTCTCATAAATAGAAATGGGCTCAGGGTACTCTTAAACACTACAAACTTTACAATAATAAAATATGCATAAAATGCATAGCTTAAACCTTTAAAATCCTTTGTGAATGTGACATAGGTAAACTATAGAGATGCAAGCATGATTCAACGCTAAAAAGATTAGGGTTTATCAGAAATGAGTGTAGGTTACCCAAACATGTGAAGAATTTGTACAAAATAGACTAGTATATTGCCAGAACATACCTTGATGCATAAGTATTCAGTATTCAGTATTCTGCATAAAAAGTTGCATTTTGGGGAAGTGCTTATTATGGCCTAAATGGATACTATAGTGCTAGGAAAACAAAGCTAATGAGGGCGAGCCAAGTATATTTAATTGGTACACAGAAAAAGGGGGGTAACCATGGGCGTCCTCAGAGGAGAGCATAGGGGGCACTTCCCCTCCCTCCCCGCGATTTTTCGGCTAGTTCTGCTATTTTTCGTTTGAGATTGAAAATACAGGGCAATACCGGCGCCGGACAGTAGGTGGCGTTGTGTATGGAGTGAGACAGGGATAAGAAGCTACACCTTATCCCTGCTTCTTTCTCCTGACTGAATCCACAGGGGAGCAGCACAGAGTGCAGCCAGCAACTCCTAGACTGCATAAACAGCCTACAGAGCAGGAAAGTGAGGGCTGGGGGAAGCCTACAGATCAGGGAAGTGAGGAATGGGGGCAGCCTATAGATCAGGGAAGTGAGGCATGGGGGGCAGCCTACAGATCAGGGAGGGGGGAGGGGAGAGACAGCCTACAGATCAGGTAAGTGAGGGGTGGTGGGGGGAGAGAAAGCCTATAGATTAGGTAAGTGAAGGATGGGGTGGAAAGAAAGCCTATAGATCAGGTAAGTGAGGGATGGGGTAGAAAGCCTACAGGAAGGGTCAGCAAGGAGCAAGAAGACAAAGTAAGAGAAGGAGCAGAAAGGAGAAGGAACAGAAATGAGCAGGAAGGGACATCAAGGAGCAGACAGGGGTAGCAAGGAGCTGGAAGGGACGGCAAGGAGCACAAAGGAACAGAAATTAGCAGGAAGGGGCAGGAAGGGGCAGCAAGGAGCAGGAAGGGTCTACAAGGAGCACAAAGGGTCAACAAGAAGAAAGGTAAATAGAAGGAACAGAAAGGGACATCAAGGAGCAGAAAGGGTCAGCAATGAGCTGGAAGGGGCAGAAGGAGCACAAACGTAAAGTAGGAGAAGGAGCAGAAATTAGCAAGAAGGGTCTGCAAGGAGCAGGAAGGGTCTGCAAGGGGCAGCAAGGAACAGGAAGGATCTGCAAGGATAAGGAAGGGTCTGCAAAGAGCAGAAAGGGACAGAAGGAGCACAAAGGTAAAGGAGCAGAACGAATCAGAAGGAGCACAAAGGTAAAGTAGGAGAAGGAGCAGAAAGGGTCTGCAAGGAGCAGAAAGGGATCAGAAAGAGAAAGGAGAAGAAGGGTGCAAAATAGGCAGAAAGTATCAGAAAGATAAAGGAGCCAAGGAAGAGAGAAGACAGTGTCAGAAGAAAAAGAAGACTGTCTCAAATGAAGGAGAAGAAAATGAGATTGGAGCAGGAAGGACAAGTGAACCCTTCACTTTATTCTGGACACCACATCATAAGGCTTTGGTGCCTGGGCCTGGCAGGGAAACTTTGGACCTTCTCATCTCCCCAGGTAAAATAACACATCAGTGTTAATGTGTTCACTTTTATTTACTGAGTGTCAGGAAGCACCTGGGGAGATGCTGGATAGGGGTGTCACTGATTGGCTAGAGTGATCAGCTGGCACTCTAAGCCAATCAGTAGCTCCCCATTCATAAAAAAGTTTTAAAAAAATTTGAACCGGGAACAAACGATTGGCTTAGAGTGTCAACTGACCACTCTAGCCATTCTGCAGCACCGGTGCCTGATGTCAATCTGCACTTCCTGACCCTCTGTTTCAGAAGCCAAATACCACTGAGCGACCTGAATTCTGGAGCTGGATGAAGCCTTTGGAGTTAAACCATTTTAGAGCGGTTCAACCCCTTAAAGGAAAGAGAGCACTCAGGGGCTTCCTGGCATCATAGCATTTTCATTTAGATGAAGTTGTTATGGTGACCAGTATGTTCCTTTAATTTGCTTAAAGGAACAATATAGTGTCAGGAATACAAACATACAAACACCATATTTGTGAAAACTCTCTTCACCCTGGCTTTATGTGATAGTGATTATGCCCCTTCCCTTTCATGACACTGTCAAAAAGGGACCAAGCATGGATGTCATTACAATTATGCCCCCTCCCCTGGAAATATTCCTGCGGACGCCCATGGGGGTAGCCCCAGTTTGAAACTATATACATGGAAGAGAGGTAGTGTACCAGGAAGGGGAGCTGAGATTAGGATTAAATACCAAATAAGTATTAATTGATCCAGACTAGGAAGATAAAAATAAATAAATAAATACATTTTATTGAAAAGCATTAGTTAAAATTGCCCAGAGTAGAGACAAATCACGTAGTGCTCGTGTACTGTGATTAACACAAAAGTGAAACTATAAAAGTGAGAAAGTAAATAAATGAATACAATAGTGTATCCATATATCAGCAAGTGTTGTAACTCAATACATAATATAATAGATGAATCCAACTGTACTACCTATTCGGGAACAAAGTTTAGAGTATCACCTAAAGACAAGGATATAGTTGTATGCACACATCTGTGCCAGGAGATATTCCAAAAACTGTCCTTATAAGGTGATATAATGTGAAATAGTCCTTAGTACCGGGAAAAGTATTGGAAGGACACTGCAAGGTCGTGTATCAGGGATGTTTGATTGCAAAAAGTCTAACTTCCGTTACATGGCAGGTAGTAGGGTAAAGATGGTTGCCTATAGATATATAGGAAGTGTAGACTTTAGATGAATAGTATCCTATAACAGAAGCCAGTTATAACTAAAGTAATGGAGTGAACCTTACTAAGTAAGAGAATTCTAAAGTGATCAGTTTCACAAATACAAACGTGATGTCCCTGGCTTCATAACTCAGTGCTTACGGGGGCATCTATAGTAATGCATGTATTAAGCTAAGGGGGAGGATGTCAGAGCAGTGGGTATAAATCTCATAACAGGAAAGTTTGCTGGTTAAAGATTTAATTCCTTCGTCCCAGGCTGTGCACTAAATAACTCATTTAGCGTGATGTGTCAAAACGTAGTATAAGTGGCACAACAGGAGGACGCATAGGAGTGGAAGCTTCTCTCTATAGTTGTAAATTAGCTAGTGAGTATGGAAAGGTTAATCCCTAGTAATACAGTGATAGAGATAGCTTTGCATTGCGAGATTTAAGGAAGGTAACTTCATCAGAATTTATAGTAACCTTACTGACTCCTCCCCACTTACCTATGAAGGCATCTATAACTTTCCACGTATTGAGCTAAGGAGAAGCATGTCAGAGTTATGGGTATTGAGTATCATAGCAGTTTAGTTTGCTAATTCAAGGTCCAAATTCCTTCGTAAGGGCTGTGTCATTTAAACCACCTTCTGGCACATCACGCTGGAGTGGTTATTTAGTGCACAGCCCTTACGAAGGAATTTGGACCTTGAATTAGCAAACTTAACTGCTATGATACTCAATACCCATAACTCTGTGTCAGTGCTCAGCCCCCTCCGACATCACCAGACGAGGGGGGCTCTAATGCATGTGCGCAGCAAGCGCAGCAATTGCCGCGAGCACATTAGATCCAACCCATGGTAAAGAATTCCTGCAATGTTTTCCTATGGGGTTCTTACTGACACTGGATATCCTCATACAGAGAGTGAGGATGCTATGCATCAGTTGGGCAACCAAAAGTCAGCTAGCAAACAGGAAGTGCATCTAGTGTTCTGATTGACAGCCACTAGAGGCAGTCTTAGTCCTGAAATGCAATTATTGAAGTTTATCAGAAATTGCAATAACTAACTTTGCAGGGTTAAGGGGACAGGGTCACTGCATGCAGACCACTTCAATGTGCTGAATTGGTCTGGGTGCCTATAGTATCCCTTTAATATTTTTGGATAAACTTTTCAAATGATTTGATATTTTCAGGCAAACCTTTAAAATGATTTTTCCCACATATTAAATAATATATCATACACAATTTTTTTTTATCAATATATACAAAATATCAAATTATAAAAAAAAAATTAAAATACCAAATACATTTAAAAGATTATCCAAAAAGAAGAGGAAGTCATTTTAAAAGTTAATCCAAATATATTAAATTGAGGCCCAGTTTAGCTCTGGCCAGTATTATTGAATGCATATTTTATACACTACTCTGTTTTGTGTATAAGTATACTGACAAAGATTACGTCTGAGATGATGATTTTTTCAACAGTTAGCAAACCTAAGCAGTTTAGTCTTGTTAAGTCCCATTGACAGCAATGGGAATTAATGGGGAAAAAACTGCCATATCGGATTTTCTCCTCATGCAGAATAAGGTCAAGTGAGCCAAGATGCAATGTTATCTTTCTCCCATCCACTGTCGCCCCTTTAACATTCTGTTGTTTAAATATATGACTATGAAATGACCAGGAATAGAATATCTAATATAGTTGGACAATTTAATGAATTATTCACATAAAAAAATAACACCATGAATAGATGCATTAATATCCAAGGGAAAATATATGCAAAACAGAAACAAAAATGTTTGTGCCGAATGTATTTGAACAAGAAGATGAGAGTTAATAGCAATTGGTGCAAATTAGGGATTATTCTAGCACAGTGACCGAATAATCTAAAATTTATTAAAGACAGGAGGCAAATATTTGCTTAATCTTTCCTTACTTAAACCTCCAGCAGCAAAGAAACAGTTAACAATAGATAGATACAAATCAACCAATCAGAGAGCATGACAGTAGTATGTATTGTAATCAGGCTCCTCCCAACTTCTCTTTCTTGATGCTTGTGGTTCGCAGTAGAGTCAACCATGTAAACGATAACAGGAAACCAACAGATAAGTGTAGTCGAATAGTCAACCAGGAAAACCGGTCCTCAAGGGGATTTTTCCGATGACAGTCCTCAACTGTCATCGGTCGTGAAGGGGTTAAGCAAATATGAAGCCTCGATGGTGCGTTACATTTCTCTAATGTTTACATTTTTAAAAACAAGCTCATAAATTCATTAGCATAAAATAGCATAGGTCACTACCCACTTTTGATGCTGGACAGGTAGACCTGAGCCTCTTCTAAACGCTAGATTACAGATTACAGTTCTATTGAGTCCAATGACTATTATAGCATTCTAATTGCACTGGAAAAAAAAAAGTATATTTTCAACAGTAAGTGTAGTGGTGTTGTGGAGACAGCCTCATACACTAAGGGTAGTATTGTTATTGATACAGGCTCAGGCACCGAGTGTAGTGGTATTATTAAGACAGGCTGGGTGAGGCCTAATAGAAAGCAGTTTTTGTTAGGGATTCTATCATAAGAGGTGTGGAGCTGGACAATAGTGGTCTTGTGAGATGTCTTACCAGAGCTACTGCTCACAGAGACAGGAGACGTATTTGTAATATTGTTAAGCGAGCAAACCAGGAAGGGGAATTGGATGTACTTGCCCATCTAGGGACAAATTACTTGACTTGCAATGAGGTTTTAAAAGTAACGGAAGTTTTTTGTGGTTTTGCCAATGATATACGGCAGGTTGGTTCCACACTGTCATTCTCTGAAATTCTGCCTGTGCATAACACTCAGAATGACAGGAAAGTGCGTATTAGGGACTTTAACTTGTTGCTTGGTGAGTGGTGTCAGGAGCAAGGATTTGGCTTCATTTATCATGGTAGCTCTCTGGAATGTGTAGCGGAGATGCAATATTCCCCAGGTTATCTCCGCTTGTAATCCAAGTGAGGCTCAGGAACAAGTAAATAATAAATCCAAAGGCAAGGTTTCCAGCAAGTAAAATACAGCAATATCCCCACAGCAATCCCAATAACTGGACGACACACAGTTTCAGGAGCAGAACTGACAAGCCTTTAATCACGGTCTCCTTATAAAGCATGCTCCCATGCAAGGGAGGGATTTACAGTAATTATTACAGTAGCCAATCCTGTCCTGGTAACCTCCCACATATCTCCTCCCCTCAGCCAGCATCATAATCCCCTTATCCAGTACACCAATTCCCCCCGTTTCTGGATGTACCCCTAAACGTAGGGATACCTCTTTAAATCCTACATCCCCTGGTAGCCCTGATCTGGGTGAACAACATATCCAAAAATCACCCAGATCAGACCAGGGGTTCGGGAAAAGTATGGGGGGAATAAAATGACCGACCGCACGAACTGAGATAGCCGAATTCGGTTCCATGTGAATGGGCCCTGCGGTCGGTCCTGGCATAAGGGAATAAAATACACGAAAACCTTTAGCTATAGAGGCTAGGGAGGGTTCGCCTGAATCCCCTCGTTCGGTATTCTCTATCTACCGAACGAGGGGCCGTTCGGTAGTTTGGAACCGAACGGACAAGGGCTGTGGAGGTCTCAGCGGTGTTCGCCTACTCGAGTGTCCGATTTTAGTTCCAGACACTCGACGGCAAAACACCGCTGTTCGGGAGTTTTAAAATGGCCGCCGCCACGTGTTCGTTTGTCGAATGGCGGCCACCCCCGAGAACAAAGGACGGCTACTTTACTGTTCAATTACCCGTTCGCAACAATGTTGCAACGGGTAATTGAGGACACACTTCACACAGGGGAGGTCTGGTTGTTCGGTAGTTTCATTCGAATAAACTAAGGGAATGGAACTACCGAACAATCACAAGAATACAAGGCTTTAAAACACATATAAAACCAGCAGATCACACGAATGCAATTATTTTGAAGACATTTGCAGGACAGCCCAGTGCCATCCGCTACAGAATGGAAATAAACTGTACAAGAAAAATGGTTTGCATCTTTCTCAAAAGGGAACAAATGTTCTCAGTGAGCAGTTCAGTGGTTTTTCTAGGATGTATTTAAACTAGGAGGGGGGGGCAAAAGGGTGATAAAACATCAATCCAATTTACCCCAAAACAAGGGCAGAAGGTATCTGTAGCAAGTGGTTTAAAAAATGATAAGCTTAGAGTCATGTCTACAATAGAGATGTTGCGAACTGTCCGCCGGCGAACAATAGCGTGTTCGCGTTGGGCGAACATATCCGATTTCTGGTCTGCCCCCTATACGTCATCATTGAGTAAACTTTGACCCGGAACCTCACAGCCAGCAGACACATTCCACCCAATCAGCAGCAGACCCTCCCTCCCAGGAAGTGTCTGCTGACTGTGAGGTTCCGGGTCAAAGTTTACTCAATGATGACGTATAGGGGGCGGACCGGAAATCGGATATGTTCGCCCAACGCGAACACGCTATTGTTTGCCGGCGGACAGTTCGCGAACAGTTCGGCGGACAGTTCGCGACATCTCTAGTCTACAAATGCTCACAGTTTAGGGAACTTGAACTTGTGGCAATAATGGCAACTGATGATGTAGATTTAGTTGCTGTTACTAAGACATGGTATAATGAGTCAAATGACTGGGACATGGCAATACCAGGGTACTCTTTATATAGAAAATACAGGAAAGGCAAGAAACGGGAGGGGTGGCCCTGTATGTGAAGGATAGCATAAAATCTAGCCTAATAAAAGCTAGTGAGATGAACATAGAGTCCGTTTGGGTTACGTTAGAATTTGGTAATTATACAATAACTCATGTAGGTTTGATTTATAGGCCCCCAGGACAAACAGAAGAGTTAGATAATCTACTAGTTGAGGAAATAGCTAAAATGACAATGAAGGGGGAAATTATCATCATGGGTGACTTTAATCTTCCTGATGTGAACTGCAAAACCAAAATAGCTGCTTGTGCCAGAAGCACACATATTCTAAGCTCCCTACTGGGATTGTGTCTAAAACAAGTCGTTGAGGAGCCAACTCGTAAAGAGGCCATACTAGATTTAGTGTAAACAAATGGAGATTTGGTATCAGATATTACTGTAGGTGAAAGTTTAGGATCCAGTGATCATCAGTCAGTGTGGTTTAATATAAGAACAGTGACTGAATCATACCACACAAAAAATAAAAGTTTTAGACTTTAGAAAAACAGACCTTTCTAAAATTAGAATATATGTAAAGGAGTCATTATCAGACTGGAGCAATTTAAATGGAGTCCAAGAGAAATTAGATTATTTAAAAGTTGTACTGCTGAAGGCAACACAAAATTGCATTAGGCTTTTCAGCAAAAAACTTAAGAAACCACTGTGATACTCCACAGATGTGGCCAAAATAGTAAAAAACAAAAAGTTAGCATTTAGTAATCATAAAAAATCCCAGAGTGAAGAAGCTAGACAGATCTATAAGATAAGGCAGAAAGAGGCTAAGCAAGTTATAAGTGTCACTCCTTCAAGAGTGTGCGTGACATAGTTGTGGTGGTGAAAGGGTTAAAGTTCATTATTTGTCTGATCTAGACTGGAAATAATGATAAAATCCCCCTTAACACTACCCACTCTGATTAATCAATTAAGAGGTACATGCCATATGCCTGAAGCCAGAACTTCAGGCTTTTCAGTTGTAGAATCTCACACCTTGCAACTTTCACATTCCTATGCAATTGACATTAACTAGAGTTGAGTGGACACCTGGATGTTCGGGTCCGGTGCGTTCGGCCGAACTTTGAAAAAAAGTCAGGTTTCGGGCTCGAACTTAACCCCGAAACTGAACCCCATTGAAGTCAATGGGAACCCAAACTTTTGGCCACAAAAATGGCTCTAAAAAATTCATGGAAAGGGCTGGAGGGTTGGAAGAAAAATGGGGGTAAGAGTAGGACAAGTGTACTGCAAACAAATGTGGATAAGGAAATAACTTAAAAATAACAAAATAAGCAGCCGCTTAGTAGATAACTCCCTAATTCACACGGTATCCAGAATAACCGACGCACTTTAAAAAAAAAAAAAAAATAATAATCCTTCTTCACCCATGGAGGGCTTCTCGCAGACTGAGCTCTGCAGGGCGGGGCAAGGCTTATAAAGCCTTGCCCCGCCCTGCAATTAGGCTCAGAGCACTCTGATTGGTGGGTTTAAGCCATCTAATCAGAGTGCTCTGACAGGTAAATAAAGAGACTGACGGGTAAGTCTCTACATTTACCTGTCACAGCACTCTGATTAGTTGGCTTGAAATCCACCAATGAGAGTGTTATGTGTCAAATTACACAGCGTGGGAAAATTCCAAAGAACTTTCCCACGCTGTGTAAAATTACACAGAGCACTCTGATTGGCTGGATTTCAAGCTAACCAATCAGAGTGCTCTGTGTCATTTTACACAGCGTGGGGAAATTCCAAAGAATTTCCCATGTTGTGTAAAATTACACAGGGCACTCTGATTGGTTACTTGGTACATTTTACACAGTGTGAATTTCAAGCCAACCAATCAGAGTGCTGTGACAGGTAAATGTAGAGACTTACCTTTCAGTCTCTTCATTTACCTGTCAGAGCACTCTGATTGGATGGCTTAAACCCACCAATCAGAGTGCTCTGAGCCTAATTGCAGGGTGGGGCAAGGCTTTATAAGCCTTCCCCCGCCCTGCAGAGCTCAGTCTGCACAGTGAAGAAGGATTTTTTTTTTAGCTCGTTTTTTTTTATTTGTTTTTTAAGTGCGTTGGTTATTCTGGATTTTTATTTGACTTTTTGGGGGGCTGAAAAAATAAGATTTTAGAAGAAAGAAGACATCAAATGGTAAGTCTATTTTTTTTTTTTTTTTTTACAGGTATTTAGACAAAGGTCCCCCCTCATTATTTTTAGGATGAGGGGGGTAGGTAGGGGTAATATTTTGGATGGGAGGGGGGTGACTAGGGGCTTGGGGGTGACTAGGGACCCCTAGTCACCTGGGGGGGATTTTTATTTCTGGCCCCACCCACCGCACAGGGGTAGGGGCTGGAGGAGGACATTAGGTCCCCCCCAATTTTTATTTATGGCCCCCACCCACCGCTCGGGGGAGGAGGACAGTAGGTCCCCCCCTTATTGTTATTTAGGGCCCCCACCCACCACGCAGGGGTGGGGGCCAGGGGGGAGGACAGTAGGTCCCCCCAATTTTTATTTATGGCCCCTACCCACCGCTCAGAGGTGGGGGCCAGGGGAGAGAACATTAGGTCCCCCCCAATTTTTATTTATGTCCCCCACCACCGCTCAGGGATGGGTGCCGGGGGGAGGACAGTAGGTCCCCCCATTATTGTTATTTAGGGCCCCCACCCACCGCTCAGGGATGGGTGCCGGGGGGAGGACAGTAGGTCCCCCCATTATTGTTATTTAGGGCCCCCACCCACCGCTCAGGGGTGGGGGCCGGGGGACTATAGGTCCCCCCTTTAGTTTAAAAGCCCACACTCACGCGTCGCAGTGAGCAGCCACAGGCTGCATGGAATAGCCTTCCAGCTGAAGTGGTAGAGGTTAACACAGTAAAGGAGTTTAAGCATGGGTGGGATAGGCATAAGGCTATCGTAGCTATAAGATAAGGCCAAGGACTAATGAAAGTATTTAGAAAATTGGGCAGACTAGATGGGCTGAATGGTTCTTATCTGTCATCACATTCTATGTTTCTATGTATTTCTAAATACAGATTTTTTATACTGGTGTGCACAGTATTATGATATCAACAAGGATTAATTATTATTCCCTGTTAGTGAACGTCTATCAGGGTTATTTAGTAAAGTTAAAACTCAAAGTGGATGCAAATTTTTTTTTAATGTAAGCTCAATATCACTGGACTGGAAAAAAACTCTGTTAGTTAAGCTCTGGCCTCAAATTTGAAATTCACTTAGAATTCACTTTGAATTCTTACTTTTGTAAATAACCCTGTATATATCACATGTTTTCCCCACTAAGTGCCTTAAGGATGGACATTATATCTCTTTGTTGGCTGTTTAAAGACTTTCTGAGCACCAACATTTTGCACCAACTGGGAATTCTAGCAATAACCCTTGAAACTATACCAACCAGTTAAATGTTCTGGCATTCTTTTAAAAACATTGTATGCTATAGGTCAGCATTGAATTGACATTTCTTAGAGTCAACATTTGTTATAATATTGTATAGCATAGGAGTAGGCAATTCTCTCCTTAACAGATGTTTTGTCTACCTTGGAATGGGTTAAATTAATGAACTAGCATAAGTATTTTTTTTATAAACAAAGTGATTATCCACTCTATTTTACCGTCAGGCTGTTAGGTAAGATTTAGTCTTAATAAAGTACATGAAAAAATAAAAACACAAAGGGGGAGATGCTTTAGAGAAGGCAAAGCAGATGCTACTTTGACAAAGTGCTAAACGTTGAGATACATTCTACTGGTTTCCATGGTGGCTGCTTATTATTTAGCATTCTTCCCAGAATAGAACCTGTTTTTGCCTTGATACATTGCCCCATAGATTTATCAAGGAAATATAAGTGCTATTCTGGAGGAAAAAAAAAAAAACCTAGATAATAAGCAATCACTATGGAAACCAATAGAATGTATCTCAACGTTTAGCTCTTTTGCTGTATGGATGTGTGACGGTGTGGTAGTGTTAAACCTTTTTGAAAAGTATTTTACAATTCCCAAACATTTGCAAATTGGACTGATCCCACCCAAAAAAGACAGTCCAGTGAAGAAACTGTAAATTCTCTCTGTTCAAGAGACACAACAGCCCCAGACCATCATTTTGACATTCTTTGGGCCTCATCGCAGAGGCATTGCAAATACCTTTTGGGGCACAGTAAGGATTTCATGTCTGAATACTACAAATTAAACTCCATATCATATATTTTGCATTGGTCTTTTCCATTTTAGTATATATATATATATATATATATATATAGTGTAGGTTTATGCTGCATACATCTATTAATATTGAGTTTTTAATGTATTACCTTTATCAGTAAGAAGTACTGTGGGCATCATTTGCTTTACTGACATCACATATAATATTTTGACACGTACTGCCCCCTTAAGGAAATCTACATCCATTAGTCTGACTATCCTTAAACTGCACTTTCTTTGAATTGCTTAAAAGGTGGCAATTATGCTCTAAATTACTTTGCTTAACCTTTGCTTTTTTTTTGTAGTGAATAAATTGCTACCTTAACATATATACTCTATTTTTAAGATGTGTCTTTTTTCTCTAACTCTGTCTTATGAATCCGTAGGAGCTTTGCCTTAATTTGGTTGTGCAGGGCAAAATCCAGATTCTGGTATCTTGCTACTAATGTAGCCCCACTTTATTTAAATCGGTTACAATTAGTCACACATCCAATTTTACCTTAAAATAAATTAGACTAATTCTCGCATTTATTTGATGGTCTATGCTTGTCCAATATTTTAAGTTTCACCATCCGTCCATCCGTGTCTGTTTTTTTTACTTTTAGCTTCCTATTCTGCTACCTAGTCTTCTAACAACCTTTATTTGTGGACCATATTCCCATACTTATTTGTGATCGAGTTCATTACAAATCCACTTTTAAACTCATTTAACCCTGTCACATAACATTATTTTTAATATGTAAGTTGACATAATATTTCCAGTATTTTCAGCTACTGTTTCCCATGTTTATTGATGCAGCTGAAAATTGATATAATGTTAAAAATAATCACTGCACATGCCAACATTAGATTTGCAATTTACATATCTACTTACCAAATGTAATATAAATGTACGTTTATTTTCTGCACTTTGTATGTTGCTTGTGGCCTAACTGTGTAATATGCATATGTGCAATCACACCCACACACTAGATAAAACAGATTTTTTTCAGGTGTTTATTTACATTTGACATATAAAATAAATAACTTGCAATATAAAGGAAACACAAATCATAATGCAAATATAGTAAACACAAATAGACTTGCATTCCAGTGCTTAATCTCCTTCGCAATCACAGTTATATCCAAGGTCTGAATACGTACTGATTCAATACTCGGATGCCGAAATGAGCCAAGCATCTGTGGTCTCTTGGTGTAAATGTTTCTTTGCTAAAAATGTTAATTAACACATATTTAGTATTATATAATTCCCAAACTGTCCTATAATTACAAAAATATGGGGGTAACCACTAAAGGCATTAACAACTTATATTAAGCTAGTTACCAGGTCTACGTATGAAGTTAATACTTAAAGGACCACTCAAGACCACTCAAGCCTTTGCAAGCCCTTTTTACCCAGAAAAGAGTCTTTTCATGGGGAATAATCCAGAGGCTTCTTATTAAGTGTTGACTTGGGCAGGGGCACAAACCGCACAAGAAGCTGGTGCACGCACTCGCATCTGGTCTGAGGTGTGGAGTTTTTGTGGCGCTAGTCTGAGGTCTGTGAGGGAGAAGGCAGTTGCGCTCAAATAGAGCACACCTGCCATGTCTGTTAGCTCAGGGGAGTAACAAAAGGAGTAAGCAGACCTCTTTGGTTGGTTTATTGACAGCTTAAGTGCTTAATGGGTGAGGAGTGGGCCTTTAACTTTTAATATATATTTTGTTAAAACATTGTGCTTGATAAAGTGATATAAATTTTGAAAAAATAAATAAAGCATATGCAAAGAATGTGCCAAGAGAGTGTTTACAAGTTTTAAGTGAGATGTAAGTCAATTGTAACAGTTTTTACTAATGGTAAAAATAGTTGCTACTTAAAGGGACACTCTAAACACCAAAACTACTTTAGCATAATGAAGAGGTTTTGGTTCGTAGATCATTCCCACTGGTTTATAGATCATTCTTAATGTTCAGTGTACTTAAATCACTTTGCTTATGAAGCCCAAGCCACACTTCCCAATGACTCATACAGTGTTTTTTTAACTTTCATTATTATACAGTATGTTTCATTTTGAATGTCTTATCTCCTTCTCTGTTAATTATTTGCTAAAGTATACAGGAGCCTTGTAAAGATACATATCTCTGTGCTACGCCAGCTCACCTGGTAATCCTGCCTCCCAAAGTGAGCACCATTGCAGTTAAACACCCTCAGACACCTTAGCCAGCATTTCTAAACCCAAATGCCATAACTCTGCCTCTTTTATGACATTGTTAGCTCACGACCACTTCATGTCACTATCATACTATTGCCGACACCCACTCATGCTTTGGGGGTGTGGCAATCAAAGCCTATAAATGCGTGAGCCTTCTATCTGTTCACTACCCTTTATTTGTGATCCCAATAGCATATTTCTTATTCTACAAATTCCTGGTTTCCTGGTTTCCTTGGTTTGTCTGACTGCTTTGTTATCCATACTACTTCACCAGGCTTGGCTCTCATGATTGTACACCTCTGGAATATCTGACCTTGCTTTGTTCCTTGACCTTACTCTTTTACTTACAATATAGGCATTGTGTTAAGCCCACTATAAGGTTCGGTAATATGCTGCTATCCTTTGTTTCTCCAATTTGATACCATAGGTATATGGTTGTTATACTTAGCTTGACAAGCCTCCACTGTGTCATTATAGTGCAATAAACATATCAGTAGATATGAACTTCTAAAGTAAACACACTGTTTTGTGAGATATGATTGGAAAAAAAGCCATTTTTATTCGAGTTGTGTGAGTTACTGCCAGGGGAAGAACAAGTGATTTATCTCCTAAATAGCAGATAGTTGAGCTGTGAAACTTCATGATCTGTACACCACAACTGCTTCCTTAAGCTAAAGGTATTTGTGCATTTAGTGTCTCTTTAGTTTTCTAGAGGTAGAACATTCACTAATTATGGGTTGTATTCTACCTTTGTATATTGTGTATATATTGAATGTTGTAGCTATATTATGTAACTTAGAACAAGACCAATGTATATTATTTACACACACAGACTGATTTCTAAACACAATTATTGTAGTTTAAAGACATCACTATGAATATTTATATATATATATATATATATATATATACACATACTTAGACACAGGAAATAACAAATAACGTAGACACAGCAACAACATGGAGCTCACAGAATAGAGGCACGTTAAGGTAGAAAAGGGGGACAGAGGGATTTGGGGCCAAAGTAGATACTTCCCCTAAATAAGGTCATTTGGGAGGTATGGGAGATGTAGTCCATGATATCTGGAGTGACAAAAGTTGCTTATTATTGATTTAGGCTAAAATAGCTTATCTGAGAAAAGTCTGCAACCCAACTATAGCTAAGCTATTTTAGCCTATGTTTCGCCATTTGGGTTTCAATATGCTACTATTCAGATATTACTGTATAAATTCATACAGTCTTTACTGTTATGCTAATTACATCCTTTTTTTGTTCTATGTTTATATCTTGTATGCCCATCTGGATATTGTAAGGTGAGTAAATTCTTTATTTAACTTGTATATTTTGCTCCTATAAGCACAAATGTAAATGACACATGTACAAGCTACTTTGATTGAACTTTCATTAATGCGTGAGTTGCATCTTAAGGAAATTGCTTTTTTTTCCTATAATGTACAATTCACCTTGTCAGGTCTCTATAATGTCCCGTTTCGTTAATAACCATCTGAGAACTATCTGAGTGGAGCAAAGAACGAAATCAGTGGAATACAGCTTGTATAATTAAGGACACAATGTTTTTCTTATTTTACTGAAAACAATTATGTCAATTGTTTTAATGGGTATATTATTAGTATTTTTAGAACTATTCTTAAAAAAAAGTAATTATTTTGTAGCTATCAGATTAATTTGAATCTGTATACTGATGTAGTGATACTCTGTACCAGTAGATGTAATATATATATATATAGAGAGAGAGAGAATCACGTTTTACTCTTATTTCATTGTAATGATCTGTGCAGAGATATCATTTTCCTAATAACTAACACCAGCAGACAGATTCGATTAACACTTTTGCATTTCTGACTGTTACAAACCATCTAAAAAAAAAACAAGTCAGCGATATGCAAATACATCATATAAAATGTTACAATATAATGTAGTAAAATCCTATCCACAAATTGATTATGAGTTACAAAAAAAAACAAATACCAAAAAAAAAACCCAAAAAATAGAAATAAACCGAGAAATTTACAAGATAGATACAACGGTATCTGTGCAGCATTGCAGTAAACAATTTGCTTCCCTATGCTACCAATTTAAGAGTTAGCTTTTCACATAAACCTACGCTATGGGAATAGAAAGTGAAATATAAATGAATTCTACTTACAAAATAGTGTAGGGAGATATAATATGTTCATGCAATGAAATATACTAACAAGGCTCTAGAAACTGGTAGGAAGAATCCTTACCTAAGGGAAGACATGGGAGGCTGATGGCTGTTTCAAAGGGTTTTAAACTTGGAAATAAGAGAATGAGTTGCCCAGAGCAATCTAGTTCCTCCTCCTTACTTAAGTCTTCAGAACCCAGATTAGATGACAATATCTGTCAGGGAAGAATTAATAATGTGTGTATATTTCTAGACTTGCTCATATCTGTAAACAAGTGTTTGATACTGTCTATCAAATGAAAACCTCTTGGGCTACTGGAGAGCCACAGTCTTGGCAAAGCACCATGCTATTTATACCATTGCTGGTAACCGATGAGAAAAAAAAACGAAACATTCTCTCTCTCTTTTTTTTTTTTTTTAACGTGAAGCCTTTTAGTATTTCTTTACTGCAGCATCTGTACGGAGTGGATGACTTGTAAAAACAAGGATGCTGCTACAGGTGCATACTTTAATACACAGTTATCAGTTTGTTCTTTGCAAACAATGATTTGGGAAAAAATATTAACGTCTAAAGAATAGTAAACACATTTTCACAACAGAGTCTTGTTTACAAGCACAGCCAAAACCGTCTGAACCAGTGAAATTTTAAGACCTCAGAGGTGCCACTGACAGGGATATTCAGTAAAGTGAGAATTCAAAGTGAAACATGGATTCCCAAAGTAAGTGGATTAATCTCTTAAGAGCAGGAATTAGGCTACTAGGATAGGACCTGACAAAGATGGGGCACATTCGCACTGGGACAGGATTATGCAATGTATGATCATATACTGTAAGTATATGTAAGTGCCCATTATGTTTGCCCAAGTCAAGTGTTTAAAAAAACAAAGCAAAAATACTATTACAGTATATAAGCTTTGAAGTTGGTACGTATATATATATATATATATATATATATATATATATATATATACATACACATACATTCCTTGAGCCCAGCACTCACTCAGGACTATACACTAAACACAGGATTTTGTTTGAATGGACAAAATATGTTGAAAATGCCCACATTCTGTCCACTTTGGAAATTCTCAGGTATACTAAAGCCAAATGTGGTTAGTATTTGGTTGGTCTGACCAATTCTGTAACATTTGTTCGGTAGCGTTCGGAAAATCAAAAATGTACGCATCCAAACCTATATCAATCAACAAGAATCAGAGATTTATCAACAACCGCATGGTGACCAAAGGCAAAGATAAATTAAATGCATTTGCAAATTAAGAACCACCACTTGCTTTTTGCGCATAAATGATAATATGAAATACTGTTTGCCTGCTGGTGGTACAATGGTTAATTATATGGTGGCTGGCCAGCATTTGCTAGCCAGCCGCCACATGAAATAATTATAAAATATATTAATAAATTAAAATCCAATGGGGGCAATAAGAGCACACTCGGAGAACTAGGTAAACGTTAAAGTGATTCTGCTTTATTGCGCAGTGCCTGTAACACTACATGAATTTAACTACATACATACATTTACCTAGTCTACTGGGTTGAAAATATATATAAAATGAATCCCATTGTTACAAGCAACATTCTGAATTCTAACCAACTTCATTTTGGCCGTACTAGATGTCAGAATTAGCAACTGGTATATGATTGGAAATAAATCGGTGGCAAAAAATTCAGTCTCTTATTTTTTTTGTAATCTACTCTATGTTCATACTGGGTATCTACCTCTCATTTTAATACATGCACTTTGCAAATGGCGTGTTTGATAATATAATGGCGAATGAATGCTAGTTTGTGATTGTCAAGATAAAATTCTTACCTGAGACACATATATATCTCAAAATGGTCCATCTATTCCCATGCGCTTTCAATATTTAAATCCATGCAGCAAAAATTAACTTTGGGGGTTAAAACTGAACTCAGAGGGAGGCTATTTTACTTAATATTCAGCACTTTCTCAGATGAATTATTGCAGTCAATTCTCTTAGGTATTTCACAAGCCATTACAGTAATAGTTTTTAGCTATTAAATGTAATTGAAGTTTTATTTGTGTATCCCATTTGCACATAGTAAGCAAAGTACATTCATTTAGTTTTGAATCAGGGTGAAATATTAAGCTTGGAATAAGGGATAAATGCTGTTAATTAATTCTCAGCTGCTTGAGGTAAGTGCAAAGTAACCCAGTTATTGAGAATTAATACATACTGTAGGAAAATTAGACAAGTTAGATACCAGTTTTGAAATAAATTAAGATGAATAGATCAACTGAAATAACTTTATAAGTGCATATGAGTTTCTAAGAACAGCAGAAACACGATGGAATTATCAAAGGTAACTTAAATGATACCATACGCTGGGAAGAACTATCATTTTAAGTGCATTACATGTATATAGTACATTCAAAAATCAGCAAAAAGTTAACTAAAAACAACTAAATAAAAATTATACTTACCTTTATGCCAGGTGATTTACTAAAGTGACAATTGAAGGTGAATTCAAAGTGAATTTAAAATTTAAGGTCAGAGTATCTGAATGGAAAGCATAGCTGGCTTACAGGATTTTTCCAGTAAGGCTTTTTTTACCTTAAATTTGATATTTCATTTGAATTCACCTTGAATTTGCACTTTAGCGAATAATCTTGAAAGTTTTTTAAAAGCACATGTCATCACAAGGAAGTGTCTGTAGCAGGATGACCCATATTAGATCAGGGAAATGTACCATCAATAAGAACCCTCTCATTCAATCTCGTCTATGTTATTTTTTACTTGTGCAACAGGATTTTTGGGATATACAGTTAAGCTTCTGTCCACAGTGCTACTCAGGACAGGATGCGTGAAACTGCTTATTTAGCTTGTAGATGCCTTATTACAACTATTATCAGTCTGCTCACTATGCAGCACATGTTTTCTGAACTGGTTGGTGGGTAGAGACCTCCTGAACTACATAGTGCATATACGTACCGTGTATACTCGAGTATAAGTTGAGTTTTTCAGCACATTTTTTGTGCTGAAAACCCCCCACTTGACTTATACTTGATTCAATGTCTGTATTATGGCAATTTACATTGCCATAATACAGACCAGGAACGCCAGGCTCATTACAAGCCCGGTGGTCCTGTTGGGGGCTGGCAGCAAGCTGTAACTTACCTTTCCTGCAGCTCCTGTCAGCTCCCTTCTCTCTCCTCCGGTCTGGTCAGCTCCCCTGTCAGCTCCACTGTAAATCTCGCGAGAGCCGAGGGGAACGCTCCACGCGGCCGCAAGACTTACAGTGGAGGAGAAGGGAGCTGACCGGACCGGAGGAGAGAGAAGGGAGCTGACAGGAGCTGCAGACAAGGTAAGTTACAGCTCGCTGCCAGCCCCCCTCCTACACAGTGCACACCACTGGACCACCAGGGAATGAGAGTCCCTCTCCCTGGGCAGCTAACAAGCAGGGAGGGGGGGATGAAAAAAAATCTAAATAAAAAATGTAATAATATTAAAATAAAATACATATTAATAATAATTAAAAAAAATATTACCCACCTAGGCTCTGCATCATATACACACACTGCACTCATACCCACACACACACACACACACTGCATTCATACCCACACACACACACACACACACACTGCACTCATACACACACACACACACTGCACTCATGCACACACACACACTGCATTCATACACACACTGCACTCATACACACACTGCACTCAGACACACACACACTGCACTCATACACACACAGCATTCATACACACACACACACACACACACTGCACTCATACACACACACACTGCACTCATACACACACACACACTGCACTCATACACACACACTGCACTCATGCACACACACACACTGCATTCATACACACACTGCACTCATACACACACTGCACTCAGACACACACACACTGCACTCATACACACACAGCATTCATACACACACACACACACACACACTGCACTCATACACACACACACTGCACTCATACACACACACACACTGCACTCATACACACACACTGCATTCTATACACACACTGCATTCATTATATATACACACACTGTAAATAAATATTCAATTAATATAATTTTTGGGGGATCTAGTTTTATTTAGAAATTTACCAGTAGCTGCTGCATTTCCCACCCTAGTTTTATACTCGAGTCAATAAGGTTTCCCAGTTTTTTGGGGTAAAATTAGGGGTCTCGACTGATATTCGGGTCGACTTATACTCGAGTATATATGGTACTTATGTACTACCTGGCTCTGTTTGTATCCAGAGCAGAAGAGGTAAGAGGATATACAAGTTTGGTGTTCTCCTGCTCAGTTTGGGTACACAACCTACTCTAAAAGGATGGATCTTCAATTTTAAAACAATTCCGCAAAATTCCTCATTTGATGTCATTGATCCAGGGAGATCGCAGCAATTTTAAACCACTCTAGACAAGGAGATAGGACAAGAAAACTCTATGCACCAAAACCCATGCAGTGACCCAAAATGTTTACGGTGCTTACTGCGACCCTTTGTGTATTTTTCTGAGAAAAACATGAAGGAAAAATGGCATTATCTTTAAAAAAATATTAGAAAAATACACTTCTCAGCATATCCTGTTAGTTCATAAATATAAAAGAAATACATTAAAACCATCGTGACTTAGTAGGAAGATTATGTAAAACAAAAAAAAAGTAAGAAAAAGCAGCATTTCATTCAGATGGGTCATGAGACATCACATATTCAAAAGTAAGATGCCAAGAAATATTGCTGAAGGGCTGTTTGGCTAAAAGAAAAAAGAAAAGAAAAAAGATTGCCCAAAAAGTTAGACCAACCCCGATAATATTTTTAAAAAGTATGTCCTTTTTTTTTAATAAAAGATTTCAATACAAACTGGCACTTTTATATATTAACCTTGTTATGCCCGCTGGTCCTCAATAAGACAACAGTTCCTGTTACTTCCTGCTAATTTAGCTTTGTGGAGCTAAACTCAAGAGGCGGGCAAAAAGACTTGCAAAAACTTCTCATTGAGCTGCATTGGGGTGCAGAATAAGGGGAGACATTGCAAAGGCTGCAAGCAAGAGCTCTGCAGGTTTTGCAAGCTGTTTTTAGACATAAAATGCATTTATAAAATGCACAATTAAATACATGCATGTTTTATTGAGTGTACATCTATTAAATAGTATTAAAACAAATTATACAAATAAATGTAAAACTTAAAAGATAAGATCGGCGTACAGCTAGTTAGTTTTTTGTTTTTTTTTACATTTTCATCTTAGATATATACAGCTAAATTAAATTTTGAAGAAGTCATATGCAATGAAAGGATTGCTCAAAAAATTTCATAATTTCATCTTTGTGGACAGTAAAAGGGTAGGAAATATAGTTCAACCAGAATACTTTCAATCAAATTTAAATAAGAGATTATATTCTCACTTAAATGCAAAATTCTCTCTTTTTTTTTCATTCACTTTTGCAAAGTGCATTACACCTGATAAATTATTCACATTTATTACAATGTATGCATATTGAATAATAGCTGGGAAATGATCTACTCAGTGCATATTTAATAAGCATTATTATTAATGGATAATGCTTTATTTCATCAGATTCTAAAAATATTACCATGTTGAGAATTTTATTTTCATATCCCACTGGGGTCACAGTGTGTATCCGTTGAGTTGTCTCATTACCACCACTGGAAATCACTAAAGATTCTGAAAAAGTTCTAACACTCCAAGCCACATTTATTAATAAATATTTTCAAATATCAGCACGTGACTGCCCGTAAAACAGATAAATAAAAAAGCAGAATGCAAAATGTGAAATTCGCATCCCTCATCCAGAGTGCTTATTTTCTAAATTCAGTTGAGATACTAGTCTACAGTAGATTTATTTTCCTAATATTATTATTGCTTTTTTTTTTTTTTTTTACTTTGGAATTTTCAAAATGAAGCTAAATATGAAAATAGTTTTCTAGCTATCTGTTACATTATCATAATTGACCATTTGCAGGCTATCTAGCATAGATTTTGAATTATGGATGAAACATTTGTAACGGTTTTAATGGCTGTGAAAAAATCTAAAATGTATCACACTATTACTGTTTTTTTTAAATAAAACCCCCACAAGGGAAAAGACCAAAGAGTTTATTTAATTCTGCTGTTAGAGATTTTTTTTTTATAGCCACATGGCTTAAATGTATTACTATATGGCTTAAAATTGTCATAAATCTCATTTTATGCAGTATATATTGATTTATTGCATTTACATGTTTATGTGAAAATCTCCAGAAGACTAAATATATCATAAACTAAATATACCCATCAAATGTCAAAAATGTCACTGTCACTTCTGAGGTTTTTAATAAAAATAAAATCTTTATTAAAAAATTGTAACCTATAAGTAACAAATAGACTTGTTTGTTCTGTTTTGAATTAATTAAGATTAGTGTGAGTTTTCATGATTGGTGGATCATCCGAATTCTTTATCTCTGAATAGCCATGTGACCAAATCATGAAACAAAGGATTATAATTTTTTTTATGGCCGAATGGCCTTAAATGTATTACAATAAATGGCAATAGACAAAAAGGATAATAGATGTAAAGGTTTGTTTGATTCATCATTCACGTGGCATAGAAGGATGAAGGATGGGAAAGAAGATTATTGATGGTTAGTGGACAGCCACTAAATGTTGATTTTATTCACTGATCAAGTGAGAAGTTCACAGTGGAGGGTAACCAATACTGAAGCTACTCCCCCAACTTGGGGGCCACAGTCCCAAGTGCTCCTTTCATAACTGGACTGACTACTGTCTTCAATTTCCACGTTATTTCAAGCTCCTCTTTCAGTCCTTGGTATTTGTCCACCTTCCTTTTCTTCCTTCTTACTGATGTTATAATCATTGGCTATTGCCATATCCACCACCAATGCAGTGTTCCGTTGCTTGTCTTCCACCACAATGTTAGGTTGGTTGGTCATTAGTTGCTTTACGATTTTAATCTGAAAGTCCCACATGATCTTAGCATTCGTATTATCAACTACACTGTGTGTTATCTCCCACCTGGACTTATATAGGTCCAGATCATATTCTGTGTAGATATTTTGATATACAATCCCAGCAACTGGGTACCGGATTTCAGATGGAATTCTCCATTCATAGTGAGCAGTTTCTGGGTTTTGATATCCATGGTGACCAGCTCTTCTCTTGACCAGGATAGTATTCTACCCAATGACTGGTCAGTATATGTGTTGATGGCTTGGACCTTTTCCTTGCCATTGAGCTGGGACTCCTATTTTTGTCGGTTTCGGCGCAGAC
Organism: Pelobates cultripes; assembly: GCA_933207985.1. NCBI lineage: Eukaryota > Metazoa > Chordata > Amphibia > Anura > Pelobatidae > Pelobates > Pelobates cultripes. The sequence continues at coordinate 47,297,329 of OW240919.1, forward strand.
CACTGTGGCTCTTCCTCCTTTTATGACATGGTGGGTGGGCTGATGTCATGACGCTAGTAATGTCACGATCCACTAGAACATTTGAATTTGTATGATTTGGGGACATTGCTATACAATTAAAGACTCAAACCTTATTTTTTTTCTTGAAATATGTACACTGTAGATTTTTTTAAATATTTTTTTTTACACTTTGAGACACTTTGTGTGGTTTTTGCTACATGTTTAAAATTTTGGCATTTTGTGGCAAGTGCCATTGCTTCCCTATTTTTTCTTTTTTCTAGCTCAGACATGGTGACTAATTGATCATATCAATCAGTGGATTTTAACATTATATGTGTTTAGAAGATCTGTTCAGTTATGTTATATGATGCACCCTATCTCCTGAACTATATATAATTTAATGTTTTTTTGTGAGAATGTCTATAGCATGGCTATTGCCTAATTGTTGAATAATTACTTAATCCCTCTACCTACGCTTCTTTAAAAACACATAAACTGTAAAATTTAAATACCTTGAAATTTTATCGGAATTATTACTGCTCATAAAAAAAACACAATACTTCTAGTAGACTTGAGCATTTGTTTTCAGTTGAATTGCAATTTGGACAAAAATGTGCTAGTTTGTCCTTTTGTCCGAATGGCATAATAGAAGAATGAACTAATGAACAAATTGCATAAAATCAAACCTTTTAGAACTATAGCATCCCTTTGCATCATAGAATTTTTTACATCACACATGTTGGAAACAGCATCTGACACAATGTGTCATGTCCATATCCTATGCTATTTGGGCACAATATATCCGCGAACTTCTCATCGCATCGAGAAACACTTGGAAACATGCCAAAGTGACTGCTCTGTCATTTTGTTTTTCCAATGCAACTTAACAACAGACACTTGGGGCACGCATTTTATTTCAGGTTTAATGTTCAAGACATATGTTTCCTTAAATTTTACTTAAATGTCCTTCGTCTATGAAGGCTCTTGAATTGTGGATTTGAATCAAAAGCTTTATTTGTCACATTAGGAATTGCTGGAAAAGAAAATCACATGAAATTGTTCTTAAACTGACACTACCACTGGCCTTTCACATTAATGTTGGAGTTGAAATGATTGTGTTATATATTTTGTTCACATTTCAGGACAATTGATTTACTGACTTCAATACATTTCCGTAGCAGAAAGTACTCGAAACATTTAGTTTTGTGTTTTGACAAGCCAACAACTAACTTTATAAAACTATTAACATCTATCTCTAATGTACTCTATGGACTAAAATAATTGTAGCTTGTCATTAGGAACTCTTATATAATAATGTTTCTTTAGAAAACCTGTTGTTAGTGAAAAGAAAGGTAAAGAAAAGGAGCATTATTGTGCAACAGTAAATACATCATATCAATAAGTAAAAAAAAAAAAACGAAATAAAGTTTCCAAAGTAAACAAAATTAAGCACGCTAAAGCAGAATGAAGTAAAATTGATGTATTGAACTCTCGTTTAACAGTCAAAGTAGAAAGTTAACATCAGTTCATATTTGTATAGTACTCTCATCCAGCGAGTTCTATAAAAATGTAGTAATTATTAGAGAATGGGGAGTGGATGTCCTCACTACTGGCAGACGTTTATTTGGTGAATTAGAGCAGTCTGAGCAGACACAGGTCCAGTGAACATTACATGTTTGGAGTAGATGAAAGCCATGAAGATGATAAAGTTAAGTTACATCCTTTCTATAATTTTTCAATTTATTAGTGCATAACAACATAAAATTGACATATGCTGTATAATATAACATTTTGTCATTTCATGTTATCGAATAGTAGAAACAACATTTGCATCACAGGCACCTTGCAGTCTTCTCTGTGACCTCCAGGGCACCCCACTACACTTCATTTCAAGAGAAGTAGGACTTAGTTTTCATTGATAAATCTTACATATAATTATTATATTTCAGTGTGGGTGGTGGTAAGGAGGATTAGAGGGATTTTTATTTCCGGTCTAATGCAGACAAATAATTAACTTTAACCCTTTCACCACCAGAACTAAGTCACACACAATCTTGGAGTGGGGTGCGTTTGTGACAAAACAACCTTTTAACTCCAAAGAGATGGGGACTGTGCGCCTAAACAACTGTAGTGTTGGGAATACATGTTTGTAGTCTTAACACTATTGTGCTCTTTTTTTTTCAATTTGACAATTTTTATTTTTCATGCATAGAAAACATAAGGGGGTACAGAAAATAAAAGGGGGGAGGGTTACAGGCATAGGTATAGCTCGGGTCACATTGTATCACAGAGTGTTGCAGAGTCACCCCATCGTGGTGTTATACCTACAGTCAGCAGATGTTTATTGAGAGAGCATCGCTGCAGAACCTGAAAGTGATGTCAGGTGTGTGGTTGGTCATATGCCTCGTCGTGTGGTTCCGTGCGTTATGATTTGGGATGGGAGCTTTAGGAGGTGTGAGTTTTATTGGGGGGGGGGAGGGAAGAAGGCGAGGGGGGGAGGAGCGGGATGTTGATCCAATTTATGTTGAACTGAGCTTAGTAGGGTCCGTCAGCTTCCCTCCTCGGGTTCATCCCTGTTGTGCCCACATCTATCCCACGTCCTTTAACCATCATCCCTATGTCTATGTCTCCGTGTGTTCTCACCTCCGTCCTCTAGTCTGTGGCTCTCCTGGCCCAAGTCTCCCATACCTCCCGCTTCCTGGTCTGGTGTTTGGTCATGGGAACTGTGTGCATCTCGTATCTCCCCACTTGTGAGACATATTTAATCAGTTCCTGCATGGTCGCTGAGGATGTGGAAAGCCAGTTTCTAGCAATGTGTGTCAAGGCAGCTATTTGAATGTGGTATATCAAATATTTGTCAGTTGGAGGGTATTGGTCTTCATATATAAACAGTACAAGAGAGGCTGGGGAGTTGGGGACTACAATGTTTGTATGTGTATGAATGAGAGAAAGAACCTCTTTCCAATAGCTCTGTATGATGTCGCAGCCCCACCAGATGTGTAGGAATGTTCCTGTGTCTCTATGGCAGCGCCAACATATGTCTGCTTGTGATGGCAATATCTAAGCCTTGCATATGGGGACCATGTACCATCTGTATGCAAGTTTGCGCATGAGTTCCATGTGAGCTGCGCAGGCTGACCAGCCTTTGTAGCTATTGATGGCTCAAAGCCAGGTGTCATCAGGAATTTGGGGGCCTATATCTGCTTCCCATGCTTTAGCCCATGGGAGATGACGGAGTTCCGTGTTAATGTTCAGGAGCGTGTAAATGGTGGATATGGGCCCCTTGATATGGTGCCCCTGCAATCAAGCGCTTTTCAAAGTGTGTGAGGGAGCGTGTTTGGGGGTCCAGCACTGGAGTCTTCATGTGTGCGAGCCACCAGGATCTCAATTGTCTATAGGAGAAGTGTGCTATGTGCGGGACAGTGTATCGTGTGCTTAGTTCCTGAAATGGCAGCAGTGCTCCCTTGTTTTGCAAGTCATGCAAGTGTGTAACCCCACATCTATTCCATAGTTTGAAATTGAACTCAGGGTTCATCTCTGCCAGCGCCCTGAGGGTCATGGCCATCGAGACAACCACACAGACGCGTGCGGGAGGAGTCCCATACTTTCAGGGTAGTAGTTGTGGCAGGGAGCGCTTGCGTCAGGTCTGGTCTCTGGGGGGGGTTAGCCACATCAGGGTGGATATGTCGTATCGGTGCGCCCAGAAGCTCTTGACAGTGACCCACTTCGGCGGGTCGGTGTGGTGGTGGGCTGCTACCAGGCTGGTTAGGATTGACGCCCTGTAGTATCCATAAAGATTAGGTAGGCCCATGCCTCCATCATGTGTGGTCCTATAAAGGGTTGTCGTGCCTATCCTGTTTTTTTTGCCATTCCATATGAACATATTGATTTGCTTTTGCAGCACCTGAAAGTAACGAGTAGGGGCTGTCAGTGGGACTGTCCTGAATAGGTATTGCAGTCTAGGTAATATTACCATTTTTACAGCAGTTATGCGTCCTGACCAGGAGATGTATTTATTTCTCCATTGTTTGAGACTTTCCTCTATTTCCTTGCTTAGTTTGACATAGTTAAGGTCGTAGAGTTTCGAGAGATGGTAGGGGAGTCTAACACCTAAAAAAATAAGGTAGTCTGTCCTCCAGTCGTATGCATATTCCTTCTCAAGGTCTGACCTGTAGGTGTCCTCCATCCTCACCCCCATAGCTTGTGTTTTCGTGAGATTAAGCTTATAATATGAACATCTCCTGTAGAAATGCAGTATGTTGTGAAATGCTGGCAGTGATGTTTTGGGATCAGTGATGGTGAGGAGAATGTCATCAGCGACGAGGTTTAATTTCATTTCATGTATACGGTCGTTATCCCTGATCAGAGCCGCCAGTGGCTCCGGCGCCAGGATATATAGTATGGGTGACGGGGGAACCCCTGCTTGGTCCCGTTAGTTATGCAGAAGGGGACTGACCTGAAGCCTGCATTGAATACTCTGGCCGTGGGCTTATTATAGAGCGCCTTAACCACCGCCAGGAATTGTGGGGAGAAATTAAATTTTTCGACGACCGCTTGGAGGAACGACCAGTGCAGGCGGTCAAAAGCCTTTTCGGCATCTTTTGGCACTTTGCGTGTCCCGTCTGCCCCCTGCCTCCCACTGATGAAGCCTACTTGGTCAGAGTGGATCAAGGTGGGGGGTATACATTTTAGCCTATTCGCATAAACTTTCGCCATTATTTTAATGTCTGTATTTAGCAGGGAGATGGGTCGGAAGTTGACGCATTTCGTAGGAGGCTTGCCTGGTTTAGGCAGTGTGGTTACGTTGGCTACCAGCATTTCTTTCAGAAGCTTACTTTCAGCAGTAGCTGTTGCAAATAGTTTTGCCATCTGGGGGGAGAGGATGGAGGCGAACCTTTTGTAATACAGATTGGGAAAGCCATCAGGACCTGCTGATTTGTGTGGAGGCAAGGTCGCTATCACGTGTTCTATCTCTTGTGGCGTAACTGTGTCCATCAGTAGGTGGGCTTGGTCGTCCGTCAGACTGGGGAGGGTCACCCGGTCTAAGAATTGGGAGATTTCTGCTGGTGTGGGCTTGTGCGTCGCCACATCATCCCGTAGGTTATATAGCTTATTGTAGAACTGTGCGAAGGTGCTGCATATATGTTGGGGTTTGATAACTCTTTTGCTCTCGTCAGTCACTATGTACCCTATCTTTGACTGCGCGTTAGCTGTTCGCAATCTATTGTCGAGTAAATCGCTCACTTTGTCACCCATGGTGTACCGTTTTGCTTTTAGCGTATGTAGAGTGTGCGCCGCGCGCGCGATGTAGATATCGTTAAGCTCTCTCTGGATTTGCTCAATTTGGGTCCCTCTAGCAGCGGTCGGGTTCAGGAATTGGTGGGCAGTAAGGTCTCACAGACTGCAGAGGAGGGATAAGGTTTTAGTTTGGGTCCTTTTCTTGATGTAGGAGGCCCTGCGAATGAAAATCCCACGCATGGCAGCTTTGTGCGCTATCCATGTGGAGGAGATGTGTGTTTCGGGAATATCGTTAGTGGTAAAGTATTGTAAGAGTTCCCCCTCTGCTTCCTGCCTAAAGGAGTCATCTGATAGTGACCCTGTGTTAAGCCTCCATGGGTTACAGCCACGGAAATGGAAATTATCGTGTAGGGCTATGGTGACAAGTCTATGGTCTGACCAGACTATGTCTCCCATGTCGCACGTTTGGGTCTGGCTGAGGGAGGAGCTCTGAACTAGTATCACATCGATCCTAAAGTAGGATCTGTGGGCTTTGGAATAGTAAGAATAGCATCGGTCAGAGGGGTGAAATGTGTGCCAACTGTCATAAAAGTTGAATTGCAGCAGCAATTTCGTCAGGGCTTTGCAATGAGGCATAAACGTCTGTTATCATATGGAGTGAGTCTGTGTGGATGAGTCCAGTCTGGGGTCAAGGACATGGTTGATGTCACCACAAATCACAGTCATTCCCCTCTGTATTGCTGTCACCTTAGATAATACCTTATGTAAAGAGTTACGTTGGTGCTCATTCGGAGCGCACACATTAACCAAAGTATACATTACATTGTTCAGCAAACAGATAAAAATTAGGTATCTGCCGTGTGTATCAGATATTTCCTGTAGTAACTCAAAGGTCACTGACTTGTGATTGTATATGGATACCCACCTGGACTTAGTGGCAAAGGCAGAGTGGTATTGAATGGGGAAGTATTTCACGCCGAATTCGGGTACACAGGCTTTAGGAAAATGTGTCTCCTGGAGACATAAAATGTCTGCAGCATGCTTTTTGGCTTCATTCAAAAGCATGTCCCGTTTGTGGGGCATGTTAAGCCCACACACATTATGGGAGTAGATCTTCAGGGTGGTTTATGAGATTGGTGCTTATTCTGCCAGACTGGCGCAGTGGGCTGGATCCACGGGGTCCGCCTCTGGGCAGTATTTCGAAAGCTAGGACGGGACACTTGTTGCTATGGGACCTCAGGTGGGTTGTGTCGCCAACTGAATCAGTGGGGGCTCCGGTTTGAGCTGTCAGTATGGCCTTTGAGGGAGCTTGGTATGGCATTATGGAGCAAAAAGCGGGGAGGGGAAATAAAAACAGGGTAACAAAATCAACATAAGTATATACAGTACAGACCTCAGTAGGTACAAGGTATAGGCGAGCTGTACGTGTGGGGGGGTGGAGGCAAAGATGGTGTTAGGTAGAAGGCCTGAGCCGGCATAAAATTGGCATTGTAGCTACATTGTAGGTGGGGGATATTACAGTGTGTACACGTAATACATCGACAACAGTAGCAACTAAGGATAAACAATGTAACTGGCGCACTGCATCTCTAACGTATGGCATCCATTAGAAAAATATCAGTATACAACAGAAGCTTAATGCACTTTGTGGGCAGAAGCCTCACTCAGCATGTGTGTAGGTAGTGCACATGGAATACTTGCGGACAGCACTCAAGCTTGGGACCAGACCCTTTCAAGGCGTTTGGGAGATGGTGTGTCTGCTGTACTCTCAGCTGGGCACAGATTCCATCGTTGCAGTAGGTGTAACCCCTCTTCTACTGACAGGAGCACTGTGGTGGCGCCATTGCGTGTGACGAGCAGGCAGATAGGGAATCCTCAGCGATAAGGTATACGGTGCTCTCTGAGGACCTCAGTGACTTTTTGGAACGCCTTCCTGTGTCGCAATGTGGCAGCCGAGATGTCCGCGAAAACTCAAAGTGTGTGAGGGAGCGTGTTTGGGGGTCCAGCACTTTGGAGAATTCTGCCAGTAAGTCTTTCGCTGTGCGGCTACTACGGAGGATCAGCTCCTTCACATGAAAATAATAAGCCTTGAGTAGAGTGTCCCTGGGTAATGAGGTGGCAACGTGTTTGGGCTTTGGGACCCTGTGTAGATGATCCAGCAGCAACATGTCGACCGGGATGTCCGGCTGTAAGCCCCACTTCTGTCTGCGTGTCCAGATCGGAGTGAGGGCTGCTCCCGTCTGAATACCCGGCGCCATATTCAAGGCCTGGGTCTGCGTGTTGCAAGGCTGGCGGTCTTTTTTGGGCAAAAATTTTTTTTATCACCCTTGTCGGTGTGTCTCCGTGTCTTGGAGTGCGGCATGTATGGCTATCTGTCCCAATTGTGTGCCGGATTGGATCAGATTGCCTGGCTTGTGTTGCGGAGCTCAGAGCTCAAGCGGCCATCTTGCTCCGCGGTCAGGACACGCCCCCCACTATAGTGCTCTTTTAAAGGTTAGAGTTGCCATTCCACTAAACTATGGACCTTTCCTCTCACCAATCATTTGACAATATAGTTACTTTGTTTTGTTTAACAAATATATTTATTTCCATGCAGAATATATCATGTATTTGATTTTATTCAGAGTACATTTAGTATTCCATCTTAAATGAGCACATTAACCAAACCAGAATATGTCATGCCCTTTGTAATTAACAAGGTATATTTCTTAAAAAAAGGACACTCCATCTCCCAAATAGAAAAATTATCTCTATTCAGTAGATAGCCCCTAATGAAATGATGCATGTATTTAATTATACATTTTTAAATTGAGGGTATATCTAAAAACAGCTTGCAAAAAAGCTTATCTCTTGCATGCAGTCTATACAAGACCACCCAATCCCAGACTTTCTCTGTCTGTCCAATTACAGTCTTTCAGAGCCTTTCCAGTGAGTTATTGCCTGCCCCTTGAGTTTAGCTCCACTGGCCTTACCAAACCAGGAAATAACAGGATCTGTTTTGCTTGTGACAGAAGGGTGTAACGAAAGTGAATTTACAAAAGTGCCAATTTCTATTGATTGTTTTTTTTTTTTTTAAACTTGTCTTTTTTGATTGGAGTATTAGAAGAGGCATTACATGCATTCAAATTAAAAAAAAAAACTATTTGCAATACATACTACATTTTAAATACAGGTGGTTAGCTCTGAAATAAATAGATTCGCAAAGACTTCCAAACACAGGTAACACAAACCACATACTGTGTATTGTTAATAAAAACAATGTTCCTAAAAGCTTGTTACTCTACTTGGGGTGATTTGGATTGGAACTCAACTGCAGCTTGTAAACTCCCTAATTACAATAGTGAAGAAATGGAGAATCTTTAAAGTATCAATATTGTAGCTTTAAGAAAAGAGAGAATCACTGGTAACTTGATTCAACCAAAGTTTTAATAAGTGTTAAACTTAAATGAATTGCATTTAGGCAATAATCCAATAAGAAGAAGTGCAAGTAATCAACAACACAAAGTCCATTATTAAGTATTTCTTCAGAAATGCATTAAGTAACATTCTTTAGGTTAATGAGAATAATCTTCAATAGTAATTTTAAGCAAGTAGCTGAGAATATTTGCAAAGCAGGAACAGTTCATAGTTAATAAGCATGATGGGAGTTGTCCTGCATATAATTAGTAGCTTGAAGCAGTGAAGATTTGAGTAAGCAAGCATTAGTTCATTATTAAATGATATTGTAGACAAATAGCTGAAAGATATACTTAAGGTTAATATGTGTAGTCCTCCAATAGTTCAGAGATATGGTCCACTTGTAAAGTAGCAAAGTATCCGTTCTCCAGTAATCCTTTATGGCATGCAGCAATCCTTGCATTGGCTCAAAGGCTGGAACGGCTTGTCTGAGCTTGTGGAGAGGTAAGTCTGATGGAAGTAGCTCCCAGTAGCTGAGCCTGTGGAGCCCGCGGAGGCAGCTCACACACAATCACCAAGCACCCTCTCTCTGGCCCAGTCTCCCTAAATACCGTCAGAGCTGTGTCAGAGGGGGGCGGGGTCCAGCTCCTCACAGCTGAGTGCCGAACTCGGAAGTGTTACTCCATGACAGGACCCCCCACCTAAGGAGCACTCTCCGGGTGCTATTACCTTGGTTTTTGAGGGTATCTTCTGTGAAAGGCAGTAATCAACTTCTTTGCATGTATTTCAGAGGAATTCTCCCAAGTGTTATCTTCTTCTCCATAACCCTTCCATTTAATAAGGTATTGTAAGTTACCTCTATGAAGTCTGGAGTCAAGCAAGAATTTTCTCTATTTCATATTCCACTTCTCCTTGTACTTCCACAATTCAGGCTTCCACAATTGTTCCCTATGGAAGGGATCTGGGAGAAAAGACTTTAGGAGTGAAACATGGAAAACAGGATGCAATTTAAGTGAAGGAGGAAGTTTAAATTTTACAGTATTTTCATTAATAATGGATTCAATTTGAAAAGGTCCAAGAAAAAGAGGACTAAGTTTCTTAGAAGGATGGTTAGTAGAAATATTTTTTGATGATAACTAAACATTGTCACCAATTTTATATTTAGGAGGAGCTCTCCTTTTAACATCATAATTCCGTTTATATAAGGACATACAACTTTCGAGGTTTTTCTTTGATTGATTAAACAATGAAGGAAGGTGACGTTCCACTTTGGACCTTTGACAAACCGGACAAGACTCAACATAGGACTCAATGGCATTGCCCTGACGAGGCCACCAATATTGTCCAGTAGAGAGTTCAAGTGTCTTTTTTATTCCGGGATGTCCAGCAAGGGAGAATCGTGAATTAATTTTAAGAGGTTGTTTCTGAGTTTTGGAGGAATGTAAATTCTATTTTTGAAATAAAAGATTCCATCTTTTTTGAACAATTTAGGAGTAGAAGGTAGTTCAAGTTTCTTATGAGATAATTGTTTCAGTTCATCCAATATAGTAGTTGTAAATCCAATAACTTTATTGTTTGATATTATTGAAAAGGTTTTCTTTTCTGAAGCAGGATTAAATGGAATTCTGGAAAGAGCATCAGCTTTTTTGTTACGAGATCAAGGTCTATAAACTATTTGAAAATTAAACCGATCAAAGAAAAGGTTCCATCTTATTTGCCTGGAAGACAAAGTTTTATTTGAATGGAGGTATTTTAGATTCCTGTGGTCAGTGTAAACAATGATAGGAATTTCATTTCCTTCTAGAAGGTGATGCCAATTCTCAAAAGCTACTTTAATGCTTAACAATTATTTTTCTCCAATAGGATAGTTCTTTTCTGCTGAGGTTAAGGATCTTGAGAGAAAAGCGACAGGGTGGAGAGAATCTTGAGGGGTCTTTTGCTGAGAAAGAACTGCTCCAATAGCATTTTCAGAAGCATCTACATCTAGGACATAAGGATATGAAGGATTTGGAAGGTGTAGAACAGGAGCAGTTGTAAATCTGTTTTTTAATTCATCGAAGGCTTCTTGTGCATTGTTATTCCACCTAAAGGGATGTTTGTTTCCGGTAAGGGCATGGAGAGGATGGGCTACATCAGAGAAATTCTTGATAAACTTCCTGTAAAAATTTGCAAAACCAGGAAATCTCTGGACATCTTTGATTGATGAAGGTGTAGGCCAGTCAAGAATGCATTTTATTTTGGAATCATCCATTCTTATTGAATAAGGCGAAATAATATAGCCAAGAAAATTGAGTTCTTTAACTTCAAATAAACATTTTTCTGGTTTGGCATATAGTTTGTGAATTCTTAATCAGGATAACACAGAGTGTACATGTTTCCTATGATCTTTAAGGTTATCAGGATAAATTAATATATCATCTAGATAGATAATGACACAAGTGTCCAAGAGGTCTCTGAAAATATCATTAATAAAGTGTTGGAAAGTAGCCGGATCATTACAGAGTCCAAATGGCATAACCAAATATTCAAACAGGCCATATCTAGTACGGAAAGCCGTCTTCCATTCATCATCCTTTTTGATCCTAATTAGGTTATAAGCTCCTCGGAGATCAAGTTTAGTAAAAATAGTTGCCGTGCGTAATCTTTCAATTAGTTCAGAAATCAAAGGTAGAGGGTAGCGTTTTTTTACTGTAATTTTATTTAAAGCACGGTAATCAATTATAGGACGTATTGTTTTGGATCAAAGAAAACTTTGATAATTTGTCTATCTACACCTTCCAAATTATTTGATTAATGCGTGCACGCTTTCCCTAGAAGTAATTCACACCGGAGACAAAGTTTCTGATCAGTGAAAAACTTAGGAATGCTTTATTCCCCGGAGTGGGGGCTCCTTCTTAAAGCAAAAATACGTCACAGTTTAAACATACAGTATACATTCACCAATTGGTTAACAGAGAAAGGGGGCTCTTGTTTAAACCCCCCTACAGGATGTAGTGTCATCATTACAGACTTTTGGATACACGATGGGAGGGGGAGTGAGTAGTTTCAATCAGTTCTAAACCACTGATCCTCCATTTAGCTATACGTGGCATATAGCTGTTAACTGGCACAAAGGTAGTGGGGGAGGAGTTAGTAAAGGGAGTTATCACAGGAATTTTGGTTACACAAGGTTTTATTGATTTGAAGGGGGGGGGGAGGCTAGCAGGATGTGAGGAATTTACATAGTAAACAGCAGCTGACCACATTGTAGGGGGGAAGGGAATATTTACTCTAGAAGCCAGTTTTAACATAGTGAACAGAGAATAAATAGACATTAGTAAATAGCCATTTTATTTTAATTCATCTGTCCATAACAGTATAGTTTGATCTTTGTTTCTTACAAAAAAGATCCCTGAGGCAGCAGGAGATGTAGAAGGTTGTATGAATCCTTTACGGAGATTTTCATCAAGGTACTCTTTAAGAATTCCCAATTCTTTTTCAGAAAGTGGATAGATGTGACCAAAGGGAATAGGAGCACCAGGAATAAGATCAATAGGACAATCATAAATTCTATGAGGAGGGAGAGTTTCAGCTTCTTTTTTACTAAACACATCAGAATAATCTGAATATTGTCCTGATAGGAATAGTTTCATTTTTTATAGGACCAGAGGGAATTAAAGATCCATCAATAACTCTGATGGAGATAAAAGATGATTTTTTCACATAAGGAATTTTATTGGTTTCAACAAACGAAGAATCTATGAATATCCCTGTAGCTCCAGAATCAATAATAGCTTCAGTCTTGATTCTTTCTTTGTCCCACTGTAGAATTAAAGCTACAGCAAACTGATGAGAACAGGAAGAGGGAAGTGTTTTCAGAATTGAGGTATTAATTTTAAGCTTTCCTCCCTTAGTGCGTTTTAGTAGAGAACATTCTTGCAAGAGATGGTTATTAGAAGCACAGTACATACAGAGATTTCAATTTCTTCTTCTTGTTTTTTCATCAATTGACAAAGGTCCCCTAATAAACCCAATTTCCATAGGTTCAGTTGGTTGCAAGAGTTTATTAGGCATGCGCAAAGGTGGATTGGGTTTTTTCCAGAATGAATTAGAGAGAGTCTTTTCAGCTTTACGTTCTCTGATTCTTCTATCTATACTGATGGAGAGATGAATTAATGTATCAAGCGTTGGAGGAAGGTTAGTTCTAGATAGTTCATCTTTAACTGTTTCAGACAATCCTAAACGGAACTGATTACGCAGAGCTATATCATTCCATTGGGTTTCAGAAGCCCATCTTTTAAATTCAGCTATATAATCTTCCACAGGACGATTTCTTTGTTGTAATAATCTAATAGTAATATCAGCAGTAGCTTGTTTATTAGGGTCCTCATAAAGTAGTGACATTGCTTCAATAAAATTATCCAAAGAATCCAAAATAGGATCTTAATTTTCCAGAAATGAATGTGCCCAGGACATGGGATCACCCCTTAAATAGGAAATCATTGAACAGACTTTAATCCTGTCTGAGGGGTAAGGGGTAATTTGCATGAATTAAAAAATTCTCTATATTAAGAGCGATCTCCAAAAAATCTTTCAGGATTGCAGACAGCAGGGTCACTTGAAAAATGTGTAACTTTATTTTGCATTTCTCTAATATAAGAAAGAAGTCTCTCATTAGCAATTTGCAAATCCTGCATGCCTTGTGTGAGTATGTCAACCCTGTGGTTTAAAGAGGTAATTTGGGAGTTCACTTTTGTTGGTTTCATTTTTGGACTTGGTGATTCTATTACGCTACTTGGGGTGATTTGGATTGGAACTCAACTGCAGCTTGTAAACTCCCTAATTACAATAGTGAAGAAATGGAGAATCTTTAAAGTATCAATACTGTAGCTTTAAGAAAAGAGCCTTTGAGCCAATGCAAGGATTGCTGCATGCCATAAAGGATTACTGGAGAACGGATACTTTGCTACTGCTGGTTACAGGTGGGTGGGTTTTTTGCTCCTATAGGCAGAGTCGATCGTAGGGTCACAGACATTTGAAACACACTCACTGACAGACTCACTCATGGACAGACACACAAATGCACACTCACTGACAAACACACTGATGCACAATCTCAATGACAGACACACTCTCACTGATTTGAAACACACTCACTGACAGACACACACTGACAGACACACACACAAACACTGACAGACACACACACATTGACAGATGCACATACACTGAATGACACACACATATTCTTGCACATACACTCACAAATTAATTTTACTTCTTGTAATTTTATTTTATTTATGGCCCATCCAGCTTCCATACCTTTGGGAGAGCTATTGTGGGTCCTTTCCCTGGGGTCCAGTGACTCATCTGCTCTTCCTGTTACTCTCTGCTCCCTCGTGCTGTTTAGTGATGCAGGACTGGAGTGACATCATATTCTAGCTCCCGGCATCACCACAGTGGGCGGGCAATGGAGCAGAGAGGAGCAGGAAAAAGATCAGCGCAGTCAGTGCTTCCTTGCCACCACCTGCCACCTCTTCCCCCCGACACACTATATTTCGGCAGTTTAGTCTATCAAAGAAAATATTTAGACTGCTAAACAAAAATAAACTATATACATGCACTTATTAACATGAAATTTGAAAGCAGCACAAAACAAAAAAAATGTATGAGATGAGAGAAGATAGTGACTATCAAACTCATAGTGGTAACTGGTTGTTTGCCTGCAGGATAGAATGACTGGATCTTGTCTACATCCCATTTTGGCTTGTTAGGGCTCTGGCTTATTGGTGAGGCAGTCACATTGGGTAATAAAGTCACAATGTTGTGACAAAGATGTTGGCACCTGCAGTATTGGTGAGCTGCAATTGTTTGCAATGTGCTCTTTTTGCTAATTAAAAAAAGAAAAAGGATAAACTGTTCAAACATGAAGCAACAAGAAAACATATATAACATATGTATTACCAACACTGTAGTGTCCTTGTCACTGTATAGGTGACCGCCCTCCACAAGGGTGATAAAGGTTTTTCTTTTTATCTTTTTTTAAAAAAAATTCAATTTTATCCCACTGCACTCTGCTCTCTCTGCAGCAAGTCCCACCTCCTTGGCTGAGATCATCAGTGTAGATTATCTCAACCAATCCAATGCTTTCCCATAGTAAAACATTGGGAGGCTAGTGCGTATGTGCAGCAAAACGCCGCACTGCACCAATCAGATGGTCACTATGTGTTTCTCTCGGCTAGTTCGGCTGTCAGAGTGATTAAATCCTCCAATGTAAAGCGTTGTTTTTTCCTCCAAAAGGACAATGCTTTATATTGCAAGGTTAAAATGAGGAGGACATGGCTTCCTGACCACTTCATTGAAATGAAGAAATCTTGGTGCTTGTAGTGATATTTTATTGTATTAGTCATCTTATCAAATATGAATCTAAGTGTCAGATAAATAAAACTTTTAATCTGTGCATTTATTGGGCATTTCACAGATTGTATTTAAAACATGCCCTAATCTGACCTTCTTATCTATACTTTTTTTATGCGACTGCTACATTTTATGTTGTTTTTATATGCACTTCTGCTTGCTATTTGACGAACCCACAAACATTATAAAAAAACAACTGACAGTTCCTTTTTAAATACAGATCAAGACATTCCTGAGGAAAGGCACTAAATCTGTGATAGCCTTCTATCCACAGGCTGTGAAGAAGTATCATTCAGGGAGCTTAATTGCATTACTGGGTATTTCATTACATGCCAAATCTGCCATGTCAGTTAATTCTTTGTAACTCTTTTTCCTTATCTCTATTTTTCTATTACACTTTTCATTGTAATTATCGCTTCTATGTCTCCTATCTCAGTGAAGGAGTTTGTAATAGCATTACCTTATCTAATGCATCCCTTTAGGTTTCTGAAAGCTTAGTTGTCAGACTTTGGGGGAAAAAAAGCAAATAGAGTCTTTAGTTTTATATAGCAGCTTTGCAATTCTCGCTTAGACGAACAAAGGTTATTTCCTTTACTGTTTTGGAATCTTATCACTGTTGGATTTATCCTCAATTTGATAACACTTGTAGAAAAATATCAATATATTCCTAAAGCTAAGTAAATTAACTTGTATACTAGGAAAGGTTACTGACATTTGTAATACAGGGGAAATCCTATTACCACAAACAGTGCTCAGAGCAGTAACACATACAACACAAAAGAAAAAAATATATAGAAATAAATCTATCTATCCTCCAACATTACATTGATCGGTATATCCTTGTAATTTAATTTGCTTTTTTACTTTATTTCAGTTAAAAAAAAAAAAAAAAAAAAGTTCCCACATAATTTTTGGACAAAGAACAAGATACACGCCAACTAAGAGTTATAAAGAATTAATTTCCAAATCTAAAATGTAGTTTGTTCTATAGCTCAAGCGACGAAACTAAAGGGCTTACATTTTCTGACAATGCTAACTATCCAGTAATTGCATATACTGTAATACTGTAGGTCTTGGTTCCTTGTGACCAAATAATATTTTTTTTTTATAGGGATGTGCATGGGCAAAAAATTTGGTTCGGCACTTTCGAAATTTGGGACTTTGGCAATATGGGACTTTGGCAATTCGGCAATTCAGCACTTCGGTTCGGTCCAGCACTTCTGAAATTTGGGACTTCGGCATTTCGGCACTTCAGCAATTCGGCACTTCGGTTTGGTTCAGCACTTCTGAAATTTGGGACTTTGGGACTTCGCCACTTCTGAAATTTGGCACTTCGGCAATTCAGACATTCGAGCATCCGAATGTCTGAATTGCCGAAATTCATCCGAATGTAAATTCGGACCGAAACAAATTGCACATGTTTATTTTTTCCCCCAACCGATTTAATGTACAACAGATGCATGCTATAAGTTGTTGTTTGATACATAGCTTATATCAAAAACCATTCCTAGCAAAAGGAACTAAACTAAACAATGAGAAGAGATCCCTGTGATACCTTTAATACCAGAGGCAACCTGCTTATTATGTACTTGTTATGTACTTGCCTATTCATTAAAGAAGAAAAAAATAACATTATTTTGGACCCCACATTCTAAAAAAAATATGATTTCTTAATGCACTTATTCAATATAGGAGAGAAAAATAGGTAGCAAGAGAGGTGAGAACAGACAACAGCTCAACAGTTTTCCCTTTGGTGGGTCCCGCTCAACTTGTGCCATTACAGAGAGAACATATCTGAAGCATATCAGACTGGTCCCACCCAGATCCGAAATGCCAGCAAGTTCCCTCTCCACGAGAGATACGGCAACCCCAGATGATTGTTTCAACCTTGTAAGGTATCATCAGTGAGGTATAGCCAATATACCTCTAGGCACCGTGAGCAAGGGGTCCATGTCTTTATTACCCTTTACACTAAAGGAGAGAAAAATAGGTAGCAAGAGAGGTGAGAACGGAGATGAACGGAGATAAACCCCAGATGATCATTAAACCTTATAAGGTATCATCAGTGAGGTGATTAGTTTAAAGGGTAATCCAGACATGGACCCCCCTAGAGAGATATCAGCAATGCCTCACTGATGAGAGGTGTGCCCAACAATGCAATCTGCCCAAGTTTACAACAAGTTTATAAATGTTTATTACAAACTTTTCAAAGTTGTTCTTGCTTTATTTTAGTTTCTATAGTTGCTTATAAGTGTTTGTTGGTTTAGAAAAAAATTGTCAAGTGATGTAAGTTTCTTTAAGTAGTAAATGTTGATGCAGGGAGATATAGGGAACTACATCTTAGTACTACTCTTATCAAGAGATTTGTACTGCATGCTATGTTTGATAGCACGTTTTGTCATTGCAAATTATATATTGGATCTGTTCATGTGAATGGATCTTTATTGTATTTTATATTCTTTTGCTTGAGATGGTTTGCCATAAGAAAACAGAGACAACCAAAACATTTAGAAAAGGATTGTAGAGACTTCATACCAATCACATCTTGAGATTAGAGGTCTCCAATAAAAAAGGAGTCCTGCAAAATAATGAGATGGTGCAGAAAGGGCATTGTCAAGAAAAAAAGCCTGAGAAAAAAGGAATAAAATAATTTTATAAGCTCAAAGGCGGACTACTAACTGAAAACTAAATGACTATTTTAGACATTTTAAATATCTACTTTTGCCACCAAATTCCCCCCCAAAAATAAAAGAAATTATGCACAAACATACAAAAAATAAAAAACACTAGATATTTTACATCTTAGCTATAGAACAATAAATGGACATAGCACATAAGGTAGACAGAATTAAAGTACTGTCATTCAGTACTCATCAGTACACGTTTGGGGATCTTATACTCCTTAGGTTAACACTGTTTGAATCCTAACACCTCTATCAAATTTGTGTCGGAATTCTTACTCAGATCACATACAAAATAAACTGTCTTGAGCATCATATTTCATTTACTCACTAAAGCTTAGATTTAATACTTTGGATACACTTTTAAATATTTTTTCAAGATATTAAAGTAATAAAAAATAAATAATGTATTAAAAAATACATAAATATATATAGGTATATGGTTACATAGGCTGAAAAGAGACATCATCAAGGTTAGCCTTCCTCACACCTGTTTTTTTGCTGTTGATCCAAAAGATATGTATATAAATCTAATATAAATAAAATGTTAAAACATTTAAAAAACCTATGCAAAAATAATACATCGAGACCAATATGGCTTTTTTTGTTTGTTTTTTTCAGGCAACCAAGGTATAGAAACCCCCTCTCTCCAGATGGTCAATCACCATCTTCTCTGTAAAAATACTATGAATATTTTATATAGCTCAGAGGATCTAAAGTGATATTATAATCTCACTATAACCCCAGCAGATGATTCTTAACTATACAGTGCAGATCATGAATTAGAAGTACATACAGACACTCCTCACTTCCGTTCCTATGACCAGGTTGTAGAACGAAGCGGTCGGTAAGTGAGGAGTTAAGGGATTCCCTGCTCTGGGAAACATAGATGAATGCAGCAGAGCAGGGAATCCCTCTAATCTATGCTTGGGGAAATTTCCCCAAACATAGATTTGAGGGATTCCCTGGTCTGCTGTGCTTTTCTATTTTTGTGGAAACTTCCCCGAACATAGACAAACGCACAAGAGCAGGAAATCCCTCTAATCTATGCTCGGGGAAATTTCCCCTAACATAAATTAGAGGTATTCCCTGCTCTTGTTTGGGGAAGGTTCCCCAAACATAGACATGCGCACCAGAGCAGGGAATCCCCATGACGGCTTGCACTTACGCCTGGTCGTAAGTGCGAGCCGTCGTAAAACAAGTAGGTCGCTAAATGAGGACCACTTGTATGGTTAAATACTAAGGAAAAATTTCAATGTAATAATTTCCAATCATTTTCCAATTTTTCTTACAATACAATTTTATTGCAAATATTTTTAAAATATTTAAATGGGCAGTTGGTGATCTAGAGCTATCCAATTGTCCTTCCTATCCTCTGCAGATAAATTCCAATAATATTGCTTGTAGAAATTATGATTCTATGTTGGAGCAATTTAGGGAATACAGGAGTAGCAATGTGCATTTGATTAGTCCATGTTTTCTTAATATGATGGCAGTTAACTTTGTTTTTATGTCTTTTATATTAAAAATCTACTAGTTAGAATTAGGATTATGGCAGTGCTAGTATTTGGGTTCTTTTAATTTTATGAAAAGACTGGCATGCATGCCTGTAAACTCAGCATAGTGCTAGGACATATTTGCCCCTGTCTACTCAAGATTGTTGGGAGTTTTACTCCTGGGCAGCTGATTAGATTTTTGGCTGTTGCTCTTAAAGGGAAATGCATCACTTTGAGATAACTGTCTCATTCAATATCTTTACCTTTGAATGAGACAGTTATCTCACTCTGCACGCTCAAAAAAGTAGGTAAATGTGATTTATTTTTGGTTTATTTTCATTTTACTTGTTTCATTTTTCTTATACTTTTCATGCCCACTCCAGGGGTGACACTGATCTAACCAATCATGTCCCATCCCTAGAGAGGCTGGAAAAGTATATTGACCATGCCTGACAGATTTACACATGTGCAGTTGGAAGATCTCTTCACTTTGCAACATACTGACAGGGAGATAAGAGAGGGGGAGTTTTATCAATGTGATTCATGCAGGGCAGGTTCTGGTGCCAGATTTCTATCTCCTGCTGCTGCACAATTATGCTCTGTTTCTGTCATTAATAGACTCATCTGAAACTGTGAAGGGTGTCTCTAATAGGGAGGTTGAAAAAACTCCCCTAGCTAAAAGGAGTGCCCAACAATGCAATCTGACCAAGTTTATAGTGAGTTTAGAAAGGTTTATTACATGTTTTTTTAAAGTTATTTTTAACTTAATTTTGTTTGTATATTTGTTTAAGGGTGTTTGCTTACTGGTTTCAATAATTAACTGCATGTCTCTTTAATTAAACCCCCTACATGATAATGATCTGCTGGAAGAGAAGCTATAGGACAGAATTGTACTGTTTCCCCGAGCCCTTCCCACTCTCAAACTGCATCTGCTGCTGCCTCGGAGTGTAATTTCCACTTCGCTGATAATCATATACTATAAGCAATATAGTTTTTATTGCACAATGTTGCAGATTTGTTAAATTACTCTGGTCCTTTCTTAATGAGATGTGGCACAGTACATTAACTAGGGATACTAAATAAGAGCCACGTAAAACTATTTTCAATGTCTATGGTTGCGGCATTTCATGCTGTCTTAAAAAAAGAAGAATTTTGTCAAGATCACCATGTTTTTTAGGGTCAATAAATTAAATTGACTTTAGATCACAGTGTCCCTATAAGAAGGGAATACTATTTTCTTTACAAAATACACGCTGGAATCTACTATACTGTTAAAATGCTTTATAATCTGATATGGTCATTGGTGCATGACATTGTTACTCTCACAGTTTACAGTTTGACATGACATGAACTGACGTCCCTAAACGCCTCTAGCCGCACTTGGTATGATTCAGTAATTGTCAATTTAAAGATATTGATGTGGGTTATTGAATATGCATTGTATATTAATCATAGTCGGATGAATATTCAATGAAGCTGATGTCAAAAGTTTGCTTGACGTATAAACCAGATAACAGACACAGTGGCCTCCTGTCACGTATTCCTTGAGCTTGTCTTTTATCACATGCAAATATGAATGGTTAATATGTGACTAACATATCCAAACCTGATAGTACCCTTTTTCATCTTTTATCTGAACATTTTATTCCTTTAAAATAAAGATAATCTTTTCAGATGAATGTCTTTTGCAGACAAAATGAGAAAATTCTGAAAAAAATCCCAGAATCATGTTTATTATACAGTCTTTCAAATAGGCCACATAAGTTAAAGGACCACTATAGTGCCAGGAAAACATACTCATTTTCCTGGCACTATAGTGCCCCGAGGGTGCCCCACCCTCAGGGTCCCCCTCCCGCCTGGCTCTGGGGAGAGGAAGGGGTTAAAATCTTACCTTTCTCCAGCCCTGGGCGGGGAGCTCTCCTCCTCCTCTCCTCCTCCATAGCGACGTCATTGGCTGAATGCGCATGCGCGGCAGGAGCCACGCGCGCATTCAGCCAGTTCATAGGAAAGCATTTCCAATGCTTTCCTATGGACGCTGGCGTCTTTTCACTTTGATTTTCACAGTGAGAAGCACGCAAGCGCCTCTAGCGGCTGTCAAAAGACAGCCACTAGAGGCTGGATTAACCATATTATAAACATAGCAGTTTCAATGAAACTGCTATATTTATAAAAAAAAGGGTTAATCCTAGATGGACCTGGCACCCAGACCACTTCATTAAACTGAAGTGGTGTGGGTGCCTATAGTGGTCCTTTAATAGAAGTGATAGCCACTAAAATGCTAATTACCTAAGTGAGACCTGGTGATATACTCCAATCACCTCTCTTTCACTAGGACAGATTCTCCAACCCATGCAAGATGTGGTAACTAACCAATAGAGGAAAAAAAGAAGAAAAGTAAAACAATCTATACTTGGAAGCAATATTTTACCAGGCACTTTGACTGTAGCTCCTGAGGGAGACAGACCAGCAGTGATACTGTGTTGTTCTTCTCTTGTTGTGCCTATGTGGGAGTGGGAGGTAACCCGGTGTGGAGCTGAGACTAGGTTACGCTTGCTGCTGTGTCTAGCTATCTAGCTGCTGCCAGGCAAAACAAACAAAATAAGAAAAAAAAATCAAACCATCTTCCCTAGTTACTTTCACATTAGCATTCAAACAAATTATGAGTTGTAGGTGGCATGATTTATTCATCCTAGTGTGACACTGTTGTTTACGTCTAGTGCAGTGTCATATAGCTAGCCACTACTACTTAACGCTAACTTGTAATCATCAATTTACAGTTGTTAAAAGTTGTTTTTTTGTTACCTGTTTGTAGAAAGAAAACCCTGCTTTAGAGAAATGTGTTGAGGGGTATTTTATAAACCCCTACATACTTATTAACCCTTAATATGGAACACATGGGATGGGCAGCAGCATTGTAACATGGCTGTGTAATACAGAAGCAAGTACAAATACACAAACACAAGTCTTGCGCTCAAACTTCCACCACTCCTGGCCGGCAACAATGACCGTAGTACAAATCAGCCCCAATCCATACAAAAAAACAAATAAACAAGTTACTTGCGCACTATCCCGAATCCCTATGGAGTAGTGTTGGGAGTTTGACCATAAGACTTATTTTTGTATATTTGTACTTGTTTTTGCATTACACATCCATGTTACAATGCTGTCACCGACAATGCTTCTTGAACTGTTCGGCACTCTGAAACTCAGTGGGTTAACAATTTATGGCACAGCATCAATTCATTTTGGGCTCTACTTACAGAATCTAAACTCAGCGCATTTTTCTATTCATATTGCATCAAAAGTTACAAAATAATGAAGGATACATGTCTGAATGCAGATTTGTATTTATATATGCAATGCTTGCTACCATCTGAAATTTGCTCTGCCCAATTTGATGCTTTATGATGGATTTCAGCTTTCGTTGCTGACGTGGCTGTATACAGATCAGCAATTCAAGATGCACTGTATTATACATAGTTATGATGGTAATTTGTTTATTGTTTAGCAATATCTATTGTGAGAAATATGCAAATGAGTTCTTGTGATTTTGCAGAATGCAGATTTTAAACCGCATATATTATTTTTCCACGGTCTTACAACACATTTAAATTGATTTAAATTGTTTAGTATGCATAATTGTATGAAGAATTATCTTTGAAATATAGCAAATACGTGAATCAAACAAATTACTGTAAAACCTTATAGAGCATGTTTGTATCTGTACTTACCATGCAGTAACAAGAAATGCCCACTTAAGAAACCAGATTTGATCAATATTCTAATTCATAATAATATCTAAACTATACAATAACACAATATCCAGTACTGTGCAACTTTATTTATTTATAAGATCAGTGAAATAAATTCTGATTTCTTTTTGTCCTTAGTCCTACTGTAGATTTAATGCACAAATTTTGCCAGTGTACTTACAACGCAGATTTCACATATTTGGTGAATAAACCGAGTCATGAATGAAAATATATGAGTGAGTGTGATCATTAGTTAATGCTGGTACAGGTGAAAGAGACACATGCTCTCTATCCAGCCTGCATCTGTGCCTGTAGCTTTGAGCCCTGCAAGATGGTTTAGTTCATCGTGACCAGAGTCAACATTAGTTATATAGCCAGCAACTATACAGTGATCCTCTCAGAAATACTATATAACACTGTGGGCCATGGACATAAAATACAATTAGCTAAATTTTATTTGATTAAGTTATAACAGTACGTCTAGTTTGATTGTATATATATTGGGGAAAATTTTTTTTTCTAATGAACTGAAATACTTTGAACATCAGCAAGTAGGCAAGCACTTGCCATCTATACTTTAGTTTATCTCTGCAATTTGTACTATGTTGCTAGAAGACCTCTATCACTTCATATAAGGTAAGAACAAGTGGGAAACTGTAAGAAAAGTTTAAAAAATCAGAAAACATCATATCATTTTTGGGTATTTTGCGATAGGAAAAGTGTAAAAAAAAATTGGAAAGGGAAAGTATGTAGCAAAATTTACATTGGAAGGAAAATGAAGTCCATAATGGGTTAAAGACCAACTTTGAGAGTTATATTTTTCTTAGATTCTAGTCAACCACCAGATTAAGTGCTTTGTAAAAGTCATGATGTTGCGTTCTAGAGTAATAACGCATTTCAAAGAGCCTATCTCGGGCTCTTTATTTGTGAGTTTTTAGGACACTTATTAATGCACACACACAAAGCTTAATAAGACCATGCTTTAGATGTACTGCATATGGTTATTGTATTTACACGTACCACGGGTGTTAATAGAGTCTACCTTTAATGTTAAATATTTATTATGGTTTTAATTATAGTTTTCTTTTACATTTATAGGACATTTCCATTTAACATGTATAATTAATCCAAATAATGTTAATCTACGAGGTTTGCTGTTGTTGTTTGTAGATCTACTTTTAAGTTTCACACTGCACACATTTTAAGTCTTTGTACCTAGTAAAAGGTGATTTTGCCCTCTTAAGTACTTTCCACTTTCTACTTTCTAACCCTTACCATCTCTCCTCTCTCTCATTTGTTTTCTACAAGGTTTCTCTCTCTATTTTATTTTCCTCCCTTTCTAATTTGTTTTTCACAAATTTTCCTTCCTTATTTTTTCCCTCCCTCCTATTTTCTTCCCAGAAGGTTTCATCCTTTTACTGCTTACTCCCTCTATCATTTTCTTTCCAGAGTATCTTCATTCTTACATTCTTTTATTTCCTCTCTTGTTCAATGTATATTTTATTTTTCCTTTTTTTAATGTGTATACACAAACACATATAACAGAATTCAAAACATTCACTCAACTTTAAACCAGTTTCACTGCTCACAAAATTATTTTAAAAACACCTCACTTGTGCAATAAAACAGCAGCAGCATTAATGTTAAATCGATTCATGATCAGGACTATACATAGCACACAAGGTCACACATTTAGACTGGAAGAAAGGAGATTTAGTCAAAGGCAAAAGATAGGGTTATTTAAAGAAGAAGTGTTTTTTTTATCATAGTCCATTCAGATAGAATTTAATTTTTACTTTGTGGGGTAATAGCTTCTTAATCCAAAGAGAAATCTGATTGCCATTATGGAGCCAAGAAGGATTTTTTCCTAGTTTTTGCAGAATTGGAAAGTGCATCAAACTGTTTTTTTTTTGCCTTCTTTTGGATCAATAGCAAAATCAGATGTGAGAAAAGCTGAACTTGATGGACTCATGTCTCCTTTCAGCTTATGTCACTATGTAGCTATGTAATCATCTCTGTTTTGGCAGGTCCTACTCTCACAACCTAATGCCTGCTCTTATGAGATCAAAGGGACATGCATCACTTTGAGACAGCTGTCTCATTCAAAAGCTTCGACTTTGAGTGAAACATTTGCTTCAATCTGTTGGCTGAAAAAAGCAAGTAATATTTACCTGCTTCTTCTTTCTTATGCTTTCCACACCTACACGAGGGAGGGCACAGATCTAATTTACACATGTATAGTACATAAATGTTTATTACATGCTTTTTTAAAGTTTATCTTGCTTTATTTTGATTTATATCTTTGTTTACAGGTTTAAAAAATAATTGTCAAGTGATGCATGTCCCTTTAACCTACTTACATGGGCAATCCGTCCTCCTAGGGCTCTGTGCAGTGCAAGCATAAATGGGACTCTAAAATAAGGCACCTTTGACATGAAGGGGTGCAAATATGTGTGCTCATCTTCAGGTAAGTACAGGTTACCAGTGCACGCAAGCTCCGCCCCCCCCCTCCCACAACTCCAAACCTTGATTTACCATTGTGTTAAGGGGCAAACAGTAAAAGACAAGCATGGCAGAATGTTACATTGTGCATGTGATAAAGAGTTAGTTGAGTAATATTGATTCACCTATTTAGAAGATTTTTCATTGATCTTCGCTAATTAATGGTTTGATGTCCTTGTTATTTTGACTTTATCCTTTCTCTAATAAATTCCCCAGAGGTTTCAAGGGAAAATTGCTATGAAAAACTAAGCCGCTTATTTCATTTGCCATATTTTCCTCTTCTAGAATACACGATATGCTCTTTCTTTAAAAACTATTCATTTTCACAGCTGCGGCTGCTGGATTAGTAAGCGTAACTGCTACCTTCAGTCAGCCTCCAGTTTCAACAGTACATATGGGAACAAAGAAAATACTCATTCAAAGAAATGATAGGCATCCATTCCAATAATGGCAAAAACACACACTAAGTATTAACAATCTACAAGAACAAATATACAATTCCAATATTTCAATGTTACAATCAAGGAGAAACCTTACACAAGAAGAGTAATAAATACTGCATATTGTGCAGAAAACATTACTGAAATAACTACCAAAGAAATAAAGATACTTTTCTGTTAGTGTTTTCTCTCTATTTTCTGTATTGTATATGCAGAAGGCATCCCTTTATTCATAAGTGTTGAAACTTACCCTGTTATGCCTCGTTTCCAGTGTTATCAGCAAGTTTTACCTACCCCATTACTCACTAAAGTTGCTGTCGCTAACCTTAGCGAGTAGAAGCTCTTTCCCAAATGTGTAATCTCACCATTATCGACTACTTGGCATTACTGGCTTATTGCCAGTGGCTCTCGTAATGTATAATGGAAGCTGTTAACATCTACTAAGTGCCTGGTTTCCTATATTGTTACGTTTTTAATTTGCCACTGTCAATACCATTGATGCAATTGTCAGATGCTAAAATAGGTTACTTAACACTTTTAATTTTTTTTTTATATTGCCAATCCTGAGGAATAAGCATTGACTGCATCAATCAAAAATTCTGAAAGTAGGCTTTTTTTAGAAATTTAACCAACTAAAACACACCATTCTTTGTGTTAAATGGAATATACTCAAGGAAATAGAATATAGTTAAACAGACCATGTTTGTGATTCTACCCTAACAGCTTGTTAAACTGTATTTATTATAGGCTTGACATTTCTCCACATGGATACTTAGGTCCTTGGACAGTACTAGTGAAATCAAGCATCGCATTTAAAAAAC
The DNA here is from genome assembly GCA_933207985.1 of Pelobates cultripes. Taxonomy (NCBI): domain Eukaryota; kingdom Metazoa; phylum Chordata; class Amphibia; order Anura; family Pelobatidae; genus Pelobates; species Pelobates cultripes. The sequence continues at coordinate 47,324,051 of OW240919.1, forward strand.
AAACAGAGCCTCTGAACATTTTAGCTTTCCAGCCATATACGTGCTTCATATGCACTGGCGATCCCAGTAAGTGGTTGGGCAAAGCAAACTAACGATCCTAGGTAACGTATTTGTACAGGAGACAAATTTAGCTGTTGAGATTTAATATGAAGCTATGTGTTGCTACATAAATCATTCAGTGCACACAGTTAATGTATTAACCCGTTAAGGACACAACTTCTGGAATAAAAGGGAATATTTCCGTGTGTCCTTAAGGGGTTAAACCATGTTTCACTATTTTTAAAACACACATTTTTCAACATAAGTAAGCTGTGCATCCTTAATTTGGTATTCTTGGTTAAAATTATTAGTCATAAAAATTTTAAAGGAAGCAAATGGTGTATTGACAACTCCTCGTTTGTACATTTATAACTAACTAACATAATGGAGTCTAAATTTACTGAGTTGGAAGGAGGCTAAAATACATGCAAGAAAGATGTAGTTACAGAAAACTCCTGGATAACACTGGTGGTTTGTCAAACACAATTTCAATAACACACATTGTCCTATCATTTTAAAACCCATCACAACAGTAATCCTGCCAATGTGACTTATTGTGGTACCCAAAAGGTTAACATTCCGTGGAAAGAAGGATACATAGTTAAACAACTCACCTGCAAAGAAATGTTCTGGATTTACACTTTAAAAACTTTGGTGCCGTTCAGACTGAACACAGATTTTTGACTTGCAGATATTTTGTAAACCATAAAGTATTGATTATTGCTTACGGCCAGGATTATTTTTAGTTGTTTTTTATCTACTTTTTTCATCTTTCGAAATATTTTATATATCTCATAAGTAGCTGTTAAACATACATCTTGGATTTTTAGCGGTATGAGTTTTTAAAAGCAATATTTCAGATTACTACAAGTGAGCTGTGTTGTCCTGTTTTTTTTTTTTGAATTGCATCTTTCTTTTAATTGTGGCATATAAAATGCCTAAGATTGGCCTGTCAGGGTTCTCACTGTGCCATACTGATGGCCAGGCGTGGCCACCCCGATGGCACTTTGTGGTCCTGGGCCTTCTATCTGCCTTTCATTCACAGCAGTTCTGTTTATTTCAATCTGTTCTAGCCCTATTATTCCTGGCTATGTCTGCAGCACTGGGGGCTGGACTTCGTCTGTGGTTATTGCAAGTGATTCACCTGACTCAGATCAGTCAACAGAAGGGTATATAAACATATACAAAGAAACAAGTCCTGCGCTTAAACTCCCATTACTCCTGGGCGGGAGCAACGACCATAGTATACACCATCCAAAATACATATAGTAAAAACCAAAGAAAAAAGTTACCCGTGCTCTTTCCCAAATCCCTATGTATATTTAAACAAATGGAGGTTTTTAGTTACTTCCAATGGCCATGAGAGGGTATGCCCACCTGCCACGTCAAGGCAGACCTCTTAGGTGGGTCCTAACTCTAACCATTCACCTTGCTCTCTTGAGCTTCTGGCAAAGATATCTTTAATGAGACAGAAAGGGGTATTTTTTATGTACATCCCTACATACTTATTAACCCTTAATAGGGAACACATTGGATGGGCAGCAGCATTGTCACCTAGCTGTGTGATACAAAAGTGAATACAAATACAAAGAAACACAAATGTGGAAAGAGCGCAGGTAACTTTTTTTACTTTGGTATATAAACAGCCTCGCCCTGGGAACTTTATCAAGTCTTTGATCCTATTGTGTGTGTTCAGTTCCTGTGTTCTAGTCTCTTGAACTAAAACTCCATATTGACCCCGGCTTCTGTCTTCATTTATCCTTATCTCTGGCATCCCTTGACTTCGGCTATCCCTTGCCTATCCTGCCCCCGTGCACAGATTCACAGTCCATATGGCTTCTTATCTGGTCACCTTGGACTGTGTCTATCTGCAAGGGTGAGCATACATATCTGCACTACAGACTCCCATCTAAGGTTAAACATGGCCGCGGCACCTATCTTGAGAAAGCCTCCCTTATCGGGGCGAAACGTGTTGCTGGTGCTTGAGGCATTTTAGCCTGTTATCTTGAGGAGTACGGACTTCATCTTAGCGGAAGCAGTGTTTAGCGTTCTTCGGAGTGACAAGTCATCCTACCCGGCTCAAGTGCACTGAGCGGATCGGAGCGGTGATTTCACCAAGCGATAACCCTCAACTGTCTCCTGGATATCACACTGTACTTTTTGCTGTTTTAGTAGTACTTGGAGATGAGCACCACCATACTCTCTTGTAAGAGTTTTCATATAGGGGATTTAGGGGGGGCGGGGGTTTGAATACATTTACTGTATCACACTATGTTTCCATTTCCATTTCTCTATTGTTTTTAAAGGTGGATACAATATTACACACAGGACATAGAGGTGAAAACACCAATTAGGAGCTGGATACATAAGCAAATTGAGAATTACAGCTTATACTATTCCCCTTTTTTTTTTTAAACAAAATGTGTGTGTGTGTGTGTGTGTGTATATATACAACTTTTATTTATATTTTTAATTCATTGTTAATCACTGTTTTTATTGCGCTCTCTTGTCTTTATATTTTATAAGTGTGTGAGACAATTTGTGTGAGTGTGTCAGTATCAGGGTATCTGAATGGGTCGAACAGATAGATAATGGATCAGCACTATGTAATCTAATAGAAGCTAAAAGTGGATGGGGAGCAGCAACCTATAAATATGAGGTTCCCTCACGTACCCTCAAAAGAAGTAGACAGACAAAAATGGTATATATGTCGCTCTATAAGAACAAAGTAATGATATATAAAGAAAATATATCTACATAAAATAAATGAAAGATGATAGTCCTAATACTGGTATCTTATTTAATCAACCTGTAGAATGCTTGAATGTGAGGTGAATCCAATAAAGTGCTGAGTCTTCAGGTGCTGGAGATGTCTTGGCTCAATTGTAGATATGTGGATATAAAAAAACAAATATACTCCAATAGTGCAGACTGCAAATCGACAAGTAGAAAAGTAGAAAACAACAGGCAGATAATCCACTCACCTATTCAAGAGCATGAACTAGCTCAAGTATTCGTAGCATTCAGTGGCGTCCAAAAGTGGGGAACTGGTAGGATATGGATGGTGGAATTCTGAAGATCTCCTCGGTATGTAGAGAGATAAAAGGCAATATATAGTGCTCACTGAATATATTGAAAGGCAAATCAAATAAAAGAGGTAAAATACATATATATGAGCAGGATATACTGCTCAATATGATGGCGCAGGTGGTACTATCCCCACCTAGGATTCTTGGGCAGAAGCGTGCTCCAGTATAATAAGTGACCAGGTGTAAAAACAAAAGATAAAATAATAAAAAGTATATAAAGGCTAAAAGAAAAGACCAATATTCCTTTATTAGTATTAAAAATATATATCAATATAAAAAGCAGCCAATTGAATGTGTGTCTGTGAGTGTGTGAGTGTGTGTGTGTATCTGTCAGTGTATATGTGTGTGTATCTATTAGTGAGTGTGTGTGTCTGTAAGTGAATGTATGTCACTGTTGTGTATCTGAGAGTGTGTGCCTGTCAGTGAATGAGTGTGTCAGTGGGTGTCAGTCAAACTGTTGATCTTAAACAGGAAGAGGTGCAGCCTTGATGGGAAGGGGTGAAGCAAATTTAGATTGGGAGGCCGAGTTTCATCATGTCTAGGGCAGCACAAAACCGAAATATAACACTGAGTATGGTGAATGAGGTAAAGTGGTGCATGAGGTACAGTGGTACAGTGGTGCAGAGTAAAGCAATGCTATGGCAGTGTTAAAACTGAGTAAAATTGGACGCATTTTCTTGTCATCTTGTAGTCCAAATCACTGAACTGACAGGGGGTGATCCTTTCTGCAGCATGTCTTGTTATAGTGGAGAAAATGTCTTCTTTCTAATACAATACTAGAGCAAATATAGAGTAGCAAGGGAACTGTTAGGAACAATAAACATGCACATTCTTTAGAATCTTTTTCTTATATTAGTTTTTTTTCATATGCATTTCTAGGTATTTGTATTTTCCAAACAGCGCATATTCTGATAACACTTTAGCCTTCAGTGAGCTGGCTAAATTTTGCCTGGGGGTAGCTATAAACAGCCCAAATTAAAGTCAAACCATTACATTGTCTCATCTCACAGCACGTTCTATCTTAATTTTATATTAATTATTTAAAAAAAATAAATGGCCCACAATAATAAAATAATATAGTTATAATTTATTTTGTACTGTTCTGTAAGACAGCAAATCACAAGTCTCTCCATACTAGTGACATATGCAGGAAAATCCCCCCTTGCCCTTCTTGCTACCCTCTTCTGGTTTTAGCCAAATGCAAAGAGTCATGTGCATAAAATAAGTCAGAAATAAACTTTAATATAGAGTTGCAACAGATAATAGGTAACTGACTATTCCTGCAACACATACATGTAAATACAGAAAAATACAGAGTGATCGTCAGAAATAAACCCTTCTGTTATATAATATAAACGCTATGGTTGGTTGGTTAGTCAGGTAAGTGATATCTGATTAGCAACCAATACTGTAATGCAATGATAATATGTAGTAATGTAAGTATGCTGCTAAAGAATATATGATCTTGACTTAAAAGGACTTGTAAGCACCATAACAACTATAAGTAGTCTCTGTGTTTATGGTGCTAATTGGATGCAGCTGCCATCCACTAGTTCTGGATTTGATATATAATCTTCAAGGGATGTGTTATTATATTGGAATTACATTATCATCGGTTGGACAATACAGACAATGGCAATTCAAGTTTAGATAAAAATCAACAAACCACTGGGGCATATGAGAAGAAAGATAAAAAGTAGAACATGTTATATAGAAACCCAGAGAGCCCATTTCGTAGAGTGAAATAATGGTAACCTTAATTACTAGAAACGTATAGACACTCTTTTTGAAATTACTGAGAAAAGAAGACATTTTCTAGAGTATGTGTTCATATTTAGTTGCGTAAGCACGTGCCTTTAAATGAAAGTCCAGCTGTAATAGTCACATACATTTTATCTAAATCCATAAGCAACATGTAATGTTTATTGTACATTTACACTTTATGTCAGACTCTTTTCTATCCTACTTGTTAATGTACATGCCAGTAAAAGAGCATCATATTAATCAGATAGTTCTGAAATTCTGATGAGGTTGAGAGAAATTACTTTTAATGTACCTGCCCCACTTCATTTATTGGATATAGCTTCTCTGTATAAGTCAGCTATACTTGAAGAATGGTTGAAAGCTATTATTTTTAAATTCAATAATGCAAATTATATAGCGGAATCGAAAACAAAAAAAAAAGAATATAACAGTGTTAATATTAGAAGATAGTATTAGGATGACAGAAATCAATTTTTTTGATAAGGTTTTCTTTTTTACAAACATAGGGAACTGCTTTGGATTATAGTGAGTTCTTTGTGGCCTCAGTATATCCAAAACTATATTTGTTTTTCATTGAAGTAAAGTTGATTTACACCAATATACAGTGCATTATCTGTAAATTGCATTATTTTATACAAGTATAGAGATTAGATTGTGTCTGTGTTAAGTGTACTACTGGATCTATTATGGCAATTCTAGGAAGTGATTAACTCTACTTGCCATGTAATAAGATTTCCCATATTTTTTGTAGATAGTGATATTAATATTTTGTTTACCAGTAATAATTATTGGGCATTTACTTGAAAAAATAGAAAAAGGTGTAAATAATAATGGGAGACATTTCATCCAAATCACAATATCACTATCTAAGGATGCAGACAAATTGTACCAAAGATAGCAACACAATTGTGTAATTGAAAGAAATAACTAGTACATTTACTAATTAGATTTGCTAATCATCTCTTTAACAAATATTACTATGGAGAATATGAACATGGGAGTGCTTTAGTAATGGCATTTAAAGAACTGCAACCCAGGATCTGAAAAGAATCGGTAAGATGTTTAAATGTTCAATTTCTTAAGGTAACCTCAGTATAGAACTTTTCTTCTCCTTTTCCTGAATCACACAGATTCCATATTTTTTCGTCATGCCAGGCCAAAAATGTTATAGGCACATGTACTTGTCAATATCTACAAATGTTCAAATGAATACATGGTTATTTTCACAAGGGATGCCGTCCTTAAAATAAGAGATTCACTAGCCATATATTTACTAAATATGTTAGACTTACCTGTCCCACTTGACTTTCACTAGACACTGAGACATACCTTTCAGGTACAATACGATTTAGATATTTAAAGAAAGCATATCAAGAAATGAATTAACAGATATTTAGTTATTCTTATCTCTCTTAAATATCGTTGAGATGGCATGAACACTGTAGCTGTTACAATGTTGTCACTAACCCGGTAGCTCATTCATTTTCCTGATGATAGCCGTATGATCAGTCGACTTTCTTACATTATTTCTGATTACATTACATTACTTGTTAAATTTTATTATGCAGTTGAATGTTTTGTTCTTGCTTTTCGCAAAAATGTGTTACAGGAAAACATGATTACCTACCATCTGTTATCAACTCGGTGTTTATTTCCAACTATTACATAACTGACCCTTAGCATTCTGTTAAACCATTATTGTGTTTTAAGTAAGTAAATATATCAGAATATCTGTTGGCTTGAACAATACACATACAAAAAAAAAAAACAAACAAACAAAAAAAGCACATAAACACTAAATAGGATAAACCTGGAGTAGGTATTGCTAATAGCTGGAGATTTCAGGACCTTGATGCAAATTAACACACATGTATTACATGATGTATAGAAATAAAACCATAAAAGACTGACATTGAAAATAATAATAATAAAAAAAAAAACTGTAACAATAACACAATAAAATGTATTAAAACTGGAAAATACATTTAGTACTCAATTATGACGTTTGTCAAAATATTATCTAGGTGTAAAAAATTTGATTATTACAGTATGTTTGCAGCACCTTTGTGTTTTTTACTTAAAAGAATAACTACATTTCTATTTTGTGAATTAACGTCTGCCAATTATACACATACAGGAGTATTCAGTTAAGTGAGTATACAAAGTGAATTCAAAGTTATTTTCAAATGTATTTATTTATAAAATATTTTACCTGGAAAGATACATTGAGATTTCTCTCGTTTTCAAGTATGTCCTGGGTGTTTAGCGTAGCCAAACTGAAAGCATAGGTAACACAGATCATTTTTCCGGTTCGGCTTTTTGGACTTAAATTTGGAATTCACTTTGAATTCTCACTTTAGTGGCTAATAGTGATAGAATGTGTAACTTCTGGGTATAAAATGGAATTCACTGTTTATATGGATGCTACTTTATTGTATTGTAAGGTTAATCACAGAAAATGATACACCAGCGTTCATCCAGCAAAGCTCACAGGTAACTATGTCCAAAAGTGATGCGGCTGTATCCATCCAATGCAAAGCATGGCAAATTAAATGCAGCGATGGTCATGTTATTCTGAATTGTAACCAACATAAATTATGTGAGCTGTGACCTCCGTGCCTTTAATTCGTCTTTCTTTGTGTCTTTATAGCTGGAGTGTGCATGAGTCAATTTCATCACAAATATGATGTAAGGGACTGAGCCTATATAAACAGTTTTTTATCACTAGCCCAGTACCCTTTTCTGGTTTCCGTACCCATAAGTGCGTTCCTGACTGTTCCTGATTCCAGTAAACCTGACCTGGCTAGTTTTGGCTCTGAGTTATCCTGTTGCCCTATTGCTTATCTGACCTGACTAGTCCTGACTGCAAATCTCTCCTACCATTATCACACCAGGTTTTGTCTTTAACCCTGTCAAGTTCCTGACAGTTTAGCTATTCCTGACTCTGTCTTCAGATTATCCTTTGTTATTGTAACCTTTGATTTCCTTTGCGTACCTGATCTATTTAATTAGGGTACTTCCGTTACCATCTAACCGTAAAACACAGCCATTCTAAGGTCCAGTAATATGTCTACCTATCTTTCCTGCAGTTCATTTGCTTGTTTTCTGCCTTACAGTACATCTTGCTGAGGATTCTTAGCACTCCTGACACCTATTCACCAAGCCTCATTTAAACTACCATTAGCTAAGTTTTTTTACACTTAATACTAATATATATATATATATATATATATATATATATAAAGCAAAAAGGAAAGAGATGCACTCTCAGGTCTTTGTAAAAAAAACTCGATATTATTTAATAACAGGTAACATACATCTGATCGACGTTTCGACCTCTTCAGGGCTTCCTCAAGATCAATATACAAACATATGCAACACAAATATATAGGCAACATAGGAGGAGTTACTCACCAAACAAACAGTGCACACCGGTTTCCATTAGTCCGAACCCGGAAGTGTAAGTGAAGCGTCATGTGACGCGTGTCATGTGACGTATGGGCGTGGCCATTACCATGATGTGGTTGCTAGGAAACGGGTAAACTAAACCCGAGCAAATATGTAGTGAACATGAAACAGCTCGGATTAGGCAGAGAATTATCTGTGCAATGGAGTGAAAGGGCATAAAGCCCTGTGAAATATACAGAACTATAATACCTACCAAGTTGCATGATATAAACGCAATACAGTGATCACCACTAATAGTGAGGACTCAAAGGTCCATTTCTACGAAAAAAGACTATATTAATATTGATCCAGTATCTAAGATACACCAATTAAAGTGACCATATGTATGTGAATCCGAAGTAGTGTAAACATGCACCCGGTAAAAACAATACAAAAAAAACAAATGTATAATGCGTAACACATACAATTAAATCAAGCATAACATGGACACAAAGTATACAGAGTATTAAAATGAGAATACTATGTGGGAACTTTAATTAGAGAATCCTACAAAATAGATGAAGATTAGGACAAAGGCTTATAGCATCTGAGGTTACTAGTTGGTCTCCCATACAAGTACTAGCCAGGCCTGAGTCTGAATAGATTCTGAGATCTGGCGAGATCAAGCATTTTCAGACTACGATGGCCATAGGTGCTAGGCAAGAGAGTATGGACACTGGGTATTCAATGATAATCTATAGGTAGTGGACTAAAACCACATTCAAGACAGAACAGAAGAAAAAAAGGAACAAGGAAAAAAGGACTAATCCATATACTCTGTATATCATGTAAATACACGGAAATAAATACTTCAAATAACAACTGCAGAGTCTATAGTAACAAGAAAAGGAGTGTAGAGATGCCAGTTAGGCTAAATAATCACTGAAAGTGATTGGAATACAGCCATATGAGGTAATACTGAAAATCTATTGCAATATCAGTCACTGACCGTGTGAGGGAAAAATGTACAGAAATTGCATAAAGAAAAAATATATATATAGACAATACAGAAAAATGAATACAAGAAATAAAATAAAATAGAATTACAAAACTACACTGCCAAAATGGTATATGCCAGTGTCGGAGGACCTAATTGATCACTAGTCTAGAGAAATATCACCAAAAACAAAGAAAACGTAGGCAAGACATATTGTACACAATATACAGATACCCTATGGTGCAAAGATGTACAGGAAAAGAGGCTCAGGACGATGATCCTAGACTACCGGGATAAGAGGGATGTATAGTATCAGAGAAAAACTGAATAAACAATATTCTCATTTAATCCTCTGGGTGTTACTGTGTCCAGTTGGTATGTCCATTTTGCTTCCCGTTGAAGTAACATTCTTGATCTATCACCACCCCTCGGAGGAGGTGGGATATGATCAATCGCTATGAAGCGTAATGATGGTAGTCTGTGTGTTAAAGCCAAAAAATGTTTGGCTACTGGTTTGTCGCTGTAGTTATCCCGATAGACAGTGGTGATAGTTGACCGATGTCCACGTATCCTATCTCTTAGGGACCAACTAGTAACCTCAGATGCTATAAGCCTTTGTCCTAATCTTCATCTATTTTGTAGGATTCTCTAATTAAAGTTCCCACATAGTATTCTCATTTTAATACTCTGTATACTTTGTGTCCATGTTATGCTTGATTTAATTGTATGTGTTACGCATTATACATTTGTTTTTTTGTATTGTTTTTACCGGGTGCATGTTTACACTACTTCGGAGTCACATACATATGGTCACTTTAATTGGTGTATCTTAGATACTGGATCAATATTAATATAGTCTTTTTTCGTAGAAATGGACCTTTGAGTCCTCACTATTAGTGGTGATCACTATATTGCGTTTATATCATGCTACTTGGTAGGTATTATAGTTCTGTATATTTCACAGGGCTTTATGCCCTTTCACTCCATTGCACAGATAATTCTCTGCCTAATCCGAGCTGTTTCATGTTCACTACATATTTGCTCGGGTTTAGTTTACCCATTTCCTAGCAACCACATCATGGTAATGGCCACGCCCATACGTCACATGACACACGTCACATGACGCTTCACTTACACTTCCGGGTTCGGACTAATGGAAACCGGTGTGCACTGTTTGTTTGGTGAGTAACTCCTCCTATGTTGCCTATATATTTGGGTTGTATATGTTTGTATATTGATCTTGAGGAAGACCTGAAGAGGTCGAAACGTCGATCAGATGTATGTTACCTGTTATTAAATAATATCGAGTTTTTTTACAAAGACCTGAGAGTGCATCTCTTACCTTTTTGCTTTACATATCCAGCGTGGGATTGCACCAAGGCAGTCTTTTATTGATTCATTGAAAGGGTGAGTGCCACTATACTTGTATATATATATATATATAGGTGTTGTTTATGATAGGTTCCCCCATATTTGAAAGATCTAGATCAGTCTCTTATATTTTAGATTGTATACTTGGGATAAAAAATATATGCAGTATTTCACAAAAGTGAGTACACCCCTCACATTCTTGTAAATATTATATCTTTTCATGTGACAATACTGAAGAAATGACACTGCTACAATGTAAAGTAGTAAGTGTACAGCCTGTATAACAGTGTTAATTTGCTGTTCCCTCAAAATACCTCAACACACAGCCATTAATATCTAAACTGATTGCAACAATAGTGAGTACAGATAGCAGGACAGATTTCCAACATGATAACGACCCCAAACACACATCCAAGACGACCACTGCCTTGCTAAAGAAGGTGAAGGTAAAGGTGATGGACTGGCCAAGCATGTCTCCAGAGCTAAGCCCTATTGAGCATCTGTGGGGCATCCTCAAATGGAAGGTGGGGGAGCGCAAGATCTCTAACATCCACCAGCTCCGTGATGTCATCATGGAGGAGTGGAGGAGGACTCCAGTGGTAACCTGTGAAGCTCTGGTGAACTCCATGCCCATGAGGGTTGAGGCAGTGCTGGAAAATAAAAACACAAAATATTGACACTTTGGGCCCAATTTGGACATTTCCACTTAGGAGTGTACTCACTTTTGTTGCCAACGGTTTAGACATTAATGGCGGTGTGTTGAGTATTTTGAGGGGACAGCAAATTTACACTTTTATACAGGCTGCACACTTACTACTTTACATTATAGCAGAGTGTCATTTCTTCAATGTTGTCACGTGAAAAGATATAATAAAATATTTACAAAAATGTGAGGGGTGTACTCACTTTTGTGAGATACTGTATATAGTTCTTATAATTTTTATAATTTTTTACCATCTCATATCGAGTTGGCTGAATAACCCCTTGAAGTGACTACTTTCACATTACAACAAATTGGAGATGTACTTCAGTCTCATTTGAACTACTATTAGCAGAGTTTTCATATACATAATTCTAATTTATGTACAAATCAGAGGTGTCGCTTAGTATAGGTTCCCTTACATATGATAGACCTAGGTCAGTCTCCCATATCTCAGATTTCACACACCTTATACTTGGGATAAATATAAGCTCTTAATGTTATATATTTAATGAATGCTATTTTATCTGATACTGCATTTATCTTTAATATTATATATCCCCTACTGGTTACTCACTTTATCTAGTAAGATCTTTCCCTGTGTATATTGTATCTATGTTTGGCTAAAATATATTTGGAATACTCCATTTCTGTATTTTAATAATTACCCATCAGTGGCCCAGTTTTGATTCTATCTGACCAGAGTCGTAACTAGAAACCATGGGGCACCGGTGCAAAACTGCCATGCCCCTCCCTCCCCCCATACATCTACCCCTCGCCACCATACCACCCCATACGTCTACCCTCCCCTTCCCATACATTCCCCCCACCCTCCCAAAAAATGCAGACAAACAGATACACATGCAGACACACACATATACAGACACAGACACTCAAACACACACACACAAATACATACACACACACATACATACACACACACACACACACAGACAAACATACAGACTGACACAGAGATACAAACACACATACACACACACACACACACACATACATACACAGACACACAGAAAGACATACAGACACACAGACATACACACACATACATACATACATACATACAAACAAACATACATACACACATACAGAAAACATGCATTCAGACACACATACACAAACACACACATATACAAAATGCTTTAGTCACCCTTCTGTTTCCTACCTTATAGGTGCAGAAGGGTAACTTTCCCTGGGGTCCAGTGGTGGCTCAGCCTCCTGCTCGGCTCCCGGTGTAAGCTGGGAGAAGTGACCTGGGAAGTCACTTCCTCCCAGCTGTGATGTAATCTCAGGGGGCCCGTTTGCACTGTTAAAGCGCCACAGCGCTGACCGGGCCCCCGGGAAATTAATTTATCAGGTTGCCCTAAAAGCATGGGCCACCTGATGGACCCCTTAACATGCGTCCCCAGCAGTTCTACTGCGTGGCTGGAGCCACAACACATGGCAGCATGCACCGTGGTCACAGGGGTCCACAGGGCGGCCGGGCCCCCTGGAGTGGCGAGCCTGGTCGCAGCTGCAACCGCGGTACTTCCACCACTGTACGTGACCTAGCCCATAGTGTTATACCTTTGTCTGCTTACCCGTTGGCAGCACCATGCATGGTCAGGGTAACATTACATTAATCTTTCAAAGGCCTAGATCAATTTACTATGGTCAGGAAGCATACCTATCTTAATGTTTGCTTCTGGTAAAAAATATAACATTAGGTTGCTAAGTAAATCTTTAAAAGTAAATTATGTTGTACCTTTACAAATATAGTAAAAATTACTTTCTTAAAATCAGAATTATTCACCATAAAATGTATATTCCTACTGAAAAGAAATGTTTAGTAATTGCAGTATAGTGATAGGTACATTGACTGTATTCCAAGGTAGGAGAAAATGTATCTCAGCTCTGAATTTGTTAAAATGTCTTCTTTAATATTTTCCAGCATGCTGACTATTTATCAGAACATACCATTTATCAAAACATGTAATCAACAGGTAAGGGGACAACTTAATGACCACTAAAGTCACCCAGACCATTTCACCTTAATTAAGTTGTCTGGGTGACTTTAGTGGTCCTGTATGTTTCATACTTCAGTGTCAAACATTGCTATTTTGAATAAAGGGCAATGTTTACACAGGTACACAGGTTGCACAGGTATGCGTTCCTAAAACGTTCCTTTAAGCATGTCCCGTTATAGGTATAAGAGGTGACTGCATGCCTGTATCTGCGGCATAGAAGAATACATTGAGAGGAAGGAAAATAAGAGTTTTTGTCACTTCTAATGATCTCCTAGGTACATTCTACTTGAGGAGATGTAATTATTCAATAGAATATGTGGGTGGAGGGTTAGAATGATTGGTGTAAAATGGAGTGCATGAGGCTCTTCGCCTGTCAGGATTACTGTTTGATCCAGCACGTAGAACTGTACAGCACGGATGACAAATAAGTAACGTATTACCGGTCCTTAGAATGGCCGGATTTTACTTACAAAGAATAGTCAAAAATACTAGCCGAGGTCAGGGAACACAGAAAGGGACACAGTGATGAGGAAAGCCAGGAGTCAGGATACCAGAATATAGAGAAGTCAATAAACAAAGCCAAAGTCAAAAACCAGGTAGAAAACTATAAACAGGAACGCGCTCTCGGACAACCACAAGGGAAACCACGACAGGGCACTGAGCAGGCTGAGAACTGGGCCTAAATACCCCTCCTTTCTTTCTGATAGGCTGTAACCAGCCTTTGACCCCAAAGTCAGTTACCAGGTTTCATTTGCATAATTGCTGCTCAGCATTAACCCTTCTGTGGATTAGGTTGCTGCTCGGCACAACTTTTCCTGTGTGGACAGTAAATGTCATTAACCACTTTTCTATAAGCGGATGAATACATGAGACCAGGTTTCATTTGCACAATTACTGCTCAGCATTAAACCTTCTGTGGATTAGGTTGCTGCTCGGCACAACTTTTCCTGTGTGGACAGTAAATGTCATTAACCACATTTCTATAAGCGGATGAATACGTGACATCGCCATCCTGCTATACCAAAGATTACAATATCTCCTCGCTGTAGAATTGAGTCAAATATATTTTAACTTTTATAAGGAAGCTTCATCCCAGTCTAATTTAAATGCATGAGCTAATTTAATCTGTCATAGAACTAAGGTGGGTTTTGATATGAAATCTAGCTATGACAAATTGTCTTCTTGACAACTGCCAGGACCATTTGCAAAAATCTGGGAAGTCTTAGGGTAGTTTTAAAAGGCTTGTTGTTTGCTGCACTTTACACAATTCATCTTAAACTATTGCCAAGCATTAAAAAGCTATGGTAGGCTTAGACAAACACACACTATCAAGTAAGTACCTAAATCATAAGAAACAAGTATGAGAATGCAGAGTCTCATTAAAACTGTAGGCAAGCATACCGTTGCTGTCTTCTCCACCCAGCCAACGCGTATAGATTTCAAGTGAAGGTGACTACTTCCTACTCATTTCAGGACTGGAGTGAAATGTATAGTTAAACTGAGCAGTTGCATAGCTGTTTGGTAATCAACAATTTCATGGGTTAAAAGATGCCATACTTGTTTATCAACTAAAATTCCAAAAGTGTATGGTGGTCATCAGGGGTTGCCCAGTTCCCTGTTCTAGAATACCCGGTGTTAAACAAAAAAAGGGAGTTCCAGTCTTTTGGTCCCCACTCCCATATAATAAAAGTAATGGGATACCCAGTAACCTGGACAATTTAACTGAACAAATCAAGGAATGCTTTGTCTACTGGTCCAAATTCCTCCCATACTAAACAAATGAGGAATGTTCTGACCCACTGCCTATCCGTTTATGACATGATCAGGAAATGCAAGAACTAATTCCAAAGTAAACAAAGAAAACACATAAATGTCCAGTAGACATAAAGCCCAATTGACACAAAAAGATCCCTTTATGGATATAGATACAAATAATAATGTACAATTTTATTTATAATACATCAGGACATAAAGATACAACTTGAACCCATTAAAAAGAGCCATAAAAGAAGCTCTGCAGATGTGTGGGAGGAGAAGATATGTACTGGACTAGCCGAGAGTTGGCTGAAAGGCATAGGAGCAGGAGTAGGTAGAGCAATACGTCAGTACCTGGGAAAAACACAGCATCAAATGCATATAACCATTTGTATGACCAAGATGGTGGTTAAACGAGGAAAAAATAAAAATACCCCTAGTAGGCTACACCATCAAAATGCAAGGTCAATAAAAATAAAATGCAAAAATAGAGACAACATATCCGATAGGTATAAAACATGCTTTCATTGTGTAACCATGTGTCAAAAAACAGTGGACTGTTACAGATAATTGTCTGTTAGTTGCACATGAGAAAAAGAAAAGAAAACATGCAACAACCTTCTTGCAACTAACTTAATAGTAGTTCGACTTCATGGTCACTGACTAAAATAATTATGCAAAAAGAAGGTCTGATGCCAAAAGGAGACAATAAATCTCAACCTTGTGCCTCCAAAGATCTCGCAGTCCTCCCCTAATACAGCTGCCAAATCCCTCCACAGTCGTCCCTAATAGAGAATTTCATAGCTTAGTGATTCCCGGTAATGGTCTGTATAATTCCAAAGTAAATAGCATTTGAAAGTGCTAAAGTTAGATTTACAAAATGGTATATATCAACATCATCAGTCAATTTTTTTTTAGAACTCTGTTTAACTAACAAAACTGAGAATGGTTACATAAACTCTGTTTTTGGCTTGATCGTCTCAAGATTCAGAAATAGTTTTCATATTACCATATATATTTTGATGCTCTAATTCTTTTTTCATGATTTAAAACTATATCTAGAAATATTAGGGCACTCTATATCTGCAGAGATCAGAATGTATTCCCACTGCCCCGATGCGCGATTCGCCTGTGAAAAGCAAATCTGGGCAGTTTTGCTTATACTTGCATCTAACCTAACAGTACTACCAGGCAGTTTAGGCATTGCTTTGACAGCTTACTATATTAATTTTGTTTATTTTTCTTTTCATGGCTGTTCTAGCAGCTATTCGGTATTGTAAGCAGCATTACTTATTTTTTTGTCTATGAAGGCCACTAGGCAATATGGGGGATTCCTGTACAGCTCACTCCTTTAAAAGCAATAGCCTCTCCTGCTACATTATTTTGACGACTATCGTTATTACCATCTGATGTTTAATCATTACTTAGGCATAGCTCTTTTTAATGTCTGGGGGAGGTTCTATCTACAAATCAGCCAAGATAGGGAGAGCTTTTGATGGGGTAAGGGGTACTCTCAAAGGCACGATAGGGTGAGATACTCGCTATCTGGCACATTCCCCTCATTTTGTACCCACAAACCTTTTCATAGACTGTCAATATCACAGACTGTATTATTCGTGATACAGTGACCAGGCTGTCAATAGCAACTGTGCCATCACTCCTACATCTGCTCTGCTTATGATGTCTGTGTCACGGTTCTCACCATGACATCCAGACGGCCTGACGTGGTTGCCCCAGAAGTGCCCAACAGACGATTTGAACCTGAGTACTTTGCTGTCCTGGGCCTGTTATCTTCCTTTGAGCCACAGCAGTTGTGGTCATTGCAAGTACTTCACCTGACTTAGATCAGTCATCAGCAGGGTATATGAACACAGCCTTGCTCTGGGAACTTTATCAAGTTGTGTTCCAGTCTCTTGAACTTTTTTTACTCCATATTGACCCCTTGGCTTCTGTCTTCGTTTATCCTGGTCTCTGGCATCCCTTGACTTCGGCTACACTTCGTTAATCCTGACCTCTTGCATCCTTCAAATTCAGCTATCTCTTGACTATCCTGCTGTTTGTGTCCTTGTCGGTACTGCATTGGAATCCCCTTTCATGCACAGCCTCAGTGCACAGATTCACAGTCCATATGACTTCTTATCTGGTCACCTTGGACTGTGTCTATCTGCAAGGGTGAGCATTCATATCTGCGCTACGGACTCCCATTTCAGGTAAGAACCCTGACAGTCTACCACATTACATCTAACTTAATACTCTAACAGTTTAATCAGTTTAACCTCTGTTCACTTGAAACAGTTTCAGATCAGTCGGCAACATTTAATACTGTCTCTAGCATACAGCGAAGATCAGGGAGAGTACTCAGCTTTCACACAGAACATAGGGCAATTATTAGGGGAGATATTGCTATATTCACCACCATCACCCAATGAGTATTCAAGATTAGACTCCATATTAGCCCACAGCAGCACCCCACTGCTATGATTTAAATGCCTAAGCAACCCATTGACATGGTAACAATCTGTTATGGATAGTCTAACAGTACTTATGTTTGTTACAATCTGTAGGACTAGCTATCAAGCAGTCCACTTTGAGTTGCTAGCAATAAGCGTGCATTTAATTTTTCTTTTTTCTTTTTACTGCACCATCCAAAGGGGAGATTTGACACTTGCACCGTTATTGTGGAGCTCTCGTATCTTTACAATAGCGCTCTTAAGTGTCAACTAACATTCTTTCTGGTAGGACTGGTTACTAAGAAGCCCACCTCAAATTGCTAGTAAAAAGTGTGCATCAATTTGTACTTTTTATTGCCCCATCCTAATGGTGGTCTGACACTCGTACCAATATTGTGGGGGTCTCGTATTTTCAAGAGGGCGCTCCAAAGTGTCAGCCAAAATTTTTTGTTTTTTTTTCTATATATATATACTATTGTATCTTGGTTTGTGG
This sequence comes from Pelobates cultripes, assembly GCA_933207985.1. Classification (NCBI taxonomy): domain Eukaryota; kingdom Metazoa; phylum Chordata; class Amphibia; order Anura; family Pelobatidae; genus Pelobates; species Pelobates cultripes. Next base: position 47,342,120 of record OW240919.1, read on the forward strand.
CTAGTCTTGTTTGTTTTAGTCCACCAGTTGGACTTTTTATTTGACTTATCAAATGTTAATTTTTAATAGGAGATAGGTTCCAGTACTGTATTATATTCCAGCCACATCTGTTTTTAGTTTCACCCTCCTTGTCTTCCCCTTTTTGATCAGTCATACCGGGGTTAACCCCCATATTGGAGGTGTGGTAACTTAGGCTCCTACGCCTCTCGTCTCGTCTCTTCTCTTTTCTTTCATCAATTACAACATTATACAGTGTCTTGCCAAATAGACATCACAGAACAATCATAAACCAATTTGCTATTAACTGGTGATCAGACATTTTTGCAAAACAAATGCAAATTTCTGCATAACCAACACTCAATATATGTTATAGTTGATGTAAAGTGGGCAGGAGAATTTGCATTTCGGGAATGACGAAGTATTGACAAGGCAATTGCAAAATTTAGGCAAATATAGTCAAACTAAAAAAATAGCTAAGTTGGTGAATGTTTCTAATGTGTCTGCTTTGATGTAAAATTTTACATTCCCTTGTGACTTCTCCACAAGTTACAGTTTAGTGAAGAAACCCCATTCAGTAAAAAAAATGCTTACCTCTGTTAACTAACAATCATTCCTTTCAATATTTTGATTATACATATTCCACAGTTTTGAGAACAATACTCTTTCAGTAAAAACAGCTCACTTCTATTAACTAATAATTCTTCCCTTTTCATCTTTTGATTATACTTAATGTGAGAATTAAATGTGAGATAATCTTATGGAAGCATTTGTCATTTTTTAACCATAATTCTCACCCTCGTTCCTTATTGACGGTAATCATCCTATACATTCTACACACATATATCAGGACTTATTTAATGAATAATAATATGTACATGGAAACGGCTGTTTCAATACTCCATGCCCAATCAATGCAGACAATGCCCCTCTGAACTATATCTTAACATCTTCCACATTCTACTGATAATCATACACTAATTACCCCAAATTGCTCTTTTTTTGTTATCTTTACATAACCAGTTCTGGGTGTTTTTACCCTCACAGTAACTGTACACGGTGTCTTGTTTTTTGAGCTGCCTCTCCAATGATAGCAGAGAATGGGTTTTAGTACACAGTTTTTTGCCTTGTTGCTATGGGAACCAACTGAGGTGAAGCGATGATTGCTACTTATGGTTTCTGCCTTGTATTGTTTTTGAATGCTCCATATTAATCACATCACAGGGATTAGGTATTGTCATAGGAAATAAAATGTAAGAAAGGAGCTTATTGTCATTTTTCATTGTTACTGCTTTCGTTGGGTCAGAGAAAATCCAGGCTTATTTGAAGTTGTCTTTCTACGTACAGCAATTTTATTGTAGCTATTACTCATGACAGTAGGTCTACTTTGTATTTTCCAACATAATTTACGTTCCCTGATAAAACGGTTATTATATTGATTATCTATCTTAATATGAAGCATTATTAGCTCTTTTTTCCCCCTTTAGATCTTGATAGTTTATTTTTCATATACGTCTGATAGTTTTAACATAATTTATGAAAAGAGAGATGGGTGCACTAAATTACGTTTTCCACTAGGAGGGAGCATTACATTAACTAAATAAAACAAACAGGGTTATTCACTAAAAAGAGAATTCAGAGTGAATTCAAATTGAATTTCAAATTTAAGGTTTTAAATAGGCAAACTGGGAAAATCTCAAAGTCAACCATACTTTCCATTCAGCGACTCTGGCCTTAAATTTAAAATTCACTTTTAATTCTCCCTTTAGTTAATAACCCTCCAAGTCAGTATCACATTAATGATCATCCACTTCTAGAGTGACACCCATCTGGGTTCAGTCAAGTCCCTGTACTCTCAAAACAAAATTTTAATCAACTTTATTTGGCGGTAAACAATGGAAAGACTGTAATTGTATATAACCTCTAAAGACTTACTTGTTTCATTGTTTAAATGTATTCTATGTGTGTCCTGACTACAAGTACATTATTTACTAGCGTGGGAATTACTGGCAATTAACAGTGAATTCAAAGTGGATTTCACTAGGTAGGCCAGAACAGCAAAATTAGAGAAATTCTCCATATTTTTTTTTTTTTAAGTTTGAAATTCACTTTGAAATTCCCAGCAGTTCTCACTTTAGATATTCAATTATGTATATGGGATTTGGAAGATTTCTAGATAGCAATCACGTGAGGCCCTAAATTGTCTGCAAATCAAAATGGCTGCCACCACATTTGATGAAAGTTAATATATCGTGCATGAAAAGTTTGTGTGATATTAACCAAGTTTCCTAACAAAGAAAATTTTAGACTGTGTTAACTAATTTGTAATTACATATTTTTTAATAATGTGCCTTTTAGGTGTTGTGTTGTGTTCTGTACGTACACCCTTAACGACTAGCAAAGAATACCCACAGGGTTATTCACGAAAGTGAGAATGCAGAGTGAATTCAAAGGCAAATGTAAGGCAAAAGTAGCCAGAGCGGAAGAATAGATGAGTTAGATAACTCATTTGAAAGCACAGCTTTGAATTTACTTTAAATTCTCACACTAGTGAATAACACTATTTGAATGTTTATCACAGGGGCATAGAGCAGGAATAGCTGTGCTTGGCATCATAGGATATATTTCCCATAATTCCCATCCAACCCTTTTCCATTGTTGACATATAATTTAATGTAATGTACAACCATATCCCTCCATTGCTGTCCAGTCAGCTTCTATCTCTCTAACTTCCCATCACGACTACATTAGTATGAAAGTCAATGGCTACTTTAAATGAATGGAGCATATGGTTCCTGACAGAAATTTGATTAAATACAAGCTTTCCTCCTAGAAAAGAAAGAATGCAAAATGTGTACACACTCACCAGAAAACAATTAACTCACGATGTCTATAGTAAATGTAATATTTTGAAAGACATATTTTTGTGGGCATCTGCCAAGATTTCAGTGCAAATGTTCAATATGGAAAGTGTATTATCTTATTTGCTAAAGTACTTATTGTAGGTTAAATAATAATACCAGACTTATTGTGCAAGAAAACAAGAAACCACTGCAGTAGATGTTTATCACACTGGAAGCATGTAAACTGCAATATTTATTCACTTAACTCTGAATAGTAGTTTATTGATATGTGAATAACACAATTTAGGCCTCAGACACACTTGCACCGTTTAGAATTATGATCAGCTGGACATATGAGCAGTACTTTCATTAAATACCAATGTGTATAGTCTAGGTTATTTACCAAACTGGGCATTCTGAAAATACAATAAAATAAAAAAAAACTGAAATAAAAAGGTTGAGCCACAAAAATGTACAATTAGAAAAACAGAATATTCTGAAGATACACCAGGGAATTCAACATTTTAGGCTAATATACCTGAACTGGAAAATGTAGTCCAATTAGGTCAGTAGGGATTTTGAGATCAGTATAACTAAAACTTGAAGTCAATAAGTACATAGTTTGGGAATGGATGGAAAAATTTGCAACCTGCAGTTTTTCTGAGTTTGACCATACTGAGTTCTTATGACTTTTTGATCATACTGAGTACATATGACTTTTGGTAAAGTTCAACAAATATAGATTTTTAAAATCACAAGTATTGCTTTTCAAGGACTTCAACGTTGCACTTCACTATGAGTTGATGAAAGTTTTTGGGACTCTACTACCAGTAGTCTTAAACTCCAGAGATTTCCAAAGTCTCTATTTGAATGAAAATTTGCTTTGCTCACAGAAAAGAAACCGAGATAAATTAAAAAATGCTTGAGGGTTATGGGGTCATCCGGAGAATACTGAGGAGGATGCACAAAAGTCTACAGTAAATTAGTACACTTCATCCAGTACAATATACTAACCCTCTCACAACTGCTTGTATATTTTTGTTTTACATTGTTTTTTTGTTTTTTTTTTCTATCCATTATTTAAATGATTAAGGTATAGTCCTTTATGGTGCTAATTCTTGCTCCACAGAGGTTAGCAAACAAATTGATGTAACTTACAGTTTTTTACAGCTTTTCTGCACAGGAATGTCTAAAATGTTCTTGTGTCAGTCATATTTTAGAAATGCAGAAATACTTGTGGATACATCTATCCCTTAGTTGCATTTCAAGTGTATGGTTGTACATTTTGAACACTTGGTACATTCATGTCCATTCAAAAGCTATCTTGCTAGATTATCATATTGATAAATGTTATGAATGATGTCTGGCTTTGTGCCTCTGTATGCTCTCATCGCTAGATTAGCTTCAAATTTCAGTAAATAACCCCATCTACGTCCACATACTGACAGCTTCTGGTGGTATCAGAGTTCTCTCTCACACCGTTGAATTTGTTCAGTGTTTTTTGTCCTAAAAGTGGAAGGCCTACCATTCAGAGTCGGTAATAAAAGAAAGCACTGAAGTGACTAAACACAATTTATCAAAACAACGGAGCACAAAAGTAAGTTGACCTCGGCTCCTGATCAAATTTTTATTCATTTGACTGAAAAGAATTGAATTCATTTAACAAATAGGTTTCTTCAATCTTACAAAAAAAAAATATAGGGACTGAGCACTAATATAATAATTCAGCTGTACTTTGTATATTTTGTTCGCAAAAGTGTGCTATTGATTTAAATTTCAAGAGAGTGCAACAAATAGAACTGCTGCAAATCAATTTACTGTGCAATTCCTAGCCAAAATGTGTATCACTATGCTGATTGTTCCCCCAGCTTCAATAAAAATCTAAACATCATATTTTAAATTGATATGTGCATCAATATACAGTACAGTAACTGGCAAATTGGATGTTAAAATGTTAACTGCTGAAATGGAATACCTGCCTTTGTTCATGGTGTGCTATTACAGCAAACCTGCATGATGAAAATAATATTTTATACGCGGAACAGGCTAATGTAGAATAGGAACTATGAATGTTTCACACTGCATATATGGCTACAACTCATTTTAATATGAGTGCAGCTTCCAGTAGATGCATTCCTGAATATATTATGGCATTGGCTGCTCCTATAAAGAACTTCATATGTACTGAGATATATACAGTGAATTATAGCAGCATCAATTTGTTCATGAAAGCATTGAAATGTTAATGTTGACTTCATCATAGATGCACATCTGCTACCTGTCTTGTTATGATTTAAAACTCTTCAGTGCTTATCAGATCATATAAATTGATATGCTTGTCATTCCCACTGTATACTTGCGATCCTGTGAAACTTGCTTTACAATTTAAATACATTGAATTTGTCATGGATGCTTGAATCTGCAAATGGGCGGACATTAAAATCGGCTTTCCAAGGAAAGGTAGCACTTTCTTTACATTGTATTGAAATCCTCAGATCTAAAAGCAATTACTCTATATCAGGTGCAATATGTCTGCTAGGGACTTGTGGTTGGATAATACATTCGCATTCCCCAGTCCCACTAGAAATGTCATGATTTAATTTATTACACTTGATGCATGGTTTGCGGATAGAACTCGGACATTCTTAATGGAAATTTCTTGACATAAATCTGATATCAAAATTTCAATATTTAGATATAATGTGTAATTATGTAACATGTTTATGTAGTGAACATATGGGGAATCAGAGAAATGATCTTGAAATGCATATAATTTACTATTACAGGCCTTTTTCCCCAATTTTTTTTTTTGTTAGGGGCCAGATGGTAAATATAGAGATAAAAAGTAATAATAAATAATTTTATTCTGTCCAATAAAAAAACATTAGAGCAGCACTACAAGGATATTCTGTGTGTACTTAGTGCTACAATAGTGATTTATTTGAAGGACATAGAAAGGTACAGTAAGCGTTTCGGGGTTTAACCCTTCATCAGTGCAGTGGATATGGAAAATACCATGCACAGCGTACAACACACCTAAAATGAAGTAAATAGTTATATGTGAAATAAGCAATACATATATACAAATACACTGGAGTAGTGTATAAAAAGCAAATATATCAGGCTCTCATAGACATAACCATATTTGCAGTACAATATTATCAGGATAAATTAATAATTAAATTAGAGGAGGTGCCCACACCTTGCAGTGTGCATCAACAGCTACTAAAGGGGATGTGTATAACAGGGACCAGTGCCACTCTTGCTTCTCTTTGAGACCATGAGGTGACACTGTATTGAGTCTTCACATCCACTTAATCTCTCTTTGAAATAAAATCCTTTCCCTATTACTACCCATGCTGAGTGGTGGAACCATGTCCAGAATTTGGTAATGAAGTTTAGAAACGTTATGGCTCATCTCCTAAAAGTGCCTTGCCGCTGATAGGTCTGAGCTAGTGTTGCTAGATGTTTCATGTTCAGATATATTTTCTTTGAAAGGAAGAATTGTTATGCCTGCTCAACCTAGTCTGTAAGGACACTTGACGAGACACTCCACTAAATCTGATTGACATGTAAAAAAACCTTTTAATTTTAATTTGTTCACAAGTCTGTGTGATTACGGGTTTTCTCCTTTGATACTACCACTGCAGTGTCTACAATTAGAGGGACTCTCCAGTGCCAGGAAAACATAACAGACTTCCTGGCACTCCAGGAACCTGCAGTGCCCCTCACCCTCCCACCCTCCATCCCATGTTGCTGAAGAGGTTAAAATCCCTTCAGTGACTTACTGTAAACCAGCGCCGGTGTCCCTAGGCGCTGGGTCAGGCTCCACCCATGCTTCTCCCCCGCCGAAATCAGTCGGCAATGGAGACCTAATGCGCATGCGTTGCAGTGGTCGCGCACATTAGACCTCCCCATAGGAAAGCATTATTCAATGCTTTCCTATGGGGATTCCGGCAACGCTGGAGGTACTCATACATAGCGTGAGGATGTCCAGCGTAGTTTAAAACACTTTTTGTGTTCTTAGAACACTGAAGTCCCTCTAGTGGCTGTCTAATAGACAGCCACTAGAGGAGGACTTAACCCTGCAAGGTAATTATTGCAGTTTATAAAAACTTCAATAATTATACTTGCAGGGTTAAGTGTGTTGAGAGTTGGCACCCAGACCACTCTAACGGGCAGAAGTGGTCTGGGTGCCTGGAGTGTCCCTTTAAGTCAGGGATGTGTACCATCTGAGAAATAGTGTCAACTTTTACTACCATAGCTCTGATATTCCTTTCATATTTGCTAGGATGCACATACTGAGACTGAGCTGTCGAATACTGAGACTGAGCTGTCGAATACTGAGACTGAGCTGTCGAAGTTGTATCTCGAGCCCCAGGCAGTATCTTTAGTCAGCCTACAACGAGAGTTCCAGATTGGCTAATGTTAAATCTGTGCATAGTTTGCATCCATTGTCAGATTCATTCTTTCCCTCCATCACTTCTTAATTATAATCGGTCACTCCTCAGGTCGACATCATCATGTTCCCTAACCTTGACAGATCTATGCATCTTCTTCTTGCCATTACTTTTCTCTTAATGTACATTGCTAACATGTTATTGCTCTGTACCCCTTCACTGTTACGTCTTCTGATTGTTGTGTCTCGACTTCTTTTTTACACATTTGGACCACTCAAAGTTTTACTCCAACCAAATACAATATTTTATTAAAACACATCCCCCACCCCCTTAAACAGAAAAAAAGAAACACAATGAAAAGTCATATATGTTCCAACATGGAGGACAAGTCCTCCCCTGCAGTGAGGGAGAGTGACATCGCCAGAGAAGGATAAGGAAGAAAAGAGGTTAACACAGTGAGGAAGTTTAAGCATGCGTGGGATAGGCATAAGGCTATCCTAGATATAAGATAATGCCAGGGACAAATTAAATGTATTTTGAAATATTGGGCAGACTAGATGGGCCAAATGGTTCTTATCTGCCGTCACATTCTATGTTTCTTAATTGGCCTGGGCATGGAATCACAGTAAGCTTATTTTCCTTAATGAGGAGAGTACATGCCACCATGGCTTGCTTCATACAAAAACAATGTTAAAACATTGTTTTTAAATGGTCCTAATGTGTAAAAGGATAAGGGGAGACACAATTCTCAAAGAAGAAGAATCAGTAAGGGAGTACTTAACAATAACAGGTTAGTAATGAACATTAGGAGAACAGTAATGGCTTGATGAAGAAAAGTGTTACTGTCAGTTGGGAAGCATCCTGATATGAAAGTGGGGAGTGACAGAATAATAAATATGGAGTGGTGGTGGCGGGAAAGAATAAGTGTTTATAAACATGTTGAAAATTCACAGAACGCTGAAGAATAGACACAATAATCTAGATAGCTTGTTTTATATTACTTTGGAATAAAATTAGAAACAAAATCTACAGCATTGAATGGAGACTTTGGAAGCAAACTTTTTTTTTCATCATGCCTGACAAATTTACAGATGTGCAGTTGGAAGATCTCTTCACCTTGACACATCATGACAGGGGTAAAAGAGAGTTTGATGTGTGTGATTCATGTAGAGGTTCAGTGTCAGTTTTCTCACTGCACAATGGTGCCCTGTTTTTGTCATTAATAGACTGGTCTTAAACCGAGATGGGTGGTCAAGAGGGGACGGTGAAGCAATTCCCCTAGTTCAGAGGTGTGCCCAACAACACAATCTGATCAACTTTATAGTATGTTTATTAACATCCATCACATACTCTTCAAAGTTTTTATTTCTTTATTTTGGTTTGTATAATTGTTTATAAGTGTTTGCTTGCTGGTTTAAAAAAAATAAAAACATTTGTCAACTGATGCATGTCCCTTTAAGTGCAGACATGTTATTAAAACAGTGCAAACATTCCCGCATATGGACCATATGCATCCATTTAAACAAACATGGTCAATACATCAGTTATCCGGTTACTCCCCGACCATGAGTTTCGTCATCCAAAGCCAAGTTCATACTGCAGCAAAAATATAGTCAAAAAGCTATTTGAATACACAGGATTCAATAACACTTTATCACATCATCATTCCTTATGACTTTTGCCTTTTTTCTAGTAGAACTCACCTCAGCATTTTAGCTGTTTCAGAATTAAGTCTTCTATGTAGCCATTCTTTAGGGTGGTGACGACACTAAGAAAATGCACTCAATCTTAAAATGTGCACAGGCTCCATTGGTTTTTCATTGGTTACTTTATTTTGTTAATTTATTTTCTGTAGCAAATTATTTGTTTACCTTTTGTTTATGTCTTTGTATTCCCTACACTAAAACATATAAATCTTAATACAAAATTAAATTTGAAAGAAAAAAAAAATGTGCACAGGACATTTAAGTGAATTATGCATTGATATACATCAAAGTACACATTTGTCAAAAATGATAAAATACATTTTATGAAGATTGCATAATTTAATTAGAAACAACATTCAATTAAGTAGACCATTAAGAAGACACTATGAGAAATCATATAATATTTCTGAAGATATAAAACTGAGGACAATGTGTACATGGTATGTAGATCCCTGTGAATAATAGTGCTTATTATAGCCTGGTTACCTGAAACAAATATAAGCTTTGTTTAAAAAAAAATACAAAATATAGTGCTTATTATAACCTGGTTGTTTAAAATAAATTTAACTTTTGTTTAATCAATGGTTTATTTTCCCAACGTGTTTGAATAAATGAGAAGTAAATGATGTGACACTGTGGATGTATTGTTATTACTGTTGTAAATTTATAAAACACCAATATATTCTGCAGAAGTGTATGGTTGTCAAATGCACAGCACAAATAAATGGTAATAATAGAAATTGGAAAGGTTGACTGAGCATCATGGGAAATTAAGCTCATAAACATCAGGAATGCCAGACCACCAGGTTTACCACCACTGCCTGACAAAAAACACTTTGTATTTGCTCTATCAAACAGATATTCGTTGTAGTCCAGTAGCAACCAAGCATTTGTTGGAAGAAGCAGTCATGTCTTTGTGAGTGGTATTCTTTTGGGGTCTATTTTTAGTTTACCAGCTGAGGATTTAAATCTATGAAGACAGTGTTACTCGCTTCAGGGAGAATCGTCTAGAATTCAAAGTGAATTTCAAATTTAAGACCAAACTAGAAGCATAGTTGACCTGGAGAATTTATCCAGTTCAGCTATTTTAGCCTTACATTTAGAACAAACTTTGAATTCCCAGGACTTCTAACTTTAGTGCATAACCCCTTTAATACGCAGCTTGACTTTTGACCATCACTCAAAAATCTTCCTCTCTCAAGTCTTATAGATTTAATAATTAACCATTTATAATTTCCACCGTGTCTCTGGAACTATCAATCTTAAATGTAATCAAACTTCTAGAGGTTTAATTAAACATGAATAAATATTTAATAAAGGAACAATAGCTGCATGGGGTATGAATTACATTTGAAGATGGCTCTGATAAATTATAAATATTCAAATGCTTTTTTTTTTTTTTGGTGCTAATGATTTATATTCACGAATGTTGGGAAGATATTAAGATGAACAAACTTATTAATAAGCTGTTAAAATGTGCAAATTCCATTTACATTAATTTTACATTTTTATACATCGAAGTACAAATTTGTCCACAGTAATAGTATAATTTTCTAAGTATAAGTGAAATTACACAGTTTACTTGCCAACAGCGTGCAATTAAATAGACTATTTAAAAAATGCTAAATGAAGTAATATAATATTTCTTAAGAGAGAACAAACACAAAGAAAATTAACTAACGTGCATATTGTATATTCCTTCCCTCAGAAATAAATAATTAACTGAAAGGGAGAGTGTATGAAGATACACAGAAAAACCGAGAACAGAAATGAAAAAATGAACTATTATATTTAGCGCACCTTAATTATATACCATGGTGGGGTAAACTAAGAATTCTAAGAGTAGATATTCTAACATTAAATCCTAACAAATTTAAACCTATTTAGTTTAGAAAAACGTCGCCTGAGAGGGGATATGATAACATTATACAAATATATTCGTGGCCAATACAAACCATTGTGTGGAAATCTATTCACAAACCGGACTTTACATAGGACACGAGGCCATGAGTTTAGACTGGAAGAAAGAAGATTTCGTCTAAGGCAAAGGAAAGGTTTTTTTACTGTAAGAACAATCAGGATGTGGAATTCTCTGCCTGAGTAAGTGGTTTTATCAGAGTCCATACAGATGTTCAAACGGCTACTAGATGCATACTTGCAAGAACAGAATATTCAAGGATATAATCTTTCAATGTAGGGTAATAACTGCTTGATCCAAGGATAAATCTGACTGCCATTTTAGGGGTCAAGAAGGAATTTTTTTCCTAGTTTGTTGCAAAATTGTGCTTCAAACTGGTTTTTTTTTTTGCCTTCTTTTGGATCAACAGCAAAAAACAAATGTGAGGTAGGCTGAACTTGATGGACGCAAGTCTCTTTTCAGCTATGTAACTATGTAACTATGTAACTATGTAAAAGAACATTTTTAGCTTTCTACTTAAGACATGCTGATATCAATGGAAGGCATCACAGATCATTCTGGGGGAACCATATATATCACTTACATTATTATTTACTAAACTGTGAATTGACGGGAATTCAATGGAAATTCAAAGAAATTTTTAATTTTTGGCCAAAATAGTCAAACTAAAAATAATTAATTACTTTGAGAATTTTTTGAAATCTACTAATCCAGCAAGTTTGATTGGAACTACAAATTTCCAGTGCACCTTTTATTTACTGGCTGAAACTTCAAGGATATACATAAACTACAACTGTGCAACAATTTCTAAGGCATGATAATTAGTTTTGCACTTAAATCTCTTAACCTGGAGTGTGATGCAGCACAAAGAAAAGACCAACAAAGTGGAGTTAACAGAAGGATAAGACAAACAAAATATTAGAACTGAACTTAAATGGGGTAAGAGGATATTGGGATAGTCCATCTCCTAATGTAAATCTCAAGCGGGTGGATCATGTGTACTAACTATGTGGGTTTGGGTTCTGTTCATACCTGTCTCTTACATACGCCCTCCAGGTTTGCCAACAACTTGTATCAAATTTGTCGCTAGATCCTAACAGTCTATAAATTTTTTTTATATATATTGCGATTTATATACTGCCAACAGATTCCATAGCGCTTTACAATATTATTAGAGGGGGGGGGATTTGACTATAAATAGGACAATTACAAGAAAACTTACAGAAACGAAGGGTTGAAGAGGGCCCTGCACAAATGAGTTTACAGTCTATAGGAGGTGGGGTATAAAACACATTCGGACAGGGAATAGAAGTCAAATTAGGTGGGAGTGGAGCAGAGCTGGAGGAGAGAGTAGAGTGCTGCCCTTTAGGAGCGAGCAAGAGACAGGTATGAGAGGTAGAGGTTAGTCTGGGAGGCCATAGGCTTTCCTAAAGAAAAGAGTTTTAAGGCACTTCTTAAATGATTGAAGACTAGGGGAGAGTCTGATGGCGGAAGGCAGGCTATTCCATAGGACGGGAGCAACCCGCGAAAAGTCCTGCAAGCGTGAGTTGGCTGTACGGGTACGAGCAGCGGACAGAAGAAGGTCACGGGCAGAGCGGAGGGACCGGGCAGGGGCATACCTATGGATCTGTGAGGAGTTATAAGAGGGGCTAAGATTTATTCAGTGCTTTATAGGTATGGGTTAGCACTTTGAATTGGCTCCTATAGTATACAGGAAGCCAATGTAAGGACTGACAGAGGGGTATATATAAATAAAAAAAATTGTATGTGCTAAGACCTAGTATTGTGTGCCTACTGGAAATTGCTAATTTAAGGCCAGAGTAGCTCAACTGAAAACATATCTGACTTAGAGAGTTTCTCCAATTCAGATTAGAAATTCATTTTGAATTCACATTGATTTCTCACTTTTGTGAATAACCCTGTAAGTGTGTGTTGCATCATGCTGCCAGATCATCCCTGGTTTCCAGGAACTACTCCATTATTATTTTGTCCTATATCCTCAAGTCTTCTTTTTTAAATTGGATTTTTCTGTGCCAACGATTGTAATAATTCCATATATTAGCATAATGTATCATGTCAGTGTAGGAAGAGTCCAACTGATTTACCTAAACAATTCCCTGCATGCTAAGTAATAAACCTGAATACTTTACTATATACTAATACATATTTATATGTTTTAACCCTTTCAGTGCCAGTGTTTGCAATGTGCTGGTCATATTTCTAGCAGTCCAAGTGTTAAATCAATTAAAGTCACTTTTAGTAATTGGCAGCGATTTTACTATTTCATATGGGTAACATATATCAGGATGTGGGGTTTCCAGAGAGAGGGTGAAGTCAAATTGTGTTGGTGCAGTCTGGCACCCCACCATGATAAAACTTCACCAGCCTCCACTGCAAATTATAATCTCTCAGAATAATAATGACCTCTTGTCATGACCCATCTGTTGGCTCTCACCAAATTAAATGTATTGTTGAAATTTGATTAGGCTTTGATTTATTTTAGCATATTACATATTTAGTGGAGTGAGGGAAGGCCCATTTATAAAGCCATTTTTAGCTTATGGTATGTTAAAAAAAACCTTCAGTCATGCATGTCCTTCTTATATCTTTTAATACATCTTGTATTTAAAATGTGCTATGAGCTTCTTTTGACCTTGTCCATACAAGTCTATGTCAGAAAATAGTACTTTTCTTACATATTTAGTAAGTGCGTGAGCTTTCACACCATCCTTCAGAAAGTACCCTCTAGCACAGCCACATAGTGCATGCAAATGAGAGTAAAAAAAACCATGTGAATGCAATTAGTAAATTGAGCTTGACAAATACACACAAACCTTCAATTTAATTAAGCAATTTGTGCTTCCAGTGTCCTTTGCTCACTCTTGATATATATGCACTTATCTTTTTAAGTTTGATCTTGACTCTGAACTTCTCTGGAAGCTGTTTAAGCACTAAGTATTGCAGTTAGCATGTTCATCTCCTATGTTAAAATTAATGTAGGACCCACCAATATTGGGATAATGGGACATAGCATTGGGCTTAACATGATATGTCCATACAGTATGACCAAATCCTAATATTTGGTTTTAAGGTGATTTAGGTAGCTTTGTAAATTTTAAGACTGCATTTTTTTGTGTGCATTGTGTCTTAATCTGTAGTTTTTATTTATTTTTGTCTTTAGAGCAGAACCACTGATGAGAAATGCATGTTTTGCGTGTGTGTCCAAATCCCCCTTTGTTCAGATTGTAAGATTAAGACAGACAGACAGACATCAGAATTAGGCATGATAGTTAAATAGGCTTTTTTTTTTCAGGTTTACTTATTGACGTCACCATGCAATATAATTGCAGTTTTTACTAGCCTGGTAGCTTTGGCATTGCATGTATATAAAATAATTCCCATAATACTTATCTAGCCTACTTTCTTTATTGTAAAGTTTAGTTATCACTGCTTTATAAAGTAAAAGCTTACAATTAAGTCATTCTAGAATAAAGCTAATTATACTTTACATCTTAAATAATAAGAAACGTTTAAAAAAAAAAACACAGCTTATTTAAATCTACATATATATTTTTATACACACCAATTTAAACATGCAGGTTTGTCTAGCTAAAAATAAAGTACTGATTTTGGAAAACTATTAAATGTAGATTATGGTTATGAACCACCTGGATTTTCAGGTGTCTTGTCTTGAGATTAATCATGGCATTTTACTTCAGAAAAATATCAAGCTGTTTAATGTAATAAAATGTAAAAAGAAATACATTTGTTCATCTCCATATGAGTCGTCAGAGCATAATATATTTTTCAGATTGCTAAAAAAAGGTATCTGTCTTTCTTACTTGTTAAACCTGTAGTCATAAACATTCAGTAGAGATATAATACAGAATCCTTATGGCTGTCTTACATCCGATTTGAATACGACAATTTTAAATTACAAAGAATTCTATGTATCTTTCAACCATTTGGCACATCATATTACCTCTGAATAGGTATATTATTAGATGCGTGACTTACCTTAATATATTTTTAAAGGAACACTCAGTGCACCATAACCTCTAAAGTTCACTACAGATTGCCCTGTGCCCTCACAATGTAAGTACTCAAGCAATTTAAGAAGCCCTCTATGCACTGCTCCCTGCTCTGTCTCTTGTGCTCTGGGCGAAAGGCTCCTGTCCATTAGTTATCCTGATGTATGTCCTGCAGTGTAAGGCCAGCTCATTATTATTATGTTGTTTATATAGAACCATCAAATTCCGCAGCGCTTTACAATGGGTGGACGAACAGACATATAGTTGTAACCAGACAGGTTGGACACACAGGAACAGAGGGGTTGAGGGCCCTGCTCAATGAGCTTACATGCTAGAAGGAGTGGGGTAAAATGACACAAAAAGGTAAGGATAGTATTAGACTAGTGACAGTTGCAGAACAGGAATCAGTCAGGAGCTATTAACAGTTTAATTGATACGCTTTTATGAAGAAGTGGGTTTTTAACGATTTTTTGAAGGAGTGGAGACTGGGTGAGCATCAAACGGAGGAGGGAAGTGAGTTCCACAGGGACGTTGCAGCCCTTGAGAAATCTTGAAGGCGAGCATCAGAGGTGGGAGTACGGACCGAAGATAGACGTAAGTCTTCAGCAGATCGTAAGGGCCTAGACGGGCCATACTTGTGTGTAAGGGAGGATAGATAGGTGGGATCAGCATTATGTAGAGATTTGAAAGCAAGAACCAGAATTTTAAATTGAGCTCCATATTTTATAGGAAGCCAATGTAGGGACTGACAGAAGGGTGAGGCATGGGAGGTGCGGGCGGACAGGAAGATGAACCTCGCTGCCTCATTCATTATGGACTGTAACGGCGCAAGTTGGGAGCACTGAGAAGCGGATTACATTAGGAAAGGCGAGAAAGGACAGTGGAATGGACCAACACCTTAGTCGCATCTGGCGTTAAGTAGGGGCGGATGCGCGCAATGTTTTTGAGATGGAAATGACAGGATTTGGCAATAGATTGAATATGAGGCTTGAAGGAGAGGTCGGAGTCAAAGAGAACACCTAGGCAGCGAGCCTGCGTGGTGGAGCTGATGGTAGCACCGTTGACTTGGAGGGAGGGAGACACAGGAGTAACAACACTTGAGGGATTAAAGACCAGAATTTCAGTTTTGGCTGAGAAAGTCAGCTCATCTCTCTCTGCCAGTATGTTAAGCCATTGACCACCATGCTTAGCTAAGGTAGTTTCTGGTTCTCAAACCAGAAGGGAGTGGAAAGGAGTGGCACCAGGCAGACCCCACATAAGTAAAATAGTTTGAAAATTATTCGACTATTTGTATTGGAAAGGTGCCATGGCACTCCTGGTGCCATAGCCGCAATAGTGTGCTGTGGTGGTTATGATGTATGGAATATTCCTTTAAAGAAAATAAAAATGCTAAATTGGCCTGTAACAGAACATATCATAGTCATTATAGTATTGCAATCCACTGATTCGATTTGTTAACCTTTCATAATAAATTAAATCTAATTTTCACCTCTGAATTTATTGCGTGGTTTGACAAGAAGATACAATTTCTTTGATAAAAAAAAGTCATATTTTTGTACTGACATAAATTCCCAAAAATGAATGCAATAAATTTTTTACTTTAGAATTGAATGGGCTGTGAGTCTCCTGAGATATGCAGTCAATCACAATAGTATTCATAGCAGTTATATTTTAAAAATTGAATCTGTATGATGGTGTGATGTTTTATGTATTATACCTTTGGATATGTGTGTGTTTAACTAACTTACACTCTCTCGCTAAGTAGATGCTATTTTCTGATCTAC
This sequence comes from Pelobates cultripes, assembly GCA_933207985.1. Lineage (NCBI taxonomy): Eukaryota > Metazoa > Chordata > Amphibia > Anura > Pelobatidae > Pelobates > Pelobates cultripes. Next base: position 47,358,799 of record OW240919.1, read on the forward strand.
ACATTTCCTAATGTGTTGAAAGTTCATCTTACTGGCTATATGGATCCAAGAGGGACCATCCCATTTATGATCCTCAGTCCTAGTTATCAAATGAATACTGGGGTCACATCTACCTCTTAACCTACTGACCATTCATAGATTTTGTCCCTGCAAAAGGGAGAAATCTTTCCTTAGCCAATGTCATCTCCAACACTTCCAAATTTTTTTCATTGATGACCATGGAGCCATACTTAAAATAACTCTCCAAGCGTTATAACCTCTATAGACCACTCTAGTGGATACGTGTCAGCAGTTCCTGTCACCCCATTAGAGTACTTTGTTGAGCCATATAAGAATAGTTTCACAATTTACCTGGGTACATCAGGTGCTAGTGGTTGCAGTCCTGCCCTTCAAGTAGAATCTAGTTATCTCAACTGAATTAAGCTGGTTGGAATCCAAGAACGCTGTTATCGACACTGAACTGCTGCTCTCATTGGATAAGAGTGTCAGCTGAGAACTCTCAGATAATGAGTGTATTCCTCCATCTAACCTGTTTAGCTTGGTTAAGATATCTGACAGGACAAGTTGGATATGAACACCCATGGAGCCTGCCAAGTTGCCAAATTATTCTAAAATAGCTTGATACATTATCCTGGGACTGCATCATGTCATTAAGGGTACCATAGCCACTACAACTAGGAGTTGAATTTAGCATGAATACTATAAGAACATGTAAACAAAAAATGGAGTTTGAACTTTTACACTTTTCTTTGAGATCTGTAAGCAGTTGAAAAAACTTGGTAAGATAGTCCTACACATAGAGTTATACTAAACAGTTTTCACTTCATAATAAACCCCCCCACAATGATTTTACAGTATCATGGACAATCAAAGAAATACGATGCAGTAACATTTAGTTACAATAAAAAGCTAAGGATTATGTTCACATCTTTAATAATTAAACAGGAGAAGAAAAAATATGAAACTGCTGCAGATGGCTTAGATGTGTCTTATTGTTAATAGATATGTTAAAACTGAATATGGATCAGAATATACATTGATGGTTGCTTTGTTAGTCCATGTTGACACATCAAATTCTTTCCAGATGTCTTTGAAAATAACCAGAATGCAGAGTGGTTTTATATTAATTTATCATACGTTTTACTGAACATTGAGTTGCTGAATATGGGCGTAAAGCAGAATTACTGAAATGCTAGATGGCTAGGTGATAACATGGTTTTCTACTATCGGATCCTACAAGGCATCTGACTTGTCTCTTCTAAATTGTCAAAGGAATTTATATTCCTGTTTACTGTTTTCCTGTGGATTTCTGTACTAGGCAATCAGGTATGTTGCTCTAGGTGTATGTATGTATGTGTGTATGTAACATTGCCAACGTGCTTGATGCCAGGGGAGAACTTGCAAATTTTGGCCTGTAGCGTAAGTACGCATACAATTTTTACATGTAGAACTCACAGAGGCTGCACACAAAACCCATTGATCTAAATTTGTCAATTTGTATGGTTCTACTCATTCACAACTTGAGGTTCTGTAAGGTACATATGTCATACAAAAATAGTGTTAGAATGAGTATATGTGTTATGTGCAACGGATTAAGGATATATGCTTATGGGTTAATATTTATTGTAATCTATTTATTGTAGATCTGTTTCCCATCATTTTGATATCTTGTATTATAGTCAAGGTTATGTCTTACAAAGTACAAAACGGTAATATATATGTTTTAGAGATATAATTTATATTTTCTCTATATATTAAATGGGCTTTTATAAAAAAAATTCAATCATCTATGGTATACCAGTGCTGAAAACATCATGCACAATGAATTTACACGTATCTCATTGCATTACAATAGGCTAATAAATAAGCCCACTAGATATAAATATCAATAAACATTCAGCAAAGACTATGACGATAAACCCCCCCCCCAAAAAAAACTCTTTAATTTAAAATAGCAAATAAATGCACTGATTATGCTTTCAGAATACAAATTATAATTAAAAAAAAGACTGCATATCATATGTAAGTAAAAACAAACTAAATATACTGAAATAAGGTATTGAAACACAGTTCTCCTTAATTAATTCATGTATATCAGCTAATGACTGAATTTACTATACTATATGAGCTTGTACAGCAGCGCTTGGCATGTAGCTGTATATATTATAAAGACCATCTGTGCCAGTACTTGCCATGTTGGCAGTAATGTAAATTCTCAACAAAAAAAAAATTAAATTGCAGTAAGTATTAATAAAACAGATCTAAAAATATGGCTTGCTTTTTTCCACATTATTTAATTCCAGACACGAGCCAGAGATAGTAACATCGTCATAGTAAAGATGTGATAGAAACGGGTCGATGCAGTAATTTATTTAAAATGTAGGTTTTAATAACCCAAGTAACACTTGCAGTTTAATACATTTTAATAAGTACATAGTATTTATTGTGTGGTGTTTCCTTTTCAGCCCCAATAAATAGTTTGAAGTTATCACACATAAACCATTGTGTTTACTATAGTTTAATTAATGGTTTGACTACTTAATTCATTTCTAATATTCCTTATGTTTTCCATTTCAACATTCACATACATACACTGATCAGCCACAACATTCAAAACACTGCCAGGTGAAGTGAAGAACTTTGATTACATCATTACAATGGCAAAAAGGGAGGGATATACTCAACAGCAAGTAAACAGTCAGTTTCTGAATTTCCTGTGTTAGAAGAATGAACATGCAAAAAGATCTGAGTGACTTTGACAAGGGCCAAATATTGATGGCTAGTCAACTGGGTCAAGGCATCTCCAAAATGATCTTGTGAAGTGTTCCCAGTATGCAGTAGCTGGTACATACCAAAAGTGGTGCCATGACAAAGAGTTTAAAGTGTTGCCTTGGCCTCCACATTCCCCAGATCGCAATCCAATGAACATCTGTGCAGTGCTGTACTAAGTGGGGAGCGGGGGGGTGAGTGGGGCAGTGCGCACCGGGTGCCATAAGGTAGGGGGGTGCCACCAGGGCTTGCCAATTTTTGAGGAGGTGTGAGCTGTGTGGCTGCACAGGGTGCCAGGCAGCTGACACAGCTCACACACGCAGGGGCCAGGAATACAGCAGGAGTACTGCACGGATAGTTGGGTGCTGAGCCAAAATTGTCATGTGGCAGAGCAAAATCGGCAGTGGGGTGGAGCTAAAGGCTGCCTCCACCTGTTGCTGCACATGGGGGGGGGGAGCAGGAAGGAGTCCCTGCTTCCCCAACACCTACAGACCAGATACTTCAGTGACTCCACTCTTCCTCCAGTAAGTGAGAGTGTGTGCTGTGTGTGTGTGTAACTGTGACTGTGTCTGTCTGTGACTGTGTGTGTGGGTGTGACTGTGTGTGTGACTGTGTGTGTGTGACTGTCTGCCTGTGACTGTGGGTGTCTGTCTTCCTGTGACTGTCTGTGACTGTATGTGTAACTGTCTGCCAGTGACACTGTGTGTCTGCCTGTGACTGCATGTGACTGCATCTGTGACTGTCTGCCTGTGACTGTGTGTGCGATTGTCTGCCTGTGAATGTGTGTGCGATTGTCTGCCTGTGACTGCGTGTACGATTGTGTGCCTGTGACTGTGTGTGACTGCCTGTGACTGTGTGTACGATTGTCTGCCTGTGACTGTGTGTGATTGCCTGTGATTGTGTGTGTAACTGGCTTCCTGTGACTGTGTGTGTGACTGTCTGGCTGTGACTGTGTGTGACTGCTTTTCCGACTGTTTGCCTATCTGCCTGTGACTGTATGTGGGACTGTCTGCCTGCTATTGTGTGTGACTGTCTATGACATGACCATGTGTGTGACTTCCTATGTCATAACTGTGTGTGTGACTGCCTACCTGTGACTGTGTGTGTGACTGTCAGCCTGTGACTGTGTGATGCTGCCTGTAACTGTGTTACAGTCTGCCTGTAACTGTGTGTGACTGTTTGACTTTGTGCGAGTGACTATGTGCCTGGGACTGTGTGCATGTGGCTGTATTTGACAGTATATGTGTATAACAGTGTGCATCTGACTGTGTATGACTGTCTTCGTCCTGCAGTGAGATGGCAGCTGGGAAATGACGTCATTTCAACATCGGTGTCATTACAGTGCACGCAAGGGACCTGTGCAGGAAGAGAACAGAGATCCCAGCAGCAACTACAGATAACCAGCCCTCCACTCCAGCCCTCCCAGAGCAAGGTAGGAAGGTTGGGTGGACCTCTTATTAAATGTGTGTATGTATGTGATGATTGTGTGTGTGTACATATAATTATATGTGTATGTGATTGTGTGTCTGTGATTGTATGTGTGTGGGTCTGTGATTGTGTTTGTGTATGTGTGTGATTATGTATGCATCTCTGTGGTTAAGTGTGTGTGTTGTGAATATGTGTGTTTATGTATGTGATTGTATGTGTGGGTCTGTGATTGTGTGTGTGTCTGTGGTTATGTGAGTGTATGTCTCTGTCTGTGTATGTGTATATATACACAGACAACCACAGATGTACACACACAGACATACATCTATTGTGTTATTATGTGTGTATATAAATGCGTATGTGTTTAGTAGATGGCTCCCTTATTTGGTGTCCTTAAATATTGCAATCTCACATAAGGATAACAAACAAGTGAGTTATCTACTAAACAATTGAAAGATTAAAATTAAGAAAAAAATTATACAGGACACAACATGCTACAGCAGCCTGCAACGAATCTCTGTGGTGTAATCAATGTGCTTGGAGCCCTACCCAGCCGCTAGAATAACGTCATGATGTTTTAACTACATAAAGCATTAGAATCTCTTTGTAGTGATGCTATGGAATAGACTGTACAGATGTTTGTTTCTCCATTGGTTGAAAGAAAGTACTGGAGAAAAGGGGAGATACAGTTTAGTGAGGTATATTTTCAATACAAACGTATGTTACATTGAGACCTCAGCATGTAAAAGGAGAACCTGCTCCCCTTTATTTAAGTAAAACAATACGTTTAGTAAAATAAAGGTTTCATACTTACCCATATAAACTCTTGATTGAAGGCCTTCAGTCATCTTTCTTTTTTTTTTTAAATTTGACAATTTTTATTAATATTTTGTCATAATCCCGACATTAGTCAGGGGGGGAGGGGGGGGATACAGAAGAGAAGAAGGAAGGGGGGGGGGGAAAGCAGCAAGTATTATAATTGTCACATAGTATATTACATAGTATATTACATAGTCATACAGTACAAAACAGTTAGCCGAGACAGGGTGGGTATGGGTATTCAATATAAGCTTGTACTCTCTAAGGTCCGGGGGTCGACTCGACCCATATTCTAAACACAGCTCTACAGATTGCTCCCTTTGGGATTAATCCAGGCGATCCGATCTCCATGTGTCCCAGATCTCCCATGCCTTTGCGGAGGTATGGGATGGGGGCCACAATTTGGTGTATGCTCCTTCATATGCTCTTTGTTCTATCAGAGCGGCTAGTACTCTGGCGAAGGGCGGACATTGTTTAGATTTCCATGATCTTGCGATCTCTCTGTGAGCTGAGAGGAGAACGTGATATATAAGCTTCCTCTCGGCTCTGGGGGTTCTGCTCGGAAGAATTAGCGTTATATAGACTTGGGGCGTAAATTGCATATTAATGCCAATCAAGTCTTGCAGGAGCGTATGGACTTCCGTCCAGAACGGTTTAAGCTCTGGGCACTGCCACCAAATATGGAGGACATCTCCTCTTGCTAATCCACATCTCCAGCAGTTGGGAGAGCTATTTGGGTAGAATTTATTAATCCGAGTAGGTACCATGTACCATCTATAAACACCCTTGCGTTGTTGCTCCACTAGGGAAGTGGATGTGAGTAGCTGGTTTATGTCTTGGAATAAGATATTCCATTGTGTGGGGGAGATAGGCTCTCCCAGATCTGTATTCCATTGTTGTGCTACATTAGTATCAGGGAATGGAATAGAGTTAGCGATAAGTCGGTAACACATGGAGGTCGGTTTACATGCGGGTGGTAATGACCCGTTTATACAGACTTGTTCCCACACCGTGGGTTGTCCCATATCAGATTGCAATACCCTGTCAGCACTAGTTGACCTGTAGAGGAACGATCTCAGTTGTATGTATGAGAATTGTGAGGTTACAGGAAGTTTGTGTGTGTGTCTCAGTGTGGAGAAGTCTTTCAATGTCCCATGTTGGAGAATATGATAGAGGTGTGTTAGTTTGTTATCTATCCAAGGATTGGCATGAAAGGTCGGTATACAATACGGGAGGGCCGCCACTGGTGTAGCTGGTGAAAGTTTAGTTGGGGAGCAGAGTGTCGCCCTACTTTTGTCCCATATTTGTAGTTTGAGGGTGAGGAGGTCGGATGGATGTGGTAGGGTCGGGCGGTATACTTTTGGTATCCACAATATGTTAGGCAGTGTGAAGGGCTTCAGCAGGTTTCTCTCTATCTCCACCCATTGAGGGGGCTTTTTACCCATGTGGTGGGGAAGTAAGGTGGCTAGTATGGATGCATGGTAGTAGGCCTTCACATCTGGTATTCCCAATCCACCTGACTTTTTAGGAGCTTGTAAAAGATTCCTGGCTACCCTCGGTCTAGACCCTGCCCAGATAAAGTTGTCTACCTCCTTTTGTACCAGTTTAAAAAAGGAGTGTGGGACGGGAATCGGGAGCGTTCTAAAAATATATTGCAGTTTAGGAAGTATCGACATCTTTACTGCCACTATTCTTTCAGTCCATGTTAGATAGAGAGGTGACCATTTTTTTAGTTGTAGGGCACATTCTCTCCACGTTTTAACATGGTTGCCCGTGTAGAGCTCTGTATGCTTTTTAGAGAACAATAGTCCTAGGTATGTGATGTCATATTTCCTCCAATCAAAGGGGTACGACCCTCTGAGGACTATCATTTCACTTTCAGGAACGCCTATGCTAAGTGCTTGAGTTTTAGAGGTGTTGAGAGAATAGTAGGATTGTGATCCATATTCGTGAATGAGGGACATGACATGGGGCAGAGACTCCATTGGTTGGGTCATATAGAGGAGGATGTCATCTGCGAAGGCACTTATCTTAACTTCTCTAGATCCGACCAGAATTCCAGTAATATTGGGGTGGGATCTAATTGCGACCAGAAGTGGTTCCAGGGCTAAAACATATAACAATGGGGACAGAGGGCATCCCTGTCTGGTCCCATTAGATAATTCGAAAGGGTCCGATAGGAACCCGGCTTGCAGAACTCTAGCTTTCGGAGCCGAGTATAGTGCGAAAATTTGTGTGATGGTCTGATGGGGGAAACCGTATTTCTCTAGAACTCGTCTCAAGAAGGCCCAGCCAAGGCGGTCAAATGCCTTCTCCGCGTCCAAGGCTAAAAGCAGACCCCCTCGGCCAGGCCTCCGGAGCTGCTCCAGGGTGTGCATCAGTTTGTATGTATTGTCCGAGCCCTGTCTCCCTCTGACGAACCCTGTTTGATCGTCACAAATCAATTCTGGCAGAAGTCCGCTCAGCCTATTTGCTATAATTTTAGCGTAGAGTTTGGCATCTGTATTGAGGAGGGAGATTGGGCGAAAGTTTTTACATTCATTTGCAGGTTTGCCAGGTTTTGGAATGGTGATAATTGTGGCCATAAGCATCTCCGGAGGGAGGGAGCCCGTTGCGGAGGCTTGTTGGTACACCCGCAACAGGTGGGGCGCTAGTGTGTCTGCAAATTTCTTATAGTAGGCATTAGTGAAACCATCAGCTCCCGGGGATTTAGCTAGAGGCAGAGATTTGATAGCTGCGCTAACTTCTGCCAAGGTTATGGGTTGTTGGAGCGTTATGGCTTGTTCTAGTGTGACTCGTGGCAAGTGTATCTGGCTAAGATATTTGGAAATGCTGTCTTCCGTTGGGTTGTTTATACCTGTCGTGAGGTGCAGGTTATATAGTTTGGCATAAAATCTTGCAAAGGCTTGCGATATGTCGCTGGGATTTAGTATTTTCTGACCCCTATCATTTATAAGATGTGCAATCTTTTGTGTGTTGCATTTGTCTCGTAATCTTGCTGCTAACAATTTAGTGGCTTTTCCGCTCTGGTGGTAGGCGGTAGCTTTTAATTTATGGAGCAGCCTCCTAGTTTTGTCTGCCGTCAAGTCTCTTAGTTTGTCATACTGCAGGGAGAGTTGTATCCCTGTTTCTACTGAGGGCTGGGTCTTATTTAAAGCAGAAAGTTGCGCTATTTTAGTGTGGCATTCCAACATTGCCGAGTCTTGGGTCCTTTTAATGTGCGAAGCTTGTTTAAGAAACAGGCCTCTAAGTACTGCCTTATGCGCGGACCAGACCGTGGCTGCCGTGGTCCCTTGAACATTGTTTAGGTTAAAGTAGGTTATAAGCTCCTCTTTAATGTTAGCGGTAAATTTCTCATCGTTTAAAAGGGAGTCATTCAACCTCCAAGTGCCTTTCCCCGTGAATTGGAATTCATCCTTCAGTACCAGGGTGACCGGGCTGTGGTCTGACCACGTAATCTCCCCAATCCTGCAATCTGCTACCAGGGGCAAGGTAACTCTATCAACAAAAAACCCATCAATTCGAGAGTACGAATTATGTACCCTTGAATAAAAAGTATAATCTCTTGTTTCAGGGCTAAGAGTTCTCCATACATCATAGAGGTCATGTAATGAGAGTGTTTTGTTGATGATTTTGTGGGACTTATCGTGCGACAATCTAGTTTTGGTGCCTCCCTGGGTTGTTCTATCCAGGGGTGATTGAGTGAAGTTAAAGTCGCCGCATAGTAATAAATTGCCTAGGCGATATTGGTCTATTTTCGTTAGCAGGGACTTTAGATATTGATTGGAGTTCTCATTGGGGAAGTAGGCCGTGACCAGTGTGTAGTGGATTGCGTTAATGAGACACTGTAGGATTATGAATCTACCTTGGGGATCTATGTATTGCCTCTGGCTGGTGAATGCGATATCTTTGTGTATTAGGATAGATACACCCTTTGTTTTGTTTACTGAGAGTGCATGGTATTGTAACGGGAAGTGTTTAGTAAAGATCTTTGGTGTATAGCCTTTCTTAAAGTGGGTCTCTTGAATACATGCAATGTCAATCTTAGTTTTTATCAATTCTTTATACAGTAAACATCTTTTCCCAGGGGTATTCAACCCCTTCACATTATACGTTACTACTCTTATGATAATCAGGGATCAGTTTTGCATATGACATCTGGTGCGTGGAGGTGAGCCGGTGTTAGCATAACAACAGCATCTTTTCCTATGTTGCAGCAGTAACCATCTAGCAAATATTTCTCAAACCTAGCTACACGATTAGACCTGTCAAGTCGTACTGTACTGCTTATACGGGCTTTTGCGTCTGGTATAATCTTACAGGCTGCTAAAGAAAACCTGGATAGGTCAGGGAAAGAGGGAACTAGGGAGAGAATAAACTGGGAGTGGGGAAGGGGGAATAAACCCTGATTAAGCTCTACACAAGAGAGCTGGAGCACGCCAAGCTGATCTTGGATGCAATGTAGGGGGTACATTAAGTGAGCCTGATGTTGTCGTGGCTCATATGTGGCTCTTAGGGCTTGGAATGGCTTAAAGAGATAGTATGCTGAGGCTTTCTCGTGCCGCAGGCATTTTTTTTTTTTTTTTAACTTGTAATACACTAAAAGTAAGAACATAGCCTTTAGTAACATTTGGTCATCAACAGTTCATAGGTCTTAGTGACTGCGCTGTGTGCCGCAGTAAGTGTTAGGCATACTTAACACTCTCTCCGCAGGAGAAGAGGCAGGTCTCGCAGAGTGGTCTTGTTCAGGCCGGGGTCCACTCAGGGGTCATCCGAGGTATCTTTGCCTTGTTATGGTCGTCTGTAGAGGCAACCGGGAGGCCCCACATCTTAAATTTTTCTTTGCCAGCCGGCAGCGAACTTACAGCGTGCAGTGAGTCCTGGTACTGGATGAGCAATTTTGCTGGGTATCCCCATCGGTACATAATTCCTTTCTCCCGTAGCGTTGTTGTGAGGGGAGTCAGGTTTTTCCGAAATTGGAGGGTTGCCGCCGACAGGTCCGTGAAGATTTTTAAGTCCTTGTAGGGATCTGGCATGCCTGGTGTGCGGGATGCTCGAACTAGCCTCTCCTTGGCATGATAAAAGTGTACACGGACTATCACGTCCCTCGCGGTGGAGTTGGGGAGGTGTTTCGGTCTTCTCAACCTATGTGCTCGGTCGATGATAAGCTGATCCGGGTGCGTCTCCGGTGACAGTGCTTGGAAGAGGTCTAACAGGTAGTCGGGAAGTGCAGGGTTGAGCACAGACTCCGGTATACCGCGGATACGCAAGTTATTGCGTCTTGATCTGTCCTCCATGTCGGCCATTTTGACCGCATGGTCGTGCAGGACGGTGTCCAATTCATGCAGCTTGTCCGCGAGACCGTTATGCGCTTCAGCGAAATCATCCATCCTCTTCTCTATCTGAGCAGTACGTTGGCTCACCTCTATAATCTCCTTCCTGAGATCTGCGGTGAGGGTTTGTATCTGCGTCGCCATGTTCTTCTGAATGGTGTCAGTAAGTTCCGACAGCATTTTTTTCAATTGCTGAGTTGTAGGCGGGCTGTCCTCCGGTCCTGTATCTGAGGACATTGGGGATAAAGGTGGATCCTCCTCGGAGCGAGCGGCACCGCCATCTGCATCTGGGCTGCGGCCTTCGCGTGCGTGTGGTGTCGCCGATTTGGCCAAGAAAAAGGAGGCGCGATCTGCCTTTGCAGCTTTATTTTTTTGCCTGTGTGACATCTCTGCAGGCTCGGGAGTGGTAGCTTAAGACTGGAATCTTGTGTGTTCTTTTTGCAGCCCGATTATTTTAGCCCTAGTTCGCCCGGTAGCAGGAGCTCCGTTAGGATGCGTCCATGCAGCTCGGTGTCAGGCCACGCCCCCCCCAGTCATCTTTCTTTAACCATTAAAACATGCACAATGAAAACCCATTATATCCTCAAGTAACTTTATTCAATAAAAGAAAAAGTATCCAAATAGCATAAACCACTAGAATAAAAGTGCTAAAAAATGCCCTCCAGCCAAAGTGCTCAATACCAACCAACATTTTAGCAGCAGAGGCTGATGTCTAATTTTGCTCAGTAAATTTAGAATGGATGGTTTTGTAAAACAAGTAGATTCCCCGGAGAGAGAAACAGTTTTCAGGAGCAGAAATATAAATCCCGTGGAGGGTTCCCTGTTCACCTGGAAGATCAGAGCCAGTCTTGAAATTCACCTGAGGGAGATGTTGACTTTGAGAGGCCTCGCACAAACTTCATGTTATATTTTCTACCAAGCCTGAAAAGATACAGTGAAAGTTACCTAGCTGTGACTCTCCTTATACCCAGTGGTGTATCCTGGTTTTGTGCTGCCCTAGGCATGACAAAACTCAGGCGGCCCGGCCATCTCCTGGGCCCCCCAGGACAAGAGGATAACAAGGCATTTGCCAGGGCGATTGGGGGGTGGCTTTTTTTGCCGCCCCCCAGAAAGTGCCCCCCAAGGCAAATGCCTTGTTTGCCTCGGGGTAAATACACCCCTGCTTATACCACAGATAATTTCACCTGCTGATAATGTTTGGGATGAAACTTTGGTTTCCACATCAAAAGCACAGAAGATAGCATCTAGGACTCCATCTTTGAATTGACACATCCATGGTAGAAGTACTACTAAAAGCATTACAACAGTCAAATGATTCTCTGAGTAACTTAGAGAGGAGTATAACTTCCTATTTACTGATTTACTTACCTAATACAGATATTAAAATAACACTATAGTGTCATGAACACAAACATGTATTCCTGACCCTATACTGTTAAAACCACCATTTAGGTGCTTGCCCCCCCCCCCCTTAGCCTCCTTAGAAGGGGTTAAAACGTTCCTTATTTCCACCACCGAGCTCCGATCCGCATCCTTGGTGACATATCAGAATTTACGATTTTTAGTCAATCCAATTCTTTTTCCATGGTGAAAGCATTAGATTGGCTGAAATGCTTAATTTATTTTCCCAGAAAGAATCATATGGTAAAAGGGTTAATATACACACTTCTTGTATCACATCGCACCTAGACGTGATGTCTTCCACGAAGAGCTAAAGCTGCATGAGATATCTGCGTTAACAAGACCTCACCGTAATTGAGATTTACTTGGCAGGATAAGTGAAACAACTGTTACATATATAAATGACTAATAATGGAGAGAGGAGTAGTCAGAAAATTCAATAACTTCCTCGGCGCTGTAATGGCCATAAAGGTGCATGTTATTGATGCGTTTTAAAATGCGAAGTGGCAAAATAGATTTCAGTGATAAATTGAAGTTTATTGAGATGGTATTAACCATATTTCTAAAACTGGCACAAAATAATTTTATCACTAAAATCTGTTAGGAGTTGTTCCCTTGCCTCTAAATTTACATTTCCGTACTTTAATGTGGCTTTAACAAACTTGGTCAATTACTCAGTGGCTACTTATTTTTCTTTCTTTATTATATTCTTTGCTATCCATAAATTATGTATTTAGATTTTGCAAGCATAAGATCTGCTAGATCACAAATTAAAGCATTAATAAATCGTACAAAGTATTTTATTTTTGGAATATTTTTTAGTTCTGCCGGAAATTGAGGAAAGTCATCAGAGTATCGGTTGTTCCTATTTAATGTATGAAGTTCTATTCTATTGCAGCTCTGAATGATTTAATAAAATGCTGCTGTACATTAAAAAGAATCACAAAGCAAAGAGAAAAAATCATAATAAGATTTCGTGATATGGGTGACCGGCGGGAGGGCAGCGCTGTACTGTGCTTCTCCCCTCCTACCGGGCACAGCGGCTGACTGAGAGAGCATTTCCTGTCAGACTGTGTACCGCTAGGCCGCGCTACACAGTCATAAGGTACAGGAAAAGAATGGGGAGAGAGGGAGTGAGGGCTGGATGGGGGCTAAGAGATGGATTGAGGGCTGGATGAGCCCAGGGGAGAGAGGAATTGAGCCCAGTGGTTTCTAGTTATGCCTTTGTGACTAGAGGTGGGGAGAAGGACTGTGCATTAACCAGCACATACTCCCCACCACCTCAGGATATTGCACATTAAAAAAAGACAGTGGGTGCATGAATATGTCCTTTTAGCATAAATTTGTGGCAGTATTTACTGAAAGTAGTGTCAACACCATATTAAGGTCAGACACCTAGACACTGGTTATACTGCTGAGGCCAGGCAGGGTGATCTGCAGGGGAGAACACTGAACTTACAGGAGGCATTTTAACGAAAGCTGTCAAATGGAAGGACAGTAAAAATAAAAGGCATGATTTCCAGCCTGGATCATCCAAATGCCATCACCATCTTGGTGCTAATAGGGTCCAATGGACACACCAAGACCTCTATAGGGCCAGTGCCCTGCTTGAAACAAATCTCGCTTGGTTATGCATTAAATGTCATGATGATACAATATTCTCCCTGCTCTAACCTATTCTACACTCATAACACATATACATTCTATATCAGAGCACTAAAATCCCACACTGATAACACATATACATTATGTACCCCAGCACTAACATGCCACACTGATAACACATATATATATATATATATATATATATATATATATATATATATATATATAAATGCTTTAGTTTTTCACATTCCAATTGTTTTTAAGGGAACCTATAGGCACCAAAACAACTTTAACTTAATGGAGCAGGTTTGGTGTATTGATCACACCTGCAATCTCACTGCTCAATTATTTACCATGTAGCACTTAAATCACTTTGTTTATGCAGCCTTAGCCACACCTCCCTGCGTGTGACTGCACAGTCTCCTTACACATATCCTGTAAAGAGACATCTATTGTTTAAATTTTCTTTATTTCACATTGTGTTTAATTAATAACTTCTTATCTCCTGCTCTATTAATAGCCTGATAGAGCCTACAGGAGCCACCTTTATGTGATTAAAGTTCAATTTACAGTGCAAGGGATAAAAACTTCTAAGAAAAAGTTAAGATATGAATGAAGATGAAGTGATTTTTTTAAAGCTGGCTGGGTAAGTCACAACCAGTGAAGGTATTGCTAGGACTGTATAAATGGAAACATTTTGTTACAGTATTTATAGAATCTTTTTTAAGAGTAAACATATTTTTGGTTATTATATTTGTTAAATAATAAAACTCCTAATACGTATATTAATATTACACCCTAAATGCATCCCCCCAGTCTAGTAATGGCCTAAACATAACAGTACTTCAAACACAAACAGGTAAGTTACATTGTGTATCAGTAATTATCTCATTTCAGATAAACATTTAAAAAAAAAAAATAATACATTGTATTCATGATACCAATAGCCTTTGTTAAGTGCTGACAAAACACAAACACACTTAAATAGTTCTCACACTTCAAATATAGAATCTAAAAACAATCAGGAGTGATATGATCTGAAACAAAACAGAGTGAAATGTACACAGAGGTTCTGCTTGAGCTACACTATTATTGCATATTCTTTGTTCTATTACTATAATCCATTAAGTGCTTTCAAGTATGAAGGAGCAGGAACGACCCATAGATCTGAATGGAGCCCACATGACCCATAAAATTCATCCAGTCTCACTGCCTGAGCTGTCAGAACTCTCATCTCTAATGGAAAGAATTGCTATTTTACTATCAAGACAATCTCATACATCAATTATACATTCTCCTGTGTCATGAATCACCCAGTAATGCAACACACAAACACATTTTATTTATGATTTGTGTGGTTTACGTTCTCTCTGTTATTCTAAAGCTTTTTGTCTCTTTATTTTTTCCCCAAATGCTATCTGCATGCATCTCTGTGTGTTTGAAGGTATCGTTCTCGTTTTTTCCTGTTATTCATGAGTATGTCCAGTTGTACGTTATTTTAACTTTGCGACCTAATAATTTAAATAATGACAGGAGGCAAACATTTTGCATTTTTCTTTTACTCAAACAGCAGCAAAAAACTATGTAGAATCAAACAACCAATCAAAAAACAGCATAACTGATAAAAGGTCAGCCAAGTAAGGCTACATCCTCTTTCTTGATGCAAAACAGACCACAGCCTGGAACATCAAATCAAGGAAATTGAAAAACTTTAAATGGAAATGTAACAATGCCGAATGGAACATCCAAAGAGAATTCAGCTATCATTCTAGAAAAAATGAACAACAAGTGAGAGAACCATGTAATAGATAACACACAAGCAGAACATTTAGATACTGAGATCAGTGTATAAATTAAAATAATGAAATAACAATAATAATAAATAAAATACAAAGTATCCTTAAGAATGTAAATATCTAGCCAGTATACCTAAGGACTATATATATATATATACACATACATACCAGTGGCGTACTAAAGGGGGAGGCAGAGGGGGCGGTCCGCCCCGGGTGCCATAAGGGTGGGGAGTGCCATGACCCTGGTCTGGGAGCTGGAGGGGGCTGTGTGAGCTGTATGTCCGCACAGTGCCCCATGGTAGTTAGGGTGCCGTGTGGCCAGAACAGCTCACACACGCTAAGAGCAGCTGGCCGCATGGAGGTAAAGTGGGGGCAGCGCTAATACAAACCGCGGCCGGAACCAAATCGGCAGCGATGGCAGGGCTTAATACGGCCCTTACCACTGCTGTTACTGCTGCACATGGAGGTGCAGCAAGAAGAAATCCCTGCCTCTCCACCTAACAGGCTCCAGGGAAGGACTTCAGGGAATCCACTCCTCCTCCAGCTCCTGTCTGTAAGTAATAGTGTGTGTGTGTGTGTGTGACTGTGTCTGTAAAACTGTCTGTCTGTAACTGTGTGTGTGTGTAACTGTCTTCCTGTAAGTTTGTGTGTGTGTGTGTAACTGTCTTCCTGTAACTGTGTGTGTGTGTGTGTGTGTCTGTCTGCCTGTAACTGTGTGTGTGTGTCTGCCTGTAACTGTGTGTGTGTGTAACTGTCTTCCTGTAACTGTGTGTGTGTGTGTGTGTGTGAAACTGCATGCCTGTAAGAGAGTGTGTGTGTGTGTGTGTGTGTGTGTGTGTGTCCGCATGTAACTGTGTGTGTGTGTGTGTGTCTGTCTGCCTGTAACTGTGTGTGTGTTACATAGTTACATAGCTGAAAAGAGACTTGCGTCCATCAAGTTCAGCCTTCCTCACATTTATTTTTTGCTGTTGATCCAAAAGAAGGCAAAAAAACCCAGTTTGAAGCACAATTT
The DNA here is from genome assembly GCA_933207985.1 of Pelobates cultripes. NCBI lineage: Eukaryota > Metazoa > Chordata > Amphibia > Anura > Pelobatidae > Pelobates > Pelobates cultripes. The sequence continues at coordinate 47,374,962 of OW240919.1, forward strand.
TGCAACAAGCTGTGTGTGTGTGTGTGTCTAACTGTCTTCCTGTAACTGTGTGTGTAACTGCCTGTAAAAGTGTGATTGTGTGTGTGTGTGTCTGCATGCCTGTAACTGTGTGTGTTTGCCTGTCTGCCTGTAACTGTGTATGTGTGTGTGTGTGTGTGTGTGTGTGACTGCATGCCTGTAACTGTGTGTGTGTAACTGTCTGCCTGTAACTGTGTATATTTGTGTGTGAACTGCATGCCTGTAAGAGTGTGTTTGTGTCTGCATGTCTGTAACTGTGTGTGTCTGTCTGCCTGTAACTGTGTATGTGTGTGTGTGTGTGACTGCATGCCTGTAACTGTGTGTGTGTGTGTGTGTGTGACTGCATGCCTGTAACTGTGTGTGTGTGTCTGCCTGTAACTGTGTATGTGGGTGTGTGACTGCATGCCTGTAACTGTGTGTATGTGTGTGTGTGTGTGTGTGTGTGTGTGTGACTGCCTGTAACTGGGTATGTGTGTGTGTGTGTGACTGCATGCATGTAACTGTGTGTGTGTGTGTCTGTCTGCCTGTAACGGTGTGTGTGTTTCTGCATGTTACTGTGTGATGTTGCCTGTAACTGTGTATGTGTGTGTGACTCTCTGCCTGTGACTGTGTGTGTGTGACTGTATATGTGACTGTCTGCCTGTAACTGTTTGTGTGACTGCCTGGCTATGACTCTGTGTGACTACCTGTAACTGACTGTGTGTGTGTAACTGTCTGCATGTGACTATGTATGTGTGACTGTCTGCCTGTGACTGTTTGATGTTGCCTGTAACTGTGTGTATCTGTCTGTGACTGTGTGCATGTGACTGTCTGCTGCTGCCTTTTACTGTATGTGTGTGTGACTGTCTACCTGTGACCGTATGTGTGTGTGAATGTATATGTGATTGTCTGCCTGTAACTGTGTGCATGACTGTCTCTGACTGTATGTGTAACTGTCTACCTGTAACTGTGTATGACTGTATGCCTGTAACTGTGTGTGTGTGTGTGACTGAAGAAGAAATCCCTGCCTCTCCACCTAACAGGCTCCAAGGAAGGACTTCAGGGAATCCACTCCTCCTCCAGCTCTTGTCTGTAAGTAATAGTGTGTGTGTGTGACTGTCTGTCTGTAACTGTGTGTGTGACTGTCTACCTGTGACCGTATGTGTGTGTGAATGTATATGTGATTGTCTGCCTGTAACTGTGTGCATGACTGTCTCTGACTGTATGTGTAACTGTCTACCTGTAACTGTGTATGACTGTATGCCTGTAACTGTGTGTGTGTGACTGTCTGCCTGTAAAAGTGGGGTTTGTAGGAGGGGGCGGGGCACACAAGGGTTTTGCATAACTGGAATGCGAACCTGGTCCTATACAAAAGATATATCGATGATATTTTTTTAATTTGGAAAGGTGATAGGAATTCTGCTTTGGATTATATTACATTTTTAAATTCCAACCAGTGGAATATACATTTAACTCAGGAAATCAAATCAGATTGTATCCACTTTTTAGACTTAGAGATATATATACAGGATCAGAAAATTAGTACTCGTACGTTCTTTAAACCTGTGGACGTCAATAGTTATATCCACATGGATAGCTGCCATTTTCTACCTTGGCTCGATAATGTCCCCAAGGGTCAATTTATCCGGATAAGACGGAATTGTACAGACCTTATTTCTTTTGAACATCAGGCCAATACTCTTAAGGATCAGTTTATTGATAGGGGCTATGATTCTAATAAATTAGAAGAAGAAATTAGGACTGTTAAAGGAATAAATAGAGAGTCTCTTTTAACATATAAATCTAGGGAGAATAAAAAAAGGGATGACAAAATTCCAATGATCTTTAATTATAGTAAGGAACATAAAACCCTCAAAAGAGTGATCAATAGAAATTGGCATATACTACAGCAGGATACGGATATTCTACCCTATATTGATAATAAACCCAAAATTGTATTTAGGGGAGCAAAAAATCTTAGACAAATTCTAACTACCAGTTATTTGGATAAACCTAAAAATAACAATTTTTTGAGCACTTATAAGGATAACAATAAAGGTTTCCACTATTGTGGTAACTGTATGGGATGTAAAACTTATAAAAATAAATCAAAGAAATTAGAGAGTTTTAAATCAAGAGTAGGAACACACCATTATAAAATCGATTCCCTTATTACATGCCATTCGAAAAATGTAATATATGTTCTCGTATGTCCTTGTGGATTACAGTATGTTGGAAAGACATCAAGGACATTAAAAACAAGAATACGAGAACATATTTACAATATTAAAAAAGGTTTTCTGAAACATAATGTTTCCCTACATTTCTTAAAATACCATGGAGGAGACCCTACAGGGCTTAGCTTTTTTGGTGTCCAACATATTAAACCCCATTGGAGGGGTGGTCATGTTGAATCGACGTTGAGCCGCTGTGAGATGAGGTGGATTTTTAATTTGGACACCTTGTCTCCCAGCGGTCTCAACGTGGATTTTGAGATGGCAGCTTTGATATGACTTTTTGGGTATATTCTATATTTTCAGACGTTTTTATGACTTCTATTTTTTGCCTTTTGTCTCATTTTATTATATATTTGTCTACATATGCAACTATATATTGTTTACATATTATGCTAAGATTTTAACTTGATTTGGAATGGATTAATTATTATTCCCATTGTATACATATGACCATGCATTTTAATATGAAAATCATATTTTGTATTCTGTCTGAATATTTTCTTTATGATGTGTTCAGTATATATTTAATGTGAGAATTTTTCTCAATTGGATTATATGAGGCAATAAGATGTCATTTATAATTAGGATTGCTTTTGCCCGTTTTCTAAATGGAGCCCTGTAGTCACTTCCGGGTTGCCGAATGGACGCATGGGAATGACGAAATGACGCAATAACAGCCGACACGTCATGACGCAGCGACGGAACGTACGTCATGACGTCATACCGGAAGTGAAACTCGGCGGGAAATCTAATTTCCGGTAGCACAGATTTAAAAGGATGCCGGAAGAAGAGGACTGTACACTTGAGAAAGACTTATTGTCGAAACGCGTTGTGTTTTAATGTTATTTTTACATTTTTATTTATCTGGTTATTTTATTGAAGTAAATACTTTTTAAAGCTGAAGAATCCGTTTGGTCCATCTTTCCTACATCTGGAATCCAGCACCAGTGTCTATAGGAAGACTGTGGGGACATCTTGAATAGCTGGGAAAAGCTGATTTTCCACATGCAATCAAGCTAGAGCCTGCTATTTTAGGCTCTATTTATTGTGAGTGACCCAATACCTTTGCCTCTATCATTTTTACTATTTACAGTTTTACACTATGTATGGACTTTTGTGTTTTACAGATTAAGTTCCTACTACTACTACGAATAAGTATTTATATTTTGTACTATTTATTCTATTTATTGCACCCCCCACTTTGTTATTCTGTAACTGTGTGTGTGTGTGACTGTTTGCCTGTAAATGTGTGTGTGGGGCTGCAGGGATTTTGTAGAAGGGGCAGGGGTTTTGTATTGGGACAGGAGTCTTTATAAGGGGATTTGTGGAAGGGGTTGCAGGAGTTTTGTAGACGGGGCAGTACAGGATTTGTAAACGGGGCGGGACAGGGGTTTGTAGGAGGGGGCGGGGCACACAAGGGTTTTGTAGAAGGGGGCTGACAGCGGTTTTGCAAAGTTTCCAAATTTGTAAAAAAAAAAGGAAAACATTTTAAAAATGTTACAGGTTTATTTTTTGGGAGGGTGAAGAGAGAGGGGGGATGAGGAGGTGCCAAGCCCAGGATCCACCTGGTTGCCAAATGCTCTAGGTACACCCCTGTATATATTACAGAAGCCGAAAGCAATGGGCAATATGTAGTAGTGCATGGAGTGAATTAAATAAAGGCAATGTTTACAATGTACATGGGATTAGATATGCATACAGTGTATAAATCTGTTAAGCAGTTCAGAGGGAGTTTGCATACATTCAGAGGCTGCAGATAGGTAGAGTTTGAGCTTGTTTTGGCGACCAGCAGTGGCGTACTAAGAGGGGGGCGGAGGGGGCGGTCCGCCCTGGGTGCCACAAGGGTGGTGGGTGCCATGACCCTGGTCTAAGAGCTGGAGGGGGCTGTGTGAGCTGTATGGCCGCACAGTGCCCCATGGTAGTTAGGGTGACGTGCGGCCAGAACAGCTCACACATGCTAAGAGCAGCTGAACTGGCTGCACGGAGGTAAAGTTGGGGTGAAGTTAATACAAATCGGGCGGAGCAAAATCGGAAGTGGGGGCGGGGCTTAATACAGCCCTTACCACTGCTGTTACTGCTGCACATGGAGGTGCAGCAAGAAGAAATCCCTCTCCACCTAACAGGCTCCAAGGAAGGACTTCAGTGAATCCACTCCTCCTCCAGCTCTTGTCTGTAAGTAATAGTGTGTGTGTGTGACTGTCTGTCTGTAACTGTGTGTGTGTAACTGTCTTCCTGTGTGTGTGTGTGTAACTGTCTGCCTGTAACTGTGTGTGTGTGTGTGTGTGTGTAAAACTGCATGCCTGTAAGAGTGTGTGTGTGTCTGCCTGTAACTGTGTGTGTGTGTGTCTGTCTGTCTGTCTGTAACTGTGTGTGTGTGTATAACGGTCTTCCTGTAACAGTGTGTGTATGCGTGTGTAACTGCATGCATGCAAGAGTGTGTGTGTGTCTGTCTGTCTGCCTGTAACTGTGTGTGTGTGTGTGTGTCTGTCTGCCTGTAACTGTGTGTGTGTAACTGTCTTTAACTGTGTGTGTGACTGCATGCCTGTAACTTTGTGTGTGTGACTGTCTGCCTGTAACTGTGTGTATTTGTGTGTGAACTGCATGCCTGTAAGAGTGTGTTTGTGTGTGTGTCTGCATGTCTTTAACTGTGTGTGTGTCTGTCTGCCTGTAACTGTGTATGTGTGTGTGTGTGATTGCGTGCCTGTAACTGTGTATGTGTGTGTGTGACTGCATGCCTGTAACTGTGTGTGTGTGTGTGTGACTGCCTGTAACTGGGTATGTGTGTGTGTGTGTGTGACTGCATGCCTGTAACTGTGTGTGTGACTGCATGCCTGTAACTTTGTGTGTGTGTGACTGCATGCCTGTAACTGTGTGTGAGTCTGTCTGCCTGTAATGGTGTGTCTGTGTGTGTGCCTATGACTGTGTGATGTTGCCTGTAACTGTGTGTGTGACTGTAACTGTGTATGTGTGTGCGCGACTCTCTGCCTCTGACTGTGTGTGTGTGTGACTGTATATGTGACTGTCTACCTGAAACTGTTTGTGAGAATGCCTGGCTATGACTCTGTGTAACTACCTGTAACTGACTGTGTGTGTAACTGTCTGCCTATAACTGTGTGTGACTGGCTGCATGTGACTATGTATGTGTGACTGTCTGCCTGTGACTGTTTGATGTTGCCTGTAACCGTGTGTATCTGTCTGTGACTGTGTGCATGTGACTTTCTGCTGCTTCCTTTTATTATGTGTGTGTGTGTGACTGTCTGCCTGTGACCGTGTGTGTGTGTGTGTGATTGTATATGTGATTGTCTGCCTGTAACTGTGTGCATGACTGTCTCTGACTGTATGTGTAACTGTCTGCCTGTAACTGTGTGTGACTGTATGCCTGTAACTGTGTGTGTGTGACTGTCTGCCTGTAAAAGTGGGGTTTGTAGGAGGGGGCGGGGCACACAAGGGTTTTGTAGAAGGGGGCTGACAGCAGTTTTGCAAAGTTTACAAATTTGTTCAATACATAAAAATAAAAAAAGGAAACCAATTTTTAAAATATTACAGGTTTTTTTTGGGGGGGTAGGGGGAGGTGGAGAGAGAGGGGGGTGAGGGGGTGCCAAGCCCAGGATCAGCCCTGGGTGCCAGATGCTCTAGGTACGCCCCTGATAGATATATATACACACACACACACAGTAGATAGATAGATATATACATACAGTAGATAGAGCACGTGCGCTATATACATAATAACATATCTTAAATATTGACCAGGAGAAGCATGACACACAAAACCATACCCAATAGAAGTAAAAAAGTGTTGGAAAACAGAAGAGACATCAAAAATGTTCACCGTCTGTTATTATTGAAATTAAGATTATTAGGTATGTGTGAAAGGTTGAATTTAGTGGACTATATTATTTCTTCGTAATATAAGTATGACCACGTACCCACGCAAGCTCTAGATGCGCCACTATTAGATAATATAAATATAGCTAATGTCAATTTTGTGCATATGTCTATGCACAGAATTTTAACTATTTGCTTACAGTGGTCAGCGGTTAGAAGGAGCATCCGCCTCTGCAGGTTTGCCGAAGCACTCTGCAGGCCAGAGCGGGACTAGGCACCCAGCAAAATGGTTTGTCCCATTACCAGGGAATGGGGCTAGGGTACTAGTGCTATCATAACTATTACAGCGGGTTGCAGTGATTGTGATGCTTGAATTATCCCTATAAATAATGTATATTCTGCCTGTGCCCCAAAACAATGCTCCTTCTTACCTTGGCAAGGCTATGGGTGAGCATCCTACCCTCCAACACACATGTTCTGAAAAATATTTAAATAGTATAAGAGTGCTTAGACCATATACGTAATAGTGCAAAAATGGATGCAGCTAACAGCAAACATTTCTCCGATGTTAAAATATAGGAGTACATTGTAAGTGGTGGTAAGCTTAAACATGATGTGGTCATATGATATGACTAAATCCCCATGTTTTGAACATAAGATTGGTGAATTTAAAAAGATTGAAAAATGGTTAATATTATATGTGTATGCTGAGCCATATTGGTGTATTATGAATAAACGTTGGTCCTTTGAGGTTTCAGCAGCACCACTATTAAATAAGACATGTTCTGGGTGTGCCCCCATTAAATTATGCATGTGCTGGATGTGTTTTTTCTAAATTCGTTTTCAATCTATACCACTATGTAAATATGATAAGATAATGTGATCCAGATAGGGAAGCATCTTTGTGTGCTATTGCTGTTTAAATGTTATTTTTGGTGTCAAGGAAATTTTTAACTATAAGATATTCTTATTCTGAAAGTTTGCTTATGACCTGAGGACACATTCCAGAAATTAACAAAGGATGACACAATTATATTCCTTGTACTGAGCAGATAACAAAATAATAACAATAATAACAGGTCTGCTCCCCAGGCACATTAGAATGAATAATATATATATATATAAAATATTATGACATTCTGAAAAAAAAAGGTTAAACACACAGGATTACATGAAACCATTCATTGTGCCCCCTGCTAACCTGCAAAATTTTCATTTTCGTTTGTTTATCTTTTCCCAAACCTCTTCTAAACTATCCCAGGCATGTATGAAAGAATCATGTCTCCATTCATTTCCTATCTAGCAGAATTGCCTTCGCATTTCCTATCATAGGTACATAATCCTATTTTCTCCATTATTTTCTTAATATCAAGTACAGCACAAGATAATGGATAGGGGCTGTAATAACAGTATGGCCTGCAGTAGCCCCTCTAGGGAAATAGCTTTGATTCCAGTGGAATATTAATGTCTTTGCACTGTCGGTTCTTTTTTTTTTTTTTTTTCACCTTATCTTCTGTTTTCTAAACTACATAATGACTTTTATATACATGACAAAAGCATTAAAATGAAATGAAAAGTCATCGATGAGCTACCTGACTGTAGGATGTATTTTTCTTTTGTACTTTCTTTCTTTTATTTTTTTTTAAAACCACCATCAGAGACTTTGCTGGTGATTTCTGATCTGAATACCTGAAGGAGTGACAGGGGCAGTGTTCTGTTTATGTAATCTAAATGCCTATCACAGATTTTGCGGAATGCCAGAATAAAAAAAAATTGCACCATTGATACAACAAAGATTAGCAACTTTTTTTTTTGCCATTCTGTTAAACTATAATCATCCCCAAAGACTTATTAACTAATTAAAAAAAGAGTCAATTAAAACAAACAGCATATTTCCTTAGGCAGTTCTGTTGCTGCCCCGAGCACACATTTCCACTCATTCAAAGGCATATTAGAAATAGAATGTGTAATTATCTGCTTTAAAGTGTATTTATATTATTTTATTTTACTTGAATTAGGAAGTGTTTTAACAGAAAGCATTGAGATTTCTCTCTCTCTTTTTTTTTTAAGGGGAATCCCATAACCAGTACCGCACACAGTAGTGGTTATAGTGCCATAAAATCCCAGGGCCATCCCCTGGATAAGAGTCAAATTGCTCCCAGATGGTTTGGTACTTATCTGCTGTATGACCATCTCTTAAGATATAACTAAAGCAGTTCCTCTTTTGCATTTGATATATCAATACTGTTCCTATTTGTACAGAATTTGTTCGGGGATTGTGTCAGCTGATGCTCTTGGGAAAATCCGTCCAAAAACCAGAACAAAAAACCTTGTCCAACAACAATTACATGCCTATTGCTTATATTTAAAGTAATATATCTTATTATTTTTGTGTGTACACATACCAATATATTATAAAAAAGCTTCGTCACCCCAAAATAAACATGAGACACATAAAAAAAGTGTTTTGTTAGAAATGTGGAACTCTATTTTCCAAAGGTTATTTACATAAATATCAGCCAGTATTGATTTGAATCTCCCTTAGGATGTACTTGTAAAAAAGAGAAAGAACTGTATATAGTGTAATACAGTTTTCAAATCATTTTCTATTAAATTTAATGAATGTAGTCCTACTCACACATTTTTTTTAACTTGGTCTCAGTTATAAATGCTTTGTACCTGTTTTGACGGTGGTACCACCTTGCATTTCCAGCAGATTTAGCCTCTCAAATTGTTCCAAATGTATATGAAACTCCCATGGGCAGAGAGAACATGTAGGGAAGAAACAGACTAATATACAATAAACTGACAAATGTAAGAGCAGCTTACTTCAAAGCAATGTGAGACATTGCCAAATCTCACTACCACGGAAAGAGATAGGATCACAGTCCTTTTCATGCAGGTTCCGCCTTGAGCTCTGTTGACCATGTGGTGTCTTGATGGCATTGCAACACGTTTCATCCTACAGTGGAGCATCCTCAGACGATATTCCTCGTTCTTCATTGCTCATTGAATATATGCAGTTTAAGACGTTCTATCTCCTCTAATTGTAAAGTCTGTTTCCAGGGGAATTCTACAATTATGTAGTGATCAGTTTCCTTCATGTAAAAGGCTAATCTATTTGGATCACTGTTAAAGGGCTACAATTTGCCACTTGTATCTGTGAATCCATAACGGCAGTATCAGTGTTTTGCATACATGTATATTGTACACACATTTCACATTAACATTTTGAAAAACATCTCTATATATACACACCTTAAAAGTGAATAAAAACAAAACAGTATAAACTTAAAACACATATACTATATCTACACATTTAATCATATATATGAACACTTTACTAATTGATGGAATTTTACATTTGAATCTTTGAGGTGATTTGTTCACTAACAAAAACAGAGAAAGTTAGAACACAGAGAACAGGCAAAAGCTCATAAAAACCCGAGTAGCTTACCCTACGGGTACTATGGAACTTGCCCTTTGATTAGTCCCCGCTAAAATTGCAAAAATGTTTTTGCTCACTAATGCCATTACAAAGAGAACTTTAACCCATAAGGGTAGTCCAGATCCAAAATGCTGGCAAGTTCTGTCTGCACAAGAGATAACGCAACCCCAGATCATCATTTCGGTAGGGCGCACAGGTTGCCTTTGTAATGGCACAAGTGAGCAAAACTATTTCTGAGACCTGAGCACAGGCTATCCAAAGGGCAAGCTAACGAGGTTACTTTGAGATTTCGCCTGTTATCAGAGTTTTCATATTCTCTGTTTTTTATTTCTTTGCTAATAATGAATTGTAATTGGGATGTCTTGCCATCTTAAACACAGAATCCTCACAACAATCAGATTTTCACGCACAAGTATGGTTATGAACAAGCATGCTTCTAGGGATGGGTGAACTGATAGATACACAGAGCACCGGCACTAGGGGGGCTCATCCATGTGAAATCGCACAATAAAATGTTAAAATTCCTCTTGATTCGCAGGAGCCTTACGCTCCTATGTATACTCCCACCGGTGTCATTCCTGGGTTAGAGGACGTACCCAGCCAAGCATAACCACAAAAGTATGTCAGCTCCTGGTACCGTAAATGCCCCACTGAAATACTGAGCTTACCCGCATACTAGTAACGAGTACTGGTGGCATTCTACGGCTCTTACTGGCCACGCCACTGCTCAATTCCAGGATACATACTAGCTAACCGAACGTACTAGTTGTACACCTTATACACGACACATACTACAAGAGGGAGACGCACCCCACACCATATGTGTACATTTTGCTTGCAGAAACGGATGGCCTTTCACACACACCTACAGTGTGATTGATTTAGAAGTTAATCGTGCAGCACAAGTGACACTCCTCACCTTGTATCTCTATACGTACATAATGTTTTACAATTGAATCTTTGTATGCTCTAAAGTCAGCTGAAATTGTCTCACTCCCTCACGTATATTACTATCCTAAGCTGACGCACCCTGTAAGAACCTGTTTTAATTAACATAAAATGCTGTGCAGTTTTCTAGCTTAACACTGTTCTTCACATAACTTGCAATACCTGTACCTAATGTCGTGATAACATGTATGTCAAACCTTTGCACAAAGAAAATAAAGAATAAAATTTTTTTAAAAATTCCTCCTGATTACTTTATAGAGTCCTTCGGATATTGAGAAGAATGATGACTCCCTGGTATAAGTAAAACTATAAATTGCTGCCAAACCAAAAATAGATTTCCAAAGATCCTTTAATCCTCCATCAAAGGCACCAAGGCAGATCTTCAACCTGAACTAACCTTTGCCAAGCTTGGGCCTGAATACACACTCTTGCAGTTAAATAGATACTAGTGAACATCTAATAATCAATGATAATCTCTGACACTCAGCATCAAAGGTGAGAATACAAGGCCAAGAAGCCACAATTTTTACAAGTCAAATCAGTACAAAAGCACGTGAACCCAGAATAAATCTTATCTGTTACATCCCCCAAAATACAAGGAACTAATCATAGAATATCCTACTTTTTAGGATGAAGCTCGTAAGATTTTTTTAAATCCACATGCTCTCTTTCTTTTTGTGGCTTTGTATTCATTTATTCTAAACTTGACACTGAGCACAGGAGATGTTTTTCAGTAATGCTCGGTGGAGGATATTGTCATTCCGCTACACCTGTAAATTAATTATTTGTTGGACCTGCTGTGTGTCATTGGAGCCCTGTTCATATCTCCTATTATAAGAGATCATGTGACACAAATTAGATGAGCAATTGTTGCATACTGATAAAACACACATGAATCTTGTGAATAAAAATTTGACATTTATTATGTGCTTTTGATAATTTAGAACATTGCATTCCTTTACATATTAATTGGAATTGGAAGCAGGAAAAATGGGCAAGTGAAAAGAACTGAGTGACTTTGACTCAGCCAAATAGTGATAGCGAGATGACTGGATCAGAGCATCTCCAAAATGGCAAGTCTTGTGGTGTGTTTCCAGTTGCAGTGGGTAGTACCTACCAAAAGTGGTGCAAGGAAGGACAACTGATGAACTAGCGTGAGTGTTTTGTTTTCTCAAGGCTCATTGATGCATGCAGTGAGTGAAGGCAAGCCCATCTGGTCTGATCACACAGAAGTACTACTGTCAGTGGTGTACATACCGGGGTTGCAGGGGTCGCGGCTGCTACTGGGCCCAGCCCACCAGGGGGCCCGGCCGCCCTGCGACCCGGTATGTACCCACTGTGGCCAGCCTCTTCTCCTGGGGGGCCCAGAAGCCTGCCACCTTAGGGCCCCCCGAGGATGGCCCTGGTGTCACTTGGTGGGCAGGCTGGCGCGCGCGTGCGCGAGGGAGCATTCTCCCCTAAGTGCTCTCTGCCCAGCTCCCTTGCGCACCGCGTACTGATACCGGAGCCGGAATATGACGTCATCTTCCGGCTCCGGCATCATTATGCAGCGTGCGAGGGAGCACACAGGGAGAGTGCTCACTCGCATGCCCGCCAGCCTGCCCGCCGGGTGACACCACTGGACCCCAGGGAATCCCCTCAGCATTCCCAAAGGTAGGGAGGCAGGGGGGTTTAAATAAAAAAAAAAAAACGTGTGTGTGTGTGTTCGTGTTAGAGTGTGTGTGTGTGTGTTAGAGTGTGTTAGTGTTAGAGTGTGTGTGTGTTAGTGTGTGTGTTAGTGTTAGAGTGTTCAACGGCACCCCAAGGCATAAAAGGGTTAAACCGCCGTTTAGTAGATCTTCCCTTCCAGAGACACAGGCACAGCTACTGCAGAACACCAATCCGCCAAACAGGAAACCATATGAATGCCGTAAACAGCCGAATAGGAAAACCCATACAAATAGGTTTACACTCCTAGCAGTCAAACTGGAACAGCATACAATAAATCCCCCCAAGAATGAGACAAGGCTCCGTTTTGAGGGTCAAGCAGGAACAGTCAGAGCTGTGGGTTTATTGTTCTTATATACATGTTAGTACCACCCACAGGGTTTTGGAACACAACCAATAAACACATACAATACACTCAGACACTCCCACACAAAATCCTCCCCTCTGCCTGTGATTCAATTACCTTACACAATGGGTAATGTAATTATAACAAGCAGAGAAATACAATTTTTCCACATTATTCATAACTTGAAAAGTATGCATCACATTCACATATAACTTACATTTTCAGAATCAGCATACTCCAAATACAAACATACGTCAAAATCATACAAATTGGTCCAGTGGTTCAAAAGATAGATCATAGTCCTTTGTGACCAAAGGAAGCATACCCACCCATTAAACTCTACAATCCTGTCACACTCATTCCCCCCAGCAATGCAAGTCACCCTGTCACATAAACCCCCTAATGCTATTATTCTCACCTTGCCTTGCCCTGTCACTCTCCCTTATTAACTTTGCCACACTCCCCCAAACCTGTCAGACTCTCTCCCCCAAACCTGCCACACTCACCCTATCACATTAACCCCCCTAAACCTTTCACACTTATCTACTTCCGGCTACACTTCCTCCTCCAACCATACCCCACAATTGTGTATACATGATTAGTATAATTGCAAATAAAATTAGTTTTATTACAAATTAATTTAGATTGCAAATTATACCATAACTGCAGTCAGAGACCACACAATGCAGTGGCACAGTGTGTCTGAACACTGTAATCCTCAGATTGATGGGCTTGACTGTAGTCTGTATCCAGTGCTGTCAAGCCCATCCTTCAATACAACCAGGGCTGGACTGGCCCACCGGGATACCGGGAAATTTCCTAATTGGCTGCAGCATTTGGGCCCGGGGAGAGAGCCCTAATCAATATTAGGCAGGTGGTTTTAATATTGTGGCTGATCAATATAGAGAAACTAAGTCCTGGAAGTCACAATTTTTCCCATGCTCCTTCAGTCTGGTCTGTAAATTTCAGTAAATGTTGTCAGCAGAAGTCAGCAGACAGTGCAGGTCAGAATAAAATCATTCCTATTGCCCTGTCCTCTCCCCTCCCCACAGCACTCAGTATGTAATTGAAGGTTGAGTAAGTATGTAAGCAAAAGACATAATTTAAAAGCAGTTCTGTTTTCAGAATAATGTCATGACCCCATGATGCTCTGGATAAGCTCCTGCACGCTTGGTTATCTTTAATGAAACGCCATATGAGTACATGAACGTTCTGGCATACCTTACATTATTTTAAATTATTTTAGTTGAACAGGAATCCTACAAAAATATATATTAATATTCACTACATTAATCTGACATTCTGTATAGTACAGGATACTTCACTAAGCATAAAGGGTTGGGTGAATACAAGAATACCAATGAGACAAAAGTCTAATAATCTATAGATTTGCAAGTAATGTTTCCAAGCACAATACACTGAAAAAATAGATTAAATATCATAATGTAAGTGAAACAGACCATGACATACATGCATTTAGAGATGATAGGTCCTCTTTAAAAGGATCTTCAAGTTTTTCTGCTACAAGGTATGTCAACAACTCCCTCCGCAACCCCCTTGCAGCGTCTAAAGCAACTACATTTAAAATTATCGGAGAAACATTGTACAACCATGTTGTTATGTGTGCATGACTGTGTGTCTTCTAGGTTCAATGAGTGGGATTTGCTTATAGATGCCCAATACAGCTGGAAGGATTTTATTTTAATGTGAGCACAAAATGAAATCGGTATTGCACAGAATTTATTTTTTCATTCTGAAAGGTAAAAAAATAAACATCTGCGTGCAGTTTGTGAATTAATTCAACAAAATCCATAAAATGCATTTTTTGACTTTTAGTGCCTGAAGTGTCACTTTAAGATAATTATTTTCAACATCCGTATTTTCATTTTTCTCTCATTGTGCATGTTTTCTATTGACATAACAATAAGTTGCTATGACAACCTCAATGTATTATATCACACACCACTGCACAAGTTTCCTATTCATGTAGTCAACATCATTTCAGCTATTTTGAGATAAATAGATATATTTCCCAGTGCATAGGTACATGATATTTGACTTTATTTGAATTTTAGCAAATTTATTTTAGAGGTCTTGTAAAGTGATTGTGGCCTAAAATATTATGTTAGCATTAAATATTTTATTCATGCAGAGTGTATTATTGGTACAAAAAGCACATTTTTAACTATAGACATCCCAGTTGCTTATTTAAATATGTTATTTCTGATATTAGCGGGATATTTAATATTAGTAAATCACACAAGCAATGAGTGAAAAAAGTATGACAATATGTAATAAAAAGATAATTCATACGAAAATGTATTTACAATGTACAACTAATTAATTAAAACCAGATACATAACACGAGAAGTATGTACATTTAATTTAAGGGAAAAAAAATAAAAAAATTAAAAGGTTTTACTTAAAGCAACCCAAAGATTGTCTAAGCCATCATGGATCTAATTTCATTCATGCTTCCCAGTATGGATAGATGATAAAGATCTAATTTAAGCCCGTCTCTTCCTGCTATAACCAGGAGATATATCCTTTACCCAATCAAGAAGCATGGGCCCAGTGGTGGCTCATCTAAGTCAGCAGTTGGGGCAGCTACCCACCAGAAAATTATTATAATAAAAAAATTATTGCCAATAATAAAGCTACTGACATTGTTTCCCTGAAGAAAAATGATGTCTGTCTTTGTAATCTGTTGTGAGAAACTGGGTATGTGCATAAATTAGGTAATTTGTAGAAAATGTCCAATTTAAGTTTATTTCAGACATGCTCAGTATGCTAGTAAAAGTAATTTCTGAAGTGCCTCATTTAATCTTCAGTAGGGTGTCTGAACTAGGTGCCCTGTGTATAGTAAGTAAAAATGTAGCACAGATATGGAGAAATGTATTTGTAAAAATAAGGTTAAGAGTTCATTGGGTTTTTGTCTGCTAATTCATGTGCACATCAGATCCTGGCAGTTGTCTGTTTAATCCTTGAATGGTGATGTTTTTTTGCTTATTCTTTATTTTCCACAAGTAATTTTTATTCTAATTTGTATGTATTGTATTTTAATATATTTTGTGAATGCCCTTATTGAAACATGGACACACTACCTTAATTTCACTTAATGAGGTTTTGTGAAATGTAAAAGTGAATAGATTTCCTTACTTATATGTTGTCACAGGTGAAATAATATACATATATTCCAAATACACATCATATGAAACATCCCATGTGTTTGTCTGATTTAACAAAAATTGTAAGAGAAAGAACAAAATGCTTTATGCCCAATAAAGTAAACTCAGGTAGCAAGGAAACTGACCAAGAAACAAAGTTTAAATAACATGACAGTCTGTCTACTACAAATGTGTCTTCTAATATCAGCACTATGTGTATGCTGATAACATGTCCTACCAAGACTTTGTGTCTTCTGATGATGTGTCATAACATACCAATACTGTGCACCTGCTAATAAGGTGTCTCCCAGTCCCAGCACTGTGTATCTGCTGAAAATCTGCCCCCCAAGCTAAGCACTGTGTGTCTGTTGATAGAGTGCCCCATAGTCTTAGCCCTCTAGTATCAGGGCAAGTGCACAGATTTTTAGCTACATAGGTGAAGATGCATTTTGCCTCCTTCCCAACAAAATGTATGTTCACCTGTGTGTTGTGTAACCACAGGTGAACATACATTTTAAGCTATGTAAAGTGACCCGGATATTACGCCTCCCTCCCCCACCCAGGCCAGTGTGCCCTAAGGCAGCTGCCTGTGCCGACTTATGGAGTGTCAGCTCTGACTACCATGTATCTATTGAAGGATGCTATCAGACTATACCAGGTTTCAAATATAATATTACTACTTCATGTCTCTTTTAAAACAAAACAAACATTTGGCCAAAAAGTTATACTGAAGGTTAAATGTGATCTGACTACCTTCCCAACTTTAAAGAATGCTGGATGTATGGTGCTTCCAAACTGTATACTGTATATGGTCTTATATCTGAACAACAAGCACCTTATATAAACCTCTCTTTGTACACACATTAATTCTGAGCATTTACTGCAGAAACAGTCACTAAAGAAATACATACACTTGCAAAGATGTATGTTTTTTTTTTAAGAGTATCTTCAGTAGTCCTTACTGCTGGCAATGGATTTTTTCTGTGTTATTTTGATTTTTCAAACTCTTCCTAGCGTTCAGCTTCCAATACTGTTTTCGCGAGTGCAAAGTTGAAGAAACAGTGTTTACACTACCTGGGCGAGGCAGAAAAAGGAAGCTATCAATGGCTGCAACCAGATTTTTGAGAAGGCAGGTTGAGAAAAACCATTAAGTGACTGCAAAAGACCTGCAGCAAGACTTGGTGGCTACAGGTTATAGGGAGCACAGTAAGGCACACAGTAAGGCATGTACTAAACACAGGTTTCCATGCCAGAACTCCAAGCTGTACACAACTTCTGACCAAAAAGCACAAAAAGTCACCTCCAGAAGTTTGGGGATTGTGTTGCGTGGGGCAATGAAAGAAAACTGGAACTTTTCGGCCCAATGGATCAGTGGTATGTCTGGAGGAAGAAGAATAAAGGATATGCTAAAAATACCGGTGATGCTCTGGTGCTACTTTGCGTCCTTTGACACTGGAAACCTTCAGCGTATGGAAGGCAAGATGGATTTAATAAAGCATCAGAAAATTCTACGAGAAAACATCATGCCATCTGCGAGGAAGCTAAAGCTTGGGTGTCATTGGACCTTCCAACAAGACAATTAGATCCCAAGCATACCTCAAGTTCCACCAAGGCTTGGTTTCAGAAGAAGTCCTGGCAAATTATGAACCCCCATAGAAAATCTCTAGTGGGATTTGAAGAAGGCGGTTGCACCACGCTAACCAAAGTATATTACTGTATTTGAGGCCATTGCTCATGAGCAATGGGTTAAGATTCCTCAGGAACTCTGCCAGAACTGGTGTCTGGCTATTCATCTCATTTGCAGGAGGTCATAACAGCAAAAAGGTGCTCTACTAAGTACTAAAGATGCTTGGCATGAAGTAGTTGAATAATTTTGAGACTGGAGAAGTCATTATAAGTTGCATTTTCAGTTACATTTGTGGAAATCACTCGAAGCATTCGTTGTGTTGAGCTATTTCAATTGTTTCTGTTTGATTTGTTCATTGCAAACAACTGTCTGTAAATTTTGACAATGAACCTGATTTTCAATGAGGGTTGAATAATTATAATTACAACTGTAGTTAGTTAAACACTATAGTGTACATGTTCCTTTAAATAATTGGTGAAAAATAGAGCAAATTACTCTGTCTGACTATACACACATTATGTGGCATATAAATAAAATAAAGATGTCATTTACATGAAACAGCTACTTTAAATTTATTTAAAACACAATATAATTTAAAAAAAGGTAATGATGAATTCCTTTTAAGCTAATCTCCTGTTATTTTCCATGACTGGCAAGATTTTAGTTAATATGACCCAGTGACTTGAAAATGAGCTCCAGGATATTTCTGCAATTACAACTTATTCCTTTTTTGTCTTTAATTAAAATGGAGAAAAAATTCTTAATGGAAAATTATTATATGTAACTGAAAATTCAGCACAGAGGCAGGGCTGACAATGGAACACATTTATCAAGGGGAATCTGGAGCAATTGTGGGCATAGTACTAAATCTGGAGAAGTATTATGTTGCTTTGTGTGGTGATTGACCTTATTTGTGTTTATTCGCTTAAAGAAAGACTATATTGTTAGGAATAAAAACCTGTATTCATAACACTATAGTGCTCTTGTCACTCGATAGATTCCACCCCCCAACCTTGAATTTGCCATGATTTTTTTTTTAATAACTTATTTCAGCACTAGTATTGCCTTTGTGCTGCTCCCCTCTCTGCCTCCCACAATTTCTTGAAAGAAGCGTTGCTGGTCGCTGGTCCAATGCAACCTGATGTGCATGCACTGCAAGAGCCATGCGCACATTCCAATGTTTCTCATACAAAACTTTTGAATTCTGTCCTTTTCAATGACCTACAATATTTGATTCAATCAAAGACGCGAAATCACCTCTAGTGACTGTCTGGAAGACAGCCTTTAGAGGTGTGTTAACCCAGAAATGTAAACACTGCAGTTTCTACAAATCTGCAGTGATTTACATTGCAAGGTTAAAAAAACAGGACCACTGCACCAAAACCACTTTATTAAGATGAAGTGATCTGGGTGACTTTAGTGGTCCTTTAATCATGAACATGTAGTGGATTGACAAGGGAAATGCTAATTGTAGGCATACATTGGAACCATATTTGTCCAACTATTTTGAACTATAATTTTAAATTTTCTTGTTAATTCTTCACAATCCCTGTTTCAGAAAATAAACTATATAATCCCATAATTGCCTTTCTTTATCTTTTTAAACATGGATTTCACTGCTATTGAACCATGGCACAGATTTGCCCTTTAATCTTTTTTTGAGTTTGATATTTTGAAGATATTATTGTAACATGCTGCATAACTTAATGCTTATTTTGTACACAAAAGAAATGCAGGCAGGGAAGACATTCACCCATAGGCACATGTCCACTAGCGGGCCCTAGCACTTACGCTGATCAGCCACAACATTAAAGGAATGCCAAAGTGTTAGGAATACAAACCTAAACCAATAGTATTACGCTTGCCAGTGCCACACTGTGCAGTTGCTGATAAATATGTACATTCCGTGTCACCAGGTTTTATTTCTAAACAGTGCAGCAAATGCCAAACATCCTGAACTTACAGAAAGGCTAGAAATCGGTAAAGAGACAGTACATTTTAAAAGAAGGCGTAATGACATTTTAGTATAACTGCAATCGTCACTTTAAAATTATTATAATGTAATACATTCCATGTCTTTGTCCCTAGAAGTTTCTTTAATTAATACATTAATACACATGCAATCGCATCAGCCATATAAACCTTCTTTGCCTTATATGACCCTCTGAAGGGCAGTGCACAAAGGCTTTTTGAACTTGTTTTCAGATGCTGATTTCATTGAACAATTTTTTTGTGTGTTTGTTTTGCTCTGTTGCTTTTATTATTCTTCACTTGTTGATTCTTCAATCTAATTCAAGCTACAGTTTTATTCTGTGTAAACATCTAGAGGGCTGTTATAATTATTAGCTACTGCTTCTGTGCTAAGCATCGTAGAAGCATGAAACAAACACTATTACTCAGGATATCACACTACATTATGTATCTCTTCATTGGTCTAGTTACATTTATTCCAAAACATTGTTTGTGGAAATATGCAGTTATGTAGGAAACAATGTATCATGGTAACATGGGGTTTCAATAATCTAGGCTAGGGGTATGCAGCATTTGGCCCTCCAGATGTTGTGGACTATATCTCCCATATTGCTGTTCTATTTATAATGCTTGAATAACATCAACGGACATATAGCACACATCATTGAGGCAATTCCCTGCAAATTTAATTCTAGCAAAGGATTATGGGGTTGCATCCCAACAAATGCTGGAGGGCCACCACACAAGAAAATCCTCATCCTCAATGACTTTGCTCATTCATTCTATAGAGGATTATTGAAGGACCAATTTTTCAAAAATAATTGCAAAAGAATATAATTTTTTAACATAGGCATGATAGTAAAGCACATTTGTCCCTAAAAAAAAAAAAAAAAAAGACATTACACCAATTATTAAAGAACATTTTTATGCTTTTTACAACAGTTTTCATGTATTTTTCCTGTAACTGCAGGCTAGAGTACAACATATCCTAAAATGATTGGTGGTGCTGAAAACAGGGGATATGGGGCGGTTTAGATGAATACACACTATGTGTTCAAATTCTGGGGCAAGTCCAATATCTTTTCTATGTGAACAATTAAAAAGAGAATGGGGAGATTCGTGTGGGATTACTGACTGCCGTGCACTGAAAATTGCAAGGTGAGTATTTCTACATAATCCCCTCACAAAATTATAGGTTTAATTAGACATATTAAGGGGTCACCCAATTGAATGCATCATGCCAATTAGCTTCATGCTGCTTCTCCTCTATTTTGCAGCAGGTTATGTTTAGATTTTTTTTATTTAAGACTTGCTTTGCTCATGTAGGCATTTCATAGTTCATAGGTTTATTAATACATTCACAAATTTCTGACTTGTTGTAGGACTTTGAAAGAACGTTGACAAATCTCATGCCAAGAGGTCATTTTTAAGTTGGCCAATACAAATGCTATTTATTAATAGTCGTTTATAACAAAAAAGATTTACTACCTTGATCCAATAAAAAAAAAAAAAAAAATATATATATATATATATATATATATATATATATACATACATACACTTTTCTAGTCATCTAGAATGAACCTTGATCGGACAAAATAGGACAATTCTACAGAAAAAAAAACACATAGCTATATAAGATTCAGTACACATTAGTTTTAGTTACTAATATACCATTTTTAAGGTGGTTAAGCTTTGTCTGCTGTATATTATAGCATTCTTGATTTTTAGTGTTGATTTTATTCATTTATATGGAATCTTCAACAGAAGAAAAAAGTTCCAGTGGAATGTTATGTCTGATTTTTTTTAAGTTTTGGACTATTATTAGTTCACCATTTCCTTGTTTAAATATTGGCTGAATATCAATAAATATTTCAGATAAGGAAGTTCAATTGTGAGATAATACTGAAAGCCTGTGCAATTTCTCTTTGTTCTGTTTTAAACAATCAAAAACGTTTCATAATAAAACTAAAAGAATTCGGTCTGTTGCTTCTTTTTAGGCATACATTTCTAATGAAAAAAACAATATTATATGGGATTTAAAAAAAATTTAATGAATCCATATCCGCTAACTGTAAAATAACATATCAATCCAGAATACATTTATTTTCCACTGCATATAAAAAGTGGCTGGTTAAATGGTCCTGTAATGTAATGTACAAAACAATGTATATTTTATCTGTACCATCTAATTAATTAAATGGTTCCAGAGTAGCAGAATCACAAATCTTATTAATAACTGTACACTGAAATAAAAGCTGTTCACATGTGCAGCCTTATCACAGAAATATTTGCATATCCCCACCTGTGAAGGGTAGGTAATAAGTACCTGCCACAAATCAGAATTATGAATTTTGTATGCCTAACAAACTGCAGGGTAAATTATACCTCCGACGTTCCATAATAATTGTAGCTAAGCTGTTTAGTACCATCTACTTATTCTGCCTGAAGTGTTTAAAACAGCAACAGTAATAAATGAATTCAATCACACATTCAGAGGTGCAGTTTTATTTATTTATGGAATTCTTTTATTTTTTTTATCTCCCAACAAATTTTCTTCTGTCCTATATAATTATCTCCCCATAAATGATCTTGCTATCCATGTGTGCATAATATGAATTTTCTTTTTTTTTTTTACAAATGAAGTAAAAGCTATGCTTTTTGGATTGAATAATAATTTTAAAATTATATTCGATCAATGGCAGTCCTAATTCAGAGTATGGTGTTTTATTATTTTATTTGTTAGTAGAAATGATGGAGTAAGTGGCAATTGCATGATGAGTACTTTATAGTTCATATAATATCTATCGAGGATCAAATAAACTGTGCCAGATAGTCAAGCAATATTGTGCTACATAATATCTTGTTTCATGTCTGAAGGTACATGGGAAATACTTGAAAAAGGAATACTATATGCATCAAAACAACTTTATCTTAATGAATGAGTTTTGTTGTATAGATAATACCCATGTAGTCTTACTCTTCAACTCTTTGCCATTTAGGAGTTCATTTTGTTTCTGTAAAAGGTATCCTTAGCCACGTCTCCCCCGGCTGTGACTGACACAGCCTGCATGAAAAGAAAATGGTTTCCTTTTCAATCAGATCTTAACTTACTTTATTTTTTATTCTGTAAATTGAACTTTAATCGCACACAGGAATCTCACGCAGTGTCCTGCAGTCTATTTACAGAGCAGGAGATAAGAAATTCTAAATTAAACAGAATGGGCAATAAAGGAAGTTTAAACATTAGATCTCTCTTTACATGAAGTAAGTCACATGTAGAATGACTAGAGCCGCATAAACAAAGTGATTTAACAACTAAATGGCAGATAATAGAGCAATAAGGCTGCAGGGGCATGATCTATACACCAAAACTGTTTCATTAAGTTAAACTTGTTTTGGTACTTATAGTATCCCTTTAATATTCTCCATCAAGTGTGACATGAACCAGATATTTAGGACTCATGAATTCACTTCTCGCTATCTTTGAAATACTCTAGGCAAGGTGCCAAACATTCACATTTTGAATACAAGACTTTTAATTATCCAATGTCCTCTTTTTATTCAACATTCTTCAAGTTGGTTTCTCTGTGAAAATTGGTCCTGTTTTACCATCTTCTTATAAGTGTTGATGTTAAAACACTTGTATTTCTAGCTGAATTTGAATGTAAGAGTCAGAATGATGATTTATTGTAACCAGAATATAATTTCTTGCATATCCTGTAAAAGAGTAACACGAATAATCAGTCCCTTCATAATTATTTTGCCAATCATGTAGTGAGCCTTGTATCCAGATGAGTTAGGCTTTTGCACTAAAACAAAAATTTGAAAAAAGTTAGCTTTTTAGACTAAAACTTCATTGTTCTTTGGATTGTTCAATGTACCACTAACATTTGGCATAAAAGCATTTTTGATCACATCATATAATGAAGTCCCATGAGGGCCATTATTTTGACACTTATGTTTTAACTGGGTGGAGCACAAAAGCGAGTATTACTGATATTAAAGTGGTCTTTGTGTGCACTAACACACACAAACACTCACACACAGCACAACTGCTTCTCTGTAGTAGTGTCTTTCCTTATCTGGGTGCAGTTCACCTCTATAAATATATATCATATAGTAATCTAATATATTCATGAAACATCAAAACAGTGATCAATATTTCAACCCAAGTGGATATTCCTCAAGATTAACATTCATCCCATGGAGCCATAAATACTTAGAGAAATAAAATGGCGATGTACCTATCAGTATTTTGTTTTACTATTTTATAGTGTAACTGCTTATTTCAAAAATAAATCTCCTCCCCGTTAGAATTGCTTTATTTTTCTCTTCACGCCACATGTATAGCACTTCATGCAAAACAAACTCCATTTAACGTATTTTTATTAGTTACGAGTAGCCCTGATGTGCTTTGTGTTTTGCATACTCTGCTCATGTCACATGCTGTATGTTTCTCTGGTCATGTGGCTGAGTCTAGGCTCTGGATTTCAGTTGGCATGCAAATAATTATTATCATTATGATATTTATATAGCGCCATCAAATTCTGCAGCGCTTTACAGACATGTAGTTGTAACCAGGCAAGTTGGACAAACAGTAACAGAGGGGTTGAGGGCCCTGCTCAATGAGCTTACATGCTAGAGGGAGTGGGGTAAAGTGACACAAAAAGGTAAGGATAGTATTAGACTAGCTACAGTTGCAGAAGAAGAATCAGTCGGGAGCTAATAACAGTTTAATTGATACGCTTTTATGAAGAACTGGGTTTTTAACGATTTTTTGAAGGAGTGGAGACTGGGTGAGCATCTAACGGAGGAGGGAAGCGAGTTCCACAGGAACGGTGCGCCCCTCGAGAAATCTTGAAGGGGAGCATCAGAGGTGGGAGTACAGACAGAAGATAGACGTGAGTCTTCAGCAGATCGTAAGGGCCTAGACGGGACATACTTGTGTATAAGGGAGGATAGATAGGTGGGAGCAGCATTATGTAGAGATTTGAAAGCAAGAACCAGAATTTTAAATTGAGCTCTATATTTTATAGGACCCCAGTGTAGGGACTGACAGAAGGGTGAGGCATGGGAGGTGCGGGCGGACAGGAAGATGAGCCTCGCTGCCCATTCATTATGGACTGTAACGGCGCAAGTTGGGAGCACGTAAGACCACTGAGAAGCGGATCACAGTAGGAAAGGCGAGAAAGGACAGTGGAATGGACCAACACCTTAGTCGCATCTGGCGTTAAGTAGGGGCGGATGCGCACAATGTTTTTGAGATGGAAATGACAGGATTTGGCGATAGATTGAACATGAGGATTGAAGGAGAGGTCGGAGTCAAAGAGAACACCTACGCAGCGAGCCTGCGTGGTGGAGCTGATGGTAGCACCGTTGACTTGGAGGGAGACAGACACAGGAGTAACAACACTTGAGGGAGGAAAGACCAGAATTTCAGTTTTGGTCAAGTTTAGTTTAAGGAAGTGGGCAGCCATCCAGTTAGAAATAGCAGAGAGGCAGTCAGATACATTAGTCAAGAGGGACGGGGAGAGATCAGGAGAGGACAGGTAGATTTGCGTGTCATCTACATAGAAATGATATTGGAAGCCAAAGGAGCTAATGAGTTTACCAAGGGAGGCAGTATAGATGGAGAACAGTAGGGGACCAAGGACTGAACCTTGGGGGACACCAACAGAGAGGAGTTGGGGAGAAGAAGCAGAGCCAGAGAAAGAAACACTGAAAGAGCGCTGGGAGAGAGCAATATCTTGTAGACCGATATTGCGGAGGATGAGAAGAAGCTGTTGATGATCAACAGTGTCAAAAGCCGCAGACAGGTCAAGGAGAATTAGGATAGAGTAGTGACCACGAGATTATGCAGCGAGTAGATCATTGGATACTTTGGTCAGTGCTGTTTCCACAGTGCTTAGTGCGGAAACCAGACTGGAGCGGGTCTAGCAGAGAGTTGGACTCGAGGAAGTCTGTCAATCTCTCATACACAATTCTTTCAAGGATCTTGGATGCATAAGGCATATGTGAGATTAGATTTCATGGTTGATTGATAAGCTTCCTTTTTTTTCTCCAGATGGTATGGGCACAATTTAGTGTATCTTGATCTTGTGATAGACCTTTAAGGGTCAAACCATTGTTGACTATATTCTTGCACTTTGTTTTTAGTCCCAGCTCAGGTCTCATACAAGTTTTAGCTCACTTGTGTCACTACAGATGGAACACAATGCAATATGTTAAACATAAAAACATAGTTATGAATATTTGAGAATGTGATGATTTTAATGCGTGCACTGCAATTCTCTTCTAACTCTTACGCTCTCTGTGCCTCTGCTCTGCTGAATCTCTCATTGTTCTCGACTCCTTAACCTTATGCTCTACCTTATTGAATCATGATACACAGACAGGGTGGCTTGATTTATATGCAGTTTGTAAATGTAAATTCTGCTTGTTGTTCTGTAACAAACTAGATTTAAATGTTGCATGCCCTACATGACCTGTTTTGGCTGTCATTTGATTTGTTTTGACCCTACTGAATCACATTTTAGTTAACGGGCACTGCTTACAGCCAAAGAGGTAAATTTTTAAGTGCTAAGTGCTAGTGAGGCCAATGCCTGCTAATGCTCAATATCATTAAATTATTCAATAAATAAATACATTTACTGATTAGCATATTAGAATATTTCATATATATCAGTTCTAGCACAATCCACTAAATCTACCTGTAGTTTTCTGGAAAAATCCATTCACAATGATCATTCATTATAGCAACTATCACTATCTCCTAGTTATTTATAAGCAGTTAATGATGTAAAGTATGAATCAGAATTAAATTAAATCAATTTTCTGTGGTGCACAACTTGTGTAATTGAACAGCAATTTTAGAATCTTGTTTATGTTAAATCCACATATACACATGCTTAGAATGCTATATATTGCAGAGGATTGCTATGAGATGTCTTCGTGCAATGGGTTCTTACCAAGTGGGCAACCTGAACATAATTGGCACTAAAGGCAATTCAACTATATATATGAAAGACAATTTGTCTAAGTTCTGTAAATATCACTCATATAAATCAAGTAAAATTAGAGAGGAAGCATAGATTTGTATTAAAAGCATTTATGTGCCCTTGTAGAAAGGTGTTTAATAAATTCAAATATTAAAAAAAAATCAATGAATAAAATCAAAAGTTATTACCCATGTGTTATATCCATATGTGATAGGTGTTCTTTAACCGTTTCACTATGGCACTTGTGTACACACAGTTCCAAGGTTATGTTCCAATGCCCCATATTCATGTATATACATTTTTACTAATTGCAAGCAAAATTTGTTTATAGCAAAGAGAACAGAGGAGCTGCAGGTCTTCACTCCCTCCAGGTGCAGATCACTGCCAATGCCAAAGGAGCTTTTACAGAGGTCTGCACCGAGTCAGAGATCAATAATCCACCAGTAAAAAAAACTCCCCAGCCCCACCAGACACCCTCTGAAGCACCAGCGTACTTTTCCCCTTCCCTGACAAATATGGTAGGCAGTGGAGGGGGCAAAAAATATATATATTTTATACTGTGTGGTGAGGTGGACACATAAACAAAGTATACCCACATACATTTCTGACTCCATAGTCACCCTCCACAATCACTTCCCCCACTGTAACCATCACACACATCCTCATAAACACAGCTACCCCCATAAAGACACAGTGAACCATCATAAACACAGCAACGACACACAATCACCACCCACAAACACACAGCCACTTCCATTTACACAGACACCCTGACATATACACATTCAGTCTCTTGGTGGTCACCCTCATACACACTGGTATGCAAAACACACAGTCTTGCCGTAAACACTATGAACACACCACAACCAGAAGCAGTAATTCAATATTCATTTACACACAAACACACACACACACACACACACACAAATATTCCCTACCAGACACACTCTTTCTTGCACATTTACAGATACATAATGCCTGACATGCACACATAGATACTGATACATACTGCCAGACAAACTCATTCATAAACACACAGCCAGATATACACTGTCAGAGAAACACTGTGACTGTGTATCAATGTGTGTATGTTTTTGTGCATGTGGTTTTTTAAAAATACAGTTTTACAATTCTACCTCAACTAAATAAAAAAGTATTTGAATGTTAATTAGATTTTTTACACTTATTGTCCTTTATTCTTCTATATAGATATAGATAGAGGCTGTTAGGGTATGACTTCTGTGTTACATGTTCTTCAAGGAAATTGTAATTACAGTTTTAAATTACCTGAAGAAACTTTAATTAGATCTTCTGACAAAAGACTGAATTATTTTGTATTTAAAAAAAAAAAAGAAAAAAGATATTAAATATCCATATACATTAATTGAATGAGTTCAGCAGTCGGGCTGTCTACTGTGTAACACCATGATGAACGCTCTATTTCAATTCAAAACAACACAGCTTATGGCACGACTGCATTTAAGTGTTCTACGACTTTCCCTTACTGGACAGAAAAAAATCTGACATTCCTGAAATAGGAATTAATGGATATGAAAGGGACACTCCAGACCCCTAAAGCGCTTTAGCTTGCTGAAAAGCTTTATGTGAGAAGAGTGTGTCCGCTTTTTTCTTCATTTTGCAAAAAGTGCATATTTAAATAAAAATGGACATTTTTATAAATTAACCTGGTTACACCCCCTGGCTTTCAAGCAGACACCCAGTCCTGTTCCTTCCTGGTTTGGTTAGCTATCTGTAGCTAAACTCAAGAGGCAGCAATTGCCCAGAGTACCTGCCTTGGAAAGACTTCTCATTGAGCTGCATTGGAATGTTTGTCATTGGACAGCCACAGTAGGTCTGGGCGGGATGAGAAGGGGAGAGTGTTAAGGCAGCGGGCAAGAGAACTGCATGTTTTGCAAGCTGTTTATAGATATATCCCAATATAAAAAAATGCATATTTAAATAGATGTGAGTTTTCATTTGGGCTATATTTATTAAACAGTGATTTAAAAAAAAATAAAAAAAAATTTGGGCAGTGGAATACCCCTTTAAATAAAATGCCATTTTGAATAATCCTTTGTATATTTAATAGACTGGTGTACTGTGAATAAAATGGGGTTCTTTAGTAACAAAGCATCCAAAAAATATTTTTCATCCATTTTAGTTTTGTCCATGTGGCGTTTCGATTCGGATTAATTTCGCTCATGTAATTGTTTCGGGAAAATATTTCCGACGAACCAAATTTTTCAGAAAATGTGCCTGTTAGTGTACTACAAGATATATAAATAATATAAATATCTATTAAATATAAAATTAGATTACATAAAATATTTATTAAATATATGATACATAAAGATATATATTTTTTTAATTTCCCTTTTTGCCCTTTATTATTTACTTCTCAATCTGCAAATAAAATCAGCATTTAGTGGCTGGTTTAAAGCCATCAACCATCTCTGGTTCTATCAATAATCATTCGATTTTGGCTACATGGATGGAACTCTGAATCATGATACATGTAAAACAGCTCATTCATTAGTCATTTCATTTGTTGCGTAAATCGGTAAAATTCGATTTGGAGTAACAAAATTCTGACAAATCACAGATCAACAAAAAACAAATGTGCAAGTCCAAGATTTAATATTATATTATGATTCTATTGTAAAATTAGATAGCCTGTCCATGAAAGCCTAACTTTTCAACTGACTTTTGAAAAAAAGTCGATAGGAAATGTTGTTTCAAGTCTATTAACCCCTTAAGGACCAAACTTCTGGAATAAAAGGGAATCATGACATGTAACACATGTCATGTGTCCTTAAGGGGTTAAAGCAGGATCATATATGCAAAGGCTCCCTTCTCTCTTATGTTATGAGATGTGGAAATTGTATCCAGAGGCTCCCATTGGGTACTTAGGCATCCATTGGTCCTATACTATATAGAGTTCGGTGAGGCATTGGACCTGGTTGACAGGGAGTTCATAAGCTCCTACAATTTACACAAAAATTGGAACTAAATTATATTTTTAACCCACACACCTATTTGAATGTAAGAGGAAATATAAGGTATTTTGCTTGCTTCTCCTCATAATAAAGGGTCAGCGGGGCCCCTCATTCATTTTTTTGTCATGTACTACACTTGTCTACATCAGATATTTAAATGAGAAAGTGCACTGACTGTGGCTCTCTCTGGGCCTATTTTATAACTCTTTGCTGCTTGTGCATCAAACAGGCACTTTGAGGAAAATTTATCAAAGTGTTCTGTTCTAAAAAGTGTTGCAGAAATGTAAAATGAAGTGATTACAAATGCAATGTGCCTGGTAATTACTCCACATTTAATGTTTTAGAACGCTTTGTGGAACTAAACACTTTGAGAATTCTAACCCATTCTTTTTTTTTTTCAAAAATAACAAAAACTAAAAGCTTTGCAGTTAAAAGGGGAATGTACGTAAACAGCCTCACCCATTCTTCAGTGTTAATTGACTGTGTTACAACTATGTGTATAAACGGGACCTGCGTGTCCGACAGATTGCAAATGCCTATTTGGGACATTGAGACCTGCGAGTCTCTGTATGGGTCGATACGCTTTACAATACAAAAAGACCTGCAAGTCACTGTAATGTATTTTATTATTGCTTACAAAACACAGAACAGAAAATAATAAAAATATATGTACACAAAAAAAGCTTTGCAGTTCCCTCAAAATTACCTAGTTCAAGGATAACGTGGAAACAAATATTAGTTCAAATATCAGAATTCTATTTTGTGTAGAAATTGGCAGTTTCTGTGATTATTTTTTAGCAGTCATCAGCTTGTTCCAAAGTGAAATTACATATTTGGGGCTAATTAATGAATTGTCCCTCTAAATTGCAGTTGACTCTAATATATGGATTTTATATTTATTTTGCAATTCAGAGACATCTTCAGAGTTGGTAGGTAAAACCACCTTCATAAAACTTCAATTTTGTTTTAAAGTCACTAGTTTAAATGAATCGTATGTACAGCAAACAGAAAATGCATTTTTTCAATAGTGGTGCTACCGTAAAGACCAATATATGTGCAAAATGCAGCTTATGGACCTGTGCACAAACAAAAAAAAAAGGTTTTAAATTTGACAAAGCTACATAAAAATCCCCTGTCTATCTCTGTATATTATATAAATCTATATATTTTGTCTACCTATTGAAATGATTGAGTTGTATTACATTACAACCTACAGCTGTGCACAAGCAAAACATCGAAGAGAACGGAATTATAGAGATGTATCTTCGATTATAATTTTTTATATTGAGATCAAAGGCATAATGGAAAATATGGCAAGAAGTGGAGCCAGCCTTTTGAAGATGACTCTGGTGAAACTCATTTCACAACAGTATCCTAGTCATTCGTTCTCTGTAAAAATGTATGTCTGTTTGATGTTAGAATCAAATCTATTATAGTTCAGCCAGACTCATTTTTCATCCAGTAAACAATGCATTAAGATAAAGATTTCCAATTTGTTTTCTGCCATTTTATTTAGTACCTGTTCAATTTCAGATTACCGATATCGAGTTCGGAGTAGCAGTTACCTTACTTACCCGACTAAAAGTCGGAAATTAAAACCCATAACAGGAAATTTAGATCAGTAGTAATAAATATTATATATTAAGTGACATTTGTCTGATATGAAATTTATATATAGCTTTTCCCCTTATTGGCACATGTCAGACCTGTGCTGGAACAAGCCTTTAAAATTTTGTTCATTCTTATAATCCTTGTTTTTGGCATTCATGCAGAGTCGGTACTGGGAGTGTGTGGACCGCCTAGGTACACTGTAGATAGACAGGGTGTTCAGTGCTATGCTCCACCACTCAGGTAGATCCCGCCTGCACCAGGTAGCAGAGCGTTAGATGATGGGGATGTTTGGTACACAGAGAAAAAACATTTTGTGACCTCTTCAGTACCAAGCAATTTGCTGAGATAGGTGACTTTAAGTAGCCTTGAAAAGTTTAAAACTGTATTTTTATGTGTGCAGTTTTCCTTAATCTGTATTTTGTATACATTTTGGTCTGTACAGCATCACCAGTGCTGGGAAATGCAAGTTCCGGGTGTGCCCCCAATACCATTTTCCCCTTCTTAGTATTTGCTATGGAAGTACTCATGGAAACCATAAATAAAAATGAAAGAGCCAATCGACAATTTGCAAAATATCAGCAGAGAATCGAGTGCGAACCACTGCATATGAACATACACTGAGAGGATAAGTACGCCTAGTGGAGGGAAAATGTGGTGTGCAGGTGACATGTAACATAATGCAGGATAACAAATATAAGCAATCTACCACTGCCGTCTACTTCTAGTTCTTCTGGGGCAGTTACACTGCATAGTGATGTCACATCTGAGATTGAGCCATCTATTTGGTGGTCTATTGTGGAGTATTTATGGTATATAAATGCTATGTTTACTTGTGTTTTGTATACAGGATAAAGGTCTTACAGCCTAAACGTTGTATGTTTTTTTCTTTGTCCTTATGGTGAAATAAACATTTTTCTTTTTTGGCACAACATTGTAACGTCTGTGGACTTCTGTTTGTTACACATTAGTCTAGTTCTCCTGGCCATGCATTATATCTGAGGTAGCTCTCTATTTGCAGAGTTCCATTACACTTAAAGTATGGTGAAAAAACTGAACCGAGATGCCCTGGATACACCAGTGCAGGCATAGGCAACCTTCGGCACTCCAGATGTTTTGGACAACACCTCCCATGATGCTTTGTCAGCATTATGGGTGTAAGAGCATTATTGGGGATGTAGTCCACAACATCTGGAGTGCCAAAGGTTGCCTATCCCTACACTAGTGAATAGTCTGTAATCAATGACAAGCAAGCTGGATAGTTCTTACAAATGCAGCATTCTGAATATCAGTAACTGGGGCTAAATAAAATGCATTAGTATTTCAAAAACATCTAAAAATGATCCATGTGTGCAAAAAGAAATATCTGTGCAAATCAAAAGGTTAAAAAGATTTTAATTATGTAAGCCATAAATTGTGTGTGTTTTTGTGTGTGTGTGTGTCTTTCCTTTTATAGCATTCATCAGCAATTCTAAAACTAGTACAAAATCAGATTCCTTCAAAGGGTGCACCAGATGTTTGAAATAAAACATTCCCTTTCAAAGCAATGTGACTTTCCTTTTCATTGTTACATCTAACATCCTTTAAACTCATTTTTTGCACATGGGATAATTTGATACACATCCTTGTTGCTTTGTACTTTCTTTAAAGGTTGGGCATAGTGCTCCCTAGTGCAACATTCTGACTCTTTTTGAGTAACAGCTTTGTTTAATGCATGTTTAAATCCCCATGTGCAATTCGGTGATTACTGGTACTCTAATCAAGAAATTATTTGAGCTTCACCTTGCATATGCAGTTGGCACCAGAAAAAATATTTATGTAGGGGAATGCTGTGTTCAGTTCAGTTGCTTCAACAATATTTTTACACATTTTAAATCATTAAACGTTGTGAAGGACTGAATATATGCATGAAGCTTCTGTCACGAGGTTAGCTATTTTTTATTGGATGTTCTGATTCAGATACTTTTTATTTATGGGGTGTACACTGATAATAATATAGATAGGTGCCCTTGAGCTATCGGTCCTAATAACATGACTGCACAACCCAATTCCATGAAGAACCAGAAATGTTCAGTCCCCTAACCTCATGTCTCATAAATCTGGCAAATGTATACATCAACTGTAAAAAAAAAATCCTTATGTTCTATTTCTAGTTCTATGGAAATGTGACACTTTAGATGCCTTAACTGATATCCCATAATGCTTTGCTCTCAAGACATATTATAGAGGACACTGGGAGATGTGCAATGATGTATAAAACTAGTATGTGACAAGCTTGAGACCAGCACTTAAACCACATGAGGTTAAATTTTCGCAAAGTCTTCTAAAAAAAAAATCCCCATTCTTAAATGCTACCCTAAACCTAAACTATCCCATAACCATTAACTTTACTTTAGCATTGACCTTTTCAAAGGAATTGGTTTTAATGGAAGTTCAGCAACACTGCTCAATATACCAATGTCATGTCACCCAGTTTAAAACAAATACATTTTTTTTTTAAATTGCCACTTAAATATAATAGGATAACAGTTCTGAAGCCATAATCCAAATTCCATAAACAAAGTTCTGTAATCACCTATTTTAAAATGAATAATTTAACTAAGCATAGTATATGCTGAGGAAATATTAGACTTAATTGATTTTTCTGGTATTTATCTGTGGAGTTTTATTCAACG
Organism: Pelobates cultripes; assembly: GCA_933207985.1. Taxonomy (NCBI): domain Eukaryota; kingdom Metazoa; phylum Chordata; class Amphibia; order Anura; family Pelobatidae; genus Pelobates; species Pelobates cultripes. Next base: position 47,408,518 of record OW240919.1, read on the forward strand.
GGTTAATCCCAGAGGAATTAATTAATTCTGGTATGGATTAAAAGGTATTTCACTTGGACGAACTGGTCCAAACTAATTTTTTCACAAGTCTAGGAAATACATACTATATAGGTTCAACTAAATAAGTGCATCAAAATGTTTAGTAGACATTGTAATTAATGTTATTAAAGGTAAAAAAACAATAATATAATGCAGTCAAGGTAGCCTAAAATAGGTGTGCACTAATTATCTGCAGCAGACAGAAGCAGTTAACATTCCACAAAATCTAGTTGGTCAAATTGGTTGGCTGTTAGAGAACTTAAAGTAGAAACTAAACAAATGTTAGAAGGGTCATTTAATTAACCAGCTAGGATATTGCTATACAAAATATACAAAATGTGAGATATAATTGGCGCTATAGTGAAGTGCAGCAATTCACACAGTGGAACCAATCACATACAACTCCACCAAAGAAAATCAAGATAAGGTAGTGTGCAGCGCAATGCCTTAAAAAAACGTTATTCCACAATACACTCTGTTCCAATAATGTAATTGTGAGACAAAAAATAGTATAAAATGACAAATACCTAAATAGGATGAAGAATGTAGGTAATCCCTGCAATATAAACAAAGGAATACATTCTTAGAGGGTAATATAGTAGTGACATTTGTTTGAGCCTGTTAAAAAACTGGCTGAGGTAGAATAGCTTCAGATATCAGAGGGATCCTCATTCAGGAATATCAGGAATGGTAGGTGCTCACAGTACAGATAGATGAAGTGCACCAACATCAAGTGCATCAAATGATATTTGATTTTAAATTGAAAGTTGGTGCACTTCATCTTTCTCCACTGTGAGTCCCTACCATTCCTGATATTCCTGAATGAAGATCCCTCTGGTATCTGAAGCTATACTACCTGAGTCAGTTTTTTAACCGGCTCAAAAAAATGTGAGTTGATCACCTATAGATTTTATTGTGGAAAATTCCTTTGTCACTACTATATTACCCTATGTGAGTGTATTCTTTTGTTTATTTTGCAGGGATTACCTAAATTTTATAACATGACAGGAGGCTTCGTATTTGCTTAAGTCTCTCTTTACTAGAACTCCACAGCAGCACAGAAAAACAACCAATCATAAAAAAGTTAGGTACTATAAAACTCCCCTCCCCATACATCATTTCCTCTTTCTTTGCTGCTCCGCAGTCAGTACAGGTCAGAGTACCACTGCCTCCTGCTTCTAGTGGGTGGTTTGGGGTTTTATTATGATTTATTGATTATTTATATTAATTATGCTTTACTATGATTTATTTTACCTTTATGATTTATTTTCATCATGTTTTATTTATGATTTTATTATTATGCTTAGTTTTTTGGGGGATTGTGCCCTTTTGGCTCTACTTTGCTTCTCCTGGTTTTCTTTGGGGAGATTTTCGCTTACTTTGTGGTGGTTTTTTGGAGGTTCCTAGGGATTCCTATTCGGTTTGCTCCCTTTAGTTTTATCCCTCCCACCCCCGCTACCCCACTCGCTAACACCCTTCTGTTACTTGTTTTGCCCTTGCTAACCGCGGGCGACAAGTGTTTCTCTCTGGGTTTCTGGAGACTAGCCTTCTGGCTGCCTCCTCTGATTCCCCGAGCTCCCTTGTGAGCCTTCTGGGGTACTCATGGGCGGACACGAGTACCCGGCGGCACCAGTGCACATGGCCACCTCACCACGATCGGCTCCTTCTAAGGAGCTCGCGCACGTGGCCGCCTCGCCGCGATCGGCTCTTTCTAGGAGCCGCTGGCATCAGACCAGCTAGAGGAGGGTGCGTCTGCTCGCGGCTCCTCCTCCACCCATGGTGACCGGCTCTCGCCTATTGTTGCCCTGCTAGGATTCACTGACTGATTTCTACATGTCTTCCATAATCTAATGCCGTTTTTATCAAATCTCTGTATTCTCTATGTCAATTAATTTATACAGTTCATCAAATCACTGTATTCTCTATGTCAATGAATTTATACAGTTCATCAAATCTCTGTATTCTCTATATCATTGTATATACAGTTCATCAAATCACTGTATTCTCTAGGTCATTGAATTTATACAGTTCATCAAATCACTATATTCTCTTTGTCAATTAATTTATACAGTTCATCAAATCACTGTATTCTATATGTCTATGAATTTATACAGTTCATCAAATCTCTGTATTCTCTATGTCAATGAATTTATACAGTTCATCAAATCACTGTATTCTCTATGTCTATGAATTTATACAGTTCATCAAATCACTGTATTCTCTATGTCATTGAATTTATACAGTTCATCAAATCACTGTATTCTCTATGTCAATGAAGTTATACAGTTCATCAAATTACTGTATTCTCTGTCTATGAATTTTTACGGTTCATCAAATCACTGTATTCTCAATGTCTATGAATTTATACAGTTCATCAAATCACTGTATTCTCTGTGTCTATGAGCTTATACAGTTCACCTGATCACTATTTTTCTGTCTATGAATATATCACAGTTTAGATCACAGATTGCTGAGTTTCAATACAGTGTATATATCACAGCTTGATGTGAGTTTATGACAGTTTATACCACAGTTTACTGAGAATTTTAAATGGCAGTATACATCTCAGAATACTGTGAGTTACATGTATATATGTGACTCGGTTATCCAGGCTCTGTACAGGGTGTATTCAGAGCTAATTTTCTAGTTAGCTCTAAGATTGAGGTGCTTTACAGTATATACATTCTGGTCCAGCTATGGGTCTCAGATGAGACTACTCTGTTATAAGTCGCTGTCCATGGCATGTATTAAAAGCTAAACAGACCTAACTCTGCCTCCAACCATTCATTGAGTTGACTATGGTTTAACCCTACTCCTGAAAGAGACCATTGGTACAATACCCTTCGGGTGGTATGACGATGATGATCTATTATATACAGATAAGAAATCTCACACTGATCGGTAGGTGCTTGTGCTTACCAATTCACAATTTAAAGAAGGTATCGCTCAGTATATCTTGCTCTTATGGACACTATAATCACTGGAACAACTTCAACTTATACCCAATACATCTGGAATACCACTATTTTGTCCTGCTGGGCATTTAGGGACTGCCAGTCCCGGTTCAGGTTATTCACACAGTATTACACTGTCGGAAAGGGTTGGTGTCTAGGGGTCCTATGTCATAGGAGACCCTGAGGACCTACATATATTTAGGGGACTCTGCCCAAACTTAGGGTCCCCATTACTCATTTAATACACAACCCAGGATGGGCCTGCTACATCTGCTTCCCATTGATTGGTCTGTCATGTCTGTGCCCCATTGATTGGCCTGCTATGTCTGTGCCCCAGTGATTGGCCTGCTATGTCTGTGTCCCATTGATTGGCCTATTACGTCTGTGCCCCAGGACACCAGGATACGGACACCTAAATACGATCAGAAGGGTGAAGGCCCTACGCCTCATGCCCTGAGGGGCAAAGCCTTTATGAAGATTCCCGGGCACACCAATCCAGCGGCGACACATCTCCAAAGAGAATTTCGCACAAGCAAGGACCAGTGCTCAGACGCCAACAGGGGAACATGGTTCCATGCCTTCAACAACTAACCATTTAGCTGCTTTCCAGGTATCCACCTTAGGTATTGGTAGTTAATCCTACGTCATGTTTAACTCCTGACCCTCTCAGTTGTGTTTCCTGGTCTTGCTTCTTCCGATCGGTTATTCACCTTCTCTCCGAGGTATGTATTTACCTTTTTCTACTTTATTTGTTGTTTCTTGGTTTTCGAGCCTTCCAATTACCATATCGTTCGGGAAGTCGAGAGGCCTGACTTGACCTCCGCCGACCTCCCAGGCTCTTGTTGATTGCGGAGAACATCTCCAGCTTTCCTCAGGCTGCCGACGGTCATCCTGGATTCTGCGCGCGCGCACGGGATCCGGGCGGTCCGTGGGTAGTTTCCATCATTGTTTCCGAAAGTTCCCCTGACACATCATTAGAGGGCGCGACCCTCCTTCTACCTCAGCCCGATCCCGAGCTTGATACAGAGGACATGTTTTGAGTGACACATTCTCATAAAGGGAACCAGACATGGATGTAAACTCTAAGGTTTGTTTATTAACGTGTGCGGCCCGTTCATGCTGTCAGGCAGGCGCTGACACGGAATTCGATCACATTATTAGAGAGTGCGGCTCTCCAATACACTCAATGCACTACGGTGCCATCTAATTAGTCATCACACGGGCTTGTACCTGTACAGGACAACGTTTACTGCTTAGAGAGTCGCCGCTGCTGCATTCAATTAGATCTAACAACAGTGCTACCAATTTCGTTATAGAGGGCTGCCTGATCTTACAGGGTATCATGTTTTGACTAGACCCCTCTATTTCACCCCTATAATGGATCTGCTGGACCGGACCACTCACAGTGGTATTACGGGGGGAGATTCCCCACTTATTTACACGCACTCCTGGAGAGGGTACGGCTAACGGATTAGCCTCAGATATTACAGGAGTGCAGGTTTTGGTATAATCTACGCTATATCAACCAGACAATTGCACTTTGTTTAAGATATTCAGACCATCGCGAACAAACTGCGTAAACAGGTTTCCCATGTCAAGGTGACATAATATCCTGAGCCCTTCATGGAGCAAATGGGCTCTGCCTTGCTCGGGTAACAAGACTAGGGAAGGTCCACTACCCGGTCTGCAGGTACACCGGGCGAATGGATCGCATGGAAAGACCAGAATCCCTGGTTGATTTGGGTTCCCTGGTCAGTACAATCTTGGGATAAGATGACGGGACTGCCCCTACTCTTCTGAGCACATATCTGGAGAACATGGTTCGGATATGGAGGTCTCTCCTTCTATACACTTGATCCCTCATGGGAACCGTCTTGGTTTGGTTTCTCGCTAACCCACCTTTTTAACTACCTTTGATGAGGTCTACGGTGGACTCTATGGAGGAACCCTGTGTGCCAACTCCTACACAGATGTCAAAAGTCGGGACGCAACCTACTGCTGGAGTACTGCTCAGAAGGTGTAGCAAACTCAGATAGGACGGCCGACATTTTCAAATGGGACAACACCTGCTTCGGGCGGTTGAAGCTAGACCCTTGTCCTTTCGTTATATCTGCTCCCTGGAGTCACCTGTCGTGAGTGAAGGGACTTTATGCCTTGCCTGCGTATTAGCAAATGCTATGTGTTTGCGGGACTCCAAATTAAGAAGGGAGGTATCCCTCTATAGGGAGGTCTTGACTTTGGTTCTCGAATTCACATTCCTGGGTTCCTTGACCTAGGGCCTACTCTGGGAGGTAGGTACCTGGACAGTCAGGGGTACAGGGACCTAGAGGTCTCACTATATTATACCTGATCTTGTAGGTGGCGTGTGGACCAGGAACCCCTACACAAGTTTGACAGGTCGGGCATGGAACAGGATCGTACAAACGGGTAATCGGATTAATTCACTCTCTCACTACAGCACGTGAGGACTCTTCTTTGTTATCACCCTTAGACGATATATATCTGGATTGAAATCTCAACCCCGGTCTACATTCTCATCCCTTTGAATATTTCCGGGATTCACATTCCCCAGAATAGTCGATCACCTATCCACCACACAAGTTCAACTTGGGACCTTGTTTGGACGTCCTTTAGGAGTCTTTTCTCTACCGCAGCCGCGGATTACACAGTCCATTGGGAATACTGGAATCACTTAGGATATGGCTAGTTTGACCACACTCTTGCCTGTATAATTTATTCTCGGATGAGACATCTCAGCGGTTAGGTCATGAGTGAACGAAAGACCCTACTTGGTTCTATTACGGAGTTGGTGGTGGACTTAGGGGCATTCTTTGAAGTTGGAGGCACGATCGGAGGAACCACCTTCCACATCGAGAGTCGAGGCGTGGTGGCAGTTTCTTCTCGCGGCCCTAAGTCCGCAGATGACTTTCGGCACTTTACACCTACAGGAAAAAGGGCTGATAGGGCAACTTGGCAGCTCATGGACCGGCTGCTAGGAAACAGGTCGCAACCCCACGTACAATGGATCTGTCAGAGGATGGTGTTTTTTCCATATATGGGATGCTTTGTCAGCTGGCATCTTCATCGATCCATCTACTGTTACTTCTTGCAGTTGGAGGATCCATTTTGAATGCTCTTATATCTAACGGAACAGGTACCAGCGAAACAAACAGCGTTGGATTTGTTGGCTGAGCGTTAAAACAGCAAATATGAAGCCTCCTGTCATGTTATAAAATTGTAGATTATGCTAGCTTTAGTGTACCTATAACCTTAATTTTATTAATGACAGGAGGCGAGTATTTCCCACCCATTCTTATCCCTGCCTTGTTTAATTTTATAGTTTGAGTCCTTCAGGTATGTATGCAACTCTGCTTGTTGTCTCTGCTACCTGTCACTTGTTCTTATGTCTGTTTTTCATAAGTAGGGTTGGGATCTATGCAGGTTATGGTAAAAATTTTAGTTGTTGCTTGGGTACCTACTTGATTGTTCAAAGTACATTTCATTGGCTAACCAACCTGTTCGACTCTGTTTTCTTTTGTTTCAGTTTACAGTCCATCAACACTATCTGGTTCGACAGCTCTTCTCGGATGGTGGACATTGTCGTTTTCATTATATCTAGGACTTCACTTCATCCCCATTATGTTTTCTGTATTTTGTTCTGTCTGGTCGCAGCTTGAAAGAGGAAATGATGCACGGGAAGGGAAGTTTTATAGTACCTAACTTTTTTCTGATTGGTTGTTTTTCTGTGCTACTGTGGAGTTCTAATAAAGAGAGACTTAAGCAAATACTCGCCTCCTGTCATTAATAAAATTAAGATTATAGGTACACTAAAGCTAGCATAATCTACAATTATTTATCCTCTTTAGGTATTTGTCATTTTATTCTATTTTTATTGTCTCACAATTACATTATTGGAACAGAGTGTATTGTGGAATCATATTTTTTAAGTCATTGTGCTGCACACGACTTGTTTTTATCTTATCTAAGATATTGCTATGTTGACTAGCTCAGGATTTATCTTAAGAAAGATCTACAATCTTCTACCAATACAGGCTTTGTAGAACGTGTACTAAATAATAAAAAAATATAGCATGAGGGATAAGGAAATAAAGAATAGGAATAGATCAAAAGAAAGGTGATTGGAGAACAGAATCGTACAAATAAATAAGATTGCTCTGTTATTCTTCTCATACTTTAGACACCTATGCCACCATAATTGTATAGACGCTTGAGAAGTCTTCAGTTATTGGGAGAGAGGCTCCAATTCTGTCTGAATGTTTGCGTAGACTGTATTACCAACAAAGCTTTACAGGTACTATCTGGGCTCACCCAAAGGTTTGGCTCATCCAGGCAGAGCACACTGTGTTGTAAGTGGTAAGAGGTAGCCATTGCCTATCCTTTGCTGGTTATGCAAAACTCAGGTCTTCAGTTTATGCAATATTGCAACTTGTGCTGCCTGTATGGCAAGTGGCCATAAGGGGAAAACTATATCTTTGAGAGGTTCTAGGGAAGCCTCAATGCCCTGCAGGAAAGTGTCTAAATTTGGTAATGGCTCTGCATTATCTAGATGACTGTCCACTCTAGGATTTTAGTAAGGCCCCCAGTCTGCCTGGTTGAGATCATCAGAACAGGCCATGAATTTTCCCAGTACATGCATTCTGCAGACTGTAACCACAAAGTACTGATTTTCACCAGGATAACATCCCTCATATTTATACCGAACTGAACTAAAATATTTTATCATTTTAATGCGTGCATGGGCCTTTCATGGCTATAAATTGGGACTGAGAAGCTTCTACAAATAATGTCTGCACACTTTATTGGTGGCTGCTTTTTAGGAAACAAAATTATTTTTCACTCATTTCTTTCTGCTGTCCTTGTGTACGGTTGCATATATGTTACCTAGTTTTGTAAAGATGTGCTAAACTATTAAGAGAAATATCCTTTTACACAGAACATTCACACTACACAAAAAGGATTACAGCTTAATTTCATAATGTAACTGTATCACTAAGCATGCTTGATGACAACAAGCAGCTGAACTGTTGGTAATAGATGAGGTGATAAAACATTTAGCGCTATGCATATATTGACATTTACATGTAAAATACTCAGTTCACTAAAGGCCATCAAAATCTGTCACAGAGTTAATTAGTTTTTAATGCTATAAAACAAATGCAACTTTTATAGTTCAGTTTATAAAGTAAAGAGCTTGAAAGCCCAAGTGTAACAATGAGCTATGTAGATATGGTGTGTGCCTCAGCCCTGGGTTGTTACAGAAAGCCATATCACAGGATGCTATGTTCAGTATGAACACTTCCACTAGGTCTAGGATCTAACTTAAAAATGTACAGAGGGTTATGTAATAACAAAGTTTTTAACTAGTAAAGGTACATTCAGGTTAATCTGGTTTTCAAGTCCTGGGGATGTTACCTTGGCCCAACATCCAGGGATTGTTACTATTACCCAATTTAATGGTACTCATTTTATCTACCTCGGAAGGATAAAGTGCTGGGATTTGAACCTTGGACCCAAGGGTTGAACAGATTCTACTGATGATGCATATTCCTGGTTATTGATAATCTGTTGTTCTTGTTCTTTATTGGAGGGGACCCCAAAATGCCCAATAATAGCGCCTGAACCTACATATATCTGCCATTAGACATATTATATTGGCCCAACAAATCCATCATCATAAGATCAAGACCTTAAGGACATTTACCAGCGGGGAACCAGGTGCATTTCTTTGGAGCTGATTATAAGCTCCAAAAACTGTAAGTGTATTTATTTTACTTACCTCAACGACAATATTAATATACTACACTATATTCCTGTCCTCTAATTTTTCATATTGACTCACATTGATCCGGATTTGAGGACATAAGTCGCTTCTTACCTCCATCGTCCTGTACACTGTTTGACTACTTGTATACTAAAATATTTACATATATTTACTTCTATTTCAAACATTAGTTCCATTCAACCCTCCTTCACATATTTAATTTTATAAATCTCATCTAAAATAGTAATTACGACTATGGCCTGATGTAATAAGTATTCCTAACAAAGATGATCAGGAAAACTATAAACAACATGAAATAACAACAAAAAAAGTTATAATATATGCAAATAGCTTATTACATTGAGCTACAAAACAACTATAGGTGATATGTCATTATATGGTCATTTGTTATATGGTTAATGTAATGGAATACATCTCTTTATTTCAGAATAATTCTGCTTTATTGCATTTTTAAAATGTATTTGCCAGCCTAACATGAACTTTATATTTTATTAATCTTACAACAATGAAAAACTAAAATGACAAACAAGTATGGTGAGTGTAGTGGGTGGACTCATGCAACCTGCAGAAAGTAAGGTGTATACAATTTAATCCCTCATGGTTCTGTATGGAAGAATTGTTACAAATTATTGGAAAACTATAGATGACTGGTTACAGCAGTGGTAACATAAATGCCTTAGAACCGTGAAAAACTCACCAGAAAGTGTCCTCGTGCTAGACATCCAATGATCTATACCCACCTACCTGAAATCCTCATGGGTTGTATACTTGTTTTAGCATGGCCTGCTTCACCTCTAAATATACAGTTTCTAAAATTGCTGAGCACTGCGGAATATGTTAATGGTATATAAATAAAAATAATAATAATAATAATAATAATAATATACCATATCCCTGTGGGATGTCTTAAAGAGGCAGTGTCACAAATTAAACAGTTAAGTTAGTTACCTGTGAATTTTGCTATTTTTTTTATCTCACTAGTTTGCTTTTTTATTTACATTATATATATATATATATATATATATATATATATATATATATATATATATATATATATATATATATATATATATATATATCCTGTCTTGCACACTGGTCATACCATGTCAATTGCAGTGTTAGTGTTAAACTAAATGTAAATGTAAATGTATGTGTGTGAATATATAACTGTACTCCTTCATCCAAATTGTATTTTCCTTCATATTTGATATTATAAATATATATATTTTTTACTGCTCTTTCTCTTTTTCCCTCTATTAGTTACTTTTTCTCACTTGATCTGTAAACCAAATCATGGAATAAGCACTTTTATTAGTGTACTGCAAAATATATACAAAATATTTGTCTAATGTATATATTTTTCAGTTCCCATTTCCCCTCCTTTTTGGTTCTGATATATGGCCAAAAGTCCTCATGCGATTAAGGCGCAATGTGCCTTGCTACACTTATTCCTGTGTGAAGCATATTTTTAAATTTTTGACATATGGTCATCAGTCCCAAAAATATTTTTATTTTTGAAAAAAACGGTTCACCGAACCAGATTTGCCAACCATGCAAAAGTCTAGCAATAAACAATATTCCATCCTTCTGTTATCCGAACTTTGATAAAAGACATAAAAATCAAAGTTGATATGATGGAAGAAATAGCTTACTGCATAAAATGTGTAAACTTTAATACTGCACATTATACCAAGCTGAAAAAAAAGTATACATACCATTATAAATAATTCTTAAAATTTATGTTCTGTTACATTTTATGTCAAATAAAAACAAGCATAATGATGTTATATAAATAATGTCTTTCAGGTTTCAAGGCTACTTGTCTGTGTTTCAAACTGAATGCTTTATCATAAGTACTTAGATGTAGGATCTATAAAAAGCATATTTTATCATTAGTTTACTCTGGGAAATAGAAAATATTTTTTTAATGGAGGGCATTTTCATTTTATGTAGATATGTCGTACATGATGCATGTGTTACCCAGTAAGAAACTCTATTTGATTTACATACCCAGTTCTAGGAGACCCAGAGGTAAAGTACGTTGCTGTTATATCGCCTTATAGTCTTATTGTTGTATATATATTATTGTTGTATATATTGTTGTTCCATGCTGATTATAACCTACTAACAGAATGATAGAGCTTAGAAGCATATGCTTCCCTGTAAGCAGAGGAGCAGTAACAGAAGATATATTTAGTAAAAAGTGGAACGGCATGTTTTTACAATAAATATGAAATGGCATCTGACAACACTGCTCAAATAAGTTTTAGAAATAATTTATTTGAATGAGTTATATAGATATTTGAATGTTTAACCCCTTAAGGACCAAACTTCTGGAATAAAAGGGAATCATGACATGTCACACATGTCATGTGTCCTTAAGGGGTTAAGATGTGAATTCACTACCTGCTGGAATTTACAATGCACATTCTCGCACTGTATTTATAAAAAAAAAAATGAAAAACTTCTTAAAGAATATGGTTTGTTATGATAAAAAAAAAAATTGCATTTAGAAAATGTTGCCTTAAAGTGTACCTGTCATGTTACACAAAATCTGGTGATAAACTGAAGATAATAAAATTTAATTTATACATTTTGCTAACTAAAATGTTATAAAATGTTTAGATGGGGGCGGAGCCTGACCGCTGAGCTGTCAGGACGCATGCTGAGTGGGCTCCCGACTTCTTGGATGCTTTTCCGGGTACAATTCTGGTCAGTGAACCACGATCATCTCCATCGGGTGCTCCCTGCATGGGGGAAGCTTTGGTGCAGATTAGAATCTGCACCTGTGAGGTTTGGCAGTCAGGAACTGGAGGAGTTTACTGAACTGGGGAGAGTTGGACGCTCTCCCTGCTCTAATTCTTGTGATCTTACCTCACTCCTATCTCCCCCCTTTAGGCTAGTGGGGGTCATCCAGGTCCCTTGCTGGACTGAGCCACCTCGATCCTCTGTTCCACAGGGGTCTCCTTTTGAAAATAGCCAGCTGTCGAAGAGTGCCAGGGCCCAAGATTGTTCCTGTAACTTAAGACAGGAAGCGGCACCATGTATGTTCTCCTGGGAAGTGGGAGCGGAGGCATTACAAAGAGTGCCTTGTGAAGCACCCCATGTGCGAATCACCACCCAAAGCTGCACCTACCACTTTTCCATTTACATTTTAAGTGCCTTTGAGTACATCAATAACTTTGAAAGGTCATTGCAGATGCAGCAAAGAATGACAACAAGGTATATTTCATGGACAAAAGCCTTACCTTTGGCCTCCCTAAGCTGAGAGCCACTCGGGATAGGATCCCAAAGCACCGACCACACAAGCAGGGGACTACGAGACTCAAGCAATTAAATACTTCCAAGCATAATGCCCTACCCATACTCACAGTTGGGAAGAATTTGGCCCCAGGGAAATTCCACTCCTATACTTTGGCTGTCCACCGATCACGTGACTGCCTGATCCGGTGGCCTGCATTCTTGCAAACTTCGGCTGCATCAGACAGCCTCCCTGATGCCGTCTGCTGCTCCCCCGCAGCTCCATGCCAGCATGATGAAGTCATAAACGTGGAAGTGCATCTCATTTGGTGCTCTCTTATGTTTTGGTGGCGTGATTTCTGCAAACATGCCCCTAACATAAAAAGAAACCTTGTACAGTCCCCTGTGCCCTGCTTTGTTGCCAAGTGTCACAAAAGTGCATTTTTATTACATTTATTGATCTTCTGGTTTCTTTATTTGACTTTCTCTGGGTTATATTTATATACCATGACAAAAGCTTAATACTGGCATTGTTTTGTTCTTCACTGAAAACTGAAGCTAACAACAGCTATCTATACATGCTTTACTGTATTTTATAGCTGAATATAAAGCACTGAATTTTGAGGAATGATCACATTTCTGGATATGTTTGTATATTTACTAAAATCAGTTGGTATTATCAAAAGAGCATATTGTAAGATGTGGGTATCATGCTTATAGTAAGTCACTCTTATGATAAGATAAATATAAAGATTTGCCTCCTGTGCGGCCTTGTTATAACAGAGTTTTCTTCTCCATCTGAAGGTGTGAATGTGAATGGTGAGCTATGTAATACATGGACGCATTCACCATTTTTAATTTTCTGTTACATGATCATTTTAATATGTAAATCATATCAAGAATAGTAGACCATTGCATTTCCAGGAAGACCATTTAAAAGTATGCTCTCTTTGTCTTGTTCATTAATTATTATCTCAATTGTTCTACAACAGCGCTTCTTAAACATTTATCTTGACAATCCATTATTGAATTGCAAAATTGCTCACTGACCCATACTTCATTTGATATATAATAATATAAATTCTTCCAGATACATTTATTAGACTCTTCCCGATGTCACAGATGTTCCACTGGCACTGTAGATGGCAATGTTGCTACAGGAAAACCATATATTTTGGTATTTTTTTGCAAATTATTGGGACCAACTAAAATTTCAATGTATAAGGATCAGTATTGTGTTGGGAACCATTAGTTTACAATATTAAGTCCATGTAATCCTTATCCCGTCTCTCTATTCTACCCTTAGACTGCTTGTGCTATTGAACTATCAAGACACATCTTGATTTTCTAGATATTAGAAGATGCAACTTTTACTTAGAATTCCCATAGATGATACTCATCTTAAGCACCTACCACTTTTCCATTTATATTTTAAGTGCCTTTGAGTACATCAATAACTTTGAAAGATCTTCAAGGTCATTGCAGACGCAGCAAAGAATGACAACAAGGTATATTTCATGGACAGGAGGCAAGTGTTATATCTTCTACACATACAATTCTCTTTTATGTGATAATGTTATAAAAAGTTATAAAAGTGTATTATTTGATACTACCACCTGCCAGGCTATAAAATGAATGATGTAGTTCACATCTGGAGTTTACAAGACCATTCTACTACCTTATTTTCATTGTTTTGGGTTCTGTAGTGGTATTCACTTTAATGAAATCTCTCAACATTTCGTACCTGGGTTTCAGAGCTACTTGGTATGCTTACTAACAGGTTGTATGATGTAAAACTACTTTATATTCTGATGTGCTTAATGTTTCATTTACAGGGTACCTTGCTAAAGTGAAGTGAAAATGATTAACAACGTATTGTGTAACAATAAATATTTTATTGAAGGTATTATCTCTGTAATTTGCAAGTTTGATTTTCTTCAGGAACTAGCGTAGAGCCTTGAAGCATGATTTTTTTTTATTCTAATTTGCTAATCACATATATTTTTAATATCATGCACTGCATTAACTGTGCAACAAATCATTGGCATTTTGGAGAGACAGTGTTTGTAATATCTCTCTATTTAATGGTACTAAATGTGCATTTTCAAAAGGCATGCATGCTATTGCATGTCATTAAAAAATCTTGAATAATCCTGAATGTCCCCTTTTAAAATATAGTCTGTTGTACACGGAGATTTTTTTTGTAATAAAAAATATGCTCAGCATTTACATTTTTCTCCATTACAGCTAATGATGTCACTTATCTGAATTTGTATTTACCACATTCAATATGAGATGTTTCCCCCCCCCTAACATTGAAACATAATGAAGAAATATTATGGCAATACCTATTTTCCCTCCCTGGTGTTCCAGTAAAAGAATTCACTAAGCTCATAGTGAATTAAAAGTGATAAATTATAAATTCTCCAGAGACAGTAGAGAGATTTGCTGCATTTTTTGAAAGATTTCTAAATGTTCGTTCCTTTGTATTTTCCTTGTTAATAAAAGTCTTTTTTTTATTTCAGCTATAGTCAGATCACTTTTTACTGAGGAATTATTCAAATTATTGGAAATGTTCTTTATTTTAGTAATATGAATATATTGTTTACAATTTAATTGTTTTTTCTTTCTTGGATAGAACAAGGAAATCTGTCTCTTTTAGGTATGCATTATTAAATTATGCCTATTTGGAAAAAAATAAGTTTTTTTAATGTTACGGTAAAATAAAAATGTATATTAATGTACAGCATTATTGGCCTGCATTATATTTTTTATTTGCATTTATTTTGTTGATTTGATACTGCAAAGTTTAATAATATGATATGATCTTGCAGTGCTGGCTTTGAAAAAACTAAAAATCAACATGATCAGGTAGAATTGGAATAATAACAAAGAACAACAAAAGTGCTTGAAGTACTGATATCGGCAAACAGACAAGTGATCCATGCATGGTAGTTGGAAAATGGTCTGTAACATGAGTGTGGTAAAGGAGAACTGTGACCTCAACACACATATTTTAATATAATGATCCTTTCATCAAATTTTGAAAGTAAATTGATTCTTTGTTAAATGGAGTTTATGGGAAAAAAATGAGGAAAAACTCATCCCCACCTTTACTATATGACAGTATCCATCAGCCCTATACATGCACCTTGGGTCAGACAGTGTTCATGGTTAGTTGGTCTGACCATGCTACTGCACTCTACAGGGAGTGACGCGGGGAAGACAATAGAGGCTATGCCGATGTTTTGGTTTTCTAACACTATCTGACCCATGGTGTATTTATATGGCTGAAGGATCCTGTCACATACTAAAGATAGGGATACATTTTCTCTCTCTCTCTCTCGCTCTCTTTTTTTTTTTTTTAACATATTCTTAATTTACCACAGAATCTATTTTTTTCAAAACTTGGTGAAATTATCATTGTATTGAAACAATAATGTTGAGGTGAAAGTTGTCCTTTTATCATTGTTGTACCATTTATCATTGTAACTGGTCGTGGGTGAATGAATGATCTGTTGGTATATAAATTGATATTTAATTTCTGATATCAAAATAATCACTAATACCTTTAGAATGGAGCAGAAAAAACCCCAAAGTATAGTAAGGCTGTAGTATAAAACCCGTTGGGATTTAGGGAAAACATTAATGCAGGTTATATATCGCAAGTCTGACTCAGCAGGGTAATCTATGGCGAGTTTTCCAATGCCAAGTGAACTTGTACTGTCAATTCTTTACTATCAAAAGACAAGCAAATAAAAAAAAAAAGGGTTTGAAGATGAATGTAATAAGGAAAAGGATTATATCAACATTAAGTAACAATAGCACCAGAAGAGAAACTGTAATGTAACAAGATTATATTGTTTGTGTGTCCCAGGATATTTTTGATGACAAGTTAAATCCTAATGCATTCTTCCTGATAATACAGTTTCTGTTTTATACTTTATACTGTGAAAATATTTATTCATAGCATGTTTTATTTTAAACGCAGTGGTCAGCAAGTTGTCCTATGTAGTCCATTAGTGCCCATGAGCACCTCTTGAGCATTGGACATAGATAAACACTATCAAATTTTTATTTTCTTTCTTTTTTTTTTTTTTGTACATGAAAATACCAAAAATGTAATCCCTGTTTAGTGGTTTCTGAATCTTTTGTTTGTGGTTGGTGGCTCTTGCAAATAGGTTAATGTAATCGAGTTGCAAAGCCCCTATTTGTCTGCCTGCTCCTTCCCAACTGAAGAATAAGAAAAGGAGTTCCCATTCGTCGGGTGCATATATCCACCCCAGCTCCCAGGATGCAGGTCATAGATTTTATAAAAGTGTGTGGATTGCAATTCCTGTGAATAACCTAGAGTTCTCTGCTTACTGGGCATCATGGAACATGGAGCTTGTTGTAAGTTCTTTGTTCTTGTTGGAATTTGGGAGTTTTATTATTTTAAGTTTGATTAGACTAAATGTGAGAAACTGGTTATTAATGAAAATAATCCATCTAAAACATTATTTAATACTTACAAATATAATATATCAACATCAGCATCTTTGTTAAATTACCATACCTACCACCTTTGGCCTCCTGAGAAGTGGCCTACCACTGGGAGAGGTAAAAGGGTGGGGACCAGTATCACAATTTGATTCAAATTGGGCAGCTATGTCCAGACAGGGGGCAGGACCACCAATAGAATTTACAGGTCTACTTTCCAATCAAGTAGACCTGCCCACCAAGATGGCCCGTGCAGTGAGCACTGTTTTGGTTGTCTGTGCAGGGCACCTGGGAACACAGTTCAGAAAACATGACAGGACCCAAAAATCTGAATTGCCCTGTCAATAGCAGGATGATGGGAGACCTGAATTACTCTTATGGCCCCAACAATCACCTTTTGCAGCTAAAGAGAAAGCAAACATAATACTTGCAGTCCCTAGGCGGTTGTAAACATAAATCTTGTACTTCCTATAAGCAAGGTTCACAGCAAACAACAAGTGCAAGTCATACAGCATTGTGTGTCCATGTTCCATACCTTTAGTGCCTGAACCTAGGTTTCCCTCCAAGCCTAAAACCCATAGAAACATAGAAACATAGAATGTGACGGCAGATAAGAACCATTCGTCCCATCTAGACTGCCTAGTTTTCTAAATACTTTCATTAGTCCCTAGCCTTATCTTATAGTTAGGATAGCCTTATGCCTATCCCACGCATGCTTAAACTCCTTTATTGTGTTAACCTCTACCACTTCAGCTGGAAGGCTATTCCATGCATTCACTACCCTCTCAGTAAAGTAATACTTCCTGATATTATTTTTAAACCTTTAAACCCATCTTATACTCAGTGTTTGACTGAAGTTGGTAGGAGTTCAAATGCTCAGTAACTATAACTGCTGAATGAGGCAACCTTTTGCAAACCAGCTTATATGGAATAGATCGCAAATCAAGCTCAGTTAGTGATTAGCTGATCTTGAACTGAGGTTTAGTCCACAAAAAGTTAACTTGCAAGTTCTTAAACTGTATATAACATTGGGCTCCATAACGATGTCTAGTATGTTTTACAGAGTACCACACCAATAAAATTCACAGTAAAATGCATTGTGTATGAATATATTAAAGAGCTCAGCAGAAATAAAACTCACAGTAATGTACAGTGTATATGAGTGTATCACAGAACTCCACAGCACTAAAGCTCACAATAGTGTGCTGTAATAACTGTATCACAAATACTACAGCAATTAAAATGGAGGTATATGATATATATTAGACTCTGGAAGGGATATGCGGCATCTGGAAAAGGGCCTATGCATAAACATTGCACACAAACATGTATAGACACTGGCCACACATGCACCAAATTTGTGTACCGGAAACTTGCATGGTTTAAGGTACGCTCCTAAAGCAGGGCTGTGGTTATTATGAAAAGCTATCCATATGCTGATGGATATAGTGCACACACACATGTACACCCATGCTGCCCACATTGACTAAATAGTTACCCTTGGCCTGAAGCCCCTGTTCTTTCTGGCAACTCACAACACCCCTGTTTTCTCTGAAAAAAAACTAAATTTGAGGTGGATTGGAAAGCAGCCAACAGGCTTGGATGCACACTGTATTATTTATATTTGTTTAAATTTCTTTTTCAAAATGACTTAATACTGTACAGAAGGCACCCCCCAAAGGTAGATCCTCTCACGTTTTAAAAATGCAACTTCCATGACGCTTTGTCATTCTAAATGCATTTGCCATGCAAAGCATCATGGGAGTTGTAGTTCTACAATATCTGTGGATTTACCTTTTGGGCACCCCTGCTGTACATCATGTCAGATTATAATATGAGGTGCATGCCACCTCTAAAAGGTCAGGAAAGCTAAGCCAGTTAAGCCCACTTAAGGGAATCGATCTCAAGCTTGTGCTTAATGAAATTCCCAAACCTCTAATAGCAATTTGACTTTTTAAAAACTCATTCTGATTCTAAGTAAACTGTTTGGGTTGGCTTTTGTTGGTGACTTTGCAACAGACGTGCCTTTTGTGAAACCTCCCCTCCTCCCCAAAAACCCCTTAAATATTTTTTTCACAAAATATTTAATTCACACGTTATTGCGAAAGTAATTGAAACACTAACTGGCAGATAAAACAATTTATGTATTATTTATTTATTTATTTATTTATTATAATTCTTTATTTTTGTTGTGCAGGTAGGTACATTGCATGAATAAACGCCACAACAGCGTACACGTTATATGCAGGCAAAACAGTGGTATGAGTATATGCACAATTTTTTTGGTATTTGAACAGGCTTAACATGAGTTTACATAACAACTTGCAGTATACATTTAGGGTTAAACATAAAACACACAATGGTTATGCAAGGAAAGACTAGCTAGAGTGGGTAACGATGAGTCGATCGTTAGATATGTTGTGTTAAGAAAATGTGTTTAAGTGTGCTTAGTAAAAGTATATACCTTTTCTTTTCTATAATATCAATGAAACAAGGAGTAAACATGCATTTGAAAGCTCAGTAGATCACTGATAACTATAGGTAGGTTGAGTAAACTGACAGGATGAGTGCTCAGGCTATCTAGGCAACCCGTGAGCGAGCTTAGGGTTGGGGTATACCAGATAGGGTCTATGTGAAGTCAGCATGTAAAATCTATAATAATAAAAAATGATGATAATAAAAAAAATAACAGCAGCTATCCTCCGTTTTGGCTTTTCACGCCGTCTTCACCTCATCGCTATCTTGGGGACCCATGAGGTTTGAAGGTACACGTGGCCTTGATCTGTGGGGTGACCTCGGGGAGCCGCAGCTTCCAGTAAGCTCCCTTGCAGATAGCCTTGCCCAGAATTTTGTGCAAATGTGTTTGAATGCCTGGAGGAATGATTCCACAGGTGTGGGTGACTGTTGTAAGGCATACGTGGCATCAGGCCCGAGTATGGTGACCATCTTGGCTGCCAGGCCTCAGCATTCCGGGTGTCTGGTGAGCTGAGAGTTTAGGCACTATGATTGCTCCAAAGAGCCTGTGGGTACCAGAATCCCCCACCGGTCCAAAGGGGGGGGGGAGCAGGGCTGCCAACAGGTAAGTTGAAGGTCAAGGACGAACATCGTCCGCCTCCCCGTCCTCAAGTGTGATGACAGGCTGTCGACACGTTTAGCTCGAGTAGTATTTGGCGAGTACAAGCAGAAGATTGCCAGAGGGTCGGTAAGGTGCTTCCTCTGGTTGATTTCAGCCAAAAGAAGAGCTATAAAGTATGTATTATTTACTTTACTACTTTTCTGTTTTTATACTCTTGATTTCACTTAATCTTTATTAACAAGATTGCCCATTTCTTTATTTTTTTCAAGTGTTATCTGATGTATCGAGATCAATAAAACAACTTGCATTGAACTGCATCACCCTTAGCTACTAAGCAATCAGTCTTCAATTGTTCACAACACAATGTTAGATGAAACTCTACTGAATATATTAAAAGGAATAAAAAAAAACTGTAGAATTCTTCACATAGTAACACATCAAAAACTCTATATTATGCAAATTCTTATCTATATGAAACAGGATATTACACTGCACTACTGAAGCCTATGTTTAATCACAAAAATGATCGAAATATTTTTTTGATATATTCCTTCAGGTTAGCTAAGTAAAGATAGATAACACATAGCAATAACCGTCGTTTTCAGTGTTTGGTAACAACACAATCAGATAGTCCAAAATAAGGGCTGATTTCTATTAAAAGCAGTAAAATCTTCAACCAATTTCACAGCTCCATACTGCATTTCCAATACAATAATACCATAATCCTACACCAGTGAAATAGCCTTGACACATTTACAAAGTATTGCTCTCAGGGATGTCATCTCCAAGCTAAAGAGCTGTTTAATGCACAGAAAATTCACATATTTCTAGGGTAAATTATGACCTTATCTACCTGTAGGAATGGCTTTTTCCAACCTTTATTTCTTATCCTTTATACCGTGGGTGGGTTCTTGCTGCAATGTGGTGGGAGTAAAAAAAATAATACTTCTGCTACCTAAGCACGGTGGGTAAAGGTTAAATAAATGAGCTAATTATCCCATTCTATTAACAGTGGGATTATCATTAAACTAATAGGAGGGGACCTAGCAAGGGTGTCTCCATGCTCCATACATTATCTGCAATGAAGGTTAAAGAAATAAATGTTGTTGTCGAGCTTAGAGGTAAGATGTAGGCACATGTTTAAAAATTGGGAAGGCCTGCTAATGGTGTTCCAGTGTATGCTTGACCTATGTCTTGTGAGGGTCAATGATAACATTTGGGAGCATAATAAATCCCAAGTACACAAGAAGGACGCCACAGACTACTTTAAAGGGATACTGTATACATCAAAACAACTTTAGCTTAATGAAGAACTTTCTATGTATATATCATGCCCCTGCAGTTTCACTGCTCAATCCTCTGCGATTTAGTAATTAATCCTTGTTCCTGTCTATGCATTACTAGCCACACCTCTCCTGACTGTGACTCACACAACTTCATCTTCAATCAGGTGTTAACTTGCTTTAGATGTTTTTTCTCCTGGTCTGTAAATTGAACTTTAAAACTTTAACTAAACACAGGAGGCTCCTGCAGGTTCTAAAAGGCTATTTCCATGTTTTGATTTATGATTGTGCCATTCTGTTATAACCTACAGTTGAATATAAATCTCATAAGAAATAAAAGAAATGTATTTTGCCTGCTCACTCATGTTTTATTTTACATATATTGCTAATTCTCCAATGGTATGCAAACTTGTATAGTAATTTGAGGATCATATTGACCCTCATAAGCTTATTAATTATTTATGTATTTATTTTTTAGTTATATAATGTGGTGGCTGGCAAGCAAGTATTGGTGCTGCCGAGTTTTTAACCATTTTAAAGATTTTAAGCAGTCAGGTCCAGGAATCCGTATCTAATTCAGGCCCGTTCGGGGCTAAAATTACTAAATCCAGACATAGTTAAATAGTGTGACTTTACTGAAAAAACCCTACTTCTTCACATACATAAATATAACATGAAATACATATTAGATCCATGCTGAGAGATGCCAGCTAAATAATCTCAAATATAACAACTACTAGCACCAGGCAATACATATCATTGCCTCCCTCCATGCCCCTAAATATATATTGCCTTTTCTTTACAAGACCCATAGTCTACATTAAATACAGTCTTGCCACATGTGTCAAGATTTATAGCACATTTCCTCAAGCTTCCCATATATTTATGTGGGGAAAAATGGATGCAATATATTTGATGTGGTAATTTTTTAATGCCTGCAATAAACTGGTAATTTGATTTCAAAAGAAAAATAATATAATGCAAAGATAATGATATTGAGTATCCCCACTCCAGTGGGTTGAATGGCCATATTTAATAGCATATACGTCATGACAATTCAGTGAGAGTTGTATGAAATTCAAAACAAAATGATTTTCAACTTTTAGACCAAAATAAGTTGAAAACAAAATAGCCAACATGGATATTTTGTTCTATTTTGGCTATTTTGTAGACCAATATTTGAATTTTACTTTACATACAATTTGAATTCCCAACAATTCACACTTTTTAGATAACCCTGTTTGTTCAGTTCTTGGACAGTAGTTTAGATTACTAATCTTAAGAAAAGTTCCAGCAAGCTGTTTTTTTTGATCAGCTATATAAATTATATGTTTTTGTTTTATGTGACAGAAATATTTTATATGTTCTTATATTTTTTTTAATATAAATTATAGGTTTAGTCATTGGTCCCCTACTGTTCTTCATCTATACTGCCTCCCTTGGTAAACTCATTAGCTCCTTTGGCTTCCAATATCATCACGCAAATCTACCTGTCCTCTCCTGATCTCTCCCCGTCCCTCTTGACTAGTGTCTCTGACTGCCTCTCTGCTGTTTCTAACTGGATGGCTGCCCACTTCCTTAAACTAAACTTGACCAAAACTGAAATTCTGCAAATATATATTGCTGAAACTCCTACCTATCAGAACAATCAATCAACTTGTCATTCACTCTTTTTTTCTGCTTGTTTTAACTATCATAAAACTGTTGTTGATTACCTTGTTTAGCCTTACATGTTGTCATTCTTGAATCTATTCACAACTAATCCCTTTTCGTAGACTTGAAATAAACTTTCCCCAATTTTATTCTGTTCCTAGTCAAAAAAACAAACAAAAAAACTAAACTTAATTATTAAGTTAAGCTGTACCATAAAATAAGCAATGCTCTCACTCAATTTACTTCCAGCAACTACAGCGTAAATAAATACTGGCAGCATCGTTGTTTACTTTACTTGCACGTCTCCCTTAAGACATTATTGAAATCTTATTTATATGCTTAACTTGTTCATAAAAAGATAAATATATATATAATCACATTATACATTTGTAGCCTGTTGGTGTCTTGGCACACTTCAGGATGAGTCTGGAATTTGTACGCTTAATGAAAATAAATTTCGAGCAAGATCCTTTTCTTTCTCTACCAATAATACTTTCTATTTCTCCAGTCTCTCGGTAGCTGTTTTGATTATGTACTATCTTGCAAAACAATAACACTGTCAAGGCACTATTCTATATTTCATGAGCTTATGAACATGAATGCATCACCTGAGTGGACCAATGCAAACACCTTTTTCTGTTTGGTTTTCTACAAAACGTTCCTCAAAGTTGAAACCGGCTATTTTATGTTTATAACCAGTAATTTGTTATCTAAGTATGATGTAACACAAAGTAGAATACAAAAAGTAGTCTCTTGTCATACATTTAAACTAATTTATGTTAATACTCCTGTTTTCCGTTCTGAATGTTAATACTTGTGTTTTATTCTTACTCATATTTTCACTTCTGCATTGTTAAAATTAACCTATTTCTCTACAAACATGAATACATGGATTAATGAGGGTTTAGCTCATACAGTTCACTTATTTTTCCATTGTACCAACTTTTTTTTTTTTTAAATGGTTACATTCGGTCGGTCCCTCTACATTGATGGTGCCCTTTCCCTCCTGCCACACTGTACAACAACCATTGTAGGTCAAGTTTCATGTCTAAATTGTAGATGCCAGGGAGGGTCCGGACTTACTGGTTATGAGTATGATTCAAGCATTTATTGAAGACCTACAATGCCACAAATAGCAAAGATGCTTGAAGCAACTGTACTTATTGTATGTAGGCATTATTTTTAGACCTACTGTTGGAATCCTTCGGGAACAGCATTCCCCAAAATATATCCATTTTTCTTTTTACCTATATTTGTAATTCTTAATGTCCGTACCATAAGCAAAATTTATATCTATGATATATACATGTCTGAAATATTTCAAGATTAGCAATGCCACATAATCTCTAGGATATTTTATCCCAATATTTCTTCCATTAATGAACAAACAAACACTAAAATTTTGTATAAACACAATTTTTTTAAATGTCTCTTTCCAGCATGACTTAAAGGGCTCCTGCCATGCACCAAACAATGTATGCTCATTAGAATGAGCAAAATATTTTATCTATACATTGTGCAAGCAGTATGGCTAGCAAATATATAGAATAGGTGAAAAATCTATTTAAAATAGGTTTTTCACCCAGCTGTCAGTCAATGCCCTGGTGTGCCAAGGCATTGGCTGACAAGAGAGAGCATAAAAGACCTACCACTGAGAGTCCCTCTGCTCTCCTCCTAGAGCAGCCACAGCACATGCTTAGAAGAACATCACTAAAATAATCACGTGTTACATAAAATATAGTAATTATTGAAGCTAGCCCCATATATCTCTTTTTCTTTTGTTAATAAGAACTCCCCAAACTCTGAAACATGATATGGATAAATAAAAAACAAAAACAAATTATGTGTACAGGGAACGATACTATTGCATCACAAAAAAATTATTGATGTGAAAAATAATTGATGGTTAGGACACAGTCACTAAATTTGGATTTTATGCACCCCATTTATGGCAGGTCTTATTATAGCAACCTAATGTCTGCTCTTACACGATTAATCAACTTACTTGGGAAAGAGAGAGAAAGAGATACAAAATGTATACATATTTATATTTTGCAGTATACTGGTATTCACATCATTTTGATTTGTTTTAAATTTTCCTGAAACAATTCAATGGGCGAAATTCATCTTAACTGAAACTCTACATGGTTGAATCCAAAATTGCACAATTGCACAAAACATTTTTTTTTTCAGGCAAACCAATTATTTCTACAAGCACACATTTAATTTGCATTATGCTGTTCATTGGTAGAGACAATGGGGACATAACATAGACCAGAAGGGACATATCATGAAATAGACAGATCTCTCTGTTAGTGTAAAGATCATAACATTTTTGCCTTGGGATCAAACCTCAAGCTTTGTGTAGAACCTAGCAATGCCCATGACTGATGCTCTCAGCCAATTGATTAAGTTTGAACAGGAAAAAAGTGTCCACTTTAGCAACATCACAAAAGACAGGAAGACCATGGACAAACAAAAATGGCTTGACTCCTTGCTGTGAGATGACTGTACTCTAGAGACCTCTTCATAAAACAGGTTATTTTTACGTTAGATTATTTTTTGTTGAAAACAAATTTACAGTTTTCCTGTATCATGCAACTGTATCTGTAATACCACCTCTAATGTATATATTCATTAAATGCTTTGTTCATCTATGACTATGGAATTCTGAAACATGTTATTTTCATTGGGTTCCTATTTGACACAAACATTAGAAATAAACCTGGGTGTCATCCAAGGTTTTTCCTTTGCTCTTCACAACTAAAGAATTACAAAAAAAGTGGAGGAGAATACAATAATAGTAAAAACCACCACTGTGGAGTGCTTAATAATATATAGGCTTACCTATATGGGTTAACATACATATGTATAAGAGACGTATCGCAGTACAATGTATCTGAAACAGATATAAGTGCAAATAGTGCAAGTAACGTATGTGATTGATCCAGTGCGTAAATAATCTATATGGTCTCATAGACATAGAATGTGACGGCAGATAAGAATCATTCGGCCCATCTAGTCTGCCCAATTTTCTAAATACTTTAATTAGTCCCTAGCCTTATCTTATAGTTAGGACAGCCTTATGCCTATCCCACGCATGCTTAAACTCCTTTACTGTGTTAACCTCTACCACTTCAGCTGGAAGGCTATTCCATGCATCCACTACCCTCTCAGTAAAGTAATACTTCCTGATATTATTTTTAAACCTTTGTCCCTCTAATTTAAGACTATGTCCTCTTGTTGTGGTAGTTTTTCTTCTTTTAAATATAGTCTCCTCCTTTACTGTGTTGATTCCCTTTATATATTTAAATGTTTCTATCATATCCCCCCTGTCTCGTCTTTCCTCCAAGCTATACATGTTAAGATCCTTTAACCTTTCCTGGTAAGTTTTATCCCGCAATCCATGAACCAGTTTAGTAGCCCTTCTCTGAACCCTCTCTAAGGTATCAATATCCTTCTGAAGATACGGTCTCCAGTACTGTGTACAATACTCCAAGTGAGGTCTCACCAGTGTTCTGTACAATGGCATGAGCACTTCCCTCTTTCTACTGCTAATACCTCTCCCTATACAACCAAGCATTCTGCTAGCATTTCCTGCTGCTCTATTACATTGTCTGCCTATCTTTAAGTCATCAGAAATAATCACCCCTAAATCCCTTTCCTCATATGTTGAGGTTAGGAGTCTATCAAATATTCTGTACTCTGCCCTTGGGTTTTTATGTCCAAGATGCATTATCTTGCACTTATCCACATTGTTAGGCTAGTTAGAGACGAAAAGTTTAGAAAAGTTCTGAAAAGTTCTGAAAAGTTTTTAAAAGTAAAAAAAACTATAAAAAAAGAAAAAAGGATAAAAAAAGAAAAAAGTAAAAAAAAAACCAGTTTAAAAAAAGTTTGTTAAAGTTACACCTGCATAATGTCTAGAAGGTACACTGTTGAGGAGGCTTATGATATACTAGCAGCCGACTCTGACGCCACAGACACTGCCTCTGTGTAAGCGCCGAGTCCCCTGACCTGGCTCATGACGCTGGTGACTGGGAACGCCTAAATGATTTCACACCTGACATCCCAGTGTTTACTGGCAGTCCTGGAATTCAGTTGGACGTCACTAACTACAGTGCACTGGATTTCATGCAGCTATTCTTGGGGGATGATATTTTAGGGGATATAGTCACCCAGACCAACCTTTATGCTGTGCAGTACCTGACAAGCAAGTTGGTACCCCACCAGTGTGTCAGAATTAAAAAAAATTTGGGCGCTAACAATGCTAATGTGCATTATTAAAAAACCCAGCATCAGGATGTATTGGTCCAAAAATCCTATAGGCAGCACCCCTATTTACTCTCTGACCATGAACAAGTCCAGATATGAATCAATGCTTTGCTTTTTACACTTCAGCAACAATTCGAAGTGCCCCCAAGAGATAATCCTCAATACGATAATCTCTATAAGATTTGTCCCCTTATTTCCCATTTCAACAGACAGTTTGGCTCAATGTACACCCCACAAAAAAATATTTGTGTAGATGAGTCTCTAATGAAAAACAAGGGCAGACTGGGGTTTAAACAATATATCCCAGCCAAAAGATCCCGGTATGGGATAAAGTTGTATAAACTTTGTGAAAGTGCCAGTGGTTATGTTTACACCTTCCGTGTTTACGAAGGTAAGGACAGCCACTTGGATCCCCCAGGTTGCCCGGATATCATTGGGACAAGTGGAAAAATTGTATGGGATTTAATTAACCCATTGCTAAATAAGGGGTATCATTTAGTTATAGACAATTACTATAATAGCATCCCTCTTCTTAGGATGCTTTATTGCTTTGAAACTGTGGCCTGTGGCAGAATGACACGTGTCAGTTTCCCAAAAGCCCTGGCACAAAAAAAGCTCAAGAGGGGGGAAATGGGTGCTCTCGGCCAGGACGAACTGCTGGCTCTCAAATTCAAAGATAAGAAGGAGGTGTTCATGCTAACATCTATGCATACTGAGCACACTCAAAGAGTCGCAGTTCATGGCAGACAAGAAATTAGACGGGTGCCAGTCTGCATTAGGCAGTATAACAAGCAGTTAGGAGTTGACCTGTCCGACCAACTGCTGCAACCCTATTTAATACTGAGGAAGACCAGGGCATGGTACAAAAAGCTTGGCATTTACCTTATGCAAATGGAGACTCACAATGCCTTTATTCTCCTATATGGCATTGTAGCTTCACGAGATAGTGCAAAGACATACAATGGGGGTGTCATTTTACTCATAAGACTTAGCTGAGCATAATTTTGGGGCTTTGATCATAGTGACACATGTCAAGTATACAAAATGCCCAGCAAAAAGTAATGCGGATGTAAAAAATGCCCAAAATTACTTTTTACCACAAACTTTGACATACATTGGTGAAAATATGGGGGCATGTTAAGGCACAATATGCACCATATGAGATACCCTGGAGTGTCTACTTTTACAAATGGTAGGCCTTTGTGGGTTTTTTCCAACAGTCAAACTGCTATAGTGGCCCAAATTGAAACATAGGCCCATCAAATCCGTCTTTTAAAATTCTACTGTAAATACCGAAATGGACAGGTCTCTTATATGGCTCTGTAGCTTCACGAAATAGTGCCAAAGACATACAATGGTGGTGTCATTGTACTCAGCAGATGTAGCTGAACACAAAATTAGGTTTTGTACAGGAATAGCACACACTAACTTTTACGAAATACACATGAGAAATTTTAGTCCAATATTTAGCATGGATTGGCGGTGAAATGGCTACGTAAAAAGTGTCAAAATAATGTTAGTTAAATAGCCTATGATGTCTGCTTTATATAAATATATACTTTTGTGTGGCAATTTTGTTTTCTTTTATGGCTATTAAGCTTACAAGTAGTGATTTCGCGAACCCGAAATTTTCGGTTCGCGAACGGCGAACGCGAACTTCCGCAAATGTTCGCGAACCGGCGAACCGCCCGAAACGCCATTGACTTCAATGGGGAGGCGAATTTTAAAACACACAGGGACTCTTTCTGGCCACAATAGGGATGGAAAAGTTGTTTCAAGGGGACTAACACCTGGACTGTGGCATGCCGGAGGGGGATCCATGGCAAAACTCCCATGGAAAATTACACAGTTGATACAGAGTCTGGTTTTAATCCATAAAGGGCAGAAATCACCTAACATTCCTAAATCACAATCAATATGGATTGACACCTGACATATGACATATTGACACCTTGACATATGGATTGACACCTGTCCTCAGAGCCCCTGATGCACACGGACACAGAGCAGAATAGAGACTGGTCCCCCTACATAGGGTCACTTGGCAGATATGGATTGACACCTGTCCTAAGGATCCCTGATACACACTGACACAGAGCAGAATAGGGACTGTTCCCCCTACATCGGGTCACTTGGCAGATATGGATTGACACCTGTCCTAAGGTTCCCTGGTACACACTGACACAGAGCAGAATAGGGACTGGTCCCCCTACATCGGGTCACTTGGCAGATATGGATTGACACCTTGTTACAAACTGCTATTTGTAACGGGCCCTTTAAATGGCAAATTGCCCTGTTTCCCTGGGTTGTGGAGAAGCCTCTTTGCCAGCCTCCTCCCGCATGACTATGGCCCCTGGGAGATTGTGAAAATGTATGCACTTTTTATTTGGTGTGTATGGCCCTTTAAGACTGTCGGTGGGCATATTGGGGCTTATGGACTCTTTATGTGACTGGTGCTGGCCCTTTAAACACCTTTTTGGGACATCAGGAAGATTGGGACACTGCCCCTTTAAGGCCGTGTCCCCAGACTTGTTGGGGACACGGCCCCTTTAAGGCGGTGTCCCCTGTGTCCCCAGACCTGGTGCAAACCCTTTGTGCCTGCCTTGCTATTTCCCACTTGGTTCAGTAAATGGGAAATTATTTCAGCTGCAGAGACTAAGTCCCATTCGTGATGGGACTTAGTCTTTTTTTCAGCCGTTTTTTTCAGCCTTATTTCAGCTGCAGAGACTAAGTCCCATT
>OW240919.1:47438155-47518998 GCA_933207985.1 Pelobates cultripes
GCGTAACACACCCGCTTTAAGGACACTGACTGCTATTTCAATCTATAACAGTGAAAAAAGATTATTTTTTTTTTAAATCCAAACTATTGTGACACCAGATCTAATTAGTGGCACTTGTCAGCGTATCCACTGTTAGCGTAACACACCCGCTTTAAGGACACTGACTGCTATTCAATCTATAACAGTGAAAAAAGTGTTTTGTTTTTTTAAATCCAAGCTATTGTGACACCAGATCTAATTGGTGGCACTTGTCAGCGTATCCACTGTTAGCGTAACACACCCGCTTTAAGGACACTGACTGCTATTCAATCTATAACAGTAAAAAAAGTTTTTTGTTTTTAAATCCAAGCTATTGTGACACCAGATGTAATTGGTGGCACTGACTGGGGAAATGGGCACAGTATGCACTGTGAGCCTGACACAGAAGCTGGCAGCAGTGGCAGACAACTGACTGCTATTCAATCTATAACAGTGAAAAAAGTTTTTTGTTTTTAAATCCAAGCTATTGTGACACCAGATGTAATTGGTGGCACTGACTGGGGAAATGGGCACAGTATGCACTGTGAGCCTGACACAGAAGCTGGCAGCAGTGGCAGACAACTGACTGCTATTCAATCTATAACAGTGAAAAAAGTTTTTTGTTTTTAAATCCAAGCTATTGTGACACCAGATGTAATTGGTGGCACTGACTGGGGAAATGGGCACTGTGAGCCTGACACAGAAGCTGGCAGCAGTGGCAGACAACTAAGTGCATTTACATTAGATAGAAAAAAAAAATCCAAAAAAAGCATACCCTTATCCCTAACCTAGCTATGCTTTTCCCTATCTTATGAACAGCAGCTACACTTTCCCTCCTCTTACTAAGCATGCAGCTTGAGAATGAATCTAAAATGGATGCTGTCCAGTAGGTGGGAGGGTCTGCTAGGGAGGCTGTGCTGCTAATTGGCTGGAATGTGTCTGCTGACTGTGAGGTACAGGGTCAAAGTTTACTCAATGATGACGAATAGGGGGCGGGTCGAACCGCGCATATGTTCGCCCGCCGTGGCGAACGCGAACATGCTATGTTCGCCAGGAACCGTTCGCCGGCGAACCGTTCGGTACATCACTACTTACAAGACAAACATACCAAATTCTAAAATCGCTCAACATTAAAAGTTTATTTTACTCCTTGTGTTTTGTGAGCTGTAACTACCCAAACAAACTGAAAATCCTAGACACGTTATATATTCTGTAAATCAGAACAACTAAATTAATTTATTTTTAATTACTTTCCTTAACATGCACAGATTATGCACACATTATTATTGCAAAAACTGAAGAAAAAAACAATATTTTTATATTTTGGGGCATTTTTTTGTATTGTTTTATAATAAATAAGCATCTATATATGTATGTTAAATCAATTTAAAGCCCCTTTTGTCCTTTAAAAAATGGTATATAATATGTGTCGGTGCAATAAAATAGTAAAATGCAAATTGCAGTTGAACGCAAACAGCAAAAAATGTGAAAATGTCTTGTGTCCTTCAGTGCAAGACAAGCTTTTGAAGATGTGTCCTTAAGGGTTTAATATAATGATTTTGAAATGCACATTAAAACAAACCAGTCTATAATGAAGGGTTACTAACACATTTCCCCCTCTTCTCCCCCTAATTTTCCATCTGTATGTGTTTACATTGAGTTGTTGTATTTTAAAATATATATGGACTTTTAGGTATCTTGTAAAGAAAGGGCATTTGCCCAACTCCAATATGGAAGCCAAGGAATTAGCAATAGCAGTCTGAGAACACGCCCCCCCCTGTGACGCAACATATGACGTTACAGGTAATGTGGGGCGCCATGAGATCGGAATAGCATTCACAATGGACTGTGTACAACAAGCAGAGACGATTCTGAGAGCCGATTGGAAGAGAAGTTAATTGGATGACCACACAGAAGGAAGAGCAGGATATTTAAACTACGAACAGCAGCAAGTACATCACCGACTGAGAAAGCTGTCACAGGACAGCGAAACACATTTCGGCAGGAAGATTGGAGATTTT
The DNA here is from genome assembly GCA_933207985.1 of Pelobates cultripes. Classification (NCBI taxonomy): domain Eukaryota; kingdom Metazoa; phylum Chordata; class Amphibia; order Anura; family Pelobatidae; genus Pelobates; species Pelobates cultripes. The sequence goes on from OW240919.1 coordinate 47,440,195, forward strand.
ACTTTCAATTTTATATTTTCATTGTTCTCTTTTTATTTTTATTTTATCTTGCTGCTTAAAGAAGGGTTGTAGCCCCCTTAACAGCACACACCTCTACACCAGGAGCCAGGTATTGGGCTCCTTACCAGGTGAGAAGCCAATTTTCTTCCATTATTTGCACAGATTACTGGAATGTATTACACTAGAGGCACCTTGCTTCCCCTTTTCCCCTTCCTCTTCTTTTATGTATATATAAGGATTTACTGACGATAAGGGAATCGACTGGGTACCGTGTAGTCTTTGAGATCTAATCCTATCCTGTAGGGCTCTGTTACATGTGAGTGAGACCATATAGATTATTTACGCACTGGATCCATCACATACGTTACTTGCACTATTTGCACTTATATCTGTTTCTGCAATACGTCTCTTATACATATGTGTGTTAACCCATATGGGTAAGCCTATATATTCTTAAGCACTCCACATATACACAAGTGGTGGTTTTTACTATTATTGTATTCTCCTGCTCTGTGTGCACACCTGTTTTTTGTATTGATTTATAGGGAAGAGAGACCCTATTTTTTTGTGGTAGCTGCTACTACTATTTATTTCACTACCTATTGTAAGCGCCTTGAAAACACACATTTCAAATTGTTAAAGAATTACAAAACCTGCTATTTAATTTTACCAGTATTTCATGGAATTGGCCTTCTGTTTTGTTTTTTTTTCATTTCTTCTGTAAAAATCAATTATTACTAAATTGGTTATTTATTAATCATGATATAGTAATTTAGTATATATTAAAAAAAAAAAAAAAAAGAGATGGCACTCACAACGACTTGAAATGTTTTCTCAAGGTTCACATAGGACCAGCAATGGAATCCAGATACATATATAGCAATAAATAAATAACTAAATAAAAAAAAAAAATTCAGCCCCAACAGGGGTTTTATTAATCTTTGGCTATCAAACCTTTGCTATTAAGACACATTTCAGAAAAAATAGGTCTAAAATATATTCTGCCGGAATAAAACAAGATCAAAGAAATCATTTTTAATTTCCCAAAAAATTACAGTAATGTATATTAGTCCATCCTTCACGTGCTTAGTCTTTAAAAAAAAAAAAAAAAAAAAAAGTATCTTTAACCCCTTAAGGACCAAACTTCTGGAATAAAAGGGAATCATGACATGTCACACGTGTCATGTGTCCTTAAGGGGTTAAAAAAAAGTTGTTTCACATTTAATGGTATCTATACTTTGGTAAACTTGATTTAAATAATGTACACCTATACCCTCAGTCATTTCAGATCGATGCAGTGTTGCATCGTGATAAGCATGATGAGCATGTTGCTAACATATTTATTGGTAACAAAGTAGCCATGCACAGAGGTAAACGAACAAGATGCATTATAGCCTCTTGTAGTTGCAGACTGCACATTATAAAAGCTTTAGCTTCTTAAAGCTAAACTGAAAAAAGTCTGAAAGATCTTGGCTTTCCTTTTTCTCAGTGCTAGGGATACTATGTAGTAAATACTTTACATTTCAATTTAAAAAATATGCAGGCAGACAGATTAATAAATAGATTTCATTTTATTGTCCCTTTAAAAAAAAAAAAAAAAATATAGTACAAGAAAACGCAAGAAGAATATACATTTCAGGCACTTTTTATTTATAAATGCACTAGGTTGTTGCAGTTCTTTGTCATCAATATTGCTGGAGTTGAGCCACCCTAATGTATTTCAACCCAGCCTTTCACATTTTCATTTCTATGAAATGATCTTTTTCTCCTTTGCTATTTAACACTTTTGTGTCTTACGTAAGTAAGAGATATTTTTATTGAGATGTGTGCAGTGAAATGTACTGTAGTTCAGTAAACAGTACAGCAGATGGGGCTTTATGATGAATTTTAAGAAACATTTTATGGTGGATACAGCATTATCACAAAAATCAAACATGTAATTATGCAAATATGTATGCCTTTATAATAATCAAGTTTTATTGTAAATGGTTGATGCACATCAATTTGATCCTGTAGTGCTGTTTAAAGTGCAGTTTAAGTGGTTTTTCAGTGTACCCAGAGGCAACACAATTGCATTTCCCGAATATTAATAAAATCCTCAATCGTCAAAACTCCAACTGGAACATCATTGTTTAGCTGATTGAAATTAAATGCTAATCCCTTTTAAAAAAAAAAAAAAGGGAAAAGAAAATTCCCATTGTTATTTAAAACATCGATACAAGTAGAAGCTGAAAGGGCACTTTATTTTAGATAGTTTTTTTAATGCATTTAAAACAATGCATAATCAAAATATATTCAGTCTTTGCAGAAGGAAAATGCAAAACAAATTCTCCAAAATTAGTAAATGCATTCTTATATATTATAAAGTTCACTTTCGCATTTTCAGAAGCCAGAATTTGGTATTAATATGCTTCACTATGCATTCAATCTTAATTCTACATGTGTGTGTTAGGCATTGTGCAAAAAGATGTTTGATGATAACACCTTCACACGGAAAATAGAGAGCCTTTTTAACTCTGGTATTTAATAATAATAGATACAGGTCTAGTAATGCAGGAGTTCCTTTAAATGGCTGGAATAGTCGTATGAAAATTAAACCTTATACTAAATGCAATATCAATGCATGTATCTATGCTAACATATACATTGTAAATATAAAACCAATTTATCTGAAATGTAGATTATCACTACTTTAACATTATTGAATAGATCCATCTTCATATTTTACTCACAATGGGCAGACAAAAACCTAATGGGACAGTTAAACAATAAGGAAATGGGTTATACGAGGAAAACAAAAAGAATTAACCTAGGGCCAAAATTTAGATATCACAAGGTAGAGGGCACAAAAAAGGGGGGTAACCCCTAAATGGTGAATATCATAGAGAATAAACAAAAAAAGAAACAAATGCCATTCTACCTGTGTATGATTTACTGAGAAGATTGTAGATTAAAAAGTAACTTTTAATAAATAAATCTAAAATAAGAATATAAAAAAGAAAAATAATATGAACAGCAGGAGTAAATGGAGACTATACAGCGAGTAAAACTCTGTGACTACTTATATAAGCTGTAAAAGTGTATACATAATAACACTAATGCTGAAGCAATACTGTTTAGCTACAATATAACAGTGTATTCCCAAGTAATAGAAGTGATACTATATTATATATCACTAATAGCTGTAGCAAAAGGGTTTAGCAGTGGTTTAGCAGTTGTTTTATCTCCCCTTTTGCTACAGCTATTAGTGATATATCAGAATATTCTGCTAACCTAAAAAATAAACCGATATATAGTGCATATAGTGATGTCCCGAACGGTTCGCCGAACAGTTCGCCGCGGATGGTGAACATATGCGGTAAACTTTGACCCTGTATCTCACAGTCAGCAGACACATTCCAGCCAATCAGCAGCAGACCCTCCCTCCCAGACCCTCCCATCTCCTGGACAGCATCCATTTTACATTCATTGTGAAGCTGCATTCTTAGTGAGCTGTCCAGGAGGTGGGAGGGTCTGGGAGGGAGGGTCTGCTACTGATTGGCTGGAATGTGTCTCCTGACTGAGGTACAGGGTTCAAAATTTACCTCATATGTTCGCTGTCCGCGGCGAACCGTTCGGCGAACCTTTCGGGACATCACTAAAGCAATATAATTTAAAATATGTATCCTACCAACACTTCCCTATATGGACAACTCACAAAGAAAGAGTGGCTCTGTGCCTCTCAAACAACTGAGCACTGGGAGGTTGGCATCAAACCTTATATATTATTGAATCCAAAGGAAAAGTGTAAGTATAAACCTTTCATATACAGTGAATCACCAAAATCTAGTAACAAGCTTTTTTTCAAAGCAAAATATAGAAACATTAGCCAAGTAGAGGGTGTAAAGTCCTCTTCAAAAATGAATAATGTCCACAATCTAACAAGTCAAATTTAGCAATGTAGCAAAGACGCTCCGTAATTCTTGGCAACTTACCTGCTACCATGTATCCAATGTAGACTTCTATGTACATTGCATCTAATGGACAGACCCTCTCACGCTGCAGGAGACTGTCACGACTAGTTTTGCCACTTTTCCTGAGGCTTCATCATTATTATATTATAAATTTAGCAGAATAAAAGCAGAATCTTTATATTACAAAGCTATTAAATTATGTAGTGAGTGAAAAGTCGGAATAACATTTCTTTATTCATAATGTCATATTTTTCCTTTTCCAAATTTCCATTTAACTGTATGCATGGTATAAATTATTTTTTACAAGATCATAAATGTACGACATTTCATAAATTCCATCTTTACTTTTCTTGTTATTTTCATTGTTTTGGTTCAATATAATTAAATATTAAAGCAAACATTTAGATCTCATCTGACTATATATTTTGTACAACTGAAAGCCTGGGTCTAATCAGCAGCTTTTATCCTGATGATACAATGTGAGCTTGCTAGAAACAGACAAGGATGGAATGTTATGAATTAGCTAATCAATGCATTTGAGCCTTGGGTAACTGAACAGTTTGATTGTCAGGCATGAATGACTAGTGAATTCATGTTACCATCAACATTCCTTTAGGCGCAGTTGCCTACATTATTATTATTACAATAGGTTGGTAGTCATAAGTGAACACATCTGATTGACATTTGACTTAGGATCCTGATTTATGACCACCAAGGGCCTTTATACTTGGCAAATCAGCTACATACTAGATCAATTATAATGGCTAGAAAAAAAAAACACATTACCCAATCAGTAGGTTTGTCTTTATTTATATTTTATTGTTTCTTAAATCACTGTCACGTAGGATGAAAGCCATTAAACTGGACTCCAGTATTGGGTTTAATCAAGGGCTATTGGTGATTTCTAATTTCTCTTGATTTGTGAATCAATGAAACTGTAACATAAAACAATAAGGAAGCCATCCAAGTAAATGTAGTTGGAATCGTCATTTGCCTGGTGAGTGTCATTCAACATATCCTACTGCTCCTTTGTGTCTTAAGGCATGACTTGACTGATGCTAGCAATTTTAGCAGTGACATTCCTTAATACATTCTCAAAGGATTAAAGCAAATTACCTAAAAACCTGAATGTCGCTATTCTTGATCTAGAATGAAATAAGCACCAATATGGCCATTTTATTATTATTATGGTTATCACCATTTGTATAACGCCAACAGATTCCCTAGCGCTTTACAATAATATGAGAGGGGTATTTAACTGTAAATAGGACTTTTACAAGAAAACTTACAGAAACAATAGATTGAAGAGGACCCTGCTCAAACGAGTTACAGCTTGTTCAAGAAGCTTCTACCCATCTCACCAATAAATTAAACTTAGTATCCTTTTTCCACCTACTCTTTTTTGGGGTGGGTACATTAAACACAACATATGACACATTTATAAAAGTTAATTTTATTAAAGGCTCCTATAATGCGTAACTCTTTCTTTAATATCCTCCACAGCAAAATAGAGAGGAATATAAATATATCAAATTGAGAAAAAAAGTAACACAAATAAATAGTAACACAAGCAACCAATCACATAACAGAGGAAGTGACTATAAAAGGCTTGTCTCTCCCAAGATCGCCCTCTTTCTTTGCAGCTCCCTCAGACCAGCTAGGTATTCTCACTTGCTTGTTATAGTTACTGCTTCATCATATTTATTAAATTAATTTAATTCATATATACGGTTTATAGGTATTTTGTAATTGCACTTCTGGTGTATTTTACTTATTGTGTTTTACTTATTATGCGTCTGTGTGGTGTGCGCCTTTTGCTAGGTCTCTCCCGGACCTGCCAGGTTCCCCGCCGGACGCCTTTCCCCCCCTACAATAGCGTGGGTGGCCTCTTGGTGGGCTGCCCAACGTCTTCCTACCCGTGGGCAGCAGCTGGCCTCCACTCGTGTCCACTTCGGTTCTCCACTATGCCATCCAGGCGAACCGTGTGGGTATTGGTGCACGCGGCTGCTCCCCTTGCTGTTAACAGGCTGCAGCTGGTTTTTCCTCTGGTAGCGGCCATGTGGGGATTTTCTCCTCTCTGGTGCAGCTCTCACCCAATACGCCTGCTTAACGGTCCTATAGGCTCCTTGGTCCCCTGGGCACACCACCAGTTATTTATTTTTCTTTCCCTGTGGCTTATTTAACCTTTTCCCCCTTAGTATAATTTTTGTGACTTTTGCTTTGCACTTTGTCACCCTTTTTCATAACATACCTTGTGTCATGCAGGTTAAGGGTGATGGGCCTGAGGGCCAGATTAATGATTTTCAACAAGTGCAGACTGAGGAAAATATGGCCTCTGAGGAGTTCCTGGCCCCGCTGGACTCTGCTATGACTTCCTCTATTCAGAGAGCCTTTGCCTCTGCCATGGGAGCGGTGTCATCATCGTCCCAGACGTTGGCGCAGGCCCTTGGCAGCTGTTTGGAGATCATTTTGTTAAGGATCTGGGGTCCTACGTGAAGACTTTCACTGCAATTGATAAAGCACAGGCGAATATGAAGAAGGTGTTTTCTCCAAAGACTTCGCTGAACACAAATATTAATGTTTCAAAACAGTAAAACAAATCACAGCGATGATATTGTTAGTGAAAGTGACATATTTGCATTTTTCACACACAAATGGCACTTTCACTGAGGTTATCATTGTTGTGATACATTTTACTGTTTTGAAACACTCATATTTGTGTCCAGCAAAGTCTCCCAAGAATAACAGTGTTTTATAGTGTTTTTGAAAGTTATAGGGTTAAATATAAGGCCATTTTTTCACATTGAAATTTGCCAGATTGGTTATGCTGTATTTGAGAGCTATGGTAGACCAGGAATGAGAATTACCCCTATGATAGCATACCATTTGCAAAAGAAGACAACTCAAGGTATTGCAAATGGGGTATGTTTAGTCTATTTTTAGTAGCCACTTAGTCACAAAGACTGGCCAAAGTTAGCGTTCATAATTGTTTTTTGAACTTTTAACACACAAACAAATATAAATGATAACTTTCGCTAGTGATGGTGATTATGTGGCTACTAAAAAATACTGGACACATGCCATATTGAATACCCTGGGATGTCTACATTTCAAAAACATATGGTTTGATGGGGGTAAATTACATTGGCCGGCTTCAAAAATGTCCCAAATAGGACATGGTGAAGGATGACTGGCTGTAAAAATTCCAAGTTGGAAACCTGGAATGGGCACCTTCCAAATAAGGTCTTTTAGCCCCCAGAGAACCCGACACACCTATACATGGGTGGTATCACTATACTCAGGAGATGTCGCTGAACAAATATGGGGGTGTTCTTCGGCAGTAACCCATAAAGTTATCAGTACATGTATTCTTAAAATGCTATGTGTGTCAAACAAATCACCAATTATTTTATTTATTTTTAAATTTGGCATAGATTGGTGGTAAAATGGTTGCATGAAAAGAGTAAAAATACCCCAAGTGTAATACCTTAGATTGTCTTCTTTTAAAAAATATATACATATGAAGAGTTATTTAGGGATTCCTGAAAGATATCAGTGTTACAATGTAACTTTCGTTAATTTTGAGAGAAAAAAAATAGTTTAGAAATAGCAAAGTGCTACTTGTACTTATTGCCCTATAACTTTCCAAAAAAAGCTAAGAACATGTTAACATTGGGTATTACTAAACTCAGGACAAAATTTAGAAACTATTTAGCATGGGTGTTGTTTGGCGGTTGTAGATGGGTAACAGATTTAGGGGGTCAAAATTCGCAAAAGTGTTTTTTTTTTACATTTTCTCATCATATTTTATAATTTTTGTTATAGTAAATTATATGATATGATGAAAATAATGGTATCTTTAGAAAGACAATTTAATGGTCAGAAAAATTGTATATAATATGTGTGGGTACAGCAAAAGAGTAAGAGGAAAATTACAGCTAAATACAAACATCGCAGAAATGTAAAAACAGCCCTTGTCCCAAACGAAAAAGCGGCCTGGTAACTAAGGGGTTAAACTTGTATAATAGGAGCCTCCATGTATTTAATAAAACTTCCCAGACTTTACTATTAACATGACGTGAAGTCATGATTTTATTAAAGACACAGAGGCGAGTATTATTCCCCTCTCTGTTATGGGACAATGTTTGGCTGATGCGGTATGTGTTTCATTTGGAATTTGTTTTCCTTGTATATGTTTTGCCTATTTATATGGCTTATCATGATATATATATATATCTATATATAATAATAATTATGTATTCTGTTTTATAGGTTTGAATATCTGGGCTGGATATTAACAGAATTGTTTTGCGAGTATTCCGGTTTGGAGTTTGGAAATGACCAGAAATTTTTTCTCTATCCCCTTTAACTTGAAGGTATCGCTCCGATCTGGTTTCCTGTTAGTTCCGGTGGTTGAGTTCGGTTCGTAGTTATTGGCCTTTGTTTTTCGCAAGAAAGACGTGGATCTTGGGAGACACAATCCTTTTACAAATTTTTAACAAAATGCAAGCCCAAAGTAAAGAATAGAATAGCTAGGCAGTGTAATTACCTCTGACAATACCAATTCTACCATTTCCAATACTTTTTTAGGTCAGGATCCCCCTCGAGAACCAAGGGGGCGCCTGAGAGACAGGGATCGTTGGGCCTACAAGAAACAGGGACGGGGCCAGAGGTTCTAGTATCCAACAAAATTATCAACCTGTCTAATTTTTCATTACAACCACGCCACATTTCACTTCTAAATAAAGGTCTGACATATGTACCCACTCCTGGATATAATAAGTTTGATTGGTCAAAAGATATAAACTTATTTGGGAGGAAATTAGCATTGAATCTCATGCATTCTAAAAGGGATCTACAGATGGCAAATGACCTGGGACTAAGCTTGGAGGATTTTGAGAATTATTGAACGAACAAGATCCCTCCAGGTCTCTTACGAAGTTAAAACCTCAAAGTTGGTTTACTCCCAACCTAAAAGACACCCCACATGTAGATCTTTTCGTCGAGATGACTACTAATGATCTGACAAAAATGCACTTTGAACGTCCACTTAACAACAATCTAACTATCAATGAACGCAAAGCTCTTAAAGAGTTAAAATCATTAGACAATGTTATCATAAAACCAGCTGATAAAGGTGGTAACATTGTCTTATTGAATCGGGACATGTACATTGATATGTGCATGGCACATTTAAGTGATGTATCCAATTATAGTGTTCTTCCCTCTGATCCTACGGAGATGTATATAAAAGAGTTTGAAGCCTTACTCATCACAGCTTTGGAACAAAAAATTATCAGCATGGAAGAGTTCAAATACCTATTACCGCACAAACATCCGACTGTAGCCACACTATATTGCCTGCCAAAAGTGCATAAAAATATCACTACCCCCCCCCGGGAGACCGATTGTCTCAGGCAACAATTGCCTGACTGAAAGGGCCAGCAAATTTATTAATGAAATTCTCTACCCTTATGTTATAACTCTTCCCTCTTATATTCAGGACACAAAGTCTACGTTACTAATTTTGGAAGGGCTTCAAGTACCACCATACACTCTACTAGCAAGCCTAGATGTCGTATCCCTGTATAGTAACATCCCGCACAAAGCAGGTATACGAGCATGCCGTTCATTTTTAGAAACAGCTCCATATGAGGAGGCACAGATCTCATTTATCATGTCCCTACTAGAATTTATTTTGATGCACAATTACCTATTATTTAATGGCAAATACTATCTGCAAGAAACTGGGACTGCGATGGGTACGACTTGTGCCCCTACTTATGCGAATCTCTTCCTAGGATGGTGGGAGGACCAAATGTGGAAAGATCCCAAATACAGTCTGTACCACAAATACATCTTTAAGTGGTACAGATATATCGATGACATGTTAATATTCTGGACTGGTCCAGTGCAAATTTTTGAAGAGTTTGTCAATGCCTTAAATATCAACGAAATAAATCTCACACTTACTCATGTCATTGACAAAAAAGAATAGATTTTCCTTGACCTAAAGATCCTCCTAATGGAGGATGGGACTATTCAAACTGAACTTTTTAGGAAATCAACTTCAACCAACAGCCTCCTCCATTGGAAGAGCCACCATCCCTATAGGTTGAAGGCCTCTATCCCTTATGGACAATATTTAAGAGCAAGGAGGAACTGTTCTGAGGACTCAGTATACTATCAAGAATGTCAATCCCTGAAACTCCGTTTTAAAGCTTTGGGATATCCCAACAAAGTCCTTAAAAAAGCATACCAACGTGCGAGTAACGCAAACAGATTGGAAAGCTTAAGAAATACACGCCCAAAATCAAGTCCTTTGGTTCCAAGATGTATTGCCACCTTTGACAGTGGCTGGCAAACAACAACAGAAATATTTTCTGATCATTGGCCTATTCTTCTACACAATCCAATTTTGAAGAAAATATTACCTAGTCATCCATCAATTACGGCTCGAAGATCTAAGAATCTTAAAGACCTTCTGGTTCACAGTTTTTTGGCTCCCATCCCAGTGGAACCCAATTGGCTTACAAGCACTAAGGGCACCTATAGGTGCGGCCATTGTAAAGCGTGCCAATACATAACTCCTTCCCAATCAACAACATCCACTCAGACCAAAATAATTATCAAAACAAATGCTTTGATCAATTGTAGCACTGCTCGGTTAGTGTACTTGATCACATGCAAATGTGGCATTCAATATATCGGCAAGACAATCCAACCTTTTCGTCGAAGGATTCTCCAACATATCAACTCAATAAAAAATACCATAACCCCTACACCTGTGGCAAGACACATTGTTAATTTCCACCATGGTAATGTCGACAACTTAAGATTTCAGGCCATTGCATTTCTTATAATTAGCCCTACATTGTACATCAGTACATGATAAATAATAGTTGACAAGACTATTCATATGCGGCTACTCAGTAGATGAATAAGTTATAAACATAATAATTGCGACATGTCTCTTTATTCATATTCTTAGTGAATTTTTGCCATCTCCCATTTTCTATGGTGATATGTAAACGAATATCTCAACATTTATCATAATTAAATGACCCTTTCTGACCACCGTTTCACGTCAGCTAGATCTGATGACATCATCAATTCTGGAACCCCAATCAGAATTTTGGGCGCCTTATTTAAACAGTTCAACTAACTATGTGCAGGTTCCCCTTGAAAAGCCGCCTTACCGGCGAAACGCGCGTCGGGGTTTTTCTCCGATCCCTCCTAATACCCTTCTGCAAATTGCAGTAATCATCTATTATTTAAATGCTTATACTTTGGCCAATAATAATTTTCTTGATAGTGGGTACAGTGGGAGGTTTTTTAATAACGTAGCCGTCGATATGATTTATGGCTGCAATTTAACTATCTAGCCGCTGGTACCGTTTATGGTTGTAACCATTTAGCCTCCGCTCATAGCATACTGACACATTATAAGACGCTACTGTGTTTTTTGCTATTCTATGCTAACTAATTAGTTCTACAAGCTAGTACATACTATGTAGAGAGATACTTTTTTGAACAGTTACTTATCTAAGATAACTTTTGCTTTCTCTCTCCTCTCTTCTATTACGTGCAGTTAGCTTCTATACCTGGTAGGTGCCCTTGAAGGCACAGATATCTATCTACTTTTCCATCATTTCCTTTCTGTGGGGGTCTTAGAGCAGAGGCTATATTCAGTAACTGCCATCATATAGACCTGGATATTAGATTATTTCCTGCAAATTACTAGTCTATTCAGACGGTTCAGCTTATCCGACCACAGATTAACAGCCATATTGAACGGCTTTGTTTACGCTGTCTACTTTTTCTTTTTATTCATCTCTGATTACAACCTACTAGTGTTTTTCGAAAATCGTAATCCCAGATAATGTTCCAGTTACTTGGGAAGTAATGGGACATTTGAGATATATTAGAATAGTCCCAGTGCAGCAGACATAGGTTTATTTCCCATCTAACCAGTAACACTCTGGGTATATCGGAAACACTTTCTGCCAATTATAGCAGCAATACCTTTTTGTATACTATTTGGAAAGCACTGTCAATTGTAACAATCACCTTTGATACGTTGTTACAATATTATCAGAGTTGACAGCTCTCCTTCTTGTCTCTCGTTCTGATAGGTTGCAACAGTATTATATTAGTAGACAGCTTTCATTCACTTATAGAACATTGTTACTCACATTTCTGAGACTCAGATACTGTTTTTGGTTTTTAACTCTATCATTCTTCACATTATCCCCTCGTGTCCTGGTGTTCATACATCGGGACCGATCAGGATTATATATGTGAAACAATCACTCTATCTTACATTCACTATTAAAAGTTATATTTTAAATTTTCATAGTATATACTCTTTAGGTAGTGTTTTTCTCTTTTTTTCTAAACACAATCCTTTTACAGTCACTTCCTCTGTTATGTGATTGGTTGCTTGTGTTACTATACAGTTTATTTCTCATTGATATATTTATATTCCTCTCTATCTTTGCTGCTGAGGGAATTAAAGAAAGAGTTATGCATAATAGGAGCCTCCGTGTCTTTAATAAAATAATGACTTTACGTCATGTTAATAGTAAAATCTGAGAATTTTCAGTGCTCTATCATGGCTGCCAAATTTCTAAATCTATATATTTTTCTTTTATTACAAAAAATTTTTATAAAATTTTGTAAATTTTTCACTAGGGTGATATATTAATGTTGATGGAATATTACATATCGCAATACACTACTATTTTGCATGTGCTTTATTAAAAAATAACATTAATGCAGCATTTCTTAACAGAGTACATCTTTTTTTATTAACTTTTTTTTCCATAGGAAGCAAAGGCTAAAATGAAAATAAAGACAACAAAAGAGATCTGGCAAGCATACCTGCAATTGTTATCAAAAGCTATGTAGCTCATGCTTGTCGAAATACCCAAGCTCCCCCCACTGCGCAACATCCAACATCTTTTTCGTTTGAGCAACTAAAGCTGAATTTTAAGGTTATGACAATTAATGGTATGATAGTTATGGAATGATAGCTAAATATAATTTAACGTATGCTAGTAATACAAAACAAAATTGAACTGTTTTGCAGGGGAAAATATTTAGAGGAAAAAGTCGGAAAAAAAAGAGCACGTGTGAGCATATAATTAATGCTAAATTGCAGAGACGTGTGCTTTTGAAAATATTGATCACTAATTGAGTCAATTTAGGTTTAATAATAACAGAATAATATATCATCGTAAAAGACAGACTCACAAGTATGAAAGAATAACCCAAAAAAACACTCCACTGCCCAAATAAAAAAAATGTATAATAATTTACTGTTTAGTAGTTATACTACAAATGAAAATGTATTTACATTTAATTTTCTTTTTCATTAGGGACATGTCTAAGTACAGTTTGCAAAAGCTGTAGATCCCTTATCTGAAGCCTTGGCAAACCCTCCCCTTCTTTTTCAGCCCAGTCTTTCTGTAGATGTCCAATCTCACACTTCCAAATTCGTAAGGTCTTTGCAAGGCTCGTGCTCTAGGCACTTGCTGCCTCTTGAGTTTAGCTTTACTGAGCTAAATTATTATTATTATTATGGTATTTATATAGCGCCATCCAATTCTGCAGCGCTTTACAATGGGTGGACGAACAGACATGTAGTTGTAACCAGACAAGTTGGACACACAGGAACAGAGGGGTTGAGGGCACTGCTCAATGAGCTTACATACTAGAGGGAGTGGGGTAAAATGACACAAAAAGGTAAGGATAGTATTAGACTAGTGACAGTTGCAGAAGAGGAATCAGTCAGGAGCTATTAACAGTTTAATTGATACGCTTTTATGAAGAAGTGGGTTTTTAACGATTTTTTGAAGGAGTGGAGACTGGGTGAGCATCTAACAGAGGAGGGAAGTGAGTTCCACAGGAACGGAGCAGCCCTCAAGAAATCTTGAAGGCGAGCATCAGAGGTGGGAGTACGGACAGAAGATAGACGTATGTCTTCAGCAGATCGTAAGGGCCTAGACGGGACATACTTGTGTATAAGGGAGGATAGATAGGAGCAGCATTATGTAGAGATTTGAAAGCAAGAACCAGAATTTTAAATTGAGCTCTATATTTTATAGGAAGCCAATGTAGGGACCGACAGAAGGGTGAGGCATGGGAGGTGCGGGCGGACAGGAAGATGAGCCTCGCTGCCGTATTCATTATGGACCCTAACGGCGCAAGTTGGGAGCACGTAAGACCACTGAGAAGTGGATTACAGTAGTCAAGGCGAGAAAGGACAGTGGAATGGATCAACACTTTAGTCGCATCTGGCGTTAAGTAGGGGCAGATGCGCGCAATGTTTTTGAGATGGAAATGACAGGATTTTGCAATAGATTGAACATGAGGCTTGAAGGAGAGGTCGGAGTCAAAGAGAACACCTAGGCAGCGAGCCTGAGTGGTGGAGCTGATGGTAGCACCGTTGACTTGGAGGGAGACAGACACAGGAGTAACAACACTTGAGGGAGGAAAGACCAGAATTTCAGTTTTGGTCAAGTTTAGTTTAAGGAAGTGGGCAGCCATCCAGTTAGAAATAGCAGAGAGGCAGTCAGAGACACTAGTCAAGAGGGACGGGGAGAGATCAGGAGAGGACAGGTAGATTTGTGTGTCATCTGCATAGAAATCATATTGGAAGCCAAAGGAGCTAATAAGTTTACCAAGGGAGGCAGTATAGATGGAGAACAGTAGGGGACCCAGGACTGAACCTTGGGGGACACCAACAGAGAGGTGGGGAGAAGAAACAGAGCCAGAGAAAGAAACACTGAAAGAGCACTGGGAGAGGTAGGAGGAGCACCAGGAGAGAGCAATATCTTGTAGACCGATATTGTGGAGGATGAGAAGAAGCTGTTGATGATCAACAGTGTCAAAAGCGGCAGACAGGTTAAGGAGAATTAGGATAGAGTAGTGACTACGAGATTTTGCAGCGAGTAGATCATTGGATACATTGGTCAGTCCCCTTTCCACAGAGTGCTTAGCGTGGAAACCAGACTGAACCAGACAGGAATAAACAGGACTGGTTGTCTGATTGACAACCAGGGCATATAACAATGTTAAGGGGACACTATAGACAGCAAAACAACTTAACTCACTGAAGCAGTTTTTGGTTTACAGGTCATGACACTGCTCAATTCTCTGTCATTTAGAAGTTAAATCACTTTTGTTTATACAGTCATAGCCACACCTCCACTGACCGTGACTCACACAGCTTGCATTAAAACAAAATTCATTTTCAATCAGATGTTGATGGACTTTAGAAGTTTTTATCTGAACTAGAAAAGCTACAATTTCTGGGGAAATCGTGTGAAGTGTTCTTGCCTCCACCAATAGTCTACAACTGGAGTGGGCGGAGTAACTGGGTGGAGTGGCTTGAGTAACTGTTGTGTGGTTGGAGTGGCTGGAGTAACTGTGGAAAGGTTGTAGTGGGCAGAGTAACTGTGTGGAGTGTTTGGAGTGTTTGGAGTGAGTAAAAATAGTAAACATTGCACTAACCAATTGATTGATCAAATTTAAAAAGTGCTTGATATATATATCTATATAGCACATTTAATTACAACGTTGTTGCCCAAGGTGCTTCGCAGTTACATTAAAACATAGATTTATAAAAACATTAGCATGTGTACAAAAGGCCCTGTCTATGACATCACTTGCTGCTCCAGCCTGGCACAGGTCAGAGTATTTTTGCGGTTGCCATCTTCAAATGGTCGTATTTTAAAAACTATACATCTTACAGCGAAGAGCTTTATATTGTGAGAACCACAAGACCCAGACCTACATTTTGATGCATAGTATGTCTCTAAAGTATTAAAAATGAAGGCACAGTCGCAGTTTAGATATTGCCCTTCAAATTTAAGCGGGCTGGAGTGGAGTTTCAATGAATGTCAATGGACGGCATGAGTTGCAAACAAATGGTCATATCATGAAAACTATCAGGACTATGGCTTAGCCGTGGACATTTTTAGTGGCAGCAGGGATAGCTGAACGTTTTGATATAAGATTTGTGTAGGTGGGCTTGAAAATGAGGGAGTGGTGGCAGCTTAGAAATCATGTCCTGATTTTTCAGCTTTTGCCAGCTCCCACTCTAGTTTTGAACATTTTGCCATTCATTCCTATGGGACCAATTTCGCCACAAGAACGACAATATTCCGTGAACCATTCGGCGAAACGTTCCACAAAGTAATAGCAATCCGATCGGGAACAATCCACACGATTCGGTATATTACTGTCTATGTAGTGTAAAAACTGTGGGAGGAGTTAGGGTGGTAAATTTGGCTATAATAAGAATAAGAACTAGAAAAGCTACAATTTCTGGGGAAATTGTGTGAAGTGTTCTTGCCTCCACCAGTAGTCTACAACTGGAGTGGGCGGAGTAACTGTTATCATTTATATAGCACATTTAATTGCAACGTTGTTGCACAGTTACATTAAACCATACATTTATAAAAACATTAGCAGGTGTTCAAAAGGCCCTGTCTATGACATCACTTGCTGCTGCAGCCTTGACAGGTCAGAGTATTTTGGTGGTTGCCATCTTCAAACGGTCGTATTTTAAAAACTATAACTCCTACAGCGAAGAGCTTTATATTGTGAGAATCACAAGACCCAGACCTACATTTTGATGCATAGTATGTCTCTGAAGTATTAAAATGAAGGCACAGTCGCAGTTTAGAAATTGCACTTCAAATTTGAGCTTTGCAGAGTGAAGTTTCAATGAAAGTCAATGGACGGCGTTAGTTGCAAACAAATGATTATATTGTGAAATCTATCAGGACTATGGCTTAGCCGTTGACATGTTTAGTGGCAGCAGGGATAGCTGAACGTTTTGATATAAAATTTGTGTAGGTGGGCCTGAAAATAAGGGAGTGGTGGCAGTTTAGAAATCATGTCCTGATTTTTCAGCTTTTGCCAGCTCCCACTCTAGCTTTGCCATTCATTCCTATGGGACAAATTTCGCCACAAGAACGACGATATTCCATGAACCATTTGGCGAAACGTTCCACAAAGTAATAGCAATCCGATCGGGAACAATCTGCACGTTTCGGTATATTACTGTCTATGTAGTGTAAAAACTGTGGGAGGAGTTAGGGTGGCAAATTTGGCTATAATAAGAATAAGAATAACTAGAAAAGCTACAATTTCTGGGGAAATTGTGTGAAGTGTTCTTGCATCCACCAGTAGTCTACAACTGGAGTGGGCGGAGTAACTGCTATCATTTATATAGCACATTTAATTGCAACGTTGTTGCACAGTTACATTAAACCACACATTTATAAAAACATTAGCAGGTGTTCAAAAGGCCCTGTCTATGACATCACTTGCTGCTGCAGCCTGGCACAGGTCAGAGTATTTTGGCGGTTGCCATCTTCAAACGGTCGTATTTTAAAAACTATAAATCCTACAACGAAGAGCTTTATATTGTGAGAATCACAAGACCCAGACCTACATTTTGATGCATAGTATGTCTCTGAAGTATTAAAAATGAAGGCACAGTCGCAGTTTAGAAATTGCACTTCAAATTTGAGCTTTGTAGAGGGAAGTTTCAATGAATGTCAATGGACGGCGTTAGTTGCAAACAAATGATTATATTGTGAAAACTATCAGGACTATGGCTTAGCCGCTGACATGTTTAGTGGCAGCAGGGATAGCTGAACGTTTTGATATAAGATTTGTGTAGGTGGGCCTGAAAATAAGGGAGTGGTGGCAGTTTAGAAATCATGTCCTGATTTTTCAGCTTTTGCCAGCTCCCACTCTAGTTTTGAACATTTTGCCATTCATTCCTATGGGACCAATTTCGCCACAAGAATGACGATATTCCGTGAACCATTCGGCGAAACGTTCCACAAAGTAATAGCAATCCGATCGGGAACAATCCACACGATTCGGTATATTACTGTCTATGTAGTGTAAAAACTGTGGGAGGAGTTAGGGTGGTAAATTTGGCTATAATAAGAATAAGAACTAGAAAAGCTACAATTTCTGGGGAAATTGTGTGAAGTGTTCTTGCATCCACCAGTAGTCTACAACTGGAGTGGGCGGAGTAACTGCTATCATTTATATAGCACATTTAATTGCAACGTTGTTGCACAGTTACATTAAACCATACATTTATAAAAACATTAGCAGGTGTTCAAAAGGCCCTGTCTATGACATCACTTGCTGCTGCAGCCTGGCACAGGTCAGAGTATTTTGGCGGTTGCCATTTTCAAACGGTCGTATTTTAAAAACTATAGAGCGAAGAGCTTTATATTGTGAGAAAAACCTACATTTTGATGCATAGTATGTCTCTGAAGTATTAAAAATGAAGGCACAGTCGCAGTTTAGAAATTGCCCTTCAAGTTTGAGCTGGCTTGAGTGAAGTTTCAATGAATGTCAATGGAAGGCGTGAGTTGCAAACAAATGGTCATATTGTGAAATCTATCAGGACTATGGCTTAGCCGTGGACATTTCTAGTGGCAGCAGGGATAGCTGAACGTTTTGATATAAAATTTGTGTAGGTGGGCCTGAAAATAAGGGAGTGGTGGCACTTTAGAAATCATGTCCTGATTTTTCAGGTTTTGCCAGCTCCCACTCTAGCTTTGCCATTCATTCCTATGGGACAAATTTCGCCACAAGAACGACGATATTCCATGAACCATTTGGCGAAACGTTCCACAAAGTAATAGCAATCCGATCGGGAACAATCTGCACGTTTCGGTATATTACTGTCTATGTAGTGTAAAAACTGTGGGAGGAGTTAGGGTGGCAAATTTGGCTATAATAAGAATAAGAATAACTAGAAAAGCTACAATTTCTGGGGAAATTGTGTGAAGTGTTCTTGCATCCACCAGTAGTCTACAACTGGAGTGGGCGGAGTAACTGCTATCATTTATATAGCACATTTAATTGCAACGTTGTTGCACAGTTACATTAAACCACACATTTATAAAAACATTAGCAGGTGTTCAAAAGGCCCTGTCTATGACATCACTTGCTGCTGCAGCCTGGCACAGGTCAGAGTATTTTGGCGGTTGCCATCTTCAAACGGTCGTATTTTAAAAACTATAAATCCTACAACGAAGAGCTTTATATTGTGAGAATCACAAGACCCAGACCTACATTTTGATGCATAGTATGTCTCTGAAGTATTAAAAAATGAAGGCACAGTCGCAGTTTAGAAATTGCACTTCAAATTTGAGCTTTGTAGAGTGAAGTTTCAATGAATGTCAATGGACGGCGTTAGTTGCAAACAAATGATTATATTGTGAAAACTATCAGGACTATGGCTTAGCCGTTGACATGTTTAGTGGCAGCAGGGATAGCTGAACGTTTTGATATAAGATTTGTGTAGGTGGGCCTGAAAATAAGGGAGTGGTGGCAGTTTAGAAATCATGTCCTGATTTTTCAGCTTTTGGCAGCTCCCACTCTAGCTTTGCCATTAATTCCTATGGGACAAATTTCGCCACAAGAACGACGATATTCCGTGAACCATTCGGCGAAACGTTCCACAAAGTAATAGCAATCCGATCGGGAACAATCTGCACGCTTTGGTAAATTTTTGTCTATGTAGTGTAAAAACTGTGGGAGGAGTTAGGGTGGCAAATTTGGCTATAATAAGAATAATAATATATATGTGAGATAACATTAAGTGGTCTTGCTATGCAAGAACACTTAATAATATATATATATATATGTGAGATAACATTAAGTGGTCTTGCTATGCAAGAACACTTAATAAATTCTCTGAAATGACTTTGGAGACTGCTTATGGTAGAGAAATGAACATTCAATTCATGGGCAACAGCTCTGCTGGACATTCCTGCAGTCAGCGTGCCAAATGCACGCTCCCTCAAAACTTGCGACATCTGTGGCATTGTGCTGTGTGATAAAGCTGCACACTTTAGAGTGTCCTTTTATTGTGGCCAGCCTAAGGCACACCTGTGCAATAATCATGCTGTTTAATCAGCAGCTTGAGATGCCACACCTGTGAGGTTGATGGATTATCTCAGCAAAGGAGAAGTGCTCACTAACACAGATTTGTGAACAATATTTGAGAGAAATAGTCCTTTTGTGTACATAGAAAAAGTCTTAGATCTTTGAGTTCAGCTCATGAAAAATGGGGGCAAAAACAAAAGTGTTGCATTTATAATTTTGTTCAGTATACTTAGGGTAAACCCTGTTACATGTGTCCTAATTACCATGTGAATAGGTACCATATTAAAGGTTTATTTAGGACAAACTACAGCTGTAATCTAAATTATTCAACTTCCATTTTAAAATCAGGTTTATTGTCAAAATGTACAGACTTTCAGCTGTTTACAATAAGCAAATAAAACAAAAATAATTGAAATAGCTCAACACAATGAATGCTTCAAATGGTTTCCCCAAATGTAACTGAAAATACAACTTATAATGACTTCTCCAGTCTCAAAATTATTCAACCCCTTCATGGCAAGTATCTTTAGTACTTAGTAGAGCACCTTTTTGCTGTTATGACCTGCTAAAGAACGAGATGCATAGTCAGACACCAGTTTCTGGCAGCACTCCTCATGAGCAATAAATCCAGTTCAGTAATATTCTTGGGTTTGCGTGCCGCAACCACCTTCTTCATATCCCACCATAGATTTTGTATGGGGTTCAAGTCAGGTGACTGATGGCCACTGTAGAATTTTGCAGGAAGCCTTGGTGGAATTTGAGTTATGTTTACGATCATTGTCTTCTTGCAAGGTCCTACGATACCCAAGCTTCAGCTTCTTCACAGACAGCATGACGTTTTTTCCAAGGTCTTCCTGATACTTCCGTGAATCCATCTTGCCTTCCACACGTTGCAGGTTTCCAGTTCTAGAGGATGCAAAGCAGTTCCAGAGCATCACTGAGCCACCGCTGTGCTAAACTGGTGTTCTTTTCAGTATATGTTTCTTTCTTCTTCCTCCAGACATACTGCTGATCCATTGAGACAAAAAGTTCCAGTTTTCTTTCATTGCTCAACAGAACAGAATCTTAAAACTGCTGTGGCTTATTCGCATGATTTTAAACATATTTGAGCCAACTTTTCTTGTTCTTTTTGGTCCGTATTGGTATAGGTCTTGGAATTCTGGCATGGAAACCTTCTGTGTTTATTACACACCTTACTGTGCTCACTGAAACCTCAGTGTCTGTTGCCACCTAGTCTTGCTGCAGGTCTTTTGCAGTCACTCGAGGGTTTTTCACAGCCGGCCTTCTCAGAAATGTAGTTGTAGCCATTGATAAGCTTCCTTTTTCTGCCCTGTCCAGGTACTGTACTGTTGAAGGGCAATGATCTATTCTCTTAACTTTCTGGACCATTCTTTTGATTTAGTTGCCATATTTCTAACATACAGTCAAATCTGACACTCAACAAACCCCTATCCAGTTCAAGTATTTCAAGTTCCAGCTCAAGCACACCTGGTGCAACTAATGAAGACCTTGATTAGTTCCAACAGGTGTGCTTGAGGCAATACCTGTTTAGCATATATGTACTGTTGTGAGGGATAATTTTGAGACTGGAGAAGTAATTATAAGTTGCATTTTCAGTTATATTTGGGGAAACCCCTTAAAACATTCATTGTTCATTGCAAACAACTAAAAGTCTGTAAATGTTACCAATAAATCATATTTTCAATGGGGATTGAATCATTTTGAAAACAACTATATCTGAGTGGATTTTAATTTTCCACAATGTTAATTTTCATCCAAATCTTATAACTTCTTTATGTTAATCTTTATGTATTATTTCTACATAATAAGTGCTTAATAGATGTAAAAAATAAATTAAGAAATTTGTGTTAATTAAATATTTTCCAGTTAAAAACATTTTTCTACATTTGTATTGAAATTTGACATGTTTATTCATGAGGAAGTACCTCATCATTATGGGGGTATAGCAGCAAGCCTTGCAAGGTCATAAACACAGTATTCACTCATTTTTGTTATATTTGTTATTCAAGCCATCCTTGCTTTACTATTCTTTTCTGAGCGTGATATAGTTTTGTATTATAATTTGCTGAGTACTGGAGCAATGCTCAATGCACTCATCTGCATGTAAGCAAATCAGAGCTCAATTTCATGCCTGATATAATCATTCAAATACTTGTCTTTAGACTAGCGAATGCGAATGACTGCTCAAAGATTTAGCGCTAATGTGAACTTTGCTTTAAAAAAACCAAAAAACAAGATTTTTTCTTCTGGGGAATAAAACAATTCATATAACAATTACTAAGAGTTACTAAGTCTCCTTGCTGTCCAGTTGTAGAAGAAGCAAATGTGCTCAGTATTGTAACCTTTTAGATATTGTAAGCTAATACATTTAATTCTATTCAGCAGCCTTTAACTGCCAATTCATCTTTTCAAATCCCATGAGATGTAAAACTTCGAAATTAATACAATGGCCATGGTTTTGCCTCATGTGCAAGAGGCATTCTGAACTCAGTTACATGACAACAAGTGTTAGCCCTTACCCAAATAAATTATAGACTCAGAGGGTTCCCAGCCTTTTTGCACCATTATTGACCATGTTACCAACCCTGAAGAACAGTGCCAGTGGTCATGGATGAAGGTAGCTTGGGGCGTTAAGGGCTGAATCCTCCCTAGAATATCTAGGTGGGTACGAGGGGTGGGGGAGACCCCTCTCAGTCATGATGGTGTACCTTTAAAACCACATGTTTTACTGGTTAAGATAAGAAAAACAAAACAAAACACTTAACAAAGTTAGGACATAAATGTATGTCAAGGAAAGCCAAAGTCAGTGGAAGCCAGAGATCAGAGTAGTCCAGGAGGAAAGCCAAGGTCAGAAGCAGGAATCAGACAGGAAATACTAGAACGCTGATACGGAGAGACAGGAACCAAACAAGGGAACCAGAGTCAATGAACTGACACCCTTCCCAGGGTGAGGCAGGCTTTTATATCCAGCCAATCAATAAGGGATACAGGTGTGCTAGAGCAGCCATGGGTAAGTTCAGCTCCCAGTGCTGGAAACAAGGCAAGGACACTTATAAGGCAATACTATGAATGGCTGGATAGCACAGTGGCAAAAGAGCAGGATTCAAGAAGCCAGGGTTCAAATCCCGCCAAAGCCACCTGGAAGGTAAATCCAGCTGGCATTACACATGTCACGATGGAGATCGTGACAATACTGACACATCCTAATGTTTTGAGGTGAGCAGGGTAAATCCATGTATGCAGTGCTCAAAGTGACCACTGTATACAATCTTTCATATGGGGATTTAAATCCCCATTGACAGCAATGTGGTGTAAGCATTGTTAAATCCCTGCTCGCACAGGGAGACCCAGGTATCAATAGATACCTGGGGCATCTATCTATCTATCAGCTGTGGCCATTTTTAGTGACATCAGACTGACAGATGTGTTATATGCAGCACTCAAAGTGAATGTTGCTACAGCTATTTGAATAGCAGCAATGCAGTATGAGCAGGGATATCTGGGGATCTCCCTTGTCAATTGAGTGTTGAGTTAAGGTTATTGTGTGAGTTGTAAGGTTAGGGTTTGTGTAGGTTCAGTGTTAGGTAGAGGTTAGTGTTGGGTCAAGTTTAATACTGTTTTAGGGTTAGGGATAGTGTAGTGTAAAAGTTAGAAGTAAGGGTAAGGCAGGCATATGGTTAGAGTTAGTGAATGCATAGGGTTAGGTGTAAGGCTGATATAGTGTTGGAGGAGTTGTATTAGGATTATTGTTAACTGCCAAAGATTAATGTAGATCTTAGATAGCTAAGATCAATAGCATCCACAATGACACCAAAATATTTAATCCAGTGAGGGTGCCCGGATATCATGAGGCTGCCTACACCATGCCCAAAGTACAAAAAAATAAATGCAAACATTACCAAATGATGGACATGAGTCATCAAGTTGCGACAGTAGAAATAGATAATTAATTCAGTTTGCGTCTTCAGTGACTCTCATCATGTTGTTTATGGGAGCTCCCGAGGCATAGATTTCCATTCCACAGTACTTGCTACATTGGCGATTATCACTAGAGATGCCTTGGTGTGCACTTCTTAATAAGAAATAAACTCATATTGATTGATATTGAAAATATCACCTCTTTCTTTTGATATTCACATCCTTTCTAAATCCTCTTTCAATCCTTGGTACGAGTCCATAAGATAGATAGAGAGAGCGTGAAAGAGAAAGAGAGATATTATTAAAGCATTTATGAAGGAAGGATACTGTGGGATTTGTGACCTTTTACAAGTATTATCTGTTGTTATAAGTATCCAATTCATTGTTAGTTGGTACACATTTATTTCAAAATCATTAGGATAAACCTGTCACTGAGGATTAAAACTGTGTTGACTCTGAGGGTTGCAATGGGTTCTACAGTTGTTGAAGAAACCAACTACAGCATCTTAGTGATTAAATTACAAATGTAATTTTTTTTTCTACAAGTTATAAATTTTCCATTTTAATTTGCAATAATGGTAACTCAACATTCGATACTGTCATGAATAATTTTTCCATTGTACAAATGGAGACAATCTTTTATTATCTCTGTGCCATCATTTTTTAGAAATGTCACATTCATTTGGAATATTTTTCACTATTGAATAATGGCACAATTAAATCACCTTAGGTGATCCAGAGCAATAATTGTTTTGGATAACTGTAGGATACATGTACATTTTAATAATGACTGTAGAAAACAGCTCAACCTGTTTTGATCTCATAATGCGTTGCTTGTCTCTAGAACAGAAACTCTTATGTGGCTCATTATAATACTTTCAGTTGACAAATTGAAAGCCTTAATGGTCTGCTATTTATAATTAGCCCTTTTTTTTGTATGTGCAAGGTTGAGCTGATATGAAGGATAAACTGCAATTATTATGGAAAATAACTGGGTATTATCATTTATAGATCTTAATGGGAAATGTGACTTATAGCTCAGAACTTGACATATGATGATTTCAGCTGTAAAAAGATGTACACAAATTCTCTAAATAGATAAAATGCTTACATTATACTATACATATCTGTAAAAACACAATACAATTACATATTAATTGAATATGTGATTGGAACATACTATCTATCTGAAAGAAGCTGTCCCTTTGAGAATATGTTGTAGTGTTAAAATATATGGGTAAATCCAACTATTTTCATTTTTGTTCTCATACATATGTATTTTGTTTTTAACATTTATGGTTATGTGCCTTTTCAAAATAACAATCTGGGCTTTTTTGGGTCTTATTTGGCACTTTTGTGTAGCTAAACAACTAATAATGTATTTAGCCCATGTTTATTTAAGGTGCTTCATAACACAATTGAGGTGTTTTTAAAGAAAAAATATACATTTTAAAATATAAAAAAGAAAAGGAATGGTAAAAAAATGGGGGAGGTAACTCTCAACGTACATTTGAAAATAACTGGTGAAATTATGTATTAACTGGAATTATTAAGAAACTAGAAAACATGCAACAAAATAATTTAGCAATATAAGAGTCAAACATACCATAGAAAAAGCTATAGAGAACATAGGTAATATGAGAGTAGTAGTAATTATATGCTCCCCTCCCCCCCCCCCTTATATTTAGTTGTACCTTCTTGAGACAGATACTAAGTTACAATACATCTAGATGGATACTATTTTTACTTTTGTATATAGTTACATTTGGTTCTTTTTTCAAGCTATATAATAGCTATATCAAGCTGACAAACTAGGCAGCTTTACGTGAACATTTATTTATTTATGTGCTTTAATACGATTGCTGTACTTTGGATCTTATAGCTATTTTGGATGAGGTTAAGGACATAACTTCCAATCAGTGATTAACACTAGATTTAGTCTCTAAATTGTAGGTACTTGCTTTAATTTTAACTACAATTATATTGACATTTTTATGAGATTTTAAATAAAAGTTGTTTTATATATTGTTTTCAAAGGGTTTTTGCTAATTTTTCCCCTATTTTTCATTCAGTTCTTTATATGCCACCACATCTACTAATTGTACACCGCCGCGGAATATGTTGGCACTTTATAAATGCCAGGAATAAATAAATGAATTACAAAATTGTAACGAGGGGATTGTAGAAAGCTAGGGGTTACTAGGGCAAAATCCAAAATTGTGTCCCCACTGTCTCAAAAGGTAAACACAGTTGTATTAGTACAAAAAGGGACCATTCCTACTAAAACACCAAAAAGTTACTAAGTATAATAAAATAATTAATAGAATACAAATAACCCTATGTAGAAAAAAAGATAGAAAATACCAATATAAGGACATTAATTCCAGAGATATGTTATGATGTAAAAAAAAAATACTGCTATAGATAAAATGTATCAATAAGAGCTCTTGAGCTGAATGTTGGACGCAGTGTAAAAATGTGACAACATGTCAGCATGTAATTTTAGGAGACAGTGCTTCAGCAATGTGTTATAATGGTTGATGATTTTAAAAGTTGCTAAAAGAGAAACCAGATATAATGTTTGTGAAGTGGTTAAAGGATGCGTTTTGTATTAGTTAGTAATGAATATTACTGAAATCTGTTTTAGAAGTCTAGAGAGACTATGCATTGCTTTTTAAGGAATGGTTTATAAACTTTTACTATATGGAATTGAATAACATTATCGTGAGTAGCAAGGTTGGTATTGGTAACTAATAATACTAATTAATAATACTATATATATATAAATTAAGATATAAATTAAGATACTGAGCAAAACCCTCAAACTCCCAGGCCTCTGGTAGAGGACCCTGAGAATGAGGAATAAATATACCACCCAGGAGGGGTGAGAAAATAAATTTTATATATATATATATATATATATATATATATACTGATCATGAAGGTCCCTCACAAGGGAACAACACCATCCAACTACTGACCAATAACCTGCCTCCCCACAACATGGAAACTCCTGTCAGGCATCATAGCCTCCAAGATTCAAGAGCTTATGAGTCAATATATGAGCAATACTCAGAAGGGGATTGGAAACAACACAAGAGGATCAACACACCAACTACTGGTAGACCAAGCAGTCACAAGGGATTCTAAGACCAGACAGACCAATCTGTGCACAGCCTGGATTGAATACAAGAAAGCCTATGACACAATGCCACACACATGGATACTGGAATGCTTGGCTCTCTACACGGTGAGCAAGACAATAAGAGCCTTCATCAAGAACTCGATAGGCAAGTGCAAAACAACTCTAGAAGCCAATTTCAGGACAAAAAAACTCAAATGAACATCAAATGTGGCATATATCAAGGGGATGCGCTATCCCCAATGCTATTCTGCATAGGCCTCAACCCCTTTTGCCAGATCATCAAGAAGAGTTGATACGGATATAGGTTCAAGAGTGGAGCTACCATCAGACACCTACTCTACATGGATGACATTAAGCTGTATGCCAAGAATGAGCGTGACCTTGACTCACTGATCCACCTAATTAGGATATACAGCAAGGATATTGAAATATCGTTCGGACTAGAGAAGTGAGGGGTGGATAATACCAAAAAGAGGGAAGATGATCAGGACAGAAGGAGTTGAAGTTCCAGAAGGCCAAATAGAAGATGTAGAGAACAGCTACAAGTACCTGGGGGTACCACAAATGCATGGCAACCATGAGGAAGAGGCAAGGAAAATAGCAACATCAAAGTACCTCAAGAGAGTCAGACAGGTCCTGAAGTCCCAGCTCAATGGCAAGAACAAGATCTAAGCCATCAACACATATGCCCTACCAGTCATCAGGTACCCAGCTGGAATAATAACCTGGCCAAGAGAAGAACTGGTCACCATGGATGTCAACACCAGAGAACTACTCACTATGAATGGATTCCACCCAAAATCCAGCACCAAGAGACTGTACACCTGCCGGTAGGAAAGAGGTCGGGGCCTGATGAGTGTCAAATCCACAGTCCTGGATGAAACACAGAGCATCCACAAGTACATCATGAAGATGGCTCCCAAAGATGAACTGCTAATGGAATGCCCGAGACTTCAACAGATAGAGAAAGCAGAAAAAGAGGAGGTTCCTTGGCAAGACAAACCTCACCATGGGGTGTACCACCGGCAGTTTGTGGATGTGGCTCACATGACAAAATCCTACCAGTGGTTGGAAAAGGCAGGACTGAAAGACAGCACTGAGGCACTAATTCTAGCAGTACAGGAACAGGCACTCAGCACCAGATCAACAGAAGCTGGAGTCTACCACACCAGGCAAGACCCAAGGTGCAGACTGTGCAAAGAGGCCAATGAGACAGTCCAACACCTAGTAGCCAGATGCAAGATGCTAGCAGGAACAGCATACACATAGAGACACAACCAAGTTGTTGGGATTGTGTACCTAAACATCTGCACAGAATATGGATTGGACCTGCCTAAGTCCAGATGAGAGATACCACAAAGGGTAGTTCGAGAATCACAGGGCTAAGATCCTGTGGGACTTCAAGATCCAGACAGATAAGCAAGTGCTGGCCAACCAACCCGACATCGTAGGGGTAGACAAGGAACGGAAGACTGCAGTCGTGGTGTATGTGGCAATACCCAGTGACTATAACATCAGGAAGAACGAACATGAGAAGGTGGAGAAATACCAAGGACTGAAAGAAGAACTAGAAAGGATGTGGAAAGTGAAGGCAGTAGTAGTCCCAGTTGTGACAGGAGCACTCAGGGTTGTGACTCCCAAGTTGGGGGAGTGGCTGCAACAGATTCCAGGTGGGACATCTGAGACCACTGTCTAGAAGAGTGCAGTTCTAGGAACAGTTAAGATACTGCGCAGAACCCTCAAACTACCAGGCCTCTGGTAGAGGACCTGAGAATAAGGAATAAACATACCATCCAGAGGGGTGAGAAAATCAATTTTTATATTTATTTTTATTGGCATTACAAGTAAAATGTGATTTGCATCTATTAATTTGAGGCATGAGATTTTCTATTCTCAGTTAACTTGTAAATCTGTAGAACTTGTGGTCAGTAAGACTGTATTTAGAGTATTTTTAACAAGTTCCAAATACACAGCAAAATTAATGCAGTAGTTTAATTATGATTTATGGAAGTTAGACTTTAGACTGTTCCGTCATTTGCTCAAAACATGCCTTTTATTTAGGTGTTTAAACTTTTGTCCAGTCTGTACTAGATTATTTAATAATGCATTCCTATTTTACTGCTGGTATTATTTGTTTATCTGTTATAGTGTTTCCTTAGCTGAAAAAGTTATTTTATCTGTTAAATAATGGTTGTTCCTCTACATGTAATATAGTTTGTAAAACTAGATGTGCAAGATTTTATTGTTGTTATGTTCCTTGTTGCTTGGGTGTGATTTACAGTAAAATTATTGTCTATGCTACCATATGAAGTTTGAATAAGAAGTTACAAATCTTTTTACATAGAATATCGGCAAATTATATGACATTCCAACTTGACTGTATTTTGCCAAAGATAGGGAGAGGGATAAAATTTACAATTTAATGTTTCTGAAAGTTTTTTATATAGATGTTAGTCTGAGATTGCACCTTTATTCAATCACATTGTTCCCTGTCTGTTATTAAATAGCTTTATCTGAGCAGGGTACTGTTTAAATATGTTATCCCTGTTACTATTTTAAAAAAGTGTGTCTTCTT
This sequence comes from Pelobates cultripes, assembly GCA_933207985.1. Lineage (NCBI taxonomy): Eukaryota > Metazoa > Chordata > Amphibia > Anura > Pelobatidae > Pelobates > Pelobates cultripes. Next base: position 47,469,743 of record OW240919.1, read on the forward strand.
TGTAAAATTATAAAGAACTGCAGAATATGTAGGCGCTAAATACATTTCTGAATGTGAATAATATTCCTTGATGACAAAAGCAAATTATTTCTTTTGTGATATCCCAATATTTCCTTTTTCCTTATGTTGGTTTGTAAGGTCAAACAACCTAAAATAGGGCACAGGAGAATACTGTAAAAGTCCAAAAACTCAAATTAAACACACCAAAAGCCCAAATCCTAAATGCAGGCCAGATCTCTCTGCACGAGCGATAGAGCAGCCCCAGTTGGTTGGTTTAGCCTTGTGACACCTCATCAGTGATGTTTAGCTGTTACTCCTCTGGGCATATTGAGCAAGGAGTCCTGATCTGAATTACCCTTTTATCTTAGAAAGAGCAAGCAAACTAAAACAGGGTGCAAGAGAAGGCTGAGAATGGACAACAACTCAAATAGCTTGCCCTTCTGTGGGTTACAACTCAGTTCTCAAGTTGCTTTTAGCTCCTTTGTGTGATTATAGAAATAACCTAAGTTCTAGTTTGTAAATTACCTCTCATAAGAAATAATTAGACCTTAGTCTAGAAACCTACAATGACTACGGCAGGGAAATCTACCATGTTGTCAGGCTTTATTCTTCTCCATAGGGAGGTATAGAGTGTTATATTATGTTAGTTAGCCTTATGATAATGAAGAAGAGCAAGGTTCTCTATGGTGATTTTTAGTGTTAAAATATTATCTATGGGGATTTGTAGGTTGTAGGTTTTAAAGTGGTTTCCTTGAGATTATATATTAAATCAGAGTTTTAATTAATAATCAACTTTAGTATTTAATGTCTGGAATGAATTGCTGGAATTATTACATCATTATTTTTGGATTGCTATGTTAAGGCTTTGTGGTTCATTCCCAAGTGCATTGTTTTTGGATCTCTATTATTGCTCTGTATCCATTATGTGTATCTACTACTTTTTGTTTTGGTTTCTCTCTCAAATGATATAACGGACTAATCATATTGGAATAGTGTATTTGCATAATCCATGATTCCTACAAAAATGACGTCTTTGTATTTCATATGAAAGAGGAGGAAATTTTATGTCATTAATTAAAGTCATTTTTTCCCAGCATAGATCAACACTGTACGACAAACTGCGGACAAGTGCCAAGTGCAGTTCATCAATTCAGGAGATTGGGGTTGGGAGATTAATGAAGACCTTCAACAGCCTTCAACCCAAATACATCTCTAAAAGTTAAGTAATAATCTTCATGGTTCCATAGGCGTCACACATTAAATTGGTTGGCCAATAATATTTGCCTGTGACAAAGTGAGTCGGTCATGCTTCTTTCTTCAAGTGATATCTGTCTATGGTAACAATTACTATGTCCACTTTCAATAATTTGAAGATTTGCCTTAAAAAGGTCTTGCATATGACTGAGTAAAATGCATGTTTAAGTAATCTTTTTAGCTACTAAAGACTCATTGAACTGTCTGATACCAAAACCATGAGCAAGTGTAGAATTTCTGTAGTGTAAAACAGTAACATCTCAATAGTGAATAAAATATAAAATACAACCTAGAAACATAGAAACGTAGAAAGTGACGGCAGATAAGAACCATTCGGCCCATCTAGTCTGCCCAATTTTCTAAATACTTTCATTAGTCCCTATCCTTATCTCATAGTTAGGATAGCCTTATGCCTAACCCACGCATGCTTCAACTCCTTTACTGTGTTAACCTTTTCAAATTTGTAAAAGAAACGTGTATCTGAGGCCCCCTAATGGAGAGAGAAAAATGTACATGTTTAACACAGTTAAACCAGTGAAGGAGAAAACAAGGGGCTGATTCAAAACTCACAAGATAATAAAACAATCCAGGATTATCACACCTAGAAGGGGTATCAGAGGCAAGGGGGATCTTTACTTCTTGAGGGTAAGTATCTTCATCCACATAAAATTCAAATAAATAGGAACAAATAGTGCAGATAGTAAAAACAAATATATTTATTACTACAGATTGTACTTACAGGTAAAACAGCAGTATGCGCATACCTCCACTCCAGGTGGATCTGAGTGTAGATGCCAATAGCAGAAGGAATATATTCAGTAAGGTGATAAAACAACTTTAAAATGAAAAACAATACTCCCAAACTAACAAGTCTTGCATCCAACGCGTTTCGTCTTGATTAACTTCTTCAGTTTGCTTTTTTATATCTATGATGATTAAATGAATGTAATTACATCTGACAGATTAAGTTTAGGTGGCAATAATGATAAGCTCTTGCTAGATTTTAGCCTATTGGGGTTATGGTTTTGACCATATCATTCAAGTCAGTACATTCAGTTAAGGCTTCAAAAATGATCCATTTTGAAAAAAAATTATACATTTCTTAATGTGTTTGGCCACCAAGTTCAGGGAATGTAAGGGAAAAGACATAGGTTTGATTAGATTGTTGTTATGGAATAATGTTAAATGAGAGTTTGTATATTTGCAAAATATAAAAAGATAAACTGGTTGCACGATTATACTCAGTGCAGTGGCGGCATGATTACACAAACTCTGCGTCCAGCAAAACAAACATCCTGACCTAGCCGGAGATAGAAAAGATTGTCATAGAATTATTATTGGTATGTTGAAAAAAATGTACCTCGAATAATTAATTACAGATGCATAGGTATAATTTAGTAAACTCAATTCCATTGATTAATGACACAACACTTTGGTGGATGAACTTGAGGAACTCCAATATGTATTCACTGGGAGGGAAAATGTCACTTGAATGTCTCCACCCATTAAATCAGCGCAGAGTTACAGAGCTGGAAGGAAATGGTTACAAGGTGACAAGCTGTTTGGGGACAACATAGCAAGTTGTCCTCAAACAGCTTGTTAGTGTGTATTTTTTTACTGCCAGCTCTTTTGTCCTGCGCTAACCATGAAGGGCAGAGCCTGACATGAGGGGTGGAGCCTAACACGAGGGGCAGGACCTAACATGAGGGATGCAGCCTGCACACCTCACCGATCCATCCCATTGCACCCACCCAGGTTCAGCCCTGCTCATGACTATAAATTGAAAATTGCAATGAGCACTTGCCAACCTAGGAACAACTCAGCCAACAATGCTCACCTTGTTACCTTCCAAATGTACTTCAACAAGTGTGAGCTGTAGTTCACTTCTCAGTAGTTTTTATTAAGTATGCACTACAGGCATATGGCAGCATGAAGAGCAATTATTTTGGAGCAAGAAGAAACATGCCAGAAAGGGGAGTGAAAGGTAGGATGTGCTTTGTAGCAAAACTTTTAACAAAAAAATACATTTCTTATTGAAAAAAAATAAAAAATTAATAATAACTAACTGTAACCTCACTTATTACATTGATAATGTAATGTGCAGTGTCTGGAGTGCACTTCTAAACTTTCTATTATCTATAGACAAGCTATTGAAATGTATGAATAAATTAAGGAGCTGTGTTAAGCATAGTGAGGGGCAGAATAATTGCTCACAACTTGAGATCCCATCTCCGGTTACTGCTCAAGTCTGTTATGTAAAATCAATAATAATTATTATTACTTGTAATATTTCCAGGAACTTTTGAGTTTTTCATTGATTGTGTGTTTCATTAAATAGCAAGTATTAGTGAACAGTTTTAAATTTGCAGAGTTTAAAATTGTATTCTATTATTGCTGGTCACGTGGTTTGAGAATGACTCTTATCTAGTTATCTAGATGTTCTCTGAGATGTGAACATCCGTTTGTGGGAATATTTTTGTCAACCTTATATCTATGATCTATTTCTAGCCAAGAGAATGAAATGCCTAAAATTTTTCAATTTACTTAAAAAATAAAATAAAAAAAAAGTCTTAACAGCTTCCGTCTCCAACATTATTTTCTTTTACTTAGAGCCAATTTTAGTGATACCTCTGAATAAAGAAGAGAGATTGGAGAGGTGATGGAAATATTTAAATGCTGAAAAGGAAGAAGCTAGGTGAACAAGAAAGAAAAGTGGAAAAATGTGTAGAAGGGGGCATAATTTCAAGTTGCTGTGTGAAATACTGAGGTAGATGAAATTTTACTTTATAGAAAAGGAATTAGATATGTGAAAAAGGTGTCCAGTAGGCATAGTAATATCATTCCATTTGATAAAGTCTGTATGACGAAACGCGTTATGGTTATATAATTTTGTATAATAAATATTAAAGTTTTTTGGTTACTTTATAGTTCCAACTACTTTTATTTTTATACATTTATCCTGGCTATTTATACATATCTTTTTAGTGATATGTTATATTTTATATATATTTTACTCTGATTTTTAACATCACCTCTACAAGCTCCTGACAAAAGAAATCCTAGGTGGGGATTATTCCACCAGCGCTGGCATCAAAGAGCAGTTGGCCTGCTCTGTACTTGTAAGTACGTTTTGTATTCTTCTCTAAGATATATATTCATACAGAGAGCACTATCTGGCTGTTTCTGCTTTCTTTGAGTTTTGGATACCCTGACGAACCCATCATACATCCCATCAGCGGGGATTATACCACTGTTTGCGCTTTACTCTAGAGCTGGACAGAAGCTCTGAAAATTGTGAGTTCATTATCATTATTCATATTTTACTTCATTTGAACCATACATTCTACACTATCGGTTGTTCTCTCTTTTTATTTTTTATATATTATATCTGAAGATCACATTCCTGTATCCTAGGACGACAAAGAGGACATTTTTAGGTTGGACTTTTTATCTTCAATAATTATTATTATTATTGGGATTGGACATTGTCTATTCTGACGCAGCCCTTCTTTTATATTTTGCTGTTATCTTGGATTTTAGGGTTTTGGGAGGATTCCCTGTTTTTGGGTTGCTGCCTTACAGGTTGTTTGGCGCTGTCTCTTTTCTTTTATTTATTTATAGTAATATCAGCACAGTAATAAAATTCAAGACTGTTTCGAAGGAACATAACATTATATTTAAAATCGTCAAACTATGTGGCTGGAGATTTGTTTCATTCTAAACTTCAATTTGCCCAAATGTGGTGATCGTTCGAATTCCCAAACTGAGCTGAAATGTAGCCGAAACACGAACCAAATGAAAAGCACAATGGTCAAGCATGTTTGTTTTGATTTGTGATTCGAAATTCCGCCTGTAGAGACAAAAGAGGAGATGATTAATGACAAAAGATGTCTGATAGTAGCAATACACTGATTGGCCCGTTTTCAGGTTTTTGGTTCATCTGATTTGTTTCCTGAATCAGTTTTAAAAAAAAATAAAATTCTGTTAAGTCAAACTGACATATGGGAAAAATTCAGCCATCCTGAATTTTTTTTTTTTTTGCTGAAAATTGGGTTTGGCTGAAATGCACAATTCTGTCGGCTTATTGACTGCTATACATTGCCACAATCTATGATCTTAGAATAGACACACCATTATCCTCTCACCCAATGGACCATTTGTTTCTCTTGTCAAATTCTATAGTTCTGTGTTTTCATTTGTATGTTTCTTTGAAAGGGATATTGATTCTAAGAGTGATCGATAAGAGTTGAGTGTTATTATAACATCATGGAAGAGTGAAGAACACATTTATAATTATACCTGCCTCCACTTTCTGTATTATAGTATTCTGTGAGAGAAAGAGAAAGGAAAATATATGTGCTGCTATGCCATGGATGTCCCATTCCTCTTGCAAATCCACAAGGTATTGCAATCTAGAATGCTTAATAGATGTTTTGAAGTCAGGATCCAGGACCCCTCAACCTTTATCCTCATACAAATTGTAATGTAATGGTTGACTGGAGCACATTCGAGTCCTGAATTCAAACTTAAAAATTTAAAAATGTGTCCCCAACAACTCTTTCAATGTAATTTCCAGATAGGTAAAGAGATATGTGGTGTTTGTGTTAAGAGGTTACCAGAATAAAATCGGTTCTTTATGGCTACAGCAATAAATGCACATAGCATTCTTTAAAACACACATTCTTTAAGGTGGATATTCATTAAACAGTTAAAACATATGTTGTTGGGGAAAAAAATCTCCAACAATATTTTTGTTAACTCATCACAACATGTTTAGTAAATAACCTCTTCAAACCCTGTTCACAAATAGTGGTGGTTTTTATTTACTAAAGAGTTGTGATGGGTTAATAAGCACCTTGCAAAACTTGTCAAAAATATCCAAGCTGGAAAAATTATATTCAATACTTTCCAACTTAATTTTGAAATATATTTAAGATTTTTGGATACACTTTAAAAATTATGTTATATTGTTAGAAAATGTTGAAATGTTTTAATATATTGATAGGTTTTGATTTATTGATACTTTTTTTTTTACATATTATTATTATATTTTCTGATATTTCAGCAGTTTGAAAAAGGCATTTTAAAAGTTTATTGAAAAATATTAACTCATTTGGAAAACCTATCCAATAATATTGGAGGCCTTAGTAATTCTGGCAAATTGACAAGCTCCCAATTCATGAATGGATTACATTTTTAACCGAAATGGAAATTTATATAGCACATCTTCATGTATTAGAAATGGACCTGTAAGACTAAAATTCATTATAATGATGAAAATATATTAAATAATAGAATAGACATTAAACAGTGTAACTTTTAAGGAGGTCATATGATTTTAGTTCTGGACAGCTTTCACACTGTCCCTTAGATTCCATTTGATTATACTTGCCACTTGGGAAATTAAGCAGATAATAGTAACAATCAAATGCTAAATAATTAAATTGTTTTTACTTCTCATTGTAAGCAGATGATATTTTTAACTGCACTTTAATAATGCCATGCCCTTTATAAGCCAAATTAATGTTTTCTGTCATCCTGCTTTTGAAGTACATGTCAGTTTAATTAAACTATTAATGGTTGGCAAATTTTTAAGTACCCCGTATTCTTCATTAAATTGTGTCTGTTCAGCAAGCGCACACAGGGAACTAATCGCAGTCTGAAACAGATTCATGTTCAGCCTGATAAATCATTGATCATCAAAGGTTATGATGTGGCATATCTATTTTCTTTGATGCGTCGTACTGATCAACAAATCCATTTTCATACAAAAGATTTCATTGACTTCATTGGAAATAAACGACATAAATCAATTTTAATATTTTCATCCGTACAGAAAGCTGATATTTGTATGCAAACTAGATGAATAGCAATATTGCATATATTCAAAAGCTGCAGTTCATTCAAAGTTTAACTTAAGAATTCTCAATCTTTTTAATGGAAAATTGTCACATAGAATAATTTCAAAAACTACTGACTGTAATAATACTGTCTGCTGTCTGATTGTTCTTTACAGTAGGAATAAAAAAAAAAAACTGCAAAAAAAGAATGTGGCAGCCATATTGTTTCAGTTCTCTAGTTGTTACCCGAGCAAGGCAAGGTTGGAGTTAAAGGACCACTCTAGGCACCCAGACCACTTCAGCTCAATAAAGTGGTCTGGGTGCCAGGTCCCTCTAGTTTTAACCCTGCAGCTAAAAACCTAACAGTTTCAGAGAAACTGCTATGTTTACACTAGGGTAATCCAGCCTCTAGTGGCTGTCTCACTGACAGCAGCTAGAGGTGCTTCCGTTATTCTCACTGTGAAAATCACAGTGAGAAGACACTGGACGTCCATAGGAAAGCATTGCCGCGCATGCACATTCGGAGCTGGCGTCAGCAGGGGGAGGAGAGGTCACCAGTGCCAAGGGAGCCGGGCGCTGGAGAAAGGTAAATGGCTAAAGGGGTTTTACCTATTCAGCCCAGCAGGAGGGGGGCCCTGAGGGTAGGGGGGACCTAATGACCATATAGTGCCAGAAAAATGAGTTTGTTTTCCTGGCATTATAGTGCTCCTTTAATGACTGTGGTCTTTAGGGTGAGGAAGACTCTATAGAACGGTGTGCCTGCTTGATGACACTGCAACTGGAACTTTTGTCAAATTTAAAGCAGGGTTGACCAAAAGGTAGATCCCCAGAGGTTGTAGAACTACAACTCCCATGATGCTTTGCAGGCCTTTGCATGTCTTTAGAATGACAAATCATCATGGATATATTCCCCAGTGAAAAAATGCATAATTAAATGCATTCATGTTTTCATGTGGGGTATGTAATGGATCACCTGGCACCACGACTGGGTACCTCCGTTGGCGGATGCTCCGAGTGCTTCCTGAGGGCTCCAAGCACAATAAGCACCGCAGAACCCATGAACCGCCGCAGCTTGGTTGGGATCTCGCCATATCCTACCCACTTTGGACCTACGACAAGGCTCCAGGTTCCAGTGGGTGAACCTCTCTTTCCCCAGAGAGTGAAGCAGGAACAAGCTCTTAAAAGTACTTAGTGATTATCCAAGGGAGTATGGAGAGAATAGCAAGCCCTTGTAGCAGATTCCCCCAATAAGAGACAGGACTCTAAATTAAGGGTGAAGTAGAACTGGTTTAATGAGCACAAAGGCATTTCTTACATACAGTTTTCCCCACAAGGGTACCACCCACATGGATGTTGTGGAGCACAGGACACAGTCACAACAGCCAATCAACACAGTATTGTACAGTTAGACACTCCCAGCTAATGTACACAAACCCTCCCCTCTACCTGTGATACAATTACCAAACACAATGGACTAACTCAATTACAACACGCAGAACTTTTACCCAAAGTCCAGAAACACCCCAAAACAACATATCCCCATAAATCGTTTGAACCCCTGCTATAATCTGGGTGATTTTTGGATATGTTGTTCACCCAAATGAGAGCAGGGGTTCAAACGTTTTATGGAAGTCACATTTGACCGACTGCAAGCATGGCTTTCATGCCCAAAACAGTTCCACAGATTAAGGCTGTGCGGCTGGTCTATCTTCTTCTCTATCCTGAAGATAATTGGCTTAAGTGGCTGTGGTAACTTAATTATCTCCAGGTACAGAAAATCTCTAAGTCAAAACTGTTACAAAAACCACATAAAAATACATAACTCTTATTATACAATGTTTAACCTATATGTCCAACATATCCCCAGATAGCTTGGATCTGAGCGCTCAATATGTCCAATGTTAAAACTGCCCTATAGTACAAGAAAGGGTGAGGTCAGAAAATAGCAAGGGCTGATGGGAGATTGAGGAGGGACAAAGCAGTCAGTTTCAACTGGTCTGGCAGTGTTCATGGGACCACACCCTGCTGGAGAACAATAGGACAGGAAAAAGGGGGAGGGGAAGAGGCACATTTTCCCATGGAAGTCACTTTTTAGCCTTCTTTTTGCAGGGCCCATAGTCTTGGGGCAGGAGGCTGGCAAGTAGTCCCCTACAAAAACTCATGGCAAACTCCCTAAAAATGGGGAGTTTGTCACAGGGTATATCTACTAAACAGTGATTTTTATTTATTTTGTATTTGGGTAGTGGAGAGTCCCTTTCACTGCAGTGATTTTTTTAAATCTCTAAGCTCCTTGGATTTCAGCAAATTTGGATACAGTAAGAGAACCCTATCCTTACCATAATCTGCCTCTAATAACACCCTTGCCCAAATCATCATAACCCTTACCTTGCCCTTGAAGTGTATTTGTAAATGGCACAATTGTGGATTTATCTGCAATGCTGCTGTGGTTGTTATAAACACATTGACTTTTCAGAGCTACTATAATAATGTCAACATTTAAATCTGACATTTCATCTACAATTGTTTAAATGTACAGTAAATCATAACAGAGAAAATATCAAACAACTTGCATGAACTATTTACAACAAATATCCCATACAAATACTTATGCTCAAAAAAGATTTAAAGTTTTTTTTTATTTATGTTTATTTCTATTTGATTGTAATTAACAGAATAACTAAAGACAACAGGCTCCAAAAGGCTCCAAAATCAAAACAGTTATAAAAAAAATTCTAAACTTTTATTCACAAAGAGTTTTACCAGGAAGAATACATTAGAATTGACCGTGTTCACAGATATCTGTTGGAGCACACACAGTCCAGTTACATTACAAGGTTTCACAATTAGCAAATACAAAACATAGATAAACATTAGCAGTTCTTACAGGTTTTGGTTTAATTATAAATAGAGAGTTCTCTTTGTAGAGTGCAGGTTTGAGAGAGATTTACAGTTTTCTAATAGGTTATCCAACGAGAACGCTCCGTGACCCACTTCTTTGTTGTAATGAGTAATTTAGAATAAGGTATTTGAATGGAGCTTAGATCGTAGGGGCTGTAGAAAAATGGCTGACCATATTGCTTAAGTATTTGTAAAAGGTTTAATAGACAAAGAGAAGTTATAAACTAGACAAGATAATTGAAGAGTATGTTTTAATTATGTAGTTATTTTAACATATAACAATCAGACAAAATTGCTAGAATTCTGCCCCTGGACTTCAAGCACTCGCTAGCGATTTCTAAAATTGATGTTGCATTCATATCTTCCTTTGATAAAACATCAAACTCTATGGTTTCATACCCTATAGTCGTATGGTTTCCAGTTTTTTCTCGTTGGTGAATGACACTGTCTTTTTTAAGGGAGGTCTCAAACTTTTGAGCTTAAAATGTAATGATACATACTCCTGGAAAATAGTTTATGATTTGTCCTTTACAGCATATTTGGTGCATACACTAGTGCATTGATTGATGTCTTCTATACTGAACCTAATTGTCATAGCAATCTCAAATGACAAGAACTAGACTATAGACTATAACTAGACTATATGTTTTATTGTTTATAAAGAGAAGCTGTGTTAAAAAAGGCTAACAGAGCACTGTCAAACAACAGTCCAAATTAGAGAGTCACTATTATGATGCCATCTGCAACTGTGCAAATGAGGATACATTGTGAGAAATACTCACACAGCGTCCTCTGCGTAACAAAGCACCATTTAAAGTGTGGTGCATATTACCTTAAATTGTACTCATTTACAATCACAAAGACTCCTTGAATAATTGAATACAATTAACACGTAGAATCGAGGAAATGGTGGGGTGAAAATAGAAAGAAAGTTTGTGCAAATATATAATCATAGGACAGGTGTTTCAGCAAAAGAATCTGAAGGATGAGCATATATAATTTGTCACTTTAACTGACACATCAAAATGCTTCTCTGGAATTTATCAGTGATACATTACTTTAAATTCTAATGGAGAAAAAAAGAAATTAAAGCATGTTTTGGATATATATTTTGTGATGTGTTTAGACAACTTCAGATATTTCTAAGCTTCTTCTAGAAATCTGGGGAAAAGGTGTAAACAGTTTTGAATGGGTTCCTCACACGGTCCTGTGATTAACAGAAGAGAAAAGAGAATTTTACATTGTACAGCTTTCATAGGCGTGCGCAGCCTATTGCATTAGGGTGTGCACCCTAAAGCACAAACATACGCCGCGTGTGTGTGTGTGTATATATATATATATATATATACACACACACACACACACACACACATATATATATATATATATATATATATATATATATATATACACATATACATATATACACATATACATATATATATATATATACACATATATATATATTCACAGACACACTCACACACACTGACACACATACTCACACACTTACAGACACACACTGACACACACACACTGACACATACTCACACACACACTCACAGACACATACTCACACTGACACACACTCACACACTCACAGACACACACTGACACATACTCACACACTCACTGACACACACTCACAGACACATACTCACACATTTACACACAATCACAGACACACACTCACACTCACAGACACACACTGACACACACACACTCACAGACACATACTCACACACTCACTGACACACACAGACACACACACACACACACACACATTCACACTCACAGACACACACACACACTGACACATACTCACACACACACTGACACAAATTATTATATTTATTTTTTTTTTTTTAAATGTCCACCCAGCCTCCTACCTGGAGTGCTGGTGGACTTGTTCCTGGGGTCCAGGCGCCTTTCTCCAGCTTAGCCACGGCGAGGGAGCTCTCTGCTTCCTCTCGCCGCGCGGGCTGTCTGCTGTAGCTGGGATCCCGGCATCAGCGCGCGGCGAGAGGAAGCAGAGAGCAGAGAGCTCCCTCGCCGCGGCTGAGCTGCAGGGTGGGGGGGAATCATCACCTCTTGCCCTCCCATGACAGGGGCAAGAGGTGAGACAGGGGACACTGAGTGCCTGCAGGAACAGCGTTCCTGCTCAAAAAAAGTGCAGGAACGCTGTTCCTGCAGGACTCAAACCATAGGCGTGCGCACGGGGATTAGGGTGTGCCCAGGCACACCCGGCACACCCCGTGCGCACGCCTATGACAGCTTTTACATTGTGCTGTCCAACAGGTGCTCAAGAACCCCCCTCTATCTCTCTCTCTCTCTCTCTCTCTCTCTCTCTCTCTCTCTCTCAATAACCACCTCAAATACATCTGGCAGTTAACATGGTAAATATGATTTTACTCCAACAACCAAAAATGGCCATGTTTATAGTAGCCCTAGAATCTCAAATCTTATTATAACAGGGTGATAAAAAGGGATACATATATTGCCATTGTGACATCCTCCTGCATCTAGTCTTCTGATAACAAAAAAGATGGACATCTATGTAGAGTAGAGCACAGTCAATGTAGGACTGTGCTCATTGACTGAGAGTGTTCAGTTGATACACTCAACCAATGAGCATGGATTAAGTAACCAATCAGAGTGTTATGAGTCAAATTACACAGAGTGGGAAAATTCAAAAGAACTTTCCCACACTGTGTAAAATGACACAGAGCACTCTGATTGGTGGATTAAGTAACCAATCGGAATGTTATGAGTCAAATTACACAGTGTGGGAAAATTCAAAAGAACTTTCCCATGCTGTGTAAAATGACACAGAGCACTCTGATTGGTGGATTTCAAGCCAACCAATCAGAGTGCTGTGACAGGTAAATGTAGAGACTTACCTGTCAGTCTCTTCATTTACCTGTCAGAGCACTCTGACTGGATGGCTTAAACCCACCAATCCGAGTGCACTGAGCCTAATTGCAGGGCGGGAAAAGGCCGCACAGGAGTGGGGAATGGGGGGAGGACATTAGGTCCCCCCCTTATTATTTAGCAGCCCTACCCGCTGTGCAGGGGTTGGAGCCAGGAGGGAGGACATTAGGTCCTCGCTTATTGTTATTTAGAGCCCCCATGCACCACTCAGGGGTGGGGGTTAGGGTGGAGGACAGTAAGTTGTTATTTAGGGCCACACTGGCCATGCAGGGGTGGGGGGGAGGACAGTAGGTCCCCCCCAAATTCTTCTTTATTTATCCCCCACCTACTGCTCAGGGGTGGGGGCCGGGCGGAGGACATTAGGTCCCCCCCCCTCAATTTTTATTTATGGCCCCCACCCACCGCTCAGGGGTGGGGGCTCAGGAGGGGGGGATTTTATTTTAACAGTGAGCAACCACAGTCTGCTCACTGTTTAATAGACTTGCCCCTACTAGCTGGTTCACATGCTGCACTGGCCAATCACAGCCATGCCATTAGTAGGCATGGCTGTGATGGCTTCTAAGGGCACACAAGTCAAATGCTTGTTGATTGGCTGCCCTGCAGCCTTTCAAAATGCGTCATTAATTTGCCGAACACCGAACTCCAACCCAAACATACAGTGATATGTACGTGTTCGGGTCCGGGGTCCAAAAAACGTAATGTTCCGCATGAAACTTCAATATGGCTGTCTTTTCAACCAATGCTCAGATTGGTGCCATTCTCTGTATGTTGCACATCATTTTTTGGACACGGTACAAACTTTGTCTGTTGTGTTTCAAACTACCATTTCTACCATTTCTCCATAACATCAGGTTTTCTAAATAACCCATTGAGTTTGCCTGCAGCAGAATGTTGGACGTGGGCTCTATATATTGCCGACAACTAGTTCCCTCTGATGCCTGTATGCTAACCTATTTACCATGAAATATCTGCTGCTCACCTAAATGTTAGTGCATGTTGCTCAATTTGTCACTTGCCCCTTTTTAAGTGTTTTGATGGACCATCCTCATTTATTTCACATATAACCTAACAGTCTTGCAATAAAGCTCACTTTACTTTGTTACATTAATGGATGTCTACCTGTTGTTTGTTTATTGGAAAATTTATTGTCGCTTTTAACACTAGTGGAACACTAGTGGATCTAAATCTTAATCCTATAGTTTCAGGATAGAAATATGTGTACCTGTCCAACTAGCAACCACAAGTGCCTAGTTGGCCATTATCTTTAGCATACCATTTTAAGATTAAGAAGAGATTATATTGTGTAATTCACGACAGAGTCTCTAGAAAGTAACATTTCTACAAATATTACAATTGATATCATGCTGCTGCTATTCATGTCTGTAAACATGCATGTTATCCACATAAGTGAAGTGACACATACAAAGAGAATTTAAAAAAATTAAACATTTTAATCCATTTTTTTACCTTGAACAAACTTTACGTGATCTGAAACCTACCACCATAATTACCACCCTTCCTTTCTATATATCTGATATGATTCCATACTGGAGCATCAAATTGTCTTTACTGTTCTCCTAATACTAGCAGAAACAACTACTGTGCTATGGGAGATATTCTGAAAAACAAGTGATCACAATGATGGCCTTAACCAAAGAATGTCGCACTGTTAATTAGGCTGTTTTCACCTCTTGCATTACAGTTTGTCAATAACAACTCTGAAAGGCATGTGGTTTCTTTCACAAAATCACTGGGTGAAATCCTGCTTTTTTGGCAACCGCAACTTTTAATTTCATATTCATAAACCTATTTGTATTGAAATGAATGTCGATAGAGTACACACACCTATTTTCTAACAACGAAATCTAATTTTATAGTAATTAGTAACTGTAAATGTGTTTAGTGTTATACAATTACACATCCTACTCTTGGTCTTTGTTTGATCACAATGTAATTTGCTTGTCATTTATGCTTTACAAAAGGATAGTAAAAAGTTGGCGCAAATCCTAAATCATTAAATTATTCCCTAGAGCTGTATATTCTAAAGAATCAAAGCAGAAACTGCCTGCCCTCATTTCAATACTCCCCATATTTCTAGAGACCAATTCAAATAAGGGTGGCCACATCACACATTTAAAAAAGGATACTATCATAAAAAAAATGTGAATTATCCTATTTAAATTTAGGCAGTCGAAAATTACATTTGAGAACAATACAGCTGCTAGATTTCATACAATTGTAACTTTCTTTATCACTCTGATAAGTAATATTTAAAGTATTATCTGACTACCTTGCTGTTATCTGTTTGACAGATATTAAAAAAAGGCAAGTTGTACAGAATTTGCAACATGTCAGGGGAAAAGTTCCAAGTTATTTTTTTTTTACCAAGTGATAGTCAACAGTTAAAGACGTTTAGGAAATACTAAGTTACTTCGACTCAGCCTAAAAGCCCAAGTTGTAGATACTGGTTTAAATACTTCTAACAATCTAGCATTATTAGGCAAATAAAAAAATGAGCATGAATACTGAATTTGTCCTTCGCTCATGTAAAGTGATAATGACCTAAAATTACTTAAAGGGACACTATAGTCACCTGAACAACTTTACCTTAATGAAGCAGTTTTGGTGTATAGAACATGCCCCTGCAGCCTCACTGCTCAATCCTCTGCCATTTAGGAGTTAAATCCCTTTGTTTATGAGCCCTAGTCACACCTCCCTGCATGTGACTTGCACAGCCTTCCATAAACACTTCCTGTAAAGAGAGCCCTTTTTAGGCTTTCTTTATTGCAAGTTCTGTTTAATTAAGATTTTCTTATCCCCTGCTATGTTAATAGCTTGCTTGACCCTGCAAGACCCTGTATGTGCTTAAAGTTCAATTTAGAGATTGAGATACAATTATTTAAAGTAAATTACATCTGTTTGAAAGTGAAACCAGTTTTGTTTTCATGCAGACTCTGTCAATCATAGCCAGGGGAGGTGTGGCTAGGGCTGCATAAACAGAAACAAAGTGATTTAACTCATATATGACAGTGAATTGAGCAGTGAAATTGCAGGGGAATGATCTATACACTAAAACTGCTTTATTTAGCCAAAGTAATTTAGGTGACTATAGTGTTCCTTTAAATTAATAAAATCCCTCAAATGCATATATATATATATATATATATATATATATATATATATATATATATATTAAACAAGAGGGGGTTGGCTGCACTCACCTTAACATGCATAAATGGGGGTGCTGCTGGGGGCCAAATAATACAATACACAAGATCCAGCGCACTCACCTATCCACTAAACAGCAACTTCAATGTTGAAAGATTTTATTTGTTTTTTTTTAAACACCTAACCTAGGCAAAAATAATAGGGGTTTTATATGATCATACATTGCATAAGCCTGCCACAATGTGGGGTACATATACATACACATGGGATAGATATATGTGTGTGTGTGTGTGTGTGTGTGTGTATCTTAGTCAGTTAGATAAATGCATTTATTATATTAATATTTGTAATCACACAAGCAATAAGTAAAAATAATATTTAATAAACAATCAAATACAAGACATAGCTAATTAATGCAGGAATTGTGTTACGAATTACAAGCAATTAAAACTAGATTATGTAACACAAAGGTTATATACATTTTGTTAAAGTTTGTTTTTCACAATAAAACAAAAAATC
This sequence comes from Pelobates cultripes, assembly GCA_933207985.1. Taxonomy (NCBI): domain Eukaryota; kingdom Metazoa; phylum Chordata; class Amphibia; order Anura; family Pelobatidae; genus Pelobates; species Pelobates cultripes. The sequence continues at coordinate 47,486,353 of OW240919.1, forward strand.
TAAAAGACCCAAGGAGCCCTCTTGGCTTTTAGATGAGAGAACTGTATTCTTATAATGCCTTCCACTATGGATACATGATGAGGAAGCATGGGACTGGATAACACTTGTGGGAGTTAACTATCTCTGTTTCTTTGTAAGAGAGACCCTGTATGTTTTCACTAGCAGTTACCCTAGCCTAGTGCAATATAAAAATGGTATGACATTGGTCTTTTTTAGTTAACAATATTTCATAACAAATCACCCATTTGATCTAGTCAGACAACAATTTATGCTAACTTATGTTATTGGTATGACGTAGAGATTTTTGGTTTTTTTAATAACCAATTCTCATAATAACAGAATGATGCATGATGTATAAAGATAAAATAAACTAGGTACCCCTTAATAACCACATCTCACAATAACTCACAAATTAAAAATGGATAAATATTATAAAAATGGCCCATCAGTATGACAAACCGTCTCTTAAAGTTATTTGCTGCCTACTTTTTTTTTTATGTGAGCCTGCAAGTGAACTATTGATCATTATTAGAATGGGAGAAAGTGGTCCAACTTTCCTTCCTCAGTGAGACATTTGGTAACCCATGGGATAATTATCTGCATATTATTGTTATTCTTTGTATCAAAGTATATAACACATAGTATGACAGAAGGACATGACACATACCAGTATGCATATCTTACATACTCCAACGATGGTAACTGATAATGTAGATTTAGTCACTGTTACGGAGACAGGATATAATGAGAAAAATGACTGGGACATAGCAATACCAGGGTACTCTTTATATAGAAAAGACAGGGAAGGCAAGAAAGGGGGAGGGGGGGCCCTGTATGTGAAGAATAGCATAAAATCCTGCCTAATAAAAGTTAGTGAGGCGAACATAGAGTCCGTTTGGGTTATGTTAGAATTTGATAATCACACAGTAACTCGTGTAGATGTGATTTATAGGCCCCCAGGATAAATAGAAGAGTTAGATAATCTACTAGTTGAGGAAATAGCTAAAATGACAATGAAGGGGGGAGTTATCATCATGGGTGACTTTAATCTTCCTGATGTGAATTGGAAAACAAAAATAGCTGCTTGTGCCAGGATCACACATATTCTAAACTCCCTACTGGGATTATCTCTAAAACAAGTTGTTGAGGAGCCAACTCGTAAAGAGGCCATACTAGATTTAGTGTTAACAAATGGAGATTTGGTATCAGATATTACTGTAGGTGAAAGTTTAGGATCCAGTGACCACCAGTCAGTGTGCTTTAATATAAGAACAGTGACTGAGTCACACCACACAAAAACAAATGTTTTAGACTTTAAAAAAACAGACTTTTCTAAAATTAGAATTTGTATAAAGAAGTCATTATCAGACTGGAGTAATTTAAATGGAGTCCAAGAGAAATGGGATTATTTAAAAGTTGCACTGCTGAAGGCAACAGAAAATTGTATTAGGCTTGTCAGTAAAAGCAAAAAATCCAAGAAACCACTGTGGTACTCTGCAGATGTGGCCAAAATAGTAAAAAGCAAAAAGTTAGCATTTAGGAATTATAAAAAAAAAACCCAGAGTGAGGAAGACAGAATGATCTATAAGATTAGGAAGAAAGAGGCTAAGTTATAAGACCTTCCAAATCACACACAGAAGAGAAAATAGCACAGTCAGTAAAAAAAGGGGACAAAACATTTTTAGATACATAAATGAGAAAAGGAAAGTAAAACAAGGATTAGTTAGATTAAAAACAAAGGAAGGAAGGTATGTAGAAGAGGATAAAGGTCTAGCTGACTGCCTCAATTAATATTTTTGTTCAGTATTTACAGATGAAAATGAAGGAAAAGGACCTCAGTTAGGAAATAGGACAAATGAGTCATTTATTACATGTTTACAGAGGAAGAGGTTCTATTTCAACTGTTAAAATGAAAGACAAATAAGTCAATGGGACCTGATGGAATACACCTAAAGTTATTAAAAGTGCTTAGTGATGTACTAGCAAAACCATTAACAGATTTATTTAACCAATCATTATTAACAGGAGTAGTCCCAGAAGTTTGGAAGTTAGCAAATGTTGTACCCATTCACAGGAAAGGTAGTAGGGAGGAGTCGGGCAACTATATGCCAGTAAGCCTTACTTCAGTAGTGGGGAAAGTAATGGAAACCATGTTAAAGGATAGGATTGTTGAACATCTAAAAACACATGGATTTAAAGATCAGAGACAACATGGGTTTACTTCAGGGGGATCATGCCAAACTAATCTTATTGATTTTTTTGATTGGGTAACTAAAATAATAGATCAGGGTGGTGCAGTAGACATTGCTTACCTAGATTTCAGTAAGGCTTTTGACACTGTTGCACATAGAAGGCTTATCAATAAATTGCAATCTTTAAGTTTGGATTCCAATATTGTTGAATGGGAAAGGCAATGGCTGAGTGACAGGCAACAGAGGTTTGTAGTTAATGGAGTATATTTGAAGCTTGGGCTTGTCACCAGTGGGGTACCTCAGGGATCTGTACTTGGACCCATTCTCTTTAATATTTTTATTAGTGATACTGCAGAAGTTCTTGATGGTAAGGTATGTCTTTTTGCTGATGATACTAAGATATGTAACAGGGTTGATGTTCCAGGAGGGATAAGCCAAATGGCAAATGATTTAGGTAAACTAGAAAAATGGTCAGAGTTGTGGCAACTGACATTTAATGTGGATAAGTGCAAGATAATGCATCTTGAACGTAAAAAAACAAGGGCACAGTACAGAATATTTGATAGAGTCCTAATCTCAACATCTGAGGAAAGGGATTTAGGGGTGATTATTTCTGATGACTTAAAGGTAGGCAGACAATGTAGTAGAGCAGCAGTAAATGCTAGCAGAATGCTTGGTTGTATAGGGAGAGCTATTAGCAGTAGAAAGAGGGAAGTGCTCATGCCATTGTACAGAACACTGGTAAGACCTCACTTGGAGTATTGTACGCAGTACTGGAGACCGTATCTTCAGAAGGATATTGATACTTTAGAGAGTTCAGAGAAGGGCTACTAAACTGGTTCATGGATTGCAGGATAAAACTTACCAGGAAAGGTTAAAGGATCTTAACATGTATAGCTTGGAGGAAAGACGAGACAGGGGGGATATGATAGAAACATTTAAATACATAAAGAGAATCAACACAGTAAAGGAGGAGACCATATTTAAAAGAAGAAAAACTACCACTACAAGAGGACATAGTCTTAAATTAGAGAGGCAAATGTTTAAATATCAGGAAGTATTACTTTACTGAGAGGGTAGTGGATGCATGGAATAGCCTTCCAGCTGAAGTGGTAAAGGTTAACACAGTAAAGGAGTTTAAGCATGCGTGAGATAGGCATAAGGCTATCCTAACTATAAGCTAAGGCCAGGGACTAATGAAAGCATTTAGAAAATTGGGCAAACTAAATTGGCCGTATGGTTCTTATCTGCCGTCACATTCTATGTTTCTGTGTTTCTATGTAAAGTTATACACCTTTCATTTATAGATGGTACTTTCTTGACTTTATGGCTGGTATGATCAATCACTCTCCATTTCCTTCCAGTTAAAATGTTCTAGCGTCTAGACAATGAGAGTAACATTTTCAACTAGGTTTCTCCAGCTCATAAAAACTATAAAAAGGGTTATCTCAACTTACATTAACTAATAACTACCCTTTCACCATGCAAGCTGAGAGGACTAATTTGTACAAAGAAAACTATTTTTAAAGAATAGGTGGCACTATTAAAAATTTAGCCCAGTGCAGCAAAAAAACACCCGAATGTATTGCCACTATATACACTCAATAAATAGATAAAACTAGGTACACAAGGTGAAAGCGCACACAGTGGTTATAGTTTACCTTTAATATATGACAAACAGGTCCCTTTTTTAAATAAATTATTAGATCCTGTATGGCAGCGTTTCCCAAACCAGTCCTCAAGACCCACCAACAGTCCAGGTTTTGTTAGTATCTCCATTGGAATAAAACAGGGAAACACATAAATCCTGGACTGCTGGTGGTGTCACATATTCATCTGCGCATAAAAATGTGATTAACGGCATTTACTGTTCTGACAGGAAAAATTGTACCGAGCGACAATACTGTCCTGACAGAAAAAGATGTGGCGAGCAACATTACTGTCCTGACAGGAAAAGTTGTGCCGAGCAGCAATCAATCCACACGAGGGTTTGTGCTGAGCAGCAATCATGCAAATAAGAACCTACTAACTGCCTTTGTGGTCAAAGGCTGGTTACAACCAATAAGATCCACAGACGGGGTATTTAGGCCCAGTTCTCCTCTTGCTCTGTGCCCTGTCATGGTTTCCCTTGTGGTTGTCCGAGAGCGCGTTATTGATTCTGGTTATTCTGGTATTTTGACTTTGGCATTGATTTTGACTTCCCTGTTTTCTGTCATCCCTGACCCCTGGCTTTTCCTTATCGCTGTGTCTCTTTCTGTGTTTCTTGACCTCGGCTATTCCTGACTATTCTTTGGTACATTAGTCCGGCCATTCTAAGGTCCGGTATACGTTACCTATCAGTCCTCTGTGTTACACAATTCTACATGCTGGATCATACTGTAATCCTGACAGGTGGGCCATGAGTACTGGTTTGGGAATCATTTCTGTATAGCATATGCATAAAGAGCATCATTGTGTAACATGTAATACACAGTAATAAAAGTGTAAGGCTAAAATGGAACACTCACAATTTTCGGAGCCCTTAAAAGTTGGCTCTGAACTAAAACGCAGTTCATCCACAATAGGAATAGTTGGTAACAGATGGGGTCCCACTGGAGTTGAAGGATGTCCAGGAAAATTAGGAACCAAATCAAATTGAATAAATTTTATTCTTGTAAAGGTCAGATAAAACAATTAAAATAAAGCAATACAGCAGCACAATGTATTTCAACCAATACTGGTCTTCCTCAGATACATCTAAACATGTACTGCCATTGCAAATACCTTACATAACAAACTTAAATTAGACACAGGTGTATCACTGAGTATAAAAATTCCCCCTCTCCATATATGGTCATAACCAGATGCAAAACGCCACCACCAAGATGATGGTGCTTCCGAGGTTCTATCAAATTATCAGTCCACTAATGCCACATCCAATATGGCTGCATATCCTGGACTAATTTGTGCCTATTGCCATAGAGGAAAATAACTAATATCAGAAATATTTTTGCTTAGTAGAAATATACTACCACTCAAATGCTTAGCTACCACCTGAAGCAAGTTCTTCACCTTCCATGCACTATCCCTAGATAGTATTGTTTTTGTCAAGCATTGTATTGTTTATCTTACAACTTGTCAAAAAAAATCCCAGAAAATCAATATAGTTTGGTCTGATACTCTTTGTTGAAAATCTCAGTCTGTTTCTTGCTGCTAAGAAAACAACCAACAGTCTTCTGCTTTTAGAGATAAGAAAACAACATTTCTTCATATGTACTCTTGATAGTTTGATCTACTTTCCAAACATTTTGAAATACATACTTTTCTTTATAATACAAAAGGGGCTACTGTCAGATTGATGCTACTACGTGTTCTTGTGTTCTTCGCAAATCACATTCATTTTTTTCAAGCAGTCTGCTTGTCTTTCAGACATAGTAAAAGTAATTTAAATTCCCCCAAATGCAATGGTTTATCTTTTAGAAGGGTACTGATTTTGTTACTGCGAGGGACAACATTCAGCATTGTATTTAAGGTAATGAATTAAATTATTTGAACACAAAAACACAGCAACATCACTCTTGCCTGATTGGCAAGTCTATTTTTTTTTTTTTTTTAGTCTCAGCAAATGAGTTATTGACCTTTTCATTAAAGCAATTTCACAGTATTCCTTCTTTATTTAACTTGGAGAGATTTCTACCCGTTTGTCATCACCTAGCAATTTTAGTAAGCTGAAATAAGTACAAATCCCTTATCGAGAAGTAAAATAAAGGAGATAGCTATTCTAATAGAGATGCTCAATCCTTTAGAGCTTTGTTTGCTAGGCCCAACTTATAATTGATACAAATCGGCATGGGGCATAGCAGATATTATGTAAACTCTACAGGAAATCCAAGTCAATGAATCATAAAGGCAGACTCCAACCGAGGACTCTGAGTTTGAACAGACTGCAAAGAGACAGAAAAACAGCTCACAGGCTTGCTTTCGTATGGCAAGTATGTATAAATTAGACAGGAAGAAAAAATGTTTAAAAAATTGAGGGTATGCTTCAGGCTACCCAAAGTGGGCAGAATGCCAAGATGCATGCTGATCATCACACAGAGAAGATACTATTGTGCTGTACAACACAACTAATTATCCATTTAATCTTGGGCATTAATGCCCAAAACTTTTGCTCTGGATATGACAAAAATTAGATGGAAATTTGTGAATTGTAAGTTAGGGCACGCATCTAACTAGAAATGCACTTTAATGCTAGATTAAGTCAAAAAAACAAAGTGTACTTTTCTACTGAGCTGCAAAGAGTTTTCATTTTCCAACAAATATTTATCAAAGAAAAACTAATTTCATTACTTTTCATACAAATCTAGCCCTTGAGGTCAAAAATCTTTGTTTTTCCTGTAATTTGGGGACACTATACAAGGACTAAACTAATATGAAGGTCAGGTAGACAGAAAACAAGCATTGGTGGGGCAGAATAAAAAATGTTGGATGTCTTATGGTTCATGGCAGGTAGTGGCAGGACAATGATGAGATTAAAGAATAGTCAGTACACAGGAGGCCAATAAACAGCACTTTTAGAAATAATTAGTAAGTCCTCATAGGGGTCAGAACTATATGAGCAAAAAGATTGGGAGAATAAGTTCCATTGTTATGTTAGAAAAGTATGGTAAGACAAATACTGCATATGCATCATTGCCTCATTGTCTTTACATGCATCCGCATAATAACCTTTTATAATCTGTCACTGTTGTCAAATTGTACATTAATATTTTTTTTTCTGTATTATATTTTATTTCCATCGATTATCTATTATTCATAGCTATACCATGCTTGGGATGTGTCAGGATACAGGAGGATGCTCTACAAGATTAAGTCAGCAACCTACAAAATGAGCAGGAAAAAAAGATAGATGGGAGTATTACCGGACCTTACAGCGATCAGTCTTAACACTTAGGCAAAAATATCATTACTTAATACTAGCAAATTCAGACTAGGGTAGGCCATACCACTAGTACTAGAGTGATCTAATATACTAGATGCAGTATAAACCAAAACTCAGGATCAAGAATGTAGCTGGTAGACATATGCAATTTGTTTAGTTCTGAATGTACAGAAGTTTGAATTGCCAAATTGGCAAATGTCCGAATTGCCGAAGTTCTGATTTGACGAAGTTTCGAAGTGCTTGGATTTCTGAAAAGTGGCAAAACAAGTGGTTAGGGTTAGTGTTAGGGTCCGAATTGCCGAAGTTCTGAATTGCCGAAGTTCCAAATTGCCAAAGTGCCGAACCGGACTGAATGCCATTGGTCTGAATTGCCGAAGCAGACAAATATTTTTACTTACACGAATTTACGAACCAACCTAATTTTTTGCCCATGCACATCCCTAGTAGCTGGATCTGATACATTGGATGCAAGTATTGGACAAATCCGGGGTCAAGGACAGAGCCAGTTCCAAAAAACTTGTGAAACCATGAAATGGCACTTGTCCAAAGCTGACAGGGGTTTAAATATGCCCAAGCCCTTGAGTCATATTTGCGTCACTTATGTGCAGGCACTCAAATGAGATGATTTAATGCTTTCCTAAGGGGAAGCCTAGATGCGTGTGTGGCATTTTTCTTGTCTACGTACCTGGATCCCAATGCTCTACATGAGGAGCATTGGATTGGACCGTTGCAAAGGGGGTCATGCCTCCTCCATGATGTTGCAAGAGAAGCAGAGGTTTGCAGTATTAAGGGAGCTTTTCCACTGGAAAAAAAGGTAATCAAAACTTTTATTAGATTACTTTATGGGACACATGGGGAAAGGGAACCTATGTAACTACAGACACTACAGTTTAGGCAATACAGGTTTTTATATAAAAAATATTAAAAAAAGAGACCGCGCTAATTAATTAACAGGCAGCAACCTTAAAAAGGTTGAAGACTTCACTACTGCACTTCTTGTTATAAAGACTATTCGCAAGGACACTTAAGTTGAACTTTTTACCTATTGAATTTATTTATCCCGTTGGACTTTTTACTTGAATTATTTTATTTTATCCTTCTTTAGGCGCAGCCTTTTTATTGTTGTTTTAATACAGGTTTTTATCCCTAACACTTTAAAGAAACTGAGTTCAACTGACATGGCGCACCCAAGTAAAAAGTCGATAAATTAATTGAACATTGTGAATAGCTTGGTTGCTTCACCTAAGTGTTGCTTCTAAGTGTGTAGTTGGAGATATTCTGGAGAGTTTTACAGAAGCTTCAACTGTCTAAGAGTTGTGCTAAGAGCTTTCTTTTCTACTGTTACAGGTAAGATTCATCTGTAGGAAAAGGTTACTGATTGCACAAGGTTTGAATTTCTGTTGGTAATTATAAGGCATTTGATTAGATTACTTGCTATTGATTGCTGTTTAAATTAGCTATTGATTGCAAATAAGCAGAGGCCTACCAAGGTGTTAAACATTCCTAGTGGGTGGTGATTTTAGGAGTTATATAAGGTTTGTTGTCATTAGCTTGGCTAATATAGCTTGGTTTCTTCACCTAAGTGTTGCTTCTAAGTGTGTAGTTGGAGATATTCTGGAGAGTTTTACAGAAGCTTCAACTGTCTAAGAGTTGTGCTAAGAGCTTTCTTTTCTACTGTTACAGGTAAGATTCATCTGTAGGAAAAGGTTACTGATTGCACAAGGTTTGAATTCCTGTTGGTAATTATAAGGCATTTGATTAGATTACTTGCTATTGATTGCTGTTTAAATTAGCTATTGTTTGCAAATAAGATAAGCTGTACTAAAAAGATTGTTTGCATCTTTCTCAAAAGGGAACAAATGTTCTGTCACGGTTCTCACCGCGACATCCCGACGGCCAGACGAGGTCACCTCAGAAGTGCCCGGTGACAGACTTGAACCTGGGTACTTTGCAATCCTGGACCTGCTTTTTGCCTCTGAGCCACTATACAGCTCTAGGATTGACTGAAGTATAATCTTGCTGGATGTTATTCTGTGGCTGCTCCAACAATCTCAGCACACCTGTGGCTGATCACCAATTAGCCAGGTATAAGACACTGCCTCTCCCTGAGGGCAGTGTCAGTTCATTGACTCTGGTTCCCTTGTTTGGGTCCTGTCTGGCCATATCAGCGTTCCAGTATTTCCTGTCTGATTCCGGCTTCTGACCTTGGCTTTCCTCCTGAAATACTCTGATCTCTGGCTTCCCCTGACTTTGGCTTTCCTTGACTACGCTTCTGCTAATCCCTGCTGTACTGCTACTTGGAGCACTATTCCTGGAAAGCCCCCGTACACAGACTCACAGATCAGGTGGCGTCTTACCTGGTCACCCTGGTCTGTGTCTACTTTGCAAGGGTGAGCGTATAACTCTGCGAGCCGGGCTCCCCATCAGGTAAGACTCCTGACATGTTCTCAGTGAGCAGTTCAGAGGTTTTGCTAGGATGTATTTAAACTAGGAGGGGGGGGCAAAAGGGTGATAAAACATCAATCCAATTGTCCCACAAAACAAGGACAGAAGGTGCCTGTAGCAAGTGTGTTAAAAAGTGATAAGCTTAGAGTCATGTCTACAAATGCTCGCAGTTTAGGGAATAAGATCCATGAACTTGTGGCAATAATGGCAACTGATAGTGTAGATTTAGTCGCTGTTACTGAGACATGGTATAATGATAAAAAGGACTGGGACATAGCAATACCAGGTTACTCTTTATATAGGAAAGATAGGGAAGGCAAGAAAGGGGGAGAGGGTGGCCTTGTATGTGAAGGATAGCATAAAATCTAGCCTAATAAAAGTTAGTGAGGCAAACATAGAGTCCGTTTGGGTTACGTTAGAATTTGGTAATCACACAGTAACTCTTGTAGGTGTGATTTATAGGCCCCAGGACAAATTGAAGAGTTAGATAATCTACTAGTTGAGGAAATAGCTAAAATGACAATGAAGGGGGAAATTATCATCATGGGTGACTTTAATCTTCCTGATGTAAATTGGAAAACAAAATTAGCTACTTGTGCCAGGAGCACACATATTCTAAACTCCCTACTGGGATTGTCTCTAAAACAAGTTGTTGAGGAGCCAACTCGTAAAGAGGCCATACTAGATTTAATGTTAACAAATGGAGATTTGGTATCAGATATTACTGTAGGTGAAAGTTTAGGATCCAGTGATCATCAGTCAGTGTGGTTTAATATAAGAACAGTGACTGAGTCACACCACACAAAAACAAAAGTTTTAGACTTTAGAAAAACAGACTTTTCTAAAATTAGAATATGGGTAGAGGAGTCATTATCAGACTGGAGCAATTTAAATGGAGTCCAAGAGAAATGGGATTATTTAAAAGTTGCACTATTGAAGGCAACAGAAAATTGAATTAGGCTTGTCAGTAAAAGCAAAAAAAATCAAGAAACCACTGTGGTACTCCACAGATGTGGCCAAAATAGTTAAAAACAAAAAGTTAGCATTTAGGAATTATAAAAAAAAAACCAGAGTGAGGAAGACAAAATGATCTATAAGATTAGGCAGAAAGAGGCTAAGCAAGTTATAAGAGCTTCCAAATCACACACAGAAGAGAAAATAGCAAAGTCAGTAAAAAAGAAGGATAAAACATTTTTTAGATACATAAATAAGAAAAGAAAAGTAAAACAAGGATTAGTTAGATTAAAAACAAAAGAAGGAAGGTATGTAGAAGAGGATAAAGGTCTAGTTGACTGCCTCAATGAATATGTTTGTTCTGTATTTACAGATGAAAATGAAGGAAAGGGACCTCAATTAAGAAAAAGGATAAATGAGTCATTTATTACATGTGAGTTTACAGAGGAAGAGGTTCTATTTCAACTGTCAAAAGTAAAGACAAATAAGTCAATGGGACCTGATGGAATACACCCTATTAAAAGAGCTTAGTGGTGTACAATCATTGTTAACAGGAGTAGTCCCAGAAGATTGGAAGTTAGCGAATGTTGTGCCCATTTACAAGAAAGGTAATAGGGAGGAGTCGGGCAACTATAGGCCAGTAAGCCTTACGTCAGTAGTGGGGAAAGTGATGGAAACCATGTTAAAGGATAGGATTGCTGAACATCTAAAAACACATGGATTTCAAGATCAGAGACAACATGGGTTTACTTCAGGGAGATCATGCTAAACTAATCTTATTGATTTTTTTGATTGGGTAACTAAAATTATAGATCAGGGTGGTGCAGTAGACATTGCTTACCTAGATTTCAGTAAGGCTTTTGACACTGTTGCATATAGAAGGCTTATCAATAAACTGCAATCTTTAAGTTTGGATTCCAATATTGTTGAATGGGTAAGGCAGTGGCTGAGTGACAGGCAACAGAGGGTTGTAGTTAATGGAATATATTCGAAGCTTGGGCTTGTCACCAGTGGGGTACCTCAGGGATCTGTACTTGGACCCATTCTCTTTAATATTTTTATTAGTGAATGTAACGGATCACCTGGCACCCCGACTGGGTACCTCCGTTGAAGGATGCTCCTAGCGCTTCCTGAGGACTCCAAGCACTGCAGCAGACACCACAACCACCAAACCGGAGATATATGAATGCTGTACAGCCGAATAGGAAAAACCATGCGAATAGGTTTACACTCCTAGCAGTCAAACTGGAACAGCATACAATAAATCCTCCCCCAGTAATGACACGACACTTCACTTTGAGGGTTAAGCAGGAACTGTAGGTTTATTCACACCACCTCCTTTTAAGACATTCTCCCATGCAAGGGAGGGATTTACAATAACTAGTACAACAGCCAATCCCATACCTGTTACCTCCCACACATCTCCTCCCCTTAGATTAACACTTAACATAATTATACCGTACACACTTTTCCCCAATTCTTGGATGTACTCCAAATATGGGGGGTACACCTTTAAATGTTACATCCCCTGGTAGCCCTGATCTGGGTGAGACACATATCCAAAAATCACCCAGATCGGACCAGGGGTTCGGGAATTATGGAGGGTTAAAGTTTTGACCGACTGCATGGCAAAAGCATCCGAAAATAGTTCCATGCATTTTAGCCCTGCAGTCTGTCACAGAGAAGGGAATTAGAACACACAAATTGCCTGGGTTGTAGAGCTTGGGGAGGATTCGTATAAATCCCCTTGTTCGTGGGATCCTCTCTACCGAACAGCGGGCCGTTCGGTAGTTTCTGCACGAATTGCTGGAAGTTTGGAGGTCTCAGAGGTGTTTGCCTAGTCGCGTGTCCGATTTTAGTTCCAGACACTCGACGGCAAAACACCGCTGTTCGGGAGTTTAAGTTGGCAGCCGCCAAGTGTTCGTTTCCCGAATGGCGGCCACCCAGAGGACAAAGAACACATTACACAGCTTGCCAATTACCCGCTTGCAACAATGTTGCAAATGGGTAATTGGAGGCACACTTATTCCCGGGTGGTCTGGCTGTTCGGTAGTTTCACTCAATATAATGAATGGAGTGATTCTACCGAACAATCAGACGAATGCTGCATACACATGTACAATTTAGCCGGGCACACAGGACATACATAATATAAAAGACATCCTTACTGTAATCTGCGACCAAGTCTTAAAGGGGTATTGTTCCTAAAAGTCATAATATGTTCCCGGATGGCCTTTAAAGGGCCAGTAGCAGCAATATAAAATACCACATTCCCAAATATTGCATTAACAGTACAAAATTACCAGGGGCCATAGTCAGCAGGTAGGAGGCAGGCAGCCAGGCCTCTCCAATGTCCAGTGGCGAGGCGGGTTCCGCCACAGTGATTATTGCAGAAGGTCTTGATGGTAAGGTATGTCTTTTTGCTGATGATACTAAGATATGCAACAGGGTTGATGTTCCAGGAGGGATAAGCCAAATGGCGAATGATTTAGGTAGACTAGAAAAATGGTCAGAATTGTGGCAACTGACATTTAATGTGGATAAGTGCAAGATAATGCATCTTGGATGTAAAAACCCAAGGGCAGAGTACAGAATATTTGATAGAGTCCTAACCTCAACATCTGAGGAAAGGGATTTAGGGGTGATTATTTCTGATGACTTAAAGGTAGGCAGACAATGTAATAGAGCAGCAGGAAATGCTAGCAGAATGCTTGGTTGTATAGGGAGAGGTATTAGCAGTAGAAAGAGGGAAGTGCTCATGCCATTGTACAGAACACTGGTGAGACCTCACTTGGAGTATTGTACACAGTACTGGAGACCGTATCTTCAGAAGGATATTGATACCTTAGAGAGGGTTCAGAGAAGGGCTACTAAACTGGTTCATGGATTGCGGGATAAAACTTACCAGGAAAGGTTAAAGGATCTTAACATGTATAGCTTGGAGGAAAGACGAGACAGGGGGGATATGATAGAAACATTTAAATACATAAAGGGAATCAACAGAGTAAAAGAGACTATATTTAAAAGAAGAAAAACTACCACAACAAGAGGACATAGTCTTAAATTAGAGGGACAAAGGTTTAAAAATAATATAAGGAAGTATTACTTTACTGAGAGGGTAGTGGATGCATGGAATAGCCTTCCAGCTGAAGTGGTAGAGGTTAACACAGAAAAGGAGTTTAAGCATGCGTGGGATAGGCATAAGGCTATCCTAACTATAAGATAAGGCTAGGGACTAATGAAAGTATTTAGAAAATTGGGCAGACTAGATGGGCCGAATGGTTCTTATCTGCCGTCACATTCTACGTTTCTATGAATTAAAAATGGCTTTTGTTTGTTCCATGTTTTTGTTAAGAATATATAGTGTATTCAACGTGTTTGATTTGCACGCCATAGCTTTTTCCGTAGCCATTATTTTATTACCACCTTCCATCATAATAAACTGGATTGCTATTCAATAGGATTTAATAACTCTTCTTTCTTATGCTATCTTTGAATTCACTATTTAATTTGATATTTATTATATTTGTGCATAATTATTATATGATTTAAGTATATAATGATGTACATTATAATTATTTAATATAAGCATATTACATAATTATTTATTGTTTATTTTCCTTTAAGATATAGTGTTGTGATTTGTGTGTTGTGATTTCTTGAGATGAATGTGTTAAAAAATATATATTTGTGTATTGTTTACAACTGGAACAAAAACTAGTCAGTAGTGGGAGAAGAGAGAATATGGCCTCAAGAAACTTATTCTGTGAATTTCCACTTTATAGGCCATTCAAATCATAAGGGAATTTGTTTCACTGTTTTTAGTTTCTGCATCTGATATACTAAATATTTAAATCGTGATGATGTAAACGATCCTAATTTTTGTATTGTTTTGACACTTAAACTGTAACAAACTGTGAAGTATTCTCCTAGGAAGACGGACTTAGTCGATGATAGCAGTTTGCTAATCGAGGTATCTTGACTACCCATCAAACACGGGCAAGCTTCAGACTCAAATGACCATGAATTTTTAATAGTGTTAATGTTTGAATGTTAGTGACAGATGAGTGGCTTGAAGTGGCTTGTGAATAATTTAAAAACTCCAAGGATTGATGGTATCCTCCATGCGGTTTATGTTGTAAACCACAGGGAGTGACCTAAATGTCACTTAGGGGTGTCTGGAATTTTGAATAACCTCATCGGACATATAAAAATGTTTTTTGCTTATTATTTTGAAGAACACAAGCATTTATAGTTTCTTCTCAAGATGTAGAGACTTCAGGGAGAAAGAGGAAACCATACCCATGCTGTGTGCCAAATTCAAAGCTGCAGGAAAGTGTATCGTTCTCTCAGAGGCCCTGTGGCATTTCATAAGACTTAAACACCTGTGTCCATCAAAGCAAACACATAAAGTCTAAGAGAAATCCTTTGGCCTTTGTAATTCTAGTGATTGACAGTATAATAACTGTATATTTTCGCATCTGACTCTACTAAGAGTAAGATCTCTTTATGAATGCCAATATATATGAATATACAACTATGTTTTTGCAAAGAAGAAAATAAAATCAGGTTTAATATTAATCAATTTGTTACATATTTGTAGATACTAAAGAGAAAGAAAATGCAGATCAAAATTAATTTACTATGATTATGATAGGTTAACTGTGAGAAAGTTAAAAAAGGTCTTTTCACTGTACTCTTTATATAAAAATATATAATTGTATTATGTAAATATTGTAAACAGTTGCCATGTTTTTTTAAAGCAACGTTACAAAAGAAATGCAATGTTTATGCTGATTCTTACACTATCAAAAAATCAGTAGATCTAACACACTTAGTACTGGGTATTTCTCTACCAAACAAGATACAAGGTAGGAAAAGAATGAAAGAGTTATTACAAGCCCTTGGAATTGCAGGGCTAATGCAAAGTACTGCGGAATCAGGGAAAATGTAGCCAAGGCTGAGCCAATATCAAGGATACCACAAAGACACAATATGATAATGTATTTCTAGGTGGGGATTACAGAGGACTTGGTAAATGATGAATGAAGCCAGTCACTGGAACTGAAAACTCAGGTATGAAAAACTGTGAAAGTGCAACTATACAAGGGTGAGCTGAGTTTAAACATTTAAACAAGTCAGACTGGTAAAATTAAAATCCTCTGCCAATGGGTCTGAGCTAGATTGTATTCATGCATTAACACGAGAATGACATCAGAAGATGTGAGGGTGGAACCAGGCCAATAAAAGGTATAGACCTGTAGCACCTTGCATCATTACAGCTGAATGGAATCAAAGATGGCACAGTGGATCTTGGTGGCACTGTGATAAGTACTGCATGTGTAGAAGTACATAATAGATGTGAGATGTATAGAACAAATAAAAAAAAAACACGAAATATTCAATACAAACAAACAAAATATATATATTTTCTCATCCTGTATTATTTAAAAAAGGTTTTTCCTTTTTAATCTTTGCCAAACTGGTAACATACACAGTATCACTGCACAGTAAGCAAATAGAAACAGACCTGGGTCACAATTGATTAAATGTATCTCAATAAATGAATGAATATACACTGTATCAGTGCAAATAGAGACACTGTTTATTATTTGAACTAAGACTGTGGACAATCTCTATTTGCACTGATACAGTGTATATTCATTCATTTATTGAGATACATTTAATCATTTGTGACCCAGATCTGTTTCTATTTGCTTACTGTGCAGTGATACTGTGTATGTTACAAGTTTACCTTTCTATTCACTTTTTTATATATATTTAGCATTCTTTGGGTGTTGGTATCTACTTCTGGTTTGAGCAATTAGGTTGTTTTCTCTTTGCTTTTTATCTTGTATTGTCTATCTATTCAACCTAGGGTGTGGGTTGTTTTACCAGTTGTTTAGTTGATATCCCCCCTTTTCTCTAGACCATAACTTTTCCTTCCTATATATCCAAGAGGAATCACTTCCCCTTGGTTTCTTTTATATATTTATATTTTTATCACACAACACTTTGTTTTTCTTTCATGCCACTGAGCGAACTCCATTGACGATCTGCAAAAATGAAATTGTACTATTTCATTGTATTCTGACTAACTAGGATATATTAATAGTGGGTCTCTCCCTTTTTTATTTTTCCATCACTAGCTTCCCCATTGGAATTCTAATCAATGTGGATTTGCTGCTTTGGGTTCGCCCATATATCCCTTATACCTTACTATAAGATACTGTACCGTCGCTCCTACTTTAAAGGGATTTTTTTGAGCTCTAATACTATTCTAGAGATATACATATATTATCTTATTTGTAATTTACTCACTGACCACTCCTTACAACATATATATGTATGTATTCTCTCTATACATTACCCTTTTACAGTATCGCATTTTTCCAAACGTTAGATCTAGTTCAGTACCATTGTATTGCTACTATTTGCAACATTGTATTGGGTCAACTAGCATTGATGGCAGAAAGGCACGTGACCCTCTTCAAATCCATCATCATCCTGTCCTGTCACCTACTAGAGGTAAAAATGTGCAGAGCATGTATCTGCCCCTGCATTATAGAATTACTTGTCAACCTGACCATTGTAGGGAATGAGAGCAATTACTGACATGAAACCCTCTTCTTTTTCTGTAAAGGATGCCTTGTTATATATTGTAAAGCTCTGCGCAATAAGTTGGCACTATATAAATACCAAGAATAATAATAATGATAATAATTGTTGATGATTTTTCTGTAATGATCCGTATACACATGCATGTTAAACCAATAAGCAGCATTAAATTGGACAGTCATTTATTTTAATAATTATTAATTTCAGCAAAAATAGCTAAATAAATTGTCAATCAATGTTTTGTGTGTGTATTTTATATGTAGATTTCAAGTGTGCAAGTTATAATAGGGATACTCTACTATCTAAATAAAATAAAAATAGCTGTTTAGTATATAGACCCGCAACAAAAAACGTGTGCATTTAAAAAAATATATATATATTTCTTTTTTTCCCCATTATGGTATATCCTAAACAGATTGCAAAAAGCTACAGTTCTCTTGTTTTAAGCCTTTACAAGCCCTCCCTTTCTAATTCCGCCCCAAACGTTTTGTGGCTATCCAATCACAGACTTCCAAGTGGAGCTCAATAAAAATTCTTTGAAAGGCAGTGCTCTGTAATAATTGCTGGCCTTTTGGTAATTGCTGTCTTTTAAATTAAGCTCCAAACCAGGAAGCAACAGGACCTGTTATCTGATAAACAGCCAGGGGGTGTAAGATGGTTACTTTTTAAAAGTACCGATTTCTATTAAAATCTGCACTTTTTGTATAATGACAAAAGAGGACCTATTCATCAAACATAAATACTCCAGCAAGCTGAAGTGTCTTATTGGTCTGAAATGTCCCTTTAAGCGACTAGTTGTGTTGTAGAATGAAATCCGTGGCACCTGTAAGATTGTTTTCCTATCTTTTGGGGTCCCATAAATCTGTAACAGAAACATAGAAACATAGAATGTGATGGCAGATAAGAACCATTTGGCCCATCTAGTCTGCCAAATATTTCAAAATACTTTTAATTAGTCCCTGGCCTTATTTTAAGTCTAGGATAGCCTTATGCCTATCCCACGCATGCTTAAACTCCCTCACTGTGTTAACCTCTACCACTTCAGCTGGAAGGCTATTCCATGCATCCCTACCCTCTCAGTAAAGTAATACTTCCTGAAATTATTTTTAAACCTTTGCCCCTCCAATTTATGACTATGTCCTCTTGTTGTGGTAGTTCTCATTCTTTTAAATATAGTCTCTTTTACTCTGTTGATTCCCTTTATGTATTTAAATGTTTCTATCATATCCCCCTGCCTCGTCTTTCCTCCAAGCTATACATGTTAAGTTCCTCTAATAGTGATGTCCCGAACGGTTCGCCAAACGGTTCGCCACGGATGGCGAACATATGCGCTGTTTGGTCCGCCCCCTATTCGTCATCATTGAGCAGACACATTCCAGCCAATCAGCAGCAGACCCTCCCTCCCAGACCCTCCCACCTCCTGGACAGCTTCACAATGAATGTAAAATGGATGCTGTCCAGGAGGTGGGAGGGAGGGTCTGCTGCTGATTGGCTGGAATGTGTCTGCTGACTGTGAGGTACAGGGTCAAAGTTTACTCAATGATGACGAATAGGGGGCGGACCGAACAGCGCATATGTTCGCTGTCCGTGGCGAACCGTTTGGGACATCACTATCCTCTAACCTTTCCTTGTAAGTTTTATCCTGCAATCCATGAAGCAGTTTAGTAGCCCTTCTCTGAACTCTCTCTAAAGTATCACCATTTGACTGCTCCATTAACTTGAGATTTTTTTTGGCACTCAAAAGGTTAATTCTGAATGAACCTATTCTGATGTAATCTGTGCCTTTTGCCACAAATTCTAAATTTAGCTGCTAGTTTGTACTGTCACCAAGTTGAATCAGCTATTTTAAATGTAAATTATACAAAACAAATTATAAAAAAAAAAAACAATTAGTATAGAATAGAGTTCTAAGTACATTGGCTGCATAGCATGTGACCCCTGCAACCTCTGCGTCCAGTGAGTTAGCAGAAAACAGCGAGCTTGCTATAGAAGTGATCACAGACACTTGATATTATACAGTATGACTGCAATTACTGTTCTGTAACAGTTAATGAGAAAGCAGAATAAAAGATCTCACTGGTGCTTCAACGCTAGGGAGAGGCACCAGATTCCCCGGAGAATAAGGAATTTACAAAGGAAGTGGAGAACACAGAATGCCTGTGGCAGGGAGCCTATAGATGTGCAGTAATTGGGCCGCCATCAGTATGCCTTCACAGCCCTTTTATGTGTGTGGTCCAGACTCAGACAGCTAGGAAAGGAGTACACACCACTCCTTCTTTAATGTGTAACAAACAGTATGTCTATCAGTATATGGATTTTGTATAGAGAGATATTTTTCAGTGTTGTTTCAGAAATGGAAGACAGCTCTATAGTTAAAGGGATCCTATAGTGCCAGGAAAACAAACTCGTTTTCCTGGCACTATAGGCTCTTGGAGTGCCCCCCTCCCTCGGGGCCTCCCTCCCTCGGCGGTGAAGGGGTTAAAACCCTATTCAGTCACTTACCTTTATCCAGCGCTGGGCTCCCTCGGCACTGGTGACCTCTCCTCCCCCGCTGACGTCAGCTCCCGAGTGGAGCCAGAGGCGTGTGCGCATTCAAACCCACCCATAGGAAAGCATTACTCAATGCTTTGCGATGGGAATCTTTTTTGACGCTGGACTTGAGGATGTCCAGCGTCAAATAAGTGCGATTTACTTTGTGTAAATCGCGGAAGCGGCCTCTAGTGGCTGTCAGGTAGACAGCCACTAGAGGCTGGATTAACCCTGCAGTGTATGTTTTCAGCTGCAAGGTTAAAACTAGGGGGTACAAATTATAGGTGCCTATTGAATTAATCAATAGTATTTACAGGACTTGGTGGAAATGGAACTTAAGGATAAAAATGTGAAAATATCTTAATAGATTGTAGGATATAAATGTATCAGCTGATCGGATTTTAAAAATCTGCATAATGGGAATACACTCCTAAACCTGCTCACACAATAAAACAAACACAGAAAATAGAATAGAAATGTATTAAAACATGTTAATGATTACTAGACTATTTTAACCCTTTAAGGACACATGACATGTGTGACATGTCATGATTCCCTTTTATTAAAGAAGTTTGGTCCTTAAGGGGTTAATGGTCTGATTAATAATTAAAAGGACCAAAACATCGTCATCCAGACATTGCATTTGGGGTAAATCCAGCCTCTAGTGGCTGTCTTCCAGACAGCCACTAGAGGCGCATCTGTGACGCTGGATGCGAATTTCGCCTCCATCGCGCAGAGCGTTCATAGGAAAGCATTGAGAAATGCTTTCCTATGGACTCTTTGAATGCGTGCGCGGCACTTGCGGCACCCTCAGGGCACTATAGTGTCAGGAAAACCGCTTTGTTTTCCTGACACTATAGTGATCCTTTAACTGTCAGAAGAAGGTTGCATTAAGTTTAGACCTGCATGGTACTTACTATTTCATCAATTCACAGTTATCACTTTGCTGCAATTATAATGAAATATATAATTAGCTAAATAACTGGACCAAGTTTGACTTATTGAAGAGACTATATCTACACTCACTGCTCATCAATAAGTAGTATTCCTATTAAGTATGAGATAAAATACATTATATGTTAACAGATTAATATTTGTTAATCTAAGTATGTACTAGAATAAGTAACCTAATTTTATAGCTTTATTGTTTAATTTAGCAGGCAGTGTGGAGTCATTGCTGTTCATCTGTAAAACACAAAGCAGTGCATTTTTAGTCCACAAGAGGGAGATCCTTACAAAGTACTGTAGTCTTACACAGTGCAAATACGGGATGCAAGTAGCTGCAATTTTATTAGTAATACTATTGAGAATGCCATTCAGTAGGATTCAGTGTAGTCCTTTAAATGGCTTCATAAAACTACATTTAAGTGTGTTAAAAAAAACTCAAACAAGCATACTTTAATCATTTTAATTGGCAGTCTAGTGAATGATTGATCTATATCAAAGTAATAAAGAAACACACTAGCACAGTTACATTTGAAATCAAAAAGATTAGTCATATATATTGATTCACATAAACTAAAAATTAAAATATTTAAATGAGAAAAGTTGCTATTAAGGTAAAAACTTAAATTAAGTTCCAACAAGATCACATGAGGGATTTCTGTAAAGTTCAGTTAATTTGAACATTAGTGCATTTCTCTAATCTGTATTTTTTTAAAAACTTGAAGCTATTTTCAGTTTATATATATAAGTTTATATATACAACATAGATACTTGGCACAAACCCTTTCTTTATTTCGGTGTTATATACGTATTATATACCTTGGTGCAATCCCGCGTTAAAAATATAAATGCTTGAAAAAAGGGTGCACTCACAGGTCTTTTTGGTAAAAAAAAAATCAGGTAGTTTTATTCCAAAGTTACATCAGAAAGAAATATGTTCAATCAACCTTTTGACCCCTTAGGGTCTTTCTCAAGATCTTGAGAACCCATACAATAGACAGTTTGCACACTTTGAAACAATGACCAACAGAAAGAATATTCAGAAACAAAAAAAATACATTTAAGTGTGTTAAAAAACCCTCAATTAGGGGGCGGGGCCTGACAGCCAAGATGGCCGGATGTACTCCTTGAGAGCTCCTGCACCAGCAAGCAAACAAACGTGCATCCTGACTAAACTGCCCATGCTGGTGGCACACAAAGCCCCAAAAACGGAGTGGAACCGCATGGGGAGCATAACGATACCCGTCATGTACCACTGCACACTGCGGGCACATGGACCGGCGACGCGGCCTACACTGGAGCGGAGTCCGAGGTCTGGGGGAGACGGCCGACCCCTCGGCATGAGACCTGCTCACAAGCGAGCGTTGACTACTGCCCTGTTACCCCCCCCTGGACCGGCGGGGGATATCCCGGTCCTCACTGGGGACGATCACCCCAGCAAAGCAGACTAAACAAGCAACCAAATCTACAATCAAACGAGATAATAGAAACGCAACCAAGATGGCAGCCCAGGCGCATCTGACGCCAAAATGCACCCTTGTTCAGCCACCCAAGCACACCCAGGAGTTCTTTGCCCAGCTATGTAACAGCCTATGGACGAGGCTCCGCACTAAGGGCCGGTCCTTTCATCTCGCCATGAGAACAGCGGCGGCATGGATCCGGCCGACTACACGGCGACACCTGTGCACATACTCCCCACGAGCTCCCAGGGGGGCCTTCAGTCAGAGACAGAGGCGGGAGGCGAGATGGCGAGAAAGGGCAACAGATCCCTCAGACGCCGACACTCAGCTTCACATGCACCACAGCAAGACCACTCCCCACACAGCGGCGCAGAAAACCACCAACCGCCGAAAAGCAACCCCACGGATGAAGATCCACGAGATCCAACCTCCGGCCAGCGAAAGCCAAAAGTGGAGAGCACCTCCGAGACGAAGGAGGGACGGAACTCTACAGCGGCACCAACTCTGCCATTGCCCTTCGCTCACCCACCAAGCCCCCATCGCAGACCGACCAGAACAAGCCGCGCAGAGAATAGACACAGGAATTGGCTGACTGCTGAATGGGGCCGTCGAGCTGCATCTACCTGAGCACTATGAGACACTGAGCTTTGCGGCAGCTAGCTCCATGCTATAAGACTCTCGTAAGCCAACCAGATGAAGCATTTAAGCTAGTACTCATGTTTTGATATGACCTGTAGGTTAACCTGGTTATAGATTAGGAAGTTAATTTTAAATGGCCTCACCTAACCCATCTTAAATGTAGGATTCAATACACCCAACAAGTTAGTTACCTGCATAAGATTAATAGCTTTGTTTTAGCATGAGCCCAGTTTATTAGCATGTATACTACTGTTACTTTAGTTGTAATCTCTGCTATGACCTCACAACTTAAACACTGAATGTGTGCCTAACCTATTGCATAGTCCAGTATTTCTCATATAACAGTCTACCTAGATAGGCATCGCTACCAGAATAGCTTGTTTATACCATAACATTTAAAAATGTGCCGATACTCTCATGCCACGATTGTACAACTACTGTGTTTATATCTTTCAATTATGCCGTTGTGGCATTGAAAACGTTTTGTCATTCCTTGCACAAAGAAAAATAAAGAATTAAAAAAAAAAAAAACCTCAATCAAGCATACTTTAATTATTTTAATTGGCAGTCTAGTGAATGATTGATCTATATCAAAGTAATAAAGAAACACACCAGCACAGTTACATTTGAAATCTGAAAGATTAGGGTGGACTCACAGGTCTTTTTGGTAAAAAAAAAAAAATCAGGTCGTTTTATTCCAAAGTTACATCTGAAAGAAATATGTTCAATCAACGTTTTGACCCCTTAGGGTCTTTCTCAAGATCTTGAGAACCCATACAATAGACAGTTTGCACACTTTGAAACAATGACCAACAGAAAGAATATTCAGAAACAAAAATATATTTAAAGAAACACTCCAATCACCATAACCGCACCTGCTGTAGTGGTCTTAGTGAAAGTAGTAGTCAAACTGTATTAGGCCCTCGCTGATGGTGTAGTGGAGGTGTGGAGCAGTACCCTTCCAACCTCAGGGAAGAAGTCAAAACACATAAAACAGTTTGACTACTTACACTGGGGGAACAATGTAGTATTTATGGTGTTTGGAGTGTTCATTTAAAACACATCCTTATATAACTTATATGAGTTAAGCTTATGGCCTCCCAGGGTAACCTCTACCTTACATACTTGCTCTCTCCTAAAGGGCAGCACTCTACTCTCTCCTCCAGCTCTGCTTCACTCCCACCTTATTTGATTGCTATTTCCTGTCCTAATGTGTTTTATACCCCACCTCCTATAGACTGTAAGCTCGTTTGAGCAGGGTCCTCTTCAACCTATCGTTCCTGTAAGTTTTCTTGTAATTGTCCTATTTATAGTTACATTCCCCCTCTCATATTATTGCAAAGCGCTACGGAATCTGTTGGCACTATATAACTGGCAATAATAATAATAATAAATCAAGCCATATAAAGTGCTTTAATTTAGCTGAAAAACTTGGGAATTTCTTCAGATTTATATATGGATATAAAGTTCACACCCACCTTCTCATGTCAAAGCCATTCGCTCTTGAACCCTAACCTAAGACCCTAACCTAAGAACGAAGATCTAAGTCCTTACTGCTATTTTTATAATGCATCTTTCTTTTCTCTTAAATTATTCTCTGGGATGCGATGTTGGTTGCACTCATTTACCATAGATCATTATAAATAATGCTGCTCTTATTATTATTATTATTATTATTATCATCATAATGAAATATTTTAATATGTTTTGCAAAAAGATTTACATTGAGCTCACTTTAAATTTCAAATACACTATAACGACAACAGAAATTTGAGAAAGTAATCTATTCTATATCTTGCTACTTAATTTCAGTGAGACTTTTGGTTTCTAAGCACAGTAAACTTTAATGCTGCCTACGGTGACAAGAATTGCATACTGTATAATATAGAGGGTTTGATTTTAGGAGTTCTGCAGAGATTAATGTAAACTGCAAATTTATTGAAATATAGGTTTTGATTAACACCAGGCTTTGTTAAAATGCAGTTGTCATTTGTATAAAACGTTGAGACATTACCATAAAAGTACACTCACAAGTTGTTCCAAGAAGGATATAACATTTCTGACATTCTTAGTTTTACGTTCCAAAGGCCTTCAGGTTACACAATTCTTACAAAGTTTTACGATACTTCACATCAAAACTTTTTCAATAGACGTGGCGTGAATATCAGTTCTCATGAGCCCTTACAAAGAACTAAAGAAATTTTACTGGTACTTTTGGCAACAATGAGCTAACCCAGAGGGGGGAATTCAAGACATTTAAAGGACTTTCAAACAACCTCTTCACAACAGTTATGCAAAAAAACCTTCTAAAACAAGCATTTTATTTGGAGACAAGTAGAAAACTGTTGATTGTTGATATTATCTAGTTTAATATTGACCCTTGCTATTTGACTGTGAATTATATAGGCAGGTTTGTAGCTACCATAAAGCGGCATAGGGAGCTGACTTAGATTGCATTGGCAGGGGAATGCAGTGACTGAGAATACTTATGCCCTTCATCAAAAGAACAATTTAATTTCTACTTAATATATTGCCAAATTGGCAATATATTGAATATAAATGATTCCCTAGTATGGTGGTGGTAGAAGGCATGGTCTGCACCTTTGGATAGTGCAGATCATAATAATCAGAGTGGGGTTCTGGCTCTTGGTAAGTGAGTCTGAGAGCAGTTGCCAGGATTCCCATCCTGTGCACTGACTAATTCAACCAGTGCCACACTGGAAGGAGCGATTGATATAGTATGAACTAGCCGGAGCTGCAGACCATGAACTCCACCAATGGACCACCAGGGGATCATTAACCTCCACTGGACTACCAGGAAATAATTTATCCCCATCAGGTGACCATATATTTGTTAATCCTTAATGAGTACAGTGATCTCTTTATTTTGCTCTTTATTATTTTTATTTTTCCTGCATTCTTTTGTTTTTACATAGAGTGACAATATGCTGCTATATACAATTCAATGGTGGCACAGAACTCTTTGTCCTTGTCCAGTTTTATGCTAGAGATAACTGTCTTTTACATTTGGGCTTACATTGTATGTATATATGTATTGTTTTTGTGTGATTTTATATGTATATTTATATAATATATATTTTTGCTATCATGGTGTGTGGTTTTTTAATACACTAATCCCTACCTGACCACCTGATCAAGACTTATCTCATAATTGTAGTCCACTAGAAAAATAAATCTCAAACAATGTAATATGTAAATGATGAAATACCAGAGCTCAGAAACAATACAAGTCATAGTAGTGCGTGGCATGGAACTGTGTCAATGATCTCCAAAGCAATATTCTTTGTGTTTGTATGTGGCACCTCTTTGTAAATGTTGTATATACGTTCTTTGCCTGTATAGCAATATCCTTACACCAGCTATGCACATGGTTGTAACAGTATAGATAGCAGTTATTATGGTACATTAATTTTATAACAAGACACGGAGGCTCATATTGCATATCTCTTTCTTTACTGTCCACCAATAGCAGCAAAGAATACAAACAGAATGAAAAAACAATGAACATACAGTAACATAGGCCCCTCTCCGCTCAGGTCCCAGTATAATAGGCAGCACTTCCCTTCCATTTCCCTCTTTCTTTGCTGCTCCGACACAAAGATAAGTACGTCTCCTCTTGATATTATTCTATTGTACTGTTTTTCTCATTGATTTTTATTATACAGTTATTTACTGGTAACTTGTAGTATACTGTATTATTTTATATTATTTTATATATATATTTATTTTCATGTCTAGTATTATACTCATGTAACTTTATATTGTTTTTATTTTGGATGTCTTTTATCCTCTACATTGGCTTCTGTGTGTTTTGTTTCTCTCACTTGCCCAGGGTCCAGACCTCCCTTGTCTATTCTGCTGTGCTCTAATCCTTCCTCTCCTTCCGTCCTCCCTGCACCTCAGCGCCATTTTGTGCACGTTTTCTCCCCTACCCGGCTGTGTATGCGCACGAATTAAGCCCATTCGGCTAATTCGCCACGCATACATACCACTCACCATTCGGCAGACAACGCATTTGCCTGTTTGCCGTATTCGACTTTTTCATGCGAATGGCCCGTTCGCCTACTCTATGTTTTTCCTTATACTTACCTATCTGGTTCCTGAATTCACCTTTTACCTACCGATCGTTTTTTTTGCTGCGAATCTCGCAGATGCCGCGAATCCCGCGAGATTACTGGCGGCCATTTTCTGACTTCCTGTCTTCTTTCCTACCCTGCATCTGAGTGTGCCACTGGTCTGGGCCCTGGTGAGATCGTTTTTTTGTTTGGCTGTTGCTGTTTTGGTGACTAACCCATACTATTCCTTCTACTTACTAGGGATTATTCTCTGGCTATTCTACCATGCCTAAACCCAGACTATCTTCTGGTTCCACTCCCTCTGGGGAGTCTGATACCCCACTCAATAGGAGTGAGGCCCCTGTCACCTCAGGCAATTCACCCACTATGACAGATGGAACTACCTATCCTGATGGGGCACAGATCTTAGCGCTACAGCGCTCGGTGACAGACGCTATTATGGTGGCCATGGGGTCTATGTCATCTACCCTCTCCCACACCATTTCACAGGCCCTCCTGCCACGTCCTTCGGACGAGCAATACTCGGGCTCCACGACGCCTCTAACGCGTCCCACTGTGAACCCACAGGGAGAGATATATAAAAAGGCTACCCATAAGTCTAAACATCCCTCTGCCTCCAGAAACACCATGACTGGCGTACCTATGGTCGCCCCAGAAAGCGTGTCCCATCCACGCAAAAGAGCCTTTCCGCACCAGGCAGAACGGGCGCGGCTATGGAAATGTGCCAGAGCATAGTTAGAGAGCGACTCCGACTCAGAAATCGGGTCAAATGAGGAGGCTAAGATTGAGTCGGACAGTGACTCTGATGCGGATGCCGCTGATACAGGCTTTGACCTCCTTTCCTCTGCTCAAGCAGAGATGCCCGGAGGTGATACAGGGATTAGGAACCCCGCGGCCACGGGGTCCACACTGGTGGATCCGCTGGGTGTCCCACTCTTTGACCCGAATGACCTACACCATCCGAGATCGGCAGAGTGGCTCCCGGCCGACCATGTTGCCACATATCTGGAGAATTGGGTCAGACGACCCCTGAGTAAAGCGGCCCGCAACAAATTGAGGGCGGAGTGTCCTAGGCCTGTGGTGTCCAATAAAGTTTGCGACACTCCTGAGGTAGACCCCAAGATTACCCAGTTCCTCACTAAATTGGTCTGGAACCCCCGTAAGGGGCTGGAATCTGCATTAAAATCCTGCCAGGATAAACACCTGGACATATTCGGCCCCCTGGGGGCCTGACTTGGCGGAAGACGCCAGAGCGGAGAACCGCATGGTTGACCTCGAAGACCTACGTGGTTGGGTCCAGAGAGCAATATGTATTGCCGGGAGTGTGAATACCTCCCTATCAATAGAACGGCAAAAGGCCATCTTATTTAAAATAGAGCCCAAACTGGCCAACCTCGCCCTCACAGAGGCTGGCAAGGACGCCCAAGGATTACTCTTCGGAGACTCCTTTATTAAGGATTTAGGGCATTTTGTTGGAGCATTCACAGCCCTCAATAAGGCCCAGGCATCCATGAGACGGGTTTTCCAGGGGCGGGTCTCCACCAGGGCCAGCAGATTCAGGAGCCGTCTGTCTGGCCGTAATTACCCCCAATCCCGTGACACGGGAAGAGACTCCTTCCAACACCGTACGCAGTACCAGGAATCTAACCCCCGTCCCACCTTCTTCCCGTCACGTGGACGTCCATGGCTTTCGGGGCAACTCAAGTTCCAGACGACCATACGGTGAGTTATCTCATACCTCATACTTCTTCTCTGGTTTGTGTAGGGGGCAGACTCCAACATTTTTTCCCAGCCTGGTCACAAATAACATCAGACCCCTGGGTGCTGACCACTATCTGGGGCTTCCACATAGAACTCATAAAACATCTGATACACATTCCCCCTCCTCGACCGATCTGCTTTTCACTCCAGGATCGCAGACTGATCGGCGAGGAACTCTCCACCCTTCTTATCAAAGGGGCTATAGAACGGGCACCTCTCAATCCCGCAGGTGTCATAAGCAACATTTTCCTGGTGGAAAAGAAAGGCGGTCAATTGAAACCCGTCATAAATCTGCGCCCCCTCAATGCCATAGTCAGGTACCGCCATTGGAAGATATTCACCTACTAAGAGATCTTCTCCTCCACGGAGATTAGCTAAAGCTAGATCTCAAAGACGCGTACTTGACGGTACCGATCGCAGTGGCATCTCGAGACCTCCTACGCTTTCACTGGCGGCACGAGACTTGGCGGTTTACCTGCCTACCCTTAGGCCTCTCTTCAGCACCGTGGTGCTTCACAAAGCTACTACGGCCTGTGATGGCCTGGTTATGCAGTCGGGGTGTCCGGCTAATCGTCTACCTAGACGACATTCTCCTCATGGCTCAGGAGCGTTCTACCCTCCTTACACATCTACGGCTGGCCATAAGCCTCCTTTCCTGCTTAGGTTTCATTATCAACTGGGAAAAGTCGTGCCTAACCCCCGCCACTCGCATGGAATTCCTAGGATTCCTCGTGGATTCGGGGGAGGCGACGCTGAGCCTCCCAATATCCAAGATTCGTTCCATCCGCAAGGAGTTACGTAGGGCCCTCATCCGGCCCCAGCTCACCTTGCGCCAGCTTGCACGACTCATCGGCCTACTGGCCTCCTCGATACAGGCAGTGTTTCTGGGCCCGCTCCACTACCGAGCGCTACAACGCCTGAAGATCTCTCACCTGAGAGCCGGTGCATCCTACGCGGACCTGGTATCACTGGACAGCGAGACAAAGGATGAATTGCGATGGTGGATTCTAAACCTGTCCGCTTGGAACAGCAAAGCCATCTTCAGCTCAATGACAGAATTCACGATCGACTCAGATGCGAGTCTCCATGGCTGGGGGGCCCACTGTGAGGGAGTTTCAACAGGAGGCCGTTGGTTGGAATCCGAATCCCGGCTGCACATCAACACGCTGGAACTCCTGGCAGGTTCCTTCGCCTTACGCAGTTTTGCCAGGGACCGAGCCCTAACATGCATTCGGCTCCGCATGGACAACGTCTCGGCGGTGAGATATGTCAACCACCTGGGCGGTAAACAGTCGGCAGTCTTGGCCAGATTGGCGAAAGACTTTTGGGAATTTTGCCTGGAACAGAACCTGATGGTCTACGCGGAATACTTACTTATTTTTTCATTCTGTTTGTATTCTTTGCTGCTATTGGTGGACAGTAAAGAAAGGGATATGCAATACTTGCCTCCGTGTCTTTAATAAAATCATGACTTTTCGTCATGTTATAGCAAAATCATGTAATTTATGTAAACATACTACAGTTACCTGTTAGAAATCAATGTACAATGTTAATCACAGAAGGACTTAAAAACATTTTGAACAGTCTGCCAAGAAGATATATATAAGATACATCTTTGCACATCTGTACACTATTATTTGCAATCATGTTCCATAAAGTATACAAAGAAAATTTTTCGTTGTTTTTAATGAAGCTTCAGTTAACTGCTAGTCCAGTCACTGCAGGTATAAACTGTCAGGTCCTTCTGAGCTCAGGAAAAAATGAATCAAAATGAATCAACCAACCAACACTCATATATTCAATTTATTTTAACATAAAGACTATGTCTGGGTTCCAATGACTTGCCCAATCTGCAGCTCGTACATAAAAGAGATTAATTGAACATGACAGCAAATATGAATATAATTGTTTTTTTGGGGGGACTAAACAAAATAGATGATAACGTGAGGTTAAATAATATTTAATTCTTGTAGATAAAGCGATGGCTTGTTTGAGATGATAGCCGCCTATCACTATTTTATTTACAATCAAGTTAACTTTGTGGTCTTCGCTTGTACGGCTACTTAAGTATCATTGCTACTTTCTGTTTCACTACACAGATTTGACAGAATTTATTCATTCCTTCAGTGAACATAATTACTTCACATATGGAATCTGTGATAGCCCACAGGCTTCTGAGAGAAAACAGAATGACACAATCTGTCCCCTTTGTGAGATACATTTACATTGAGGAGTGTCATTAGAACAACGCGTGCAATAAGGTAAAAAAGAAAAAAAAGAAAAAAGGAATCATTGGCCATTCCAATACATAATACACACAGAACGATACTTAAACAAGTAAAGGGATGTCAGCCAGTTAGATTGTTTAGTGGTTAGTGCTCCAACTTAAATATCTCTTGTTTTTGTTTTGATTTTGTAAGCTTGATACGTCATCAATTCAACCTTCACATTTTTCAGGTCAATATCAAGGGTACTAGGAAGTTGGGTCTTAAAAAAAATAAAAATAAATAAATAAACCTCTGTGATGGGGAACAAATGTTTTACATTTCTATTCAATAATTCTAAATAACGTATTTTATTAAAGGAGACATCAAGATGATACGCTAATCCTGAAAGGAAAACAAAAACAACTTTGGTAGCATTGTACAAGTGTCAACATGCATTTGACTCTATTACAAAAAGTATTTTTATTTTTATAGAGTGCTTGCCGCAATTTTTGTTAGTCTTTGGTCTTTTTCAGAGACTGGCGTATAAAGAACAGGATCATTGCGTCTTGCCTCCACAGTGAGCATTTGTATCATTACTTTTTACATAACAATAAAACTATTCCAGGATATATTAATGAAAGTTACTTCCTCAGGTTAAATGTAATATTCATACATGAATATATTGATAATAAGTGCATGATTTGATTTGAACCTGTGATATTTTTTTAGTGTAACTCTTTTCCATAACTCTCATTGTAGCAGTGCAATCAATACACTGCTGTTCAGTCCTATTAAGAAATATAGGTTTATTTGTTATAAAACATTTATGATGCATATCGTATATATCTTCAGGTATCATTTCAATAACTTTACCTATGATCATTACAAGGTTGACATGTTCAAGAAATTGCATATTAAACTGTTATTAGTGTTCAGTTTTGATTTGTGTAATCACATGCCATGGCTTGTATTTTTGCTGTCATTTAATTCTGTTTTCCCAAACTTCAGTATAACTGGGATATGTTCTATAAGAATGATCAGTTTCAACTTTTAATTTAATTTTCAAAGTGACTTTTCTTTCAGATGATGAATTTATAAAGTAGTAAGTTTATTAGGAATGTTGGCTGTATATCTTTGAGTGATTATATGCTTGATATTTTTATAGGGCATTGTCAGTGGGTGAACATTTGCTGAAAATAGACTTGGAGATTTGTTTTGATCCAAACTGCAATTCTTCTGAATTTGGGCTGTTTGGGGGGACATTCGAACTCTTGAGCTCCAAGCCAAACTGTACAGAACAACTGTACACAAACCAATGGCAGAGCATGTTCGTTTTGGGTAGTGATTCTGACTTGTGCCCATGGTGCCAAAAATGTGACTGCAGGAAAAAAAAAATCAAGATATATGGCTAGTGGACTGTCACTACTTGTTGATTTTATTCACAGATCAGAAGTGAGCAACTGAGGAAATAAAAGGAGTAGCTATAAACAAACCGATATTTATGTATTATATATTTAACAAATATATAATATATAAATACAGATTTTCATTACTGGTCATCCTGGTTTTATCTCTATTCAGAGATCTTTTTCTCACTTGATCTCTGAATCAAATGGCACAAAAATGATGCTACTAGGGTACTGCAAAATATATACTATGTTTTTCGCACTGAAATTCTGTCTCACCTATTGCTAGCAGCAAGGGTATTGATAGGGTGGCTGTCAGGGGCTGGAGCCATAAGTGAGGGGCAAGAAAAGCCCTGGGTCTAGTTTTGACACTACTTTATTGTTAGCCTTGAGTCCATTGGAAAACCAAGAGAGTTACATGACTTGTGACAGTGCCACTTTAATGGAAGTTAATGCTACAAATCAATAAGGG
>OW240919.1:47519098-47632840 GCA_933207985.1 Pelobates cultripes
CCCCTGGATATCCCTGTCCCCAACAGTAATGAGCCCGACAACAATAACGAGCCGACTGGAGACTCGAAGGGTTGAGGCCTAGAAGTTAAAATGGCTGACCTGCATGAGATCC
This sequence comes from Pelobates cultripes, assembly GCA_933207985.1. Classification (NCBI taxonomy): domain Eukaryota; kingdom Metazoa; phylum Chordata; class Amphibia; order Anura; family Pelobatidae; genus Pelobates; species Pelobates cultripes. Next base: position 47,519,211 of record OW240919.1, read on the forward strand.
AGTTCTTCCTGGCTTTTGATCGCATCTGCAACCAATTCTGGGCGAAGCTTCGAGATCGGAGACTTATCTCTCCTCCTGATGGCCAAGTCAAAGAATGTCAGGATCTTACCTGAGTTGTAAGTCTGTAGCGCAGATATGTTGCTTACCCCTGCAAATAGACACAGGCCAAGGTGGTCAGGTAAGAATTCACCTGGCCTGTGAGTCTGTGCACGGGGGCTGTGCAGGATAAAATTCCAAGTCGCAGTACAGGCAAGGACACAAACAGCAGTATAGTCAAGGAATAGCCGAAGTCAAAGGATGCCAGAGGTCAGGATCAACGAAGAATAGCCGAAGTCAAGGGATGCCAGAGGTCAGAGAAAACTATGTCAGAAGCCGGTGTCAATAGACAGGAACACTGGAACGGAACACACACAACAGGATCAAAGACTTGATAAAGTTCACAGAGCGAGGCTGTGTTTATGTCAGGCAATTGGGTCAGGCAATTGTCAAGGTACAGCCCCCAGTGCTGCAGACAAGCCAGGATGAATAGGATTGGAATAGCCCCACAAAGTCATCCTGTCCATCGACATCGCTTGCTTACCCATCTTCAGCGGTTCCCCGGAGGGGCTCTGCAGAGAAGAAGACATGCAAAGATACGTCAGAGGCCGATGATCCTACATTGCCTAGACCTTGATATTGGATGCACCTCAAACCACCTGGTGAGTAACCCCCAGCACTGCCTGCCGAACTCAGAGGTCTTTATCCCACACAATCTGGTCTATGCAACCCAAGGGCTGCTACAACAAGCTCTGATTACCACCCCGGGGAAAATATAACCAGACTGTCTTGCAGTCAGGATCGGACGGAGGAGCCGTCACCAACTCTAGGCATTGGCTGAACAACCCTCAGGCCCTTTATGTCATCTAGTAGCTTCTAAACTATCTTACTACCTAATCTACTTAGCCAGTGGTATCTCCTCCTAGAAATGTTCCTTAGCTCTGTTCTATTATACTCTTACGTTTCTCTTTGTTTTTGCCTCATAGAATAATGCTTCTGATATCTTCTTTATATGGGGGTGGAGGAGAAGTGCAGTTCCATCTACAACTGATCCTGTTTATTTTACCCACAAAACTTTGTTGTAATGTCAATGAAAGCATGTATGACATACCTTGCACTGCAAAAATAAAGAATTATAAAAAATAAAAAAAAGATTCAGGTCAAATAAATGTTAATTCCAGATGGCACACATTTACCTTGACATGTGTTTCAGAATAAATAGATACAATCATCTACAATAACTTCAACAGCCTCTCAAAGTTCTACATGAAAATAAAACAGTTGCACAGCACAAAAAAAAGAGACACTCCAGACCCCTAAAAACAATTAAGCTTGTTTATGTGTAAAGTGTGTGTCCCACTTGGCTTTCAAGCAGACAACTGGTCCTGTTACTTCCTGGTTTGGTTAGCTTATTTGCACTGAACTCAAAAGGCAACAATTGCCAGAGAACCTACCTTGCAAAGACTTCTCGTTGAGCTGAATATGGAAGTCTGTGATTGAACAGTCACAGATAGGCGGGGTAAGAAAAGAAGGGCTTGCAAAAGTCAGCAGATAATTTTTATATAACTCCAATAAAAAAATGCATAATTGAATGCATTCAAGTTTTCATGTGGGTTATATCTACTAAACAGTGATATTTATTTATTTTGTATTTGGGCAATGGAGTGTCCTTTTAATTACAGTAGACAAAATGCACATTATGAGGAAAGACTAGCACTGACGTGTTGGATACCCAAATGTGTAAAATAATGGAAATTGATAGTTTAGCTGTATTACCGGTTAATAGGAGTGGCCAGTCTTAATGGTATACCAAGATGTAACCTGACAACTTAATAGGTATTCACATAAACAGATGCAAACCAAAGTCAAAGAACCAGAAATAAGAATAATCTTAACTGACAAAAGGTAAGTGTAGGCAAAAGATTTAATAATAATCAGAACTAGGTCAGATGTACATGTGTCAGGTTAAGTGGAGAACAAGCCATGTCACTTCAAAAAAATGAATTAGATGTCCTTTTTCATGTACGTGGATATACTTGAAATGAGAGAAGTTGATGCATTCTTCCTGATAAAATTAAACCTAAATTAAGATAATTTACAAAGAATGTGCAATTTGGAACTAGATTTGATACACACAAGTACAAAAACAATCCTGTAGCAGAAATACATCTCTAAAACTTGCAGAACATATAAAATAAGAATTAGATGGTGTCCACAACATCAGGTATCGGGGGAAAAAATCTCTAGATCTATATTATTTTCCAATTCACTGATTTCAACTTAAATTTTTGAATCCATTCCCCACAAATAACTTTTTAGAAAATAGATCTCAATACACACAGTCAAACATAATACATTATACATACAATTGCAGCAGACACAAGAACGCCTTTTAAATCACATTGACTACACCAGATTTATGCGTTGATGCCCAGTGGTGCTGGTGCTTTTGGCACAGCAGCTTTGTTTACTCTACAGTGCCATCTGCTGGTGCAAATCTACAAATAGTATCTTCTAAAACTGCTTTTGTCATCTTGGATTTGACATTTTTGTGTTTAGCGGAAATTACTAAAACTCTAGCAAGTTACGGCACATATTTGCTTCTGATACCTCTCAGAATAATTGCATGCTGAGAGCCAAAGCATTTGGTTTGGCATTAATAAATATAATTCATTGTATGAATGAGTGCTCCAGTTGTTCTGATTTTCATTGGTTATTTTCTTTGAATACATCCTTTGCAGGCATACTCACAAACTCCTAAAACACCTTCACTCCTAACCCTTTCATTCATATTATTATTTTGGTATTATGTGACAACGGGTGTCATGTAGAAAGAAGTCTTTTGATGCCAGGGATCCGTGAATAACTACAGAAATATTTAAATAACTGTTTGCAATAATTTATTTTACAATCTACCATGTTAAATCTTTACAAATATTCCCTTGTGAAAAGTACAATGCCTTCAAAGGTTCTCAGATTTATATCTCTGGTTGGAGATTCGTAGGGTTCAAACTGCAGTCGTTTCAGTCAAAAGATGCTGAAAGAGGCTGAAACATTTATTATGAGCTTTCTACAAGAGAAGAACTCAATATAAATCTGCCACATTCTTATTGAAGTCAGTAAATGACCATTTTGTCAAATGTCCTGTCTGTTTGATGCATTGAAAGTTGACCCACAAGTAATTAAGTTATGGTCAATCATAAGACTCTTCTAACATAATGTCGCAGAGTTTTATGACTTCTACTGAAGCAAGAAAATAAAGGAATATCACAGAAAGCTATTATAGTGCACTCCATTAAATCAAAGGGACATCGGGGAGGAAATAAATGAATTTCTACTATTATACAATAAATTTGTTAGTTGAAAGGGAGCGTTTATATCAGACCTTTATATTTTTTTGCAATATCCTCCAGACTATATGACCCCAGACATATACATTTTTTATCTTTTACTAAAACTGATGTGAATCTATAATTGAAATCACTGGCGATGTCAATTTTAAGCCCTTTGGGCTTAAGCTATGCTCGGTTAAACACATTGGTTTTGAGATTAAGTGTTTTTGTTTTGTATTTTTTATTAAACAGAGGGCTGTGGTGTTTTGAACGACTAATGGCAAAATTTAGGACAAAATTGCTCAGTTGGAAAAAGCAATTGTTCCTACTTACTTTGCAACTTTGGTCTAAATAAAAAAAAAAAAAAAAAAAAGACTATGATTCTCAAGTCAAGACAAATCTCGCTTATAGATAGATTTCAGGTTAAACGTCAATATGTTTTGCTTTACAGCGGTTACATTTTTTTTCTGGTGATTTTTATTTGTTGGTGAAAAATAAGAGAAACCTCAAACTATTCTTCCTAGAAAACATTTGAATAACTAAAAAAAATGAAAAACCAAGCTCAATCTAGCGGCGAGAAAACATACAGAGGAAACAAAACATTTTCACCCTTTAAAAAAACAAGAACTTTTTGTAATAAAAAATAACATATCTATTTATACCTAGGCTAGCACATAAATATAACTACAGGCACATAAATATAGGGGGTTTATAGCGTGCTACGCTGAGATTTATAAAAATAAAATTATATAAATGTACACAATTTTATGTTTTGAAGCATCCACTTATCCTTTACAGAAATATATTGGTATAGAATTCTTAGCAATTATATGTCATCCATTTTCTTGACAACAAAGTCTAAGATATTAGCCTTCAAGCGTACACGTATTTTGTCACATACAGTAGATGAGAAAAAAAAAATTGTAAAATATTCTGCTTTTTTACACTAAACTAGTGCATTTGAACCATTTTCGACTTGGCATTACCTTCAATTGCTAAATTAGCTTAGCAAGATATTATTCAATTGTAATATAATATATACTAAACAAAAATTAGAAAAAAAAAATCTGAATTACTTAATTATACACTTTAAACAATATCGGGTGGGGGCGGGGCCTGACAGCCAAGATGGCCGGACATACTCCTTGAGAGCTCCTGCACCAGCAAGCAAACAAACGTGCATCCTGACTAAACTGCCCATGCTGGTGGCACACAAAGCCCCAAAAACGGAGTGGAACCGCATGGGGAGCATAACGATACCCGTCATGTACCACTGCACACTGCGGGCACATGGACCGGCGACGCGGCCTACACTGGAGCGGAGTCCGAGGTCTGGGGGAGACGGCCGACCCCTCGGCATGAGACCTGCTCACAAGCGAGCGTTGACTACTGCCCTGTTACCCCCCCCTGGACCGGCGGGGGATATCCCGGTCCTCACTGGGGACGATCACCCCAGCAAAGCAGACTAAACAAGCAACCAAATCTACAATCAAACGAGATAATAGAAACGCAACCAAGATGGCAGCCCAGGCGCATCTGACGCCAAAATGCACCCTTGTTCAGCCACCCAAGCACACCCAGGAGTTCTTTGCCCAGCTATGTAACAGCCTATGGACGAGGCTCCGCACTAAGGGCCGGTCCTTTCATCTCGCCATGAGAACAGCGGCGGCATGGATCCGGCCGACTACACGGCGACACCTGTGCACATACTCCCCACGAGCTCCCAGGGGGGCCTTCAGTCAGAGACAGAGGCGGGAGGCGAGATGGCGAGAAAGGGCAACAGATCCCTCAGACGCCGACACTCAGCTTCACATGCACCACAGCAAGACCACTCCCCACACAGCGGCGCAGAAAACCACCAACCGCCGAAAAGCAACCCCACGGATGAAGATCCACGAGATCCAACCTCCGGCCAGCGAAAGCCAAAAGTGGAGAGCACCTCCGAGACGAAGGAGGGACGGAACTCTACAGCGGCACCAACTCTGCCATTGCCCTTCGCTCACCCACCAAGCCCCCATCGCAGACCGACCAGAACAAGCCGCGCAGAGAATAGACACAGGAATTGGCTGACTGCTGAATGGGGCCGTCGAGCTGCATCTACCTGAGCACTATGAGACACTGAGCTTTGCGGCAGCTAGCTCCATGCTATAAGACTCTCGTAAGCCAACCAGATGAAGCATTTAAGCTAGTACTCATGTTTTGATATGACCTGTAGGTTAACCTGGTTATAGATTAGGAAGTTAATTTTAAATGGCCTCACCTAACCCATCTTAAATGTAGGATTCAATACACCCAACAAGTTAGTTACCTGCATAAGATTAATAGCTTTGTTTTAGCATGAGCCCAGTTTATTAGCATGTATACTACTGTTACTTTAGTTGTAATCTCTGCTATGACCTCACAACTTAAACACTGAATGTGTGCCTAACCTATTGCATAGTCCAGTATTTCTCATATAACAGTCTACCTAGATAGGCATCGCTACCAGAATAGCTTGTTTATACCATAACATTTAAAAATGTGCCGATACTCTCATGCCACGATTGTACAACTACTGTGTTTATATCTTTCAATTATGCCGTTGTGGCATTGAAAACGTTTTGTCATTCCTTGCACAAAGAAAAATAAAGAATTAAAAAAAAAAAAAACCTCAATCAAGCATACTTTAATTATTTTAATTGGCAGTCTAGTGAATGATTGATCTATATCAAAGTAATAAAGAAACACACCAGCACAGTTACATTTGAAATCTGAAAGATTAGGGTGGACTCACAGGTCTTTTTGGTAAAAAAAAAAAAATCAGGTCGTTTTATTCCAAAGTTACATCTGAAAGAAATATGTTCAATCAACGTTTTGACCCCTTAGGGTCTTTCTCAAGATCTTGAGAACCCATACAATAGACAGTTTGCACACTTTGAAACAATGACCAACAGAAAGAATATTCAGAAACAAAAATATATTTAAAGAAACACTCCAATCACCATAACCGCACCTGCTGTAGTGGTCTTAGTGAAAGTAGTAGTCAAACTGTATTAGGCCCTCGCTGATGGTGTAGTGGAGGTGTGGAGCAGTACCCTTCCAACCTCAGGGAAGAAGTCAAAACACATAAAACAGTTTGACTACTTACACTGGGGGAACAATGTAGTATTTATGGTGTTTGGAGTGTTCATTTAAAACACATCCTTATATAACTTATATGAGTTAAGCTTATGGCCTCCCAGGGTAACCTCTACCTTACATACTTGCTCTCTCCTAAAGGGCAGCACTCTACTCTCTCCTCCAGCTCTGCTTCACTCCCACCTTATTTGATTGCTATTTCCTGTCCTAATGTGTTTTATACCCCACCTCCTATAGACTGTAAGCTCGTTTGAGCAGGGTCCTCTTCAACCTATCGTTCCTGTAAGTTTTCTTGTAATTGTCCTATTTATAGTTACATTCCCCCTCTCATATTATTGCAAAGCGCTACGGAATCTGTTGGCACTATATAACTGGCAATAATAATAATAATAAATCAAGCCATATAAAGTGCTTTAATTTAGCTGAAAAACTTGGGAATTTCTTCAGATTTATATATGGATATAAAGTTCACACCCACCTTCTCATGTCAAAGCCATTCGCTCTTGAACCCTAACCTAAGACCCTAACCTAAGAACGAAGATCTAAGTCCTTACTGCTATTTTTATAATGCATCTTTCTTTTCTCTTAAATTATTCTCTGGGATGCGATGTTGGTTGCACTCATTTACCATAGATCATTATAAATAATGCTGCTCTTATTATTATTATTATTATTATTATCATCATAATGAAATATTTTAATATGTTTTGCAAAAAGATTTACATTGAGCTCACTTTAAATTTCAAATACACTATAACGACAACAGAAATTTGAGAAAGTAATCTATTCTATATCTTGCTACTTAATTTCAGTGAGACTTTTGGTTTCTAAGCACAGTAAACTTTAATGCTGCCTACGGTGACAAGAATTGCATACTGTATAATATAGAGGGTTTGATTTTAGGAGTTCTGCAGAGATTAATGTAAACTGCAAATTTATTGAAATATAGGTTTTGATTAACACCAGGCTTTGTTAAAATGCAGTTGTCATTTGTATAAAACGTTGAGACATTACCATAAAAGTACACTCACAAGTTGTTCCAAGAAGGATATAACATTTCTGACATTCTTAGTTTTACGTTCCAAAGGCCTTCAGGTTACACAATTCTTACAAAGTTTTACGATACTTCACATCAAAACTTTTTCAATAGACGTGGCGTGAATATCAGTTCTCATGAGCCCTTACAAAGAACTAAAGAAATTTTACTGGTACTTTTGGCAACAATGAGCTAACCCAGAGGGGGGAATTCAAGACATTTAAAGGACTTTCAAACAACCTCTTCACAACAGTTATGCAAAAAAACCTTCTAAAACAAGCATTTTATTTGGAGACAAGTAGAAAACTGTTGATTGTTGATATTATCTAGTTTAATATTGACCCTTGCTATTTGACTGTGAATTATATAGGCAGGTTTGTAGCTACCATAAAGCGGCATAGGGAGCTGACTTAGATTGCATTGGCAGGGGAATGCAGTGACTGAGAATACTTATGCCCTTCATCAAAAGAACAATTTAATTTCTACTTAATATATTGCCAAATTGGCAATATATTGAATATAAATGATTCCCTAGTATGGTGGTGGTAGAAGGCATGGTCTGCACCTTTGGATAGTGCAGATCATAATAATCAGAGTGGGGTTCTGGCTCTTGGTAAGTGAGTCTGAGAGCAGTTGCCAGGATTCCCATCCTGTGCACTGACTAATTCAACCAGTGCCACACTGGAAGGAGCGATTGATATAGTATGAACTAGCCGGAGCTGCAGACCATGAACTCCACCAATGGACCACCAGGGGATCATTAACCTCCACTGGACTACCAGGAAATAATTTATCCCCATCAGGTGACCATATATTTGTTAATCCTTAATGAGTACAGTGATCTCTTTATTTTGCTCTTTATTATTTTTATTTTTCCTGCATTCTTTTGTTTTTACATAGAGTGACAATATGCTGCTATATACAATTCAATGGTGGCACAGAACTCTTTGTCCTTGTCCAGTTTTATGCTAGAGATAACTGTCTTTTACATTTGGGCTTACATTGTATGTATATATGTATTGTTTTTGTGTGATTTTATATGTATATTTATATAATATATATTTTTGCTATCATGGTGTGTGGTTTTTTAATACACTAATCCCTACCTGACCACCTGATCAAGACTTATCTCATAATTGTAGTCCACTAGAAAAATAAATCTCAAACAATGTAATATGTAAATGATGAAATACCAGAGCTCAGAAACAATACAAGTCATAGTAGTGCGTGGCATGGAACTGTGTCAATGATCTCCAAAGCAATATTCTTTGTGTTTGTATGTGGCACCTCTTTGTAAATGTTGTATATACGTTCTTTGCCTGTATAGCAATATCCTTACACCAGCTATGCACATGGTTGTAACAGTATAGATAGCAGTTATTATGGTACATTAATTTTATAACAAGACACGGAGGCTCATATTGCATATCTCTTTCTTTACTGTCCACCAATAGCAGCAAAGAATACAAACAGAATGAAAAAACAATGAACATACAGTAACATAGGCCCCTCTCCGCTCAGGTCCCAGTATAATAGGCAGCACTTCCCTTCCATTTCCCTCTTTCTTTGCTGCTCCGACACAAAGATAAGTACGTCTCCTCTTGATATTATTCTATTGTACTGTTTTTCTCATTGATTTTTATTATACAGTTATTTACTGGTAACTGGTAGTATACTGTATTATTTTATATTATTTTATATATATATTTATTTTCATGTCTAGTATTATACTCATGTAACTTTATATTGTTTTTATTTTGGATGTCTTTTATCCTCTACATTGGCTTCTGTGTGTTTTGTTTCTCTCACTTGCCCAGGGTCCAGACCTCCCTTGTCTATTCTGCTGTGCTCTAATCCTTCCTCTCCTTCCGTCCTCCCTGCACCTCAGCGCCATTTTGTGCACGTTTTCTCCCCTACCCGGCTGTGTATGCGCACGAATTAAGCCCATTCGGCTAATTCGCCACGCATACATACCACTCACCATTCGGCAGACAACGCATTTGCCTGTTTGCCGTATTCGACTTTTTCATGCGAATGTCCCGTTCACCTACTCTATGTTTTTCCTTATACTTACCTATCTGGTTCCTGAATTCACCTTTTACCTATCGATCGTTTTTTTTGCTGCGAATCTCGCAGATGCCGCGAATCCCGCGAGATTATTGGCGGCCATTTTCTGACTTCCTGTCTTCTTTCCTACCCTGCATCTGAGTGTGCCACTGGTCTGGGCCCTGGTGAGATCGTTTTTTTGTTTGGCTGTTGCTGTTTTGGTGACTAACCCATACTATTCCTTCTACTTACTAGGGATTATTCTCTGGCTATTCTACCATGCCTAAACCCAGACTATCTTCTGGTTCCACTCCCTCTGGGGAGTCTGATACCCCACTCAATAGGAGTGAGGCCCCTGTCACCTCAGGCAATTCACCCACTATGACAGATGGAACTACCTATCCTGATGGGGCACAGATCTTAGCGCTACAGCGCTCGGTGACAGACGCTATTATGGTGGCCATGGGGTCTATGTCATCTACCCTCTCCCACACCATTTCACAGGCCCTCCTGCCACGTCCTTCGGACGAGCAATACTCGGGCTCCACGACGCCTCTAACGCGTCCCACTGTGAACCCACAGGGAGAGATATATAAAAAGGCTACCCATAAGTCTAAACATCCCTCTGCCTCCAGAAACACCATGACTGGCGTACCTATGGTCGCCCCAGAAAGCGTGTCCCATCCACGCAAAAGAGCCTTTCCGCACCAGGCAGAACGGGCGCGGCTATGGAAATGTGCCAGAGCATAGTTAGAGAGCGACTCCGACTCAGAAATCGGGTCAAATGAGGAGGCTAAGATTGAGTCGGACAGTGACTCTGATGCGGATGCCGCTGATACAGGCTTTGACCTCCTTTCCTCTGCTCAAGCAGAGATGCCCGGAGGTGATACAGGGATTAGGAACCCCGCGGCCACGGGGTCCACACTGGTGGATCCGCTGGGTGTCCCACTCTTTGACCCGAATGACCTACACCATCCGAGATCGGCAGAGTGGCTCCCGGCCGACCATGTTGCCACATATCTGGAGAATTGGGTCAGACGACCCCTGAGTAAAGCGGCCCGCAACAAATTGAGGGCGGAGTGTCCTAGGCCTGTGGTGTCCAATAAAGTTTGCGACACTCCTGAGGTAGACCCCAAGATTACCCAGTTCCTCACTAAATTGGTCTGGAACCCCCGTAAGGGGCTGGAATCTGCATTAAAATCCTGCCAGGATAAACACCTGGACATATTCGGCCCCCTGGGGGCCTGACTTGGCGGAAGACGCCAGAGCGGAGAACCGCATGGTTGACCTCGAAGACCTACGTGGTTGGGTCCAGAGAGCAATATGTATTGCCGGGAGTGTGAATACCTCCCTATCAATAGAACGGCAAAAGGCCATCTTATTTAAAATAGAGCCCAAACTGGCCAACCTCGCCCTCACAGAGGCTGGCAAGGACGCCCAAGGATTACTCTTCGGAGACTCCTTTATTAAGGATTTAGGGCATTTTGTTGGAGCATTCACAGCCCTCAATAAGGCCCAGGCATCCATGAGACGGGTTTTCCAGGGGCGGGTCTCCACCAGGGCCAGCAGATTCAGGAGCCGTCTGTCTGGCCGTAATTACCCCCAATCCCGTGACACGGGAAGAGACTCCTTCCAACACCGTACGCAGTACCAGGAATCTAACCCCCGTCCCACCTTCTTCCCGTCACGTGGACGTCCATGGCTTTCGGGGCAACTCAAGTTCCAGACGACCATACGGTGAGTTATCTCATACCTCATACTTCTTCTCTGGTTTGTGTAGGGGGCAGACTCCAACATTTTTTCCCAGCCTGGTCACAAATAACATCAGACCCCTGGGTGCTGACCACTATCTGGGGCTTCCACATAGAACTCATAAAACATCTGATACACATTCCCCCTCCTCGACCGATCTGCTTTTCACTCCAGGATCGCAGACTGATCGGCGAGGAACTCTCCACCCTTCTTATCAAAGGGGCTATAGAACGGGCACCTCTCAATCCCGCAGGTGTCATAAGCAACATTTTCCTGGTGGAAAAGAAAGGCGGTCAATTGAAACCCGTCATAAATCTGCGCCCCCTCAATGCCATAGTCAGGTACCGCCATTGGAAGATATTCACCTACTAAGAGATCTTCTCCTCCACGGAGATTAGCTAAAGCTAGATCTCAAAGACGCGTACTTGACGGTACCGATCGCAGTGGCATCTCGAGACCTCCTACGCTTTCACTGGCGGCACGAGACTTGGCGGTTTACCTGCCTACCCTTAGGCCTCTCTTCAGCACCGTGGTGCTTCACAAAGCTACTATGGCCTGTGATGGCCTGGTTATGCAGTCGGGGTGTCCGGCTAATCGTCTACCTAGACGACATTCTCCTCATGGCTCAGGAGCGTTCTACCCTCCTTACACATCTACGGCTGGCCATAAGCCTCCTTTCCTGCTTAGGTTTCATTATCAACTGGGAAAAGTCGTGCCTAACCCCCGCCACTCGCATGGAATTCCTAGGATTCCTCGTGGATTCGGGGGAGGCGACGCTGAGCCTCCCAATATCCAAGATTCGTTCCATCCGCAAGGAGTTACGTAGGGCCCTCATCCGGCCCCAGCTCACCTTGCGCCAGCTTGCACGACTCATCGGCCTACTGGCCTCCTCGATACAGGCAGTGTTTCTGGGCCCGCTCCACTACCGAGCGCTACAACGCCTGAAGATCTCTCACCTGAGAGCCGGTGCATCCTACGCGGACCTGGTATCACTGGACAGCGAGACAAAGGATGAATTGCGATGGTGGATTCTAAACCTGTCCGCTTGGAACAGCAAAGCCATCTTCAGCTCAATGACAGAATTCACGATCGACTCAGATGCGAGTCTCCATGGCTGGGGGGCCCACTGTGAGGGAGTTTCAACAGGAGGCCGTTGGTTGGAATCCGAATCCCGGCTGCACATCAACACGCTGGAACTCCTGGCAGGTTCCTTCGCCTTACGCAGTTTTGCCAGGGACCGAGCCCTAACATGCATTCGGCTCCGCATGGACAACGTCTCGGCGGTGAGATATGTCAACCACCTGGGCAGTAAACAGTCGGCAGTCTTGGCCAGATTGGCGAAAGACTTTTGGGAATTTTGCCTGGAACAGAACCTGATGGTCTACGCGGAATACTTACTTATTTTTTCATTCTGTTTGTATTCTTTGCTGCTATTGGTGGACAGTAAAGAAAGGGATATGCAATACTTGCCTCCATGTCTTTAATAAAATCATGACTTTTCGTCATGTTATAGCAAAATCATGTAATTTATGTAAACATACTACAGTTACCTGTTAGAAATCAATGTACAATGTTAATCACAGAAGGACTTAAAAACATTTTGAACAGTCTGCCAAGAAGATATATATAAGATACATCTTTGCACATCTGTACACTATTATTTGCAATCATGTTCCATAAAGTATACAAAGAAAATTTTTCGTTGTTTTTAATGAAGCTTCAGTTAACTGCTAGTCCAGTCACTGCAGGTATAAACTGTCAGGTCCTTCTGAGCTCAGGAAAAAATGAATCAAAATGAATCAACCAACCAACACTCATATATTCAATTTATTTTAACATAAAGACTATGTCTGGGTTCCAATGACTTGCCCAATCTGCAGCTCGTACATAAAAGAGATTAATTGAACATGACAGCAAATATGAATATAATTGTTTTTTTGGGGGGACTAAACAAAATAGATGATAACGTGAGGTTAAATAATATTTAATTCTTGTAGATAAAGCGATGGCTTGTTTGAGATGATAGCCGCCTATCACTATTTTATTTACAATCAAGTTAACTTTGTGGTCTTCGCTTGTACGGCTACTTAAGTATCATTGCTACTTTCTGTTTCACTACACAGATTTGACAGAATTTATTCATTCCTTCAGTGAACATAATTACTTCACATATGGAATCTGTGATAGCCCACAGGCTTCTGAGAGAAAACAGAATGACACAATCTGTCCCCTTTGTGAGATACATTTACATTGAGGAGTGTCATTAGAACAACGCGTGCAATAAGGTAAAAAAGAAAAAAAAGAAAAAAGGAATCATTGGCCATTCCAATACATAATACACACAGAACGATACTTAAACAAGTAAAGGGATGCCAGCCAGTTAGATTGTTTAGTGGTTAGTGCTCCAACTTAAATATCTCTTGTTTTTGTTTTGATTTTGTAAGCTTGATACGTCATCAATTCAACCTTCACATTTTTCAGGTCAATATCAAGGGTACTAGGAAGTTGGGTCTTAAAAAAAATAAAAATAAATAAATAAACCTCTGTGATGGGGAACAAATGTTTTACATTTCTATTCAATAATTCTAAATAACGTATTTTATTAAAGGAGACATCAAGATGATACGCTAATCCTGAAAGGAAAACAAAAACAACTTTGGTAGCATTGTACAAGTGTCAACATGCATTTGACTCTATTACAAAAAGTATTTTTATTTTTATAGAGTGCTTGCCGCAATTTTTGTTAGTCTTTGGTCTTTTTCAGAGACTGGCGTATAAAGAACAGGATCATTGCGTCTTGCCTCCACAGTGAGCATTTGTATCATTACTTTTTACATAACAATAAAACTATTCCAGGATATATTAATGAAAGTTACTTCCTCAGGTTAAATGTAATATTCATACATGAATATATTGATAATAAGTGCATGATTTGATTTGAACCTGTGATATTTTTTTAGTGTAACTCTTTTCCATAACTCTCATTGTAGCAGTGCAATCAATACACTGCTGTTCAGTCCTATTAAGAAATATAGGTTTATTTGTTATAAAACATTTATGATGCATATCGTATATATCTTCAGGTATCATTTCAATAACTTTACCTATGATCATTACAAGGTTGACATGTTCAAGAAATTGCATATTAAACTGTTATTAGTGTTCAGTTTTGATTTGTGTAATCACATGCCATGGCTTGTATTTTTGCTGTCATTTAATTCTGTTTTCCCAAACTTCAGTATAACTGGGATATGTTCTATAAGAATGATCAGTTTCAACTTTTAATTTAATTTTCAAAGTGACTTTTCTTTCAGATGATGAATTTATAAAGTAGTAAGTTTATTAGGAATGTTGGCTGTATATCTTTGAGTGATTATATGCTTGATATTTTTATAGGGCATTGTCAGTGGGTGAACATTTGCTGAAAATAGACTTGGAGATTTGTTTTGATCCAAACTGCAATTCTTCTGAATTTGGGCTGTTTGGGGGGACATTCGAACTCTTGAGCTCCAAGCCAAACTGTACAGAACAACTGTACACAAACCAATGGCAGAGCATGTTCGTTTTGGGTAGTGATTCTGACTTGTGCCCATGGTGCCAAAAATGTGACTGCAGGAAAAAAAAAATCAAGATATATGGCTAGTGGACTGTCACTACTTGTTGATTTTATTCACAGATCAGAAGTGAGCAACTGAGGAAATAAAAGGAGTAGCTATAAACAAACCGATATTTATGTATTATATATTTAACAAATATATAATATATAAATACAGATTTTCATTACTGGTCATCCTGGTTTTATCTCTATTCAGAGATCTTTTTCTCACTTGATCTCTGAATCAAATGGCACAAAAATGATGCTACTAGGGTACTGCAAAATATATACTATGTTTTTCGCACTGAAATTCTGTCTCACCTATTGCTAGCAGCAAGGGTATTGATAGGGTGGCTGTCAGGGGCTGGAGCCATAAGTGAGGGGCAAGAAAAGCCCTGGGTCTAGTTTTGACACTACTTTATTGTTAGCCTTGAGTCCATTGGAAAACCAAGAGAGTTACATGACTTGTGACAGTGCCACTTTAATGGAAGTTAATGCTACAAATCAATAAGGGGGTATTGTTGTGGCTGCAGGTTTAATAGTGAGATGAAGGGTTAATACAGCATGGCTTGGGGTTCATATTTAAGGCATGGAGTTTTTGAATATAGATTCATGTGATAGTATATTTGGTATCACAATGGGACTTATAGAATAAATTAAGGTTCAACTCATTATCGGGCTGGTTTTAAACTAAATATATATGATAGGGGCTATAGAATTTACTCTTGGGCTACAGCTCCTAGCATTTTGGCTACCTAGAAAAGCCAATGCTTTTTTTTGGGCTGAATGGGCACAAATCCCCACAAACACAATTCAAAATCTTACAGGTCCCAGAACAATAACGACTCTTATAGATACGTCAGCAAGCTCATATAGGTGTGATGGTCAGGTGTACACATATTTTTGGCCATACACTTTATTTTTTAACTACAAAAGAGAAGTGAACACAAGATTAGAAATCCTGGGATGTGACAGACCCATTTTAATTCAGCTGCAATGTTTACTGCTAAGAATTAGTTATAAAGAATGAATGTGAATGAAATCCAGTCCAATATCAAAGAAAGAATTGGATGTTAAAAACAGGAGTACTAAACACTGATATTCCTTCTGATCCTTCATAACGCAGAATTTCTCCTCCTCACTTTTGAACAAGCTAGATCTAACTTTGATGTTTTCATTTTGTTTAAGATCACAGAACTGGTAGTTGCTGAAACTGATTTTATAGATTAACTTCTTCACTGACTAAATTCTGCAAAAACCTATGGCTAAGGTAGCAAACAAAACTGCAGATAGATCATGCAAATTGAGATCAATAATCCTAATAATAATTATATGCAATTTATAAACAAGAGATGGCTTTTTTTTTCTATATTACAATATCATTTAGAGACAGTTGTTCTCATGGTTTCATTAGTGGTTTTTTTTTTGTTTTTGTTTTTTAATTTGAAAACAATGTTAATTATTTAAGAGATACAAAAGTCAGATAACCAGATAAAATAGACAGAATTGCTTTTTTCAAGAAATACATAGTTGATTCCTCGTAAATCAAGAATTTCACTACAGGAGGACATATAAAATGTTAACAATGTTAAACATGTTTAATGGTTTATTGCTAAATGAGAATTCCTAGCAGCCCATCTCTCTGTGCCGCTTGGGCTACTGAGGAAGTATTAGTCTGAGCAGAAATGGGTGGCAGTGATTGGCTGAGAGTGTCAGCTGACTGCTTTCAGTCTTTCACAGTGCCCACTGATGGTATGAATTGGTATGGCTAATGGAATGTGGAATCTCTACAGCCTTAGCTATACCTCCAGTAGGGGCTGGCCTGTTGGTGAACAGTGATCCTCATTCACAGTTAAAATGACCGACAATGGTTTAACAGTGAAAGGAAGAACGGCAATTCATTTGAATAGCCAATGAATGAGATGAAATGGTAATAGTGCCCACATTGTCTATTTCATTTGCTTTGCAATTAATTTGGAATTACTTTCCTCGTTACTGTTAAATATCATCATAGTTTGTTTGGTCATGAAAATAGCAACCAAAGTCAACTTACCTATCATGACCAAGCAGTATTTTATATTTTGGCAGATATTGTATTATTAAAGTATAAGCTAGCAACAAGTTCCCTCGACCAATTTCTCTGCCCAACAAATATGTAAAACATTTTTCCTGGTTATTCTCCCCATTTCTACTCCTTATCTGCATTAAGAGTTTGTAAGTGATCATTTTTTTATTTTTTTTAAACTAATGATCATATAACACATAACACTAAACATGCTGTTATTATCATATGCCAGGAAACATATACCTATCATTGCTAATGCAACATTAATGATAAAAACTAATGTGTATTCTTGGCGTAATAGGGAACACATTAAACCTTCCTGTTATTCTGAGTGCTGCTTAAGACTGACAGTGTCTAAAAATACTTACAATAGCTTAAAATAAATTAGAAAATATGTCTAGTTCAATCTGAGAAATATGACCGATATATGTCAATTTAGAATATGTGGAATCAGAAGAGTCTTGACAAATTCTGATACTAGAAGGAACGAAATTACAATTGTCTGTGAAAATACACATAATCCACAACAAAAAATAAAATTAATTGAAATGCATACAGGGATTTAACACAAAGTTATGGTAAAATAGGTCCTGTTTTCATTTTTATATTGTAGATGATTTGAAACATATCTTAACTGGTGGTGTGACTAGAAGTAAACATTATACAGTAGCTGGTTTTAAAATGAAGAATGCAAGCGATTAAAAACATTTCCTTATTAAACCTTCAGTCAGTTAAAGGACCACTCTAGGCACCCAGACCACTTCAGCTTAATGAAGTGGTCTGGGTGCCAGGTACCTCTAGGATTAACCCTTTTTTTTATAAACATAGCAGTTTCAGAGAAACTGCTATGCTTATACTGAGGGTTAATCCAGCCTCCAGAGCCTCTAGTGGCTGTCTCATTGACAGCCGCTAGAGGCGCTTGCGTGATTCTCACTGTGAAAATCACAGTGACAGCACGCAAGCGTCCATAGGAAAGCATTGTAAATGCTTTCCTATGCGACTGGCTGAATGTGCACGCGGCTCCTGCCGCGCATGCGCATTCAGCCGATGACGTCGCGAGCAAGGAGGAGAGGAGGAGTACAGCTCCCCGCCCGGCGCTGGAGAAAGGTAAGTGTTTAACCCCTTCCTCTCTCCAGAGCCCGGCGGGAGGGGGTCCCTGAGGGTGGGGGCACCCTCAGGGCACTATAGTGCCAGGAAAACGAGTATGTTTTCCTGACACTATAGTGGTCCTTTAAGAGTAAAACATGACTCTCATCACATATGGCTTTCATTAAAAGAACAGTTTTACTTCTTGACTGGGGTCCAAGGTAGCCGCTCCTTATCTCCACTACTTCTGATGGAGAGCCAAAAACTCCTAAGCAAGATCTCCTGTTAGCTCTCTTGGGTTAACACATGCAGGGCTCGCTAGCTGCAAAAATGTAGGAAATTTTTCAGTGAAGTGGCCATCAATTTTGAGTTTTTCCCTCATTCTTTTTCAACTCACAGAGCTATGGTGTGATATATTCTTAATCACTGGACCAGGAAAGCCTTGGCATGGGAAAATCCCTGGACACTCCACTACACCTGCCAAGACTTTCTTTATCTCAAACAAGATTCTAGGCTGTTGGTGAAAATTTCACTTTAAAATACAGATTTTGAAAAACTGCTTGTAAACTACTAAAGTGAGCTGTAGTGGTTAACGATGCTTGGAGAGGTCCTTTAAAAACAAAAATGTTTTGCCCAACGTATGGCTTTGATTCAGTTGAGTTCCAACTCATAGAGGAACCTTCTGATTTCAGTGCATCTAAACAGAAGGTTATTATTGTATTTTTTTCAGAACCTAATTCAAGACATAAATATATGGTGCTCAGGCTCCTCTCTGCCACAAAACAAAAAAAATCTCTACTTTTACATAAATAAGAAACAAGCAATAAAATATGTTTTAAAGTTGGCTTGTCACTTGTGGGATGTTTATCTTTGCAAAGATTTCCTTTAGGTCACATCTTCTGACTCTTGGGAACAGAAGGAGAGCATTAGGTAAGGAGCACATCATCATAAACCAAGCATGTCAAACTCAAAGGCTAACATGAGCCAAATAAGCAAGGTTTACGTTTATGTGGGCCACAAAAAAACAAAAAGTTAAATTTTCATAGAAATGTCAGTTTATTTTGAAAAGTACAATATTAAAAAAAAGTTGCTTAACTGACACTGGATGTCCTCACGCTCGTAGGCCTTCAAAGTAAACAAAAGAGCAATGTTTTTGTTTTTTTCAATTTGACAATTTTTATTTTTAATAGTCAAAAGCATTAAGGGGGTACAGAAAAGAAAAGGGGGGAGTGGTTTAAGCAAACATATTCATACATTTATGTAATTTATACATCAACATGTGATTGTGGTCACGTCTCGTGATGATACATCTGGTTACAAGATATAACCGAACAGGTTATTACAAAATTCACAGTATCCATTCGAACATTAGGTGAAATTGCAAAGGTTATCCTGGCTGGCAGTACGGTATTATTAGGGCATAACATTGTCACATCTTGGGACTTGGATTGCGGGATATTTCTTGCCTATAGCCAAAGGTTCTGGTCCAGTTGACCTCTCCTTACTGGTGACACCTATGTGAGTAAGTGGTGCTTGTGTGCTTGGGTACCTGGTGATTGGTTGGATGTACAGCCAGTATGGTGTCTGTTGTTTCCTCGCCCAGAAATTCAGTTGGCTATTGTTCCAGTTAGGTTAAAGTATCATGTGCTTGTAACCCTTAGTAAGGGTATTACAGATGTTCGGGGGGAAAAATTGAGGGGTGGAGGGGGAAGTACAGGCGAATGGGATAGGTGTTGGAGGGAAAGGAGAGGAGGGGGCAGGGTTTCCAGCCTTATTGAAGTGCAAGAGCAAAGAGTTTAGGGGTCTGGTATCGAGTTCAGAAGTCTGACGTCCAGGAGTGCTCTGTCCTGTTACAAAGAGCAAAGTCTTAATTGACAGGTTGGGCCTATGTGTCTTAAAGTAGTATGAGTAACACCTATCTGAAGGATGCAATGTCCTCCAGCAGTCATATAAGTTGAAGTGGAGGAGCAGTTTAGTCGGTGCCTTGCATTGAGGTTTAAGCTGTTGCTACCTGGTCATGTGGTTCGGTATGGAGCTGTCTAGATTTGGGTCTAGAACATGATTAATGTCCCCACAGATGATGGTAATGCCCCGCTGTGCAGCTGTGACCTTATTTAGCACACTATGTAGGAAATTTTGACATAGTATGTCTGCCACAGTTTTGCAGGCCTACTGGAGTACCATGTGTCATTTTTGGGGCATATTTAGTCCCCATACATTATGGGAGTAGACTCTAAGTGTGGTCTGTAAGTAGGATCGCTAATTGACAGGTTGGGCCTATTCTGTGACCTCCAGGGACGGTCCTTGCCATTAAGGAACTCAGGGGGGTGTTATTAGGTATTAAGTGACCAAGGGTGTCCAATACCTGAGGTGCGCGTGTCTACGTAGCATTGCTTTTTTAAACGAGGCTGGTGTGTTTAGAAGGGGTAAACAAAAGGTGGGAGTTGCAGAAAAATGAAAGTAAAATTAAGAAAACAAACCAAAGTATAAACATTAAAGCCAAGGCAAGGTGCATTGTACATGGAGGTAGTACCCAGAGGAGCATGGTATCAGAGGTGGTGGCAATATAGTTGGCCTGAACTGGCATGAAATAGTATGGTGCCATTGCTATGATATGTCACAATAGTAAACAAATATACATATTTAAATCATATAAACTCAACAATAAAAAAGGTCTGGTGTGTCCGATAGGCCTAGGGCGCACCTTAGGAAGGGGAGCTGCCAGGATTGCCAGCCCCCCTCATGCTGCAGCGCTGCCCAGGCCGGCGTGTCCATAAGGGCGCACCGGCCTGGAGGCGCAAGATATGAGGGATCAGCAGGAGGGAAGCGCACAGTGCTTCCTCCTGCCAATCCTTCAGTGTAGTGTAGCTGAGCAAAAAATGGAGCTGCTTCCCATTATGCCAAAACATTGATTTTTGTGACCACAGTTACAAACAGCCTCCAGAGAGTCTGCTCTACACCAGACTAGTGGAGCCAGAGCTCATCATCATCCTCATCTAGTTGTAAGTAGGCAATCTAGTATATTATTCATGGCATAAATCTCCAATTTACCTCAAATTAAAAGGACACTATTGTCCCCAGAACCACTGCAGCTTAATGTCTATAGCCTGTCCCTGCAGGCTTTTCAATGTAAACACACACTGTGTGCAGCACTGGCGTTGGTTCATATGACAGATCATATGGGTGGGGCATTGTGATGTCACATGGTGGGCAGCGCATATGGGGGAAGGGAGCGGCAAATTTTTCTTTTGCCTAAGGGCGGCAAAAATCCTTGCACCAGCCCTGGGCAGCCCTGTGCAACATAGTGAGGTTCCCGGTGTGGGGGTTTGCATTAAACTATTGCAGGGGATACAACTATAGTGTGTCTCGATTCTCTAGGCAACAGTCATGTCACATATAATCTGGTTTCTGCCAAGACAGGTAATACTTGTGAGGTGATGCAGAGACCAGTCCTTTCTCACTCTCTTAGGTGACTGGGATGGTGCAGCTTCTTCCACCAGCTTTATGTTCCACTTGTGCAGTAGTTGCACGTCTTCTTCCACTGTGTTAATAACCGTAGTCGCCCCATTCCTGGATATGATCAGGCGGATGGGTAATCCCCAGCAGTATAGTATGCGGTTTTCTGGCAGGGTTTTGGTCACTTTCTGGAATATCTTGGGCTGACGTAATGTTGCCTCTGAAAGGTCTGAGAAGACCTGAACAGCAAACACTGGTGTATTCGGCAGGTAAGTCTTTTGCCATTCTGCTCCTCCGCATGATGAGGTATTTTATGTGGAAGTAGTGTGCTTTCAAGAGAACATCTCGAGGTAGCGAAGCCAAAATATGTGGGGGCTTTGGGACACTATGCAGATGGTCCAGCAGTAGCATATCCGAAGGAACTTCAGGAACAAGAAGTTTGGAAAAACTTTACATATGCAGGTAAGTCCGCTGTTAGAATGGTCTCAGGGATCCCTCTGAGACGAACGTTACAGCATCGCGATCTGTCCTCAAGATCCATTGTTCTAGCTTCACACTGCGCGAGCATCAACTAGTTCCTCCTTTTTGGTTTCCACCTGCGCCGTGTGGGATCCCAGATCGTGTAGCTCTCTTTTCAATTCTGTCACACTGGCCTGCCAGATGGAGATCAGTTTGCTAGATTGTTGATCTAGTGCCTTCTGTATGAAGGATGTAGTGAGTGGTTCTGTCTCAGGCATTGTCTCCACATTAGATCCTGGGCTGCTCCCTCCGGATGTGCTGCGGCCATCTTGTAGGTCCCTATCTGCAGTGTGTAAGGCTAGGCTAGCCACTTGTTTTTGAGTGAAGAAATTGAGTTTTTCTGCTTTTTCTTGTTTTTTGCGGGTTTTGGAGTGAGACATCTCCGTTTGCAGTTGTTTTTCCCCCTTGGAAAGTCAATAAATCACGGGTTCGCCAAGCTCGTGGTGCAGGGCTAAAGGCTCAAGTGGCCATCTTCCTCGGTGTCCAGACATGCCCAGAGCAAATTTATTTTATTTAAGGTGATGTGCATTTGCATATAGCCAATGTTTCAGTCCAACTACCTTGACATAGTAAGAAAATTTGGTAATGGGACTGGGATTGTGAATGTATGCTGTTGCACAGCTGTAAAAAACAAATGACGTTATCGTGTTGATTTTGAAATCCTTGATGATCTCAGCCAGTGCTTTCCCATAGAAAAGCATTGGGAAGCTGTTGTGCATGTGTTGCAAAAAGCTGCACAGCCAATCAGCATCTCCATGGGGAGCGTTCAGCACCTCCATGCAGATCCAATCTAAAACACTGCACTTCCCCCATTCTTATACACTGCCCACAAATCCAATACATTGCCCCCAAGTCCAATATACTGCCCCCGTTCCTCCACTCTAATACACCGCCCCTCCACCCAATCTAATACATTGTCTCTTAATCTAATACACAGCCCTCCTCCCACCACTCTAATACACTGCCCCTCCTCCCACCACTCTAATACACTGCCCCTCCTCCCCAATTAAATGCACTGGCACTTCCCTCCCTCCAAATAATACACTGCCCACTTCCCCCCCTAATTTAATACACTGGCCACCTCCCTCCCCCAAATTAATACCCTGCCCCCTCCCTCCCTGCAAATATATTCATTGTAGGACGCAAGTTTGACATGCTTGCTGTAAACACTTCCTCCCTAAACTTGTCATCTTGATACCAGGGGCCATACTGCCTTTGTTCTTTTGCACATGCACAAGGCAGCTGAACACAAACTCCCCAGGCATAAATAAACAACTAAATTCCCAATTTTCCTAATAGATTTATTTTGATTATACTGAAATTTCAATCAATATTTCATTATATAAGTGTTTTTGATAATTTTTTTATCTTGATTAAAAGAAGTGACAAGTAAGCTTTAATGTATTTGGCTTGCAGTGGTGTGAGCATATGCCAATGATGAAGAAGAAGTAGTTCAACATCTGGGGAGTAACCTATTGGCTGTGCTTCAGGCTGCTGTATAATATTCAGCAATCTATAGCTGTTGTACCATACATACTGTCCAATGGTAGCTACATCTTATTATATATGAGAAATAACTAAAGTAAACAAAAAAAAAAAAAAGAAAGAAAGATAATGGCTTCAGAAATGGCAAATAGTTAAAATAAATGAGCAACCTTAAAAGCTGGCTTAAAAAATGTTCTTATCTTGCATTGATACCTCTTGATGCTGATGCTGATTGGCTTTAATATAATGCACCCTAGACAGCTGACTGTCAAAATGCAGATAATAAGTATCAAGAAAATTAGCATAATGCTTTAATTAAGTTTCCCCTCTCTGTCCAACGATGAAGTGATCAGATAGAGGCTGTGAGCCTTGGTTGCATGCTATTAAACCCTTAGTTTAGGGAAACTAAATATTCTAATTTAAAATTTTAGAACAAAATTGTTGAACTGAAAACATTGTTGACAATTTGTTGGACTAAACTTTATATTCACTTTGAATATCCAACTTCTCACACTTTAATTGATTACCTATAAAAGTAATCAGTGGTGGGAAAGGTTTGACTTCCAAAATTAAAATTCTTATCTAGTCTCTTTCAACTTTTTTCTTACCAATATCTAAGGTAATATAGTTATTTACTTTCAGAAGTAGAAACTTGAAATTAAAGGATCACTATAGGGTCAGGAACACAAACATATATTCCTGACCTTATAGTGTTAATACCACCATCTAGCCCCCCTGGGCCCCTCATGCCTTCATAAATATAGTAAAAATCTTACTATATTCAAGCCTGAAGCTCTAAATCTGCATGCTGTTAGACTCGGAAAAACAAGCATTCTGCTGACATGTGTTAGCCTGATCAAATCACAGTTCTTCTCCATAGGATTGGCTGAGACTGAGAAAGAGGCAGATCAAGGGCAGAGCCAGTATGATTTAAACACAGCCCTGGCCAATCAGCATCTCATCATAGAGTTGAATCAATGAATCTCTATGAGGAAAGTTCTGTGTCTGCATGCAGAGGGAGGAGATACTGAATTACAGGATGCTGTGCACAGTGCTGCCCTGTGCACTGCTGACAGCAGGTCTGAGTGGATGGCAACTCCGATGTCCCTCTGGTTCACTCTGAGTGACTGCAACTGGAGGTGTTCCTAGCTTTCACTGTAAACACTGTATTTTCTCAGAAAATACAGTGTTTACATGAGAAAGGCTACAGGGAGCTATAGTTCTCACCTGAACAACCTCATTAAGTTGAAGTTGTTCAGGTGACTATAGTGTCCCTTTAAATAATTTTTTTTTTAAACTCTCTTTATTTGAACTCCTTTATGATTTCACATATCCCCTTTCAAAACATCATTATACCATTCCTTATTTGTAATCTTCAATGTTAAAGTTTTTCCTATCTTACTCTGTCTATTTAAGTATGAGCCTTAAAAGATTTGTTTCAAACACATGAAACAGACATAACTTTTTTTCAAAAGTCAGTTACAAAGCAAGACCTTAGCAAAGAGATCAAAGCGAGATTTTATGTAAACAGCCTATGGCCTACATTAAAATCCATTGTCAATACCAATCAGTAGCATTCTCTGATTTTCAGACAGCAATGTTCAACAGTTAACATAATGAACACAAGTGAAATTTCACAAACCAAATTTCTCTTATTAACACCACCAAATTCAGAAAACATTATCTTTAAACTTGCCTAAACTGATGATATTGATAATCTCAACAGAACAAGCCAGACAAAATTGCACTGAAAGTAGTTATTCTGCCTCATTCACTACAGAACAGAATCATACACCCAGGGTGTATAGCATCTAAAGAAAAATCTGGGCACATCAATTATGAGAAAAATTTTACAGAGTAAACTAAAAAAAGTAGTAGAAAGCCAAAAAAACAACGTTTTGACCCATGATGGAGACTTTATTAAGTAAATTATGAAGTTATGGAGTTAAAACATTGTATCAGTGTCATAGTAGCTAGGAGCCCTAAACACACAAACCCCAACTAACAACAATGGAGGACAAGGACTTCTAGTATTACCATTTAGACTCTGACAAACAAGGCAAGGTCAAGAGCAGGAGAAAACAAGATAAACTGTAGAAAAGTCAAAAGGTCAGGATAAATGGGCAAACAAGCCAAGTTCAAATCCAGAATACAGAGAACTACAAGGAAGGCACTACTGGGTCAGCAATAAAAGGGATTCAAGATCTAGACAAGAGAGGTTTATATAGCACAAGGTAAAACATGATTGGATCATCATTCCTGTGCACCAGATGAGCAGAACTCAGGTTTCAAGTTTCCACTGATGTCAGAAGAAAGCAACTACAACTGTATTGAGCTGTATTGAGCCAGAAGTGAAGGACAAGTTATCACAGATAGGATGGGTCACGTCAAAGGTGAAAGATGTTGGAATGACTCTGTAGGAACACTTGGGTCATTGTTCCTAATGATGTGAGAATGATGCAACTCTGTACTCAGACATGGGGTTGTGTCAGCAATGATGCTGGAATGACATGACTATATGTGAACACTTGGGGTTGCGTCAACAATGATGCCTGAATGATGCAACCCTGTAATAATATAACTGTTCATGCATTTATGGTGTACTGCATCACAAATGACACCAGAATGGCATGAGACAGCCCTAATGTCAAGAACTCCGGAACCAGACACGCTGACAGAACACAGACACAGAAAGTGCCATACCTGTCCTTAGAGTGGCCAGGCATAGCACACAGAGAATTCAGTATGCAAGTCAAAGTCAGGGGAATCGAGAGAGACAGAATGATCGATAATACAAGCTGAGGTCAGGGGTTAGAGAGAGCAGGATAAATGATGAGACAAGCCAAAATTTCGATAACCAGACAATCAGAGAAACAGACAGAGTAAACACGCTATTGGGCTATCAAAAGACCACAACAGGTAACTGGTAACTGACTCAGTGCTTGTTCAAGAACATGCGAGCGTGCAGTGTCAGAAACACTGCCTAAGGGACTGAACACAGCCGCAAGCGGTGTGGAGGCATGGGAACCCGGCGCCCATGGCGGCGGCACAGAGAAGTCACTGCAAGTGGGGTGTGGGTGCCAGAAGCCGCCACTCATGGGGAGAGGCTAGCCGAGATTACCGTGAGTGTCGCGCAGCCAGCACAAGCCGTCGCTCGCGGGGACCTGACCCCTAGCATGCATGACACTAATTGTAGCGCTTGATAGTCCAATATCGGGAGCTTAATTAGTAGATTTAAATACATCAGAGATTGAATGTTATGGAGAGCCAAAAGAAGAAAAGAGTATTAATTGCATTCTGAGAGCCCTGGGAGCCACAAAGGAGACTATATGATTAGATAGCAACTTCCACAGGAAGCCATTTTAGATCAGCACTTGCCAGCAGCTGGTAAAAAGGTTCAAAAGCCTATAGCTCAAGTGAAGCATGTAAGTGAGTGCATATAAATTCTACTGCATGTGAGCATAAAGAAGTGAACATAGAGCATTAGTGTGGATAGTGAAAGGGGGAGTATGAGGGTGAGAATATAAAGTGATAGTAGGGGGAGATAAACAATGGGAGATTATGCAGTGTTAGGGCAGTGTGAGCATGAGGTTAGAGGTTGTGAGGGTCTGTGCAAATGATGCTGGGGTAAATGTAACAAAAGTGTAATTTTTCCATTATATTCTATAGGGACACTGAAGTGTTTGTATTTCTTTATGGTGTTACATATAGTTACATGGTTGCATAGGCTGAAAAGAAGACATGAGCCATCAAGTTAAGCCTTTCTCACATCTGTTTATGCTGTTGATCCAAAAGAAGACAAAAATCCAGTTTGAAATTCTTTCTGATTTTGCAATAAACTAGGGGGGAAAATCCTTCTTCACCCTACAATGGCAGTCAGAGCTCTCATTGAATCAAGAAGATATTGCCCCACAAAATTCCCTGAATATTATGCTTTTGCAAGTAGTCATTTAGTTTCTGTTTAAACATCTGTACAGACTCTGATAAAACCACCTCTTCAGACAGAGAACTCCACATGCTTGTTGTTTTTACTTTAAAAAAAAAAACAACAAAAAACTTTATTTTCTTCCAGTTTAAATGCATGATATTGTGTCCTATGTAAAGTCCTTTTTATGATAGATTTCCACACAATGATTTATATTGGTCCCAGATATATTTGTATAATGATATCATATCCCCTCTGAGGTGCTGTTTTTCTAACCTATACAGATCTAAATGTGTTAACCTTTCTTCATACCTAAAATGTTACATTCCTTTTTATATATTTTGAAACCCACATCTGCACTTTTTCTAGTGCCATGATATCCTTCTTTATAACAGGTGCCCAAAATTGCACAACATATTAGAGGTGTGGACTTACCAGCGATTTATAAAGAGGCAAAACTATATTTATGTCACAAGAATTACAGTGTTCAAACAGGCTTTTCTGTTATTGAGCACATGGGTATTTGTGATTTTATTGATTTTGCTATGCTACACTTTAGTTATAGTGCTCTTTTTGCTCTTTAAACAGTGCAGTTGATTAATGAGGAGTCATTGATTTAAAAAACTGCTTGTACACGCCATCTAGTTATGTGAGGTGTTTGTGGTGGTTTGTTCTGCTTACTCTCCAATCCTTCAAGAGTTGAAGAGTATTGGTTATTGTTTGGGATATTAGTTATATGATAAAAGTGTTTTCAAGTCTTTTTCAAAACCTTTGATGTGTTGAGTCCACTAAGTTTTCAATGGTTTAATCAAAGTGATGCAGGAACGTGATTATCAGAAATTGAGTAGTTAACATAAACTATAAGGCTAATATTCGGTTATCCAACATTAAACACTAAAAGTGATGTCAGGATGATGGGATTGTGATTGCATCAAGACTTAATGGCATATCAGCAGCTGTTAATGTGTCAATATATATCACACATGAGATTTTAATTTCCCTATAAATATGCTAACATGTATAATTAGCCAAACTGACATATTATATTGTGACTAATATTAAAAGAGAGGAGTAGTGATGTCCCGAACGGTTCGCCGAACGGTTCGCGAACGGTTCGCGAACGGTTCGCCATGGACTCATCATTGAGTAAACTTTGACCCTGTACCTCACAGTCAGCAGACACATTCCAGCCAATCAGCAGCAGCCCCTCCCTCCCAGACCCTCTCACCTCCTGGACAGCTCACTAAGAATGCAGCTTCACAATGAATGTAAAATGGATTCTGTCCAGGAGGTGGGAGGGTCTGGGAGGGAGGGTCTGCTGCTGATTGGCTGGAATGTGTCTGCTTACTGTGAGGTACAGGGTCAAAGTTTACTCAATGATGAGTCCGTGGCGAACCGTTTGGCGAACAGTTCGCGAACCATTCGGCGAACCGTTCGGGACATCACTAGAGAGGAGACAAAATTAACACAAAACAAAGACAAAAAATGCAACAATGCAATAATGGAGTAAATACATATGCTCCATCCAATAATAGACTTGAAAGGTAAAAATGGCTCAGTACATTGGAGAGAAATCTAACTAATATTTCAACACATTATAGTTTTCAAGATCACAGTAAAAAGGTGTCTATGTGACCATAAAAAATAATTAATAAAACAATATTGTGAACAAATATTGTGAACAAATATCTTTTATATCTGTTAGCCATAGTTACTTTTTGAAAATCTGCCAGTTTTTAGCTTTTTGGCACAAAATTGTTAAATGATTTGAAAATGGTATGACTACTTACCTTGGGAGGTTGCAAGGGTACACCTGGCACCGTAGCACTACATCAAGCTTTAGTGATTATAATGTTTGGAATGTTTCTTCAAAACAAAATAATTGTGAAAGCATATAATGCTAGCAGCCAATCATAACTTATAATTGTAACAGGCTGAGCTGATAAGCTTTTAGGAGTAGTGGGAATAAGAGTGCAGTGCTTAATTTTGTATGTTTGTATTTGCTTTTTTATTACACAGCTATGTTACAGTGCTGCCACTCACCCTATGTTTTCCCTATTAAGGGTTTATACATGCGTAGGGATTTAGGAAAATACCCCTCTCTGTCTCATTAAAGATTGTAGCTTTTAATTGGAGACAGCAATGTGAATTACAATAGGTTTTGCCTTGACGTGGCAGGTGAGCTTACACTTCACTGGCCATTGAAGTGATACTAAAAAACCTCCAGTTATTTAAATGTGCAGTAAATCTGCTTTTCTGATAATACTTAGGATAGCAGAAATTTGTTAGAATGATATTATGATTACAGAGGGATGCAAAGTTTAAAAATTATTTTCCTTAACTTTAATTTTTACATTTTTTATTTTTTTGTTTTTATTTTGGAATAATAATTATAATAATTAGGATAATCTGTAATAAAATATATATGTGGAGGAGTATGATTATGATTATTAACATATGTATAGTGTCAACGTATTCCACAACACCAGGGAAAACCTTCTGCCTAGTATCCGTGGCTTGACTCGGGTCCGCCTGGAGCCTCTCCGTCCTGGAACAGGATAGGGGACTCTCTCTATTCCCTCTCAGGGACTGGACGACACACAGTCTTGGGAGCTATAGTCCTTACAAGGACTTTCCTTGCTGAATCCTCCATGAGCTGGAACAAGATGCTGAGCTATGAATAGCCCTATTCCCTCCTAGTAACTAGACAACACATAGTTCTGGGAGTCCAACTGATTTCAATGGGCCAAACTTGGCCTTTTATGCACAGACATCAGCAGGGGGTCTCCAAACAATACAATATAAACCCCTCCCAGGTGTCTCAGTGCTTGGGAGATAATTGAGTTAAAGACCGGTAGCTTATTATCTCCCAGGAACACAGAGCACAACACAAAATGTAAAAACATAAAAGTACCCCAAAACATCATAAAAACATAAAATAACCCCACATCTCATACATCCACAAATAGCCCTGATCTTTACGCCCAAGTTGTCCAAATAGCGCTCAGATCCATGCAGTATAGAGGTACGACACTGGGGCAAAGATCTGACCTGCCGCACGCGTGGCCCTACACCCAAATTAGTTCAGAGCAATGTGTGCTTTGACTGGTCATCTTTTGGGAGCTCCTGTAGTTGAAATATGGAGTGCTCCGTCTGGCTCTCAGGGAGTGTTTGTTCTTAGTCTCAGGCACCTTCCCTCCAAAAAGTGCTCTCCTGGTGGGTCGCAAAGTGGTTTAAAACACCAGACCAAGTTGCCCGGGAACCGCAAGGTCACATAGAAAACAGTTCCATAACATTTGCGGCTAAGTACAGATTAGGACTATTCGCGGGTTAGTGTAACCTCACGCAAGAATGATCCAAGGTGACCGAGAACCCCGAAGACCTGATGCCCAAATGATTTCAACAGCGGTCGCAGTTAAGTACCGCTGAGGACTGTTCGTAGGTTGGTTCATGCAAACGGCTGCCAGAGAGCTAGCATTTGGTTCAAATCGTGAGAAGGGAAAGTGCCAAACCAGGGGCACCTAGGGAAAGCTGCTAAGGACGGCTGGGTAGGGTAACTCCAGAATGGGGTCTTTGACCTGTACCATATTCGGTGGGCAAGAGGCCAGCGTCCACAC
Source organism: Pelobates cultripes (assembly GCA_933207985.1). NCBI lineage: Eukaryota > Metazoa > Chordata > Amphibia > Anura > Pelobatidae > Pelobates > Pelobates cultripes. The sequence goes on from OW240919.1 coordinate 47,550,278, forward strand.
TCCTCCAGAAGTTCGTGGCAAACATGCGTGGAAAAGAACATTTGTCACACTTACAATCTATGAGAATTTAATGCAGGCAGATATATATTGCTAGGTATCTTGCCCAAATACACTTACCATTGCTCTAACCAGCCAATATAATAGTAGGTATGTGTTCCCTTTTCATGTTTTTTGCATTATTTAGCATTATATGACTTTCTACTTTCTGTTGGACTTTATAGCAGTGCTATAATGACCTTTGAAGCTTTGATTGCGATGATTATAGCAATAACTGCTTTTCACTCAAAGCAGTTGCCATCCACTCATGTAGCAGTTTAAGTTGATGTTCTTCATGTTGTGAAACTTGTTGCACTCCTATGTGCATTACATTGCAGATTGTCATTTTCTAGTTAATCACCCATTACTTTTAAAATTACATTATTTTAATTTGTACATTTTATATTACAGTATATATATATATATATATATATATATAGAAAAAGTAAAGCAAGAAAAAAGGAAGCTTAAGGAACACTCGTATTGGGGTTAACCCAGAGACTAAAGAAGTATATCACAAAAAGAGAGAAAATGAGTGCCCTTAAAATATAACTTTTAATAGTAATTCTAAAATTTAATCTAAATGTCCTAAATGGAAATTAAATTCAATAATGAAATGATAAAACCAAGTATTTACATTCTAATATACGTAAGTATAATAATAAACCAACGTATTAACATTCACAGGTAAATAGCTTGTCAATAGAAAAATGTGTAAGGAGATCATTTGGACCACTAAAAGATAGGGTATGGGGCAGTGTGTAGAGAAACCCTATGGATCTCAAATAGATAGGATACCAAGCTAAAAATGCACAATATAACCAGAGATTCGTAACCCTACATGGTGGTATCGCAACGATTGCTTAGCAGTCCATAAAGGCAAGTGATTCTTGCTAGCCACAAAATAATGTGTATATGGTGATACCCCAACGACAAAAAGTGAATATACGAAATAATACACAAGAGAATAAATATAAACTGAGGTATATACAAATCAGTGAACTAATTGATAACTAATTGTGAATATATAAGATAATTCACAAGAAAAATAAATGATAAACTAAAGTATATACATTTTCTAACTCAAATAAATCAAAATCAAGTAAAAAATCCTGAACTCTAAAAGTACAGAAAAATGACCTGATAACCACTATGTATAATCGTAATGAGGTTTTGTTCAAAAGTTTTCAGAAACCTTCATCTAGTGATGTGTGCACAACAAAGTTTTGCAATCCACATGGGCTATGTAAGATAACATTTAGTCTCTGTATTGTAACGGGTTTAAAGTAAGAATACAAAGTAACATTGACTGCAGCAATTAAAAGAGAAATGTTGTAACAGACTATCTAAATAAAGCTGAAATCATAGTGAATTTGCATGTATTCATGTAAATGAAAAGGTCCTGTTCAATAGTTTTTGCAGGGACCTCGGTCTAATACTGTGTGCAAGACGATATTTGACAAAGCACATGAAGTTTAATTGTCAGTTCACTATGTACATGATCGTGAGTAAAATAAAATACTGCTGCAGAAAACACAGAATGTAGCCACAGTGGATGGATGGTACTCAATACAACCGCTCTTGCAGTGGGGGAAATAAAGCTATATATTCAAAATAAATCTAATAAAATGGCTTAATATTAAGTCCTCAGTATGCATAGCTCCATAACCTAACCTAAAGCATTAGCGGTTAAACAAACTCGGGATCGTGAGATATAAAAATTTGTTCTAGATAAGACATGTGATAAAGGTAAAGTCACTGGATACATGTCTATTTCAGAATGTAAATACTTGGTTTATCATTTCATTTTTGAATATAATTTCCATTTAGGACATTTAGATTACATTTTAGAATTACTATTAAAAGTTATATTTTAAGGGCACTCATTTTCTCTCTTTTCATGATATAGTATATATATAGATGTTACACTAATGCAAACATATATATAAATATATATAAGATGCCAACATACCAGAGTATTACATTATGCAATTATACATTTTTGTCAACTGGACTAATACGGCTAATCCAATCTACACTACTATGGCAGATACTGAATACAGCTGCATAAACACGCAAATGATCAAACTGATTAGAAGAGAAACACAGTTAGGTTTTCTAAGTGTTAAACTCCAGCAGATTGATCAGTATTTCTTAAGACCTGAGGAAGAGAGGAAAACTCTTGAAAGCTTGTCTTTGAAATATTATGTTAGTTCAATAAAAAAAGGTATCATTGCATACTGCCATACTCTGGTATGTTGACATCTTGTCTACTGGACTAATACGGCTAATCCAATCTACACTAAGTATATATATTGGACATGTTTGCATTTACATCTGTGAAAAAGTGCCAAGGGTTTTTTATTCTGTAATTATCATAAATTATGGCAGCTTCATAAAATCTGCTTAAGAGGATCTGAAAATTTAGAACTGTAGACATGAATAGCACTAGATCATTAAAAATGTCTGTCAACCTGAGTTTATTCCCCCCCCCCCCCAAGTATGCTATTTGTAAGAACTCCTATGCTCTGTAATAATCAAATGAATAGTTATAGAGCTAAATCAAAGAACAATAACATGTAATGTAGTATTATCATTTTATATGTTTATATTTGCAGCTATGACCTTGTACATGCCTGGATTTCCATCAACTTTATTTTCCAGAGCAGGAATATCCAGCTACCGGCACAACTAAGTCTGGAAAACAAAGTGTCACACTTATTTTAATTAGACAGCTCAGACACTGATGTAGTGATGTGTAAATCTGTTTTAATTAATTTAGCGATCCAGAATGATAAATGTGTTAAATTAAATCATTTGCCAGATGTGAGAGTGATACGAGTTTGATGGCTGAAAAAAAGATGCAATATGGCTCTATGTCTGGGTCAGCAACTACATTCCGGTGGGAATGTGCGTCTGTCATATATCACTTCACCCTAAATGCTAAACTGATCTGAAGATGTAAGATACAGCAGTGAAGATGATGTCATTTTGCAAATGCTTTTCTTCAGTTTTACGCTTTCATTTCTGTTTACTCAATAAAATACTATAGTGTCATTAGAATCAAGAGCATTCTATTGCTTCTATAGTCTAATTCAGGAATAGGCAATCTTTGGCACTCCAGATGTTGTGGACTAAATCCCCCATAATGCTCTTACACCTATAATGCTGGCAAAGCATCAAGGGAGGTGTAGTCCAAAACATCTGTAGTGCCGAAGGTTGCCTATGCCTGGTCTAATTTATTAAATTAAAATTACACCAGTTCAAAACAACTAACATGCAAATCCTGCACCTCTAATTAAGATATATATATATCCCTCAAAAACTAGTCATCATGATAAAATATGGAAGGTAGACTAAGAATTGTAAACAATAGTGATAATGTGGAGTGTTATGAGTGAAGGCCACTTTATATCCCAATAACATCAACATTGTATCAAAACTGTGTGCAAGTTGTGTGCCTCATCTCACCCTAACGCAGGGCTTTTTCATGTCCATTTAGGTCCCAAACATGCATTTTGAGTTATATTGAGTTAGTTTATTACATGCTTGAAAACAAAAAATCATAACAATAAATAATCTGTTTACACATGTTCATGACTTGGAGGTAAATGCAGTATTTAATTGTTTAAGACAATATTTTAAGGTAATATTTAGATGGTTGTTTGATTAATATAAAATTTAATTTCTGAATGAACATCAAATTAATATTCAACTTTTATTAAAAATAAATAAGAAATTAAATAGATAAAATAGTCTGTATGTTGCACACCCTAATTAAATATACTTTTTTATGTTGTGGACACCATGATGGAATATACTTTCTTTCTTTTTTTTCGTTTTGTTAGGACTTCATTTTATTCCTTGTAGTTTTATGGGTCTCTCCAAGCGAAAAGAAGGATCCAACAGTGTAAACAATGGGAAGAACTATATAATCTTCTGTTGCCTTTTTAGTGTATATTTGTTTATAACATCAATCTAATTATTGCTTAGTTTAATAATTTTTAACCTTATGCTATCTGATGCAATGTTAAAGCAGTGTTGCTTCAATACACATATATGTGTATATACTCTTTTCTTTCTTAGTCTAAATCAGGGGTAGTCAACCTTTTTAAACCTACCGCCCACAAATGCATCTTTCTTGATGGAAAAATTTCCTTACCGCCCACCAGTTTTCGCGCAAGTGTAGAATATTTTTTAGAAAGGAGGGTGTTTAAAAAAAAAAAAAAAAAATGTACGTACATTTATCTTTTTATTTCTACTTAATGTATGTTTATAATGTTTTTAACTTTATAAAGTTTAATGAGAAAACAATAAAGTAAATTGAAATTACCTTTAACTAGTGATTAATGAGATTCTTGAGGTTGATGCTGCGAGACTAAATATTTTATATCTGGTTTGATTTTCGTAAGGAACAAACGAAGGTCTCCTCTTTCGGTGATATTCAGACAACTTCTCTGTTTGCTCATAATATGATTTCTCATCTGTGCATCAGCTTCCCTCCTCTACCTCCTCAATTCCCCTCCCACCTTTTTTTCATTTTTTCTATTTTTTTATCTTCCTTATAGCAATGCCCAGCAGGAAGGCTGAGCTGGGTAGCCCACTTATTATTAGCCAACAACAATTCTCTCCTTCTCCTGCCTATAACTTTTCTTTCTCCTTTTTTACAACTGCTCTGCTCCGCTTCTGCATGTCCCTGCTATCGTACATCAGCTCCCACTCCTCCCCTTCACTCGCGTTTGCATGAGTTTGCGTGCGTTCGTACTTTCATGTGTGTTTGTGCACCCGCGCCCGCCCGTCCTCTTTAGCATTAGCTTCTTGTCCCGCTGAAACCCCTACCGCCCACCTGGAATCCTGAAATGCCCACTAGTGGGCGGTAGGGACCAGGTTGACAACCCATGGTCTAAATTGAATCTAATTTGAGCCAGTTCCAAGATTTTTGTGACTGTTAATGCAATTTGTGTAAATGTTCACATATATAGTTTTTGGGTGTTACTTTACATTGGGTTGTTTTATTAACTTGATTTTCCTTTTTTTCTCTAATTTTAAACCTCTCACTTCTATTGATCATCCCAGATGCCAAAATATATATATTTTTTTTATTTTTTTTATTTGGGGAATACTGCCTAAATGTTGCTTCCCATAGGGGAACATAGATAGGTGTTCCTTCAAAAGAATTGTTGAAATCTTTAAATGTATTATAAGGGCTAGCATTGCCAATACTCTCTGTTGGGTAATTATGGATATATTTATCCTAGTAAAACAATTTACTATTTTTGAACAGGGGGTTCAAAAGTAAAATTTACAAATCCAGTTTTGAGTACTGTAGAGATACATGTTATGTAAAGGTGACAATATTGAAGGAACCTAAATAGCACCGAGATCCATGACTGAAGAATTGGTATGCTTATAGTGTCCTTTCCCAAGATATGGTAGAAGGGGGTAATATTATGGGTAACCATTGGTAGTTTTCAAGTCTTCCCCTGTTCTAAATCAGATTCAAGCAAACTGCAGAGTTGGTGGTGTGCCGCATAGGGAATACTGAGAATTTGGATAGAATGTAGCTTTCATTCAATTGGATTGCTTCACTTAAGTCTAGATATTTAAGAAATCTATAAGAATCGTTCTACCCACATTTTTGCATTTACCATATAAGTATTGCAGTTTATGCATTGCAGTTTGGGGTGAAACAGACTTTGAAGTTTATACTCAAAATGATCTATTTCTCCTTTATATTTGATTTATCTTTTCCATTCTCCTCCCCCTTTTTTTTATTCTTCTTTCCATGGCAACTGAGGGGTATCAAAATATTAAGATAGTGTGGACAATTAATTTTGATGAGAGAGGTGAAGTTTTGTTTTCTAATCCCCCTCCCTTGATACCTTTATATACCCCATGTCAGGAATTGAAACAGACTTTTGGTCCGTTATCTGATGCTGAACATCCTTACTCTCTGCATGAGGACCTCCGGCATCAGATTTTCCCCACAGGAAGGCATTGATGAATGCTTTCTATGGGAAGATCCTTATGCGAGCCCGGCCATTGACGTGCATTCGCATTAGGTCTCCCCCGCCGGCGGACATCGGCGTGGGAGGAGCATGGGTGGAGCTGAGCCAGGGCCGAGGACATTGGACACTGGACCCAGATAAGTGACTGAAGGGATATTAATCCCTTGACAGAAGCGGAAGCTATAGTGCCAGGAAAACAAGTTTGTTCTAGGACCAGGAAAAAGGGTTTGTTTTCCTGGCACTATAGTTTCTCTTTAAGTTTTCTTTTCTTTTTCTTTTCTTTTTTTTTTCTTTGCATAAAGTCATGGTACAGATATCACTGTTTTGTATACATAGAATATTGAGAAGTAACAATTATCTGTATACGTCAAATACATAGAAAACAAGAATTTGTTGATAACAATTGTCTGTATGGTTTGTGAAACAAGATGTGTTTAAGTAAATACAAAAACAAAGAGTATTTACTGGTAGAATGGTATGGAGTGCATGCTGGAAGTTTTCCCCTTCGGTTAGCTTGCCCATGCTATTGCGTCTTTCCCAAGGATGCGTGTGGGATCCCCCCTCATGGGGAATGCTGAAGGTACGTGCACCACCAGGACCAGATAAATGTGTAAGAGTGGTATCTGTATGAGAGGGAGTAGCAAATTTCATCCATATTCCTAGTGGTTTCCACTCTTTGGATCCAATCTCTGATGGGCGGCGGGTCTGATTTTTTTCCAGTATATAGGGATCAATTGGTTTGCCGCTGTTATTAAATGTAGGACTAGTTGAGTTTTTTCTTTGGGAAAGTTTGGTGATGGGAGAAGGAAGATGAAAGAATCTGGGGTTGTGGTCGGTTTTTCCCCCAGTATCATCTGTATGAGGCTAGAAATGCGGCTGTTTGTATTTCTGGGAAGGACCACCAGATGTGTGATGCTGTGCCTGAGAGGTGATGGCATCTCCAACATTGATCAGAGGATTGAGGGAATATGGCTTGCTGGTGTATAATACCATCTAACTATTTTTTTATAGTTACTCTCTTGGGTCTCTGTGTTTCTAGATGTTTTGTGAATATTTCTAAAGATTTTGCGCCACCAACCAGGTGGTATGGTGATATTGAGCTCCGATTCCCATGCAGAAGTGAAGGCCTGAGAGTGTTTGGGCTGTATGGAGAGAAGGAGAGTGTACATGACAGAGATAAGCTTCTTTTTTAATATGTGCCCCTTGCAATACTTTTCAAAGGGTGTTAGTTCTCGGAGTGCCCTCTGAGCCAAGTGTCCTTTCTTTAAAAAGTGTACCATTTGAATGTATGAAAACATTTGCATTGCTGTGATATCAGTCTCTGGTAACAATTTGTGTAAAGGTTTGATTTCATTCCCTTCAATTACTGCCTCCACTGACAAGTATTTTGAGTTATGATATTGCTTATATATTTTCCCATCTGCTCCAGGAGGGAACAAGGGGTTGTGAGTGATTGGATACAGAGGTGAGGGATAGGGGGATATGTCCTGATGTCAGTGTATGTGCACCCATAGTCTGAGCATAGGGGTGATGGTAGGATGTGTGCCATGGTGTAGTAGGAAAGATCCTACCTTGTGCCACGGGATTGTGTAGATCGGGGTTCTGAAATAGGCGGCTTCCAGTTTCATCCATTGCTTATCTGAGTGTGGGTTGCACCAGAGTTGCTTTGTGGTATAATTCCACATCTGAGAGGACCTGCCACCCCTCATCTTTTGGTCGTTTAAGAAGTGAAAAGGATAATCGGGGTTTCTTATTGGCCCATATGTAGGTGGTGAATAACTTGTGGAGCGTATTGAAAAAGTGTTTGGGCAAGTAGATGGGTAGGACTTGCAGTAAATAAAGGATACGGGGTAGCACATTCATTTTTAGAATGCTTATTCAGCAAAACCATCCGAAATGGGGCATGTTCCAAGACTTAAGGTCCGTAGTTATTGTTTGGATCAGTTTGGGGAAGTTGAGATCGTATATCGAAGAGATGTCATTTGGTATGTGTGACCCTAGGTATTTAAGTGAATGGATAATCCTGTCATAGTTGTTCTGCAGTTTGTGAGGGAAGTGTGATTGGATTTCACATTTGCTTAAGTTTGCCTGAAAGTTAGAAAGTTTACTGTATAATGTAATTTCCCCCATGTTATGTGCTAAAGAAATTGAGGGATGTGTGATTGTGAAGAGCATATCATCTGCAAATGTGGATGTCTTGTGGATTGTGTTTCCTACTTGGATCCCATGTATGTGCGGATTCTCTTTGATGCCCTGTAAGAATGGTTCCAGGACCAGTACAAATAGCAAAGGCGACAGAGGGCACCCTTGTCTTGTGCCATTGGAGATTCGCACCGGGTCTGATAATTGGCCATTAATGCGGATGTGTGCTGTGGGTGTGGAATAAACAGCTTCCAGCCACTTCATCCAATTGGGACCAAAGCCCACATGCTGAAGTGTGAGCCTCATTAGAGTCCAGTCTACCCTGTCAAACGCTTTCTCAGGGTCAATTGACAGGAGTAGGCTGGTGTCTCCCGAGCGCTTTGTGTGGTGTATGAGGTTTAGGATCTTGGTTGTGTTATGCTTAGCCCCCCTCCCTGAAACAAATCCCGACTGGTCTGGGTGGATCAAATCCTGGAGGATTGGGCGTAAGCGATTGGATAAAATTTTGGTAAATAATTTGAGGCCAATGTTAATTAGGGATATAGGTCTATAACTTCCGCATTGTGTGAGATCTTTGCCTGGTTTGGGCAAGAGTGTGATGGTGGCATTTAGTGCTTGTGGTGAGAGAATAGAGCATTGCAATAGGGAGTTAAATGAATTTAGGAAGGATTGTGCCAGCTGTGTTGACAAAGTTTTATAGTATTTTGCCATAAAGCCATCTGGGCCTGGGCTTTTCCCCAATAGTAAATGTTTGATTGTCTCTTGATATTCTTGAATGGAAAGAGGTTGGTCCAGGGAGTGTCTAAGGTTAGCCGGTATGGTGGCCGAAATTCTACTTGCGAGAAACTCTTGGATGCCCTCTAGTGGAGAGGGGGTGGTCCTTAAATTATATAGTGAGGAATAGAAGTCATGGAAGGCCTTGGTTATGTCTGGCATGAGGTGAGAATTTTTGCCCTCTCTATTTTTAATAGCGGCTATAAAGGTTCTTTTTCTCTGTTTTTTTAGTGCATGTGCTAAAAGAAGGCCGCATTTGCCTCCCTGTGCGTAGTAAAGGCTCTTCGTGAGTGTCAGTTTACGTTTGGTTTGGGTACGTAGGTGAATGTTGAGTTCTGTTCTTTTTTGGATCAGTGTTTTGTATGTATCCAGAGTTAGGTTGGCTTTGTGAGTCTGTTCCAGCCCCCTGATTTCCCTAAAAATATACTTAGGATATACTTTCTATGTTGTTCATGCCTGCCTTTGTGTGATCACATTGTAGAACGTTCTGATGTGTTAATGCATGCATATCAAATCCTTGACTATTTCAGGTACATATTGACTTCAGAACAAATACAGTATGGTACAACAGGATAATGGATCAAGACGGGTGTTATATTAATATATATTTTTAAATAGAACATTTATTAATTAGGTAAAGGTGTATGAGTTGGGAAGAAGGATTTACAGTGGGAAGAGATATGCATTAGCCATAGAGATCTGAAGTGGGCAATGTAATTTTTAGTAGTCACGTGATCTGAACTGGGCAGGTGTCAGGAATACATTGAACTTTGTAATGTTCCTTACCAAATGAAAATAAATGTAGAGAAAAAAGAAATCAGGCATATTACCAGTCTTTAGAATGGCTGGGTTAAATCCAAGAGTTTCTAAAATGAGAGAAATCATAAACAAAAAACGAGCCAAGGTGAGGGATAGCAGAATTAAGGATAACCCAGTGGTTCCCAAACCAGTCCTCAATGCACCCCTACCAGTTCAGGATTAGGGATTACCCAGTTGTGTCCAAGGAGTTTTCAGCAATAAAAATCCCTAAATCCTGGATGGGTATGGGTGTCTTAAGGACTGGCTTGGGAACGACTGGGATAATGAATAACAAGCTGAGTCTTAAATACAAAATAACTTAAGGATGCTTAGAACATGCTAAGGCTATCAAACACCACGGTAGGATAATTTAAAATAGGAAAAGGAAGTCTTAAATAGGCATGACTGATGATTTCATCATCTTGCTTCTATACTATGATACCAGAATGTCCTGATACATTTATACTAAATTGATGCTTGTATCTGTAGAGACAGAAAGTACTGCTCAATGTGAGCAACAACACAGTGTTGTAGCATCTTACTACCAGGAGAAAAGAATGTAAGCCAAGCTGTTGAGGAGACTTGTGTCAATATAGAAGGTATTCTGATGGTTATACTCATCTCTGATGGGCACCGGTTCCCAGGTTTCTACCAGATCCCCATTCTCTTCTGGAGGCCAATGTTCTCCTGTGTGTGGGTATTCATTTTGCCACTTTCAGAGGAGCAGAGGAACAGGTGAAAGAAAAAAAACAGAGCACTTAGAAAATGAACACTGACATAGAGAAGAGAGAGAGTGCATGCAATGGGGTGGCGAGAGAGCATTATAATATAGTGGACATATAAGAGAAATTAACCTTTACTACAATAAAGAGTGAATCTTTTTTTGCCTATCTATCCAATCAGTCATTGTGGTTATTTGGTTGTTACCCTGCTCACTCCTTTATGTTTAGGTAATTTTTACAAAGTAGGAGGGAAATGGTACCCCTTTAGGAATACGAATGATATACTGTATCACTAAAACTGGTAGGGGGAATCTCGCAGGGGAAAGCAATGCTGTACATATAGAACTGCTAGGCAAGGCTTGAAAATGTTTTCAGATCTTAATAAAAATAAAACCTGTTCAAAAGTATCTGAGTTTGATTATTTTTTTGGGGTGGGTGGGTTTGTTAATTTCCATATATTAGGGTTCATTAACAGAACAAATCTCTATTTATACACAGCTAAGTAACATAACCTACATTCCATGGCAATTTCTGTATCCAAAGCCACTAATGAAAGATGAAGAGAGAAAAATATATTTCAGAGTACACAGTTATTGAACTCAATTTTGACTTCACAATATAATAAGTTTAAATGATCCCGCTAGCATCTCTCACCCACAGAGACCACTGTTTTCCAATTTTACTTACAAGCTAAAAAAATCTTTGCAAATTATTTTTCTTTTGCTTGAGGTTAAAGGAACATTTTCAGTGGCAGATTATAAATCATCATGAACGCCTAGGTTAGTAATTATTTATTGATAATGAATATATTGTATTATGTGCTCTGAAAGAAAACCACCTAATTTTGAATGAGGGCTGCTATTGACACAGTGAGAACAAATTATTGCCATAAAAATAGAACATTTTAGCTCTACAAAGAGCTAGAGGTAGCAAAAAAACCCAACTAATTCTTGTTTCAGGGAAAAGTTTCCTTATAGGTGTATTAAATCCTTCTATTCTTCTGAAATGAATAAATGCTGCATATTTTAGAGCAGAAGTGCCAAAAAGGTAGATCCCCAGATGCATCTTTTCCCTCCCAAGCCATATAGACATAGATAAATAGCAACATGCACACACAGAGGCACGCAGTCACAGAAATATGCAGGCCCATAATCAAACAAACACAGTCATACAGGCACACAGTCATACAATCAACACATACAGGTACACTGTCATACAAACACAGACATACAGTCATACATTCAGTCATAAAGACACACACAGAGACATGCAGACACTGTCATATTAAGGAAAATTGTTTCATACTTACCGTAATTTTCTTTTCCTGATCATTTTTCATGGCAGCATTTACTCATAGGGTTAGCTCCTCCCCTCACAGCAGAAAGGACAGGAAATAGAACTCTGAAACTGGTATAAATAGATCCTCCCTCTTCCCATCAGGCAGTCTTTGTAACTAGCTTCACAACTCCTATAGTATATGGGTGGGAACGTAACGCTGCCATGAATAATTATCAGGAAAAGAAAATTACGGTGAGTATGAAATAATTTTCCTTATTCCTGATCAATCATGGCAGCATTTACTCATGGGGAATACCCAAGCAGTAAATATCGAGGGAGGGACAGAGTTCAAAAATAGCTAATAGCTATAAAACCATAATTGAGCTGCATAAACCTTAGAAGACTTTAAAAAAGCCAAACAAGTAATCGATGGGGTATTGTCATAAAATCTGCTCAGACAAGTTAATTTACCCTAGAGGCTGCAAGGTCAGCAACCTCCTGGCATTCAATATCTGAAATATCCTGAATAAATATAGAGCCAAATAGGCATTAAGGCTAAGATAGCCTAGTCTAGAGAACGAACAAGTCTAGAGAACCTCCATGAAACCCAGACACGGTCTAGAAATTATAGATCTATTATGTCAACAAGAAAAGATAATGTCCTTCTCTGATATAAATTTAAAACCAGATGGATGGCATCATCAAATCAGAACCTTGACAAAGGCTTAACTTCCAGAGATCATACTGGAACAAGCAGATACTGTTGGATGAGAACTGTCACACCATGCTATTAAACAGGGGGAGAATTACACTGAGAATCCCACTACTTTCTGGATGTATTTATTAAAGACAATTCACATTGCTTCCTCTTGCCTAGTGAACTACTTACCTGTAGATACAGGAAAAAAAACAATATCTGCCTGTCAGAAAGAGGCAGAGCCTAGTAGAGAAATAAGAGCCTGTTATAAAAACACTGCAACAATGAATATATATTGCAAAATCAGACTCACAACAATACTACACACCGTGGATGAATTGATACAGTAATAATCAGTTACAGGAGAGGTATAAACCAATAACATTACTAGGCAAAGGCAAAAAGAATCATATACAGATTAGTTGAGGAAAAAAAAGAAATATCGTTATGAACCGTTGAATTTGTGGCAACTTCTAAATTATAAGTAGGCAATGTAGGCCACCCAAGTCAGTACCTACATTCAAAGATAAACATATTGTAAATAGTACAGATTATACCAAACAGTATAATCAAATTTATTAGAGACTGTTGTGCAACATGAGTAGGAGATATGCAATAGGCACATGATACATTGTGGCAACAGACATAATAAGCAGGATAGTAGAAGATATTCAGTTATCCTTATGAGAACAAACAACCGCATACTTACTCTTACCTTATCTTGAGATAGTGATGAAGTACTTATGGCAGAGCCTATGGTGATAATAAGCAGTTGGTTTTATCTGCATGGTATCAACACCAAACCAAGCATATAATCTACAAGTATTAAATCAATGCAATGTTAGGAGTGACCATAACTTATACTGATCTAGGTACAGAGACCCTGTAAAACATATCAGTCAAATGTTTGTCATCAACAAGCTGCATTACATTATATTATGCAGGATGAATCAACCACTTAAAGTCACACATTGATTGCAAATTCCAGATATAAGGACACCTATAAGAATCCCCATGAATATCAGAAGAAAGGTCCATAATGGAACTACCTGTTGACGGATTTCCTCTATGAACAGCTGCAGGCCTGTGTTTCAGTGGCAAAAATGGGGATTTGAACAACTGACAGCCTAAACTGTTTAAACTATAGGCTTCCATCTGTACCCCATATACCATTCATCATCACCAGTGGGAGAAGGTTTAACCAAATCCCAGACAAGGTGGAATACATAGAATAGGTATACCCAGGTAGTCACTTTATGGAAGTGCTGTATATTGGGGATAAAGGCTTAGACTCGGCTGGGCCTCATGTATGCAGTGGACCACTGTCATCCCCTCAGGGAGAGAGATAGGTTAGACTCCTGATAGCTCAAGGAGGTACCCAGGCTGGCAACTCTTACCGATGTGCTGTTTGCTGGGTCTTTAGGGATAAAGGCGTAGACTCGGCTGGGCCTCATGTATGCAGTGGACTACTGTCATCACTTCAGAGAGAGAGATAGGTCAGACCCCTGGTTGCTGAAGTAGGTACCCAGGCTGGCAACGTTTACAGATGTGCTGTTTGCTGGGTCTCTCAGGGATAAGAGGCTGGCCTGACTTCATGTAGGCAGTATATCACATTCATCCCATGAGGGGGTACCCAAGCTGGCCTGTTGCTGGCTCTTCAGGGATAAAAGGCTGAACCCTGGCATGTAGTGGACCATTTTCATCCCCTGAGGGAGAGGTTGGGTCCAACCCCCAGTCACTAAAGGGGGTACCCAGGCTAGCCACCTTTACAATAGTGCGTTGCTGGGTCTTCAGGGCTTAGAGGCTGAACCCCGGCAAGGACTAAAACATATTGCCTGGTGAGCATAAAAGAAAAAATCTAGGCCTGCATAAGCAGACACCTTCCAAACTGCTGTGAAGGACAGGAAAAAAGACTGCCTGATGGGAAGGGGGAGGATTTTTTTTTTACCAGTTTCAGAGTTTTATTTCCTTTCTGCTGTGAGCGGAGGAGCTAACCCATGAGTAAATGCTGCCATGATTGATCAGGAAAGAGAAATAAAGATAGTCATGCAGAGGTATACAAAAACAGACATACAGGCATGCAGAGACATAGATACACAGACATAGTCACACAAAGATATACAGAACAAGGCATACAGAGACATATGGATACGGTAATACAGAGACATATAGACACAGACATACATACACAGTCATACACAGACATATATTTATATAGAGACATACAGACACAGTCATACAGGGACATAAGAACAAGGCATACAGAAACATATGGACACAGTCATATAGAGACATACAGACACAGGCATACATACACAGTCATACACAGGCATATATTTATATAGAGACATACAGACACAGTCATACAGGGACATAAGAACAAGGCATACAGAAACATATGGACACAGTCATACAGAGACATACAGACACAGGTATACAGAGCATGGCAGATCCAGAACCTAATCTTGGGAGGGGGGCTGTTAGTGAGTTTTAGTGGGGTGATAGGGGCTGTGAGTGAGGCATTAGGGGCTGTAGTAGGGGGAAGGGTCTGTACTTGAGAGTAAGGGGCTGTAAATGGGGGCTTAGGAAATGTAGTGGGGGATAGGGGCTGTAGTAGGGGGTTAGGGACTGAAGTAGATTGATGGCTGCAAGTGGGAACAGGGGCTGTAGTGTGGGGATATGGACACCAATTGGGGCAGAGGGGCTGTAATGAGGGATAAGGACTGTAGTAAGGGAATAGGGGTTGTAGTGGAGTTATGGGGTGTAAAGGGGGTTAGGGGCTGTAGTGGAGTTATGGGGTGTAAAAGGGGGTTAGGGGATGCACATGGGGGAATAGAGGCTATAGTGGAAGGGATGTGAAGTAGGGGCTGAGGGGGGAACAGGTTGTACAGAGGGATGCAGGGGCTTTAGAGGAGGACACTGAGGCAATATAGGGGTGTCACAAGGACAGTATGGTGGGGGTAAATGGGCCATAGAGGAGAACAGGGGCTGTAGGGGGGACAGGGGCAATATGGTGGGGGCACAGAGGCAGTAGAGTGCAAAAACAGGGACAGTAGAGGGGGTTACAGGGGCAGTAGAGGGGGGCACAGGAGCAGCGGAGGGAGGACAGGGGCAGTAGAGGGGTGATGGGGCTGTAGAAGAGGGAGAGAGGCAGTATGGTGGGGCAAGGGCTGTAGAGGGAATTAGAGGGGACACAGGGGCTGAAGAGTATGTCACAGGGGTAGTAGAAGGGGGCAGGGGATGTAGAGGGAAATAGAGGGGCTGTAGAGAGAGGAACAGGGACATTAGAGGGGGCAGTATATGGGGGAACAGTGAAATAGAGGGGCAGTAGATGGGTGGCAAGGGCAGTATGGTGGGGGCAAGGGCTATAGAGGGAAATAGAGGGAAATAGAGGGGCTGTAGAGGGGGCTCATCCACGGCAGTATGGTTGGGGCAGGGGCAGTATGGTGGGGGGCATAGGCTGTAGAGGGAAATAAATGGACTGTAGAGGGGCACAGGGGCATTAGAGGGGGCAGTGGCAGTATGGTGGGGAGCAAGGGCTGTAGAGGGAAATAGAGGGGCTGTAGAGAGGGCACAGGGGCAGTAGAGGGGGGCCATTAGCAGTTTGGTGGGGCAGGGTCTGTAGGGGAAATAGAAGGGCTGAGAGGGGCACAGGGGCAGTAGAGGGGCAGTGGCATTATGGTGGGGTCATGGGCTGTAGATGGAAATAAAGGGACTGTAGAGGGGGCACAGGGGCTGTAGAGGGGGCAATGGCAGTATAGTGGGGGGCATGGGCTGTAGAGTAAAATAGAGGGGCTGTAGAGGGGGCACAGGGGCAGTAGAGGGGGCAGTGGCAGTATGGTGGGGGGCATGTGCTGTAGAGTGAAATAGAGGGGCTGTAGAGGGGGCACAGGGGCAGTAGAGGGTAACCAGTCATTTGGTGCATATTTTCTCAGAGTGCACGCTTTTCAAACATCTAATTTCAACTCAAGTTACTAAGGTGACACGTCCTGTGGTGAAGTGGAGGTTAGAACTGGGGCTTTCACTTCACAGTCTCTCTCTGGTTCAAATCTCATGCTGAATTGGCATTCCTGCATGTGGGTGAGTAATCTTTCGTAACTATATCTGATGTTTGTAATGGATGCGTCCCCAAATTTCAGCAGCTTATCATCTGGTTTAAAATGGTGGACATTTTCTGTATTATGTCATTGGAATTAAGTAAATGTATTGATTGCTCTTGTTACATGTTCCCTTGCCTTCTCACCCCTTTCTTTTCTTGTTGTTTTCCCAGCAGAGGAAACTGGGTACCCTGCCACTCCCTTAAATGGTTACTCCATCCCTTTTTTTGCAATTTGCTTTTTTTCATGGCTAACAATGCCCCATAATGCATTGTTAAAAGGCCCTCTCCTTTAAAACAAAAAATAAAATAATTTAATTTTACATGAAATCTGGTGCTGGAAGATTTGCCTTGGTACTTCCTCCTTTATTTGGCATCTGCAGGAGCCGCACAGGTTCAATAAAATAAAATAAAAAAGATGCGATTCAAGCAATGTTGGGAGGTGGGATAGAGCTCACAGTAGGAGGGAGGGAACATACATACATTGTCCTACCTCAATGACCACTTCAAATCACTGAAGTGGTTATGGTGGTTTGAGTAACCGTGTGGTCTACAGTTTTTGTTATTGTCTATCCCCACTATTCCTTGTAAACACAGTGCTCCATTCACACTGGTTGTAATTAAACATTCCTAGTGTGTTTGGTTGCAATCCCAAGACAACACTGCTATTGGTTGACTTCTGTTCACTGTATAAACAAAGAAATGTATAAAAACCCTGTATGAGGCTAAACAAAGTGCACACTGCTCTCTGGTTGATACTTGTGGAAAAACTTTTGCAGAAGCTCTCTCTCTCTGGAAAATCCTTGGCGCTACTAGTCAGAAAGGCTCTTCTACATTTCACTTTAGGTGAATGGATGAAACACTAGGCAGAATAAGTCCCAAGCCAGGGACCACTCTTCCGGTATCTGCTACGTTTGACATGGTATATTGTCTTGATTCAATTAATTTTGTTTAACAGAGTGAAATTTGACCTAATAAATGGTGCAGCAGTATTCCTTTCATAAAGACCTAAGAGTGCTGTTTATCTGTAAAGTGTTTATATATATATATATATATATATGAAACCAAGAGGGCTGCACTCACCTGAACATGCATACATTATAGGGTGCTGCTGGGGCCAATGTATACAACATACAAAATACACAATCCAGCACACTCGCTTATTCACTAAACAATGATTTCAAATCTCACAGATTGTAATAGTTTTATTAAAAAAACACCCTATCTGTGAGATTTGAAATCATTGTTTAGTGAATAAGCAAGTGCGCTGGATTGTGTGTTTTGTGTATATGTGTGTGTGTATGTATGTATGTATGTATGTGTATATATTTGATCAGTCACAACATTAAAACCACCTGTCTAATTTCATATAGGTCCCCCTTGTGCTGCCAAAATAGCTCTGATGCATCGAGGTATGAAGTCCACAAGACCTCTGAAGGTGTCCTGTGGTATCCCGCACCAAGATATTAGTGGCATATCCTTTAAGACCTGTAAGTTATAAGGTAATGCCTCCATGGATATAAATTGTTGTTCCAGCACATCCTACAGAAACTTAATCAGATTAAGATCTGAGGCATTTGGAGGCCAAGGGAACACCTGGAACTCTGTCATGTTTCTCAAACCATTCCTCTACTTTGAAGTGTGGCATTATCCGGCTGGAAGAGTACCCCATTGCCACGAAGGGGTGTACTTGGTCTGCAAAAATCTCTAGGTAGGTAGCATGTCAAAGTAACATAAATATAAATGCTAAGACCCAAGGTTTCCTGGCAGAACATTGCCTAGAGTATAACACTGCCCCTGCCGTCCTGGCTTCTTCCCATAATGCATTATGCTGCCATCTCTTCCCCAGGTAAACGATGCACATGCACCTGGCCATCAACCTTTCCATTGTTACGTTGCCAAGTTCTGATGCTCACATCCAACTGAAGGTGCTTTCGGCACCATGGGCACTCTGTGACTACTCTGCGACTACGCAGCCCCATACACCACAAACAGTGATCCATTGTTCTGACACCTTTTTATTATGGCCAACAATGAGTGTTTTAGCAATTTAAGCTACAGTTGTCCTTCTCTGTGATCAGATGGGATAGCCTTTGCTCCCCACTCGCATCTCAAATGCGCCTTGGGTGACCAGGATCCTGATGCCTGTTCACTGGTTGTCCTTCCTTGCACCACTTTAGGTAGTTACTAAACACTACATACCAGAAACACCCCAAAAAATGTATATTGAAGTGGAAGAGTGCAATTTTTAATTTGAATAATTTAATTGCAAAAGACTATCAAGTTAATTTACTAGGTGGTATAAATAGTCCCTCTGATGTTGAAGTCGTTTTGGAAATCCATTTAATGAGTCATAATATTTACTATTACATGTCGTAGGCTAGTCTTCTGTATAACTGTGCTCAGGCAATGGCTCTATATCCCTACGGTAAGCGCAAATCAAGCACAATGGTAGATGATGCCTCAGCCTGTCAATCATATGTGCAAATAGCAATACTATATCTCTGTTTGCAGCTAAAATATATAAAAAAAAACTATATGTTGAGGTTTATGAGACGTTACCATGCCATAAGAGAGGTTTGGTTTGTTCTATCATACTGAGACCCAATTGGGAATCTCCATGTTACAAAATAAATAATAAAACTAATGTATGATGTCCCTTGGGATTCCCCCAAAAAACGAGAGATACCCAATTTACAGCATTTCCTTTTATTCCGTGAGCTTCGGGGTGGGGAAAGTATTATTTTAAATAGTACCCAGATATGTCCAGTGTCAGGGGAACTATAATAAAATCATATGGCCCCATGCCCCTCGTCCAATGACCTCCCCTCTCACACTCAAGTGTCTAAGAATCTCCAAGCCCCTAGCTAATCCCCTACAGTACAATCCTACAACTTTATCAGACAAAAATATCTAAAATAAAAAGCTTGTTAAACAAAATAAATATAGTTTTCAATCTTCTTTCTTCTTAAAATACAAACTAAACAATCACAAAAAAAATAAGCTTTCAAAGCAAACATATAATCCATGTGAACCCATCGAGTGTTCTTGCAAACTAAAGATTCGAGGCCTTTCCAAAGTTCTTCTTACACTTTCAATGCTAAGATGGAGGACTGTAGTTGGTTGATCGGAAGAGAATTAAATGCTTCACTCAATTTACTTTGTGAAACGTATATTAAATAGCTTTTATAGGAAGACCAAAGTGTAACACCTGTTTTTTTTTTTTTTTTATTGTAGTTGTATTGTTTACATGACAATATCATTGAAGGCATGTAAGAGGCATGTAAAAAGAGATCCCTGATGTCACTTTCAAAGGGTATGCTTTCAATTTCAGAAGCATTCTATGGCACATATTAATTTATGTCTGTTTTATCACAAAGAGAAATGAAAAGGGGAGGATTTAAGCATAGTACCATAAAAATAAATAAAACATAAAAACAGAAGGCAGTCTTGCATATATGTACTGCTTACATTATTTTTTATTTTGTTATGTACACATTTTATCTAATGCAGAAAAATATCATACTTCTGTTTTCCTTTCACTCACAGAAGGACAAAGATAAAGGTCAGAGAAAATTCAAATAAACAGCTCAATTATTGCTTAATTATACCATGATCACTTATGCAAGATAATGTAGAGCATTATTTTAACAGCGATGCCTACCTATCATTTAGTAATAAACAAAGTATGATTTTATTACAATCACATTATATAAAGTTATAGTTTAGATTTTATTTAGTATATATTACACACATTATATTACTTAATGCATCTCACATGGAGCATATATTAAATAATTAATCAATGAGATATGCCTGTCAAAATCATTTTTTAAGTAGTTAATTTAAGGAATATGAAAAAAGAATGGAATTTTCATAATACATAATACTATGAACATAGAAACACAATGTAGTCCAGCTACAATTAAGAAAGAAAACCACAACAAACAGTTCGGGTTATGGCTGTGTAAATTAGATGTAGATAAGTGTAAGCATTCTCAAGGTGCCTCCCCCGATGTAATGGGGGACCAACAGATCTCTCTGATCACCTCCAGGTAATTATTCCACCACAGGACTTCCACAGATCAGGGTTAAAAAATAAAAAATATATTCAATAAAAAAGTAAGCAGTCACCAATCAGCATAGGATATGAAGAGCAGGAAAAAAAGTCCTACGCGTTTCGTTCTAAATGAACTTCCTCAGGGACCGCAATAAAAACAATTGAAATGTATCAATACATATTACAAACAAACATCCTAAAATCTCCCCTTCCCTGTGTCCTTAAATAGGGCTAATACCTAAGTCCATTGGTGGATTCAGTGGGCGTGTGGATCCTCTTCTATTAGGATTGCTTACACTTATCTACATCTAATTTACACAGCCATATCCCGAACTGTTTGTTGTGGTTTTCTATATATGATATAGGTCGCTTCTGGGTTACGACCTAGGGAGGCTGTTATTCGTGATCAAAAGTTAAGCACTATTCATTGTAAAATATTTTACTATTTGTGTTTTTCACCTTTTGGTGATACAATTAAGAAAGATCCTGATCCATATTACAGATATTGTACTATGTGAATGGAATTAGACATCTTTATGTAAGCGTTTTTATGTAATATTTTCAAAATCAATCAAAGCAATAAACAGCATGTTCTAGACACTGTAAATTTTCACTGTGTGTATTTGTGACTGTGAGCCTGTGTCGGTGTGTTTGTGTGTGCATATATAGCAGCCAAGGGTAATGGATATGTAAAGAGAAAATTGATAGAAGGATACCCCTGCTTTTCGGCTGATGGAAGAGACTTATTTATTATTTATTTATTGCTGGTATTTAAAAAGTGCCAACAGATTCCGCAGCGCTGTACAATTAGTGGAGAACGTACAATATACACAGGCAAATACAAGAGGTATAGAGAACCCTGCCCGTAAGCTGACATCTAGCCATCAAATCTCTTTTATACAAAGTGCTTAGCTAGATAGCCCATGAGCTTACAATCTAAAGGATACAATGGGGATTTGAAACAAGAGGTAGCAGGGGAAATTTGGAGGTGATGGCTAAAAAAGAGTTAACAGAGAGCAGCAGCTATTGGTAAAATATAAAGGGAATAAAGAGTTAATTGAGTGAGAATCTCAAACAGCTGGAGGAGCATAAGTTGTGTTGTGAGGTCTGAAGTACAGAGATGGAGATGGAACGGTTATATGAAGGTATTTACAGCCAGGAGGAGCATAGGAGAGAGGGGGTAGAGCAGCTATGTGTTGTATACAAATGACAAGTTTAGCAATCAAATTCTATCACCCAAAATATTAATTCAATGACAATGATAAAAATTGCATGCACAGGCTAACTACAGGTATATTTGGTAACAATTCACTAGTAACACATGATAATATAGTAGCAATGTAAGATAAAATGAGGTGAAGTATCTTCCAAGCTTCAGTCAGACCTTGGAGTTACTGCAGGATGTTAAATGCAGAGCTTCACTGAGTATGAGTTGTGGGAGTTGCTGCAGGATGTTTAATGCAGAGCTTCACTGAGTATGAGTTGTGAGGTGAAGCCTTGGAGTTGTGGGAGTTGCTGCAGGATGTTAAATGCTGAGCTTCACTGAGTATGAGTTGTGAGGTGAAGCCTTGGAGTTGTGGGAGTTGCTGTAGGATGTTAAATGCAGAGCTTCACTGAGTATGAGTTGTGAGGTGAGGCCTTGGAGTTGTGGGAGTTGCTGCAGGATGTTAAATGCAGAGCTTCACTGAGTATGAGTTGTGAGGTGAGGCCTGAAGATGTGAGCAAATCTCTCTCTGCACTATCAAGTTTTGTAATGTTCATATTTATTTGTATACATATCTCCCAACAGTTGGCGGGCCACAGAAGGGACATCATCGGTGATGTGATTTGCGACCCTGGCAATGCCAAAAATGGCCCACAGGTCCACTCAGGAAAGGGTCTGTCAATCCAGGAAAGGGTCGGGCCAACCTGATGCACTGCAGGTACCTGTCTGATCCCCAACCTAGAGGATATTGCAGAGAGTGCTGCTGTGTCCAGTAAAAGCACATCTAATGATGCACTTGTGTTCTCCTAGTCGGGCAGTACCCTGATATTCCCAGATGTGGGACACCAGGAAACATGATCATGGCTACATTAGTACTGTCTTGCCTAATTCAGGACCGTGTTTATTGCTTACAAATACTTACACTGGGCTAACCATTCACTTTTGACATTTTAATTGGTTTGTCAGGTCATTAAATGTTGATTCATAACCTTAACATTCAACAGGAACTAAACCTTTCTCAGAATCGCTCTTGTCCGAGGTCTTAGGTTAGCAGATTAGTTAGCAGCAAAAAAGAGTTAGTAAATACACAAGGTGCAATTAATTCATTGCAACTAGAGTTGCTTTTTCAAATGAGTAGACTATTGCTGAGCCAAGAACTATAACTTCATGATAATTTGTAACCGCCCTGATTTTGGTGACTGCTATAACCAACATGGAGAATGTTACCAAGTAGGGCCAGTCCATAAGGGGTCCGAGTGGCGGTACGTTTAGTGATTGCATTTTTTTTTAACACTTTAGGAAGTAAGTGGGCATCAGATTCATCTGCAAAACCCTTAAAATAGTATGTGTATGTAAGCATTCCTGTATGCTGTATACAAGTGAGTGAACGTGTGTGTGTGTGTGTGTTTCTATGTGATTGTTGGCTTAGTTATGTGTAAGAAGTTTAAGTCTGTGTGGTGTAGTTTGTTATGCTCACAGACCAAAGCAGAAAAATGTCTTGGGCCAACCCTACCTTCCTGAGCCTACTTTGCAGCAGACTCAACACAACATGATCTTTAGTGTATAAACTTCTCAGACTTTCCACTTACAGCAAATTCCAACATGTTGAATTAATAGTTGGCTGCACCAAGTGCCCTATACTTTTATTACAGTACTGGGAAAAAAAATAACCTATGAGGATCTAAAGGAACCATGGCTTCTGTTATACCAGTAGTGTAATAATGCGAAAAAGAAATGTCTAGAATTTCCCAGACACCTCGAGAGAGATGATTTGATATGTTTACAAGCTATGAAGCTTTTCTCTGATTTTGTAGTTTCTGACTGCACACATCCCAAACCTATTGATGTGTATGACCCAAGCAGAGATATAAAAAATGTCATCGTCCCTGAAATGGAAACTGTATATTATTTCGTCTTTGATTAATGTGTCTGTTGTCAAAATGCTATATGAAGCAAACTGTCACACTGAACAAAAGAAAAAGATAAGTAGATATTTGTTTTATATAACATTTGCGCACAATAAAGCATATTTCAATCATATTTTCGTAATGCGCTGCAATCCTGATAAGCTAATACTGGTGGGGGTTTGGCGGATCTATCACCTTGTAGTGCATCAAATAATTAAAGTACACTTGACATCTTCCCTAATATTCACCTTCTTTGGAGACAGAATTTCCATGAATATTTATCTCCATTAAATTATTCCACCTCTTTGGTAGAAGCTTATATCTCTTGGCTGTTTCAGAAAAAAGGAGTGATATTCAGAGAGGTGAATCCAGGACACTGGGGTGGGAATAATTATGAAACATTTGCCAGATAAGGCATAAAATGCACGAGGTGGAGTTTTGCATAAACAAACATTCCCTTGCCAATAAATCTAATAGCTGTAAAATAATTACACTAAAAAAGACACAGTGTAAATTACATTTTCTAAAGGTATATTTAGTTAAGCAAAACCAAAACAAAACGTGCCAGAGTAATTTTAATGTAATTCAGTTTGGGGTTGCTTTTCTATTAAGCTACAAAGCTGCACGCCACAGAAACCTTAGAGAATACCTTGGTACAAATAGTTGTTTTAAAAATGTTTACGCAAAATAACTTAATATATTTAAACAACTGGATAATTAGTTTTCTCTGCCTGGTTTGTGAAACCTCCTTTAGTCACATACTTCAAGTATCAGACCAGGATACCAATACAGTAGTGCATTAGAGGACATCAGCATTGGGTTTGACTTATGGTAGAGGTAATAAGAGATGAAATTAGGCACGTTCCACATATAGAATGTGTAAATACACACACCTCCTCACTCCTTCACTATATATGAATACATGCAAAAAAAGTTTGTGTTCACACACGCACACACAAACACAGAACATGCATTCACACTCACCAGTCACGTGTACATTTATAAATATACTTATTGCTCAATAGTGGTAATAGGCTGATGAGCAACGCCAATCGTGAAATAAACCTGCTAATATCTGATATAAATTTGGTGTTGTGGGTAAAACTATGGATGGAACATAAAAAAATAATATATAAGCATTAAGAGGAGGAATTGCGCTATTGTTGGTCTGTTTCTGACCGAATAGTTTAAAATCTCACCCAACTATTTTAGGGTGGAACTGGACAAAATGTAGCATTGTCAAAATATAATAACCTGTGATACTTTTCCAAATATTATGTGCTTTTAGTTTTTATAACAGCTGAGGATCTCCCCATTAGAAACCCATTGTGGACATGGGGTCTTATGTTTAGATCTTTATATTTTCATATTAAGAGGCTTTTTCCTTTATTATCTGGCTACATATAGACAGGCACAAGGGAACATTATAACAAGTTATTGCATCATTTAACACGATGGATTGTAATGCATTTCATTTATCAAAGTATGAGCTGATCTGCATTTATTTATCATTATGCTGTATCCAGCTTTTAAAATTAGTTGACTTGAGAACTACAGGTAAGGTGATGATCTATGATACACATTAAGTGATTTTTAAGTAATATCTTAACTTACCCATTTTCAACAAAGCAGAACATGAATGAGTCATTAATCAGATATAAATCATCACCATTATGTGAAAACACCTTATTACTCACTGTGCTATATCTGATCGTGGTGGTCAATGAGATGTAAGATGCATATCTTAACTTTATTAACCTGATGTAGACAATGCCTATATTAGAAGTTTACTTTATGTCATTCAGTCACAATGTGTGTGAAAATGCTCAGGGTGTGCTTATAACATCGAATGGGACCTAGCTGCCAACTATAGGCTTTAACATTGTAATATATACAATTTCTATTTTCCATTTAGTATATTTTATAAGTTATATTTTCTTTAGGTAGCAACATAATAGCTGGTGTGAATGTTAAACGCATAGAGAGGAAGGTATTAATATTATATTATTAGCAACAACATATTTATTGTTTTACAGATTTATGAATGGGATAGAGCAGCAAATAAATAATAATAAAAAAAAAATGTAAAGAGAAAATTAAGTGAAGAAGACCTTGCTCAAACATTGCTATAATCTAAGACAAAGACAATGATACACTAGGAAGAACAGCATATAATAAGGGAACAAAGGTCTCAGGTATGTGAGACACCTGTATCTGGTTAACCTTGTGAAACTTTCATCTGGAAAGTGAGATTACAAAACTGAGGTCTATGGAGGATCATGCGAGACTGTGGGATCCCTCACAGACAAGAGTTCCTCTAAGCCTTTCCCCATTCTCAGAGTTATCTAATTCTTTGCTTTTGTTGCATCAACTTGACTTTCCCCAAGTTAAAAGGATAATTCAGAAGTGGACCCCATGCTCACTATACCTAGAGGGCAAAGGCCCAAACGATCTTCCAGGGTTGCTGTATCTCTCAGCATTTTGGTTCTGGATTGCCCTTATGGGTGGGATCAGTCAGATATGCCTTGGAACTCATTCTCTCTGTAATGGCACAAGTGTGCAAAAACTATTTTGAGACCTGAGCGGGGATTTACCGAAGGGCAAGCTATTGATTTCCTCTAGGATTTTGTCTGTTTCTCATATTCTTTGTTATTGTTGCACTAATCTGACTCACCCCAAGTTAAAAGGGTAATCCAGATTTGGACCCCATGCCCACTGTGCCTAGAGGGGTATCAGCTACACCTCGCTGACGAGGACATCACAAGAGTAGAATAACCATGCTAAGATACCTTCCCAACAAAAGGAAGGGATAGAATGAGGTAGATAAAATTATTTAATATTGACAATTCTGGAAAATAGGTATGACAAGGAGGGGAGTTGGCAAAGTTAAATACCATTTTACATAATTCATAATTTGAAAAGTGGGGGTGATAACACAAGACAAAACAGAGTAATGGATTATATTTTACTAAGAATGTAATTGTTATTTCAGATTGTAAATTTGATGGTTCAGCAAAATCCTTCAATAATGTATGCACTTGTACTTCCTTTTATAAAATCTGTATAGCTACTGTGCATCCCTTGTTCTATAATTGTACATGTAACATGCTCGGTATACTTTCTAACAATCTATTGATAATATAAACAAAAAAAAATAAATTACATTTTACCATTGCACTATTTATTACGATACATGGATCTATATGCATTTTTAACATTCCCCTTCAATCAAATTATATGTTCTCAAATATCCGTACTTGTAATGTTGCCAGTCCTTCCAGTACTGTGTCTGTCTGGTGTGTGAATTTCCTTCCAGTAGAGTTTACCTCTACATATATAAATTATTCATGCACCCACCACTGCCACTTTATTTTAAATGGACCATAAAACAAGTTTCTAAAAAAAATGAAGTGAAAAAAATATTGTGTGCCAAAGCAAATGCATTACAAAAACAACAAGACATTAGAATATAATTTGAATAAACAATGCTAATGCAATAAAAAAAAATCAAAATCAAACCACATATGTAAGATTATACAATTTCTGTCACATCAGTGGTTTATGTGAATATCTCCAAGAGAGACACATTTCATGGTGTCTGTATCTCTTTAGCACAGATGGCTCACATATGTAGATTTAACATATTCTAATCAATATGTTGGCATTTTGTAATATCTTTGAGGTTTGTGATAATGCATTAATATTAAGCTAGGCATAGCACACTGAGTTTGTGCACATAAAACCACAGTGACATGTGTAGCCACTTCGTGGGAGATACTTTGCTTATGGCAATGCAGACATGAGGTTAAAATTAGGGTTTAAACATAATCTCAGAATAATACAATTCTCATTCCTTTGTAAATATATTACAGAGAGAAAATACAGCAGATTTATACACTTCATTCATTTAATTCATGCATGTGGAATTTTGACAGAAAGAAAACTGAAAAATATAGACAAATAATTTTATAATTATATATATTATTTATAGATTTTTTCCCTTTTCATGTGTCTTTTTAACATGCTGTCCTAGTACCCCGAGTTTAAATTCATTTAAAACAGTAACGTCAAAAATAAATAAATTAAAGTTATGACAGCTGCAATTGCAATACTAATATAAAAAAAAAAATACAAATTAATTTTAGCAATACGGATACTATGTGTGACATGGAAAGAGTAAAGAAGCAGTGTGAGATATTTTAATGAATTGCTTTGGATTAATGCATCCGCGTCTTTCAAGCACAACAGGGCATGACATCAGGTGGAAAATTACAGGCACACAGCAAGTCAGATTATACATACTTTGTACTTGGACTGTGAAAGTCTACTGCTTCAGTGGGAGATGGAGATGATAGGTAATAAAAGACCATTTGTTACTAGTGATTATTCTTGAAATATATCAGACGAAAAAGAGGTAATGACTCCTATTATAATGCAGGGTCACAGATGACAGGCTAAGGTCACACTTGGCATGAATTACTAAGACTTACACATTTCCAAATTATTCCAAAACACACATACAATAAAATTGAAAAAATTCCTTGAAAACTTTACCAAAAACTAGGTGCCCTGTACAGAAACAAATCCTGCCTAACCCTACAGCAAGAAAACAGATGCTAATGCCGGTCATTGATTACGGGCATGTCGTATATGCACCCGCACCGCAAACCCACCTTAATAAAGTTAATACGTTATATAATTAATTCTGCCGCTTTGTACTAGAATGTAATTACTTAACCCACCACTGTGACATGTTAAAAGAGCTAAACTGGCTATTTCTGGAATCCCGATGCACTCTTCATTTTTCCAACCTTGTGCATAAGAGCATTTCTGGGAAGCTCCCACCCTACCTGAATAGAATGCTCTCCCCGGCTGTCCCCGCCTCCTATAACCTCCGATCCAGTACTAGTAAGATATTTAGCATACCGCAATACAAAAATAAAGTGGCTCTATCCTAATTTTCCTACAGAGCACCGCAATTATGGAATAACCTCAGGGACACAGTCAAATCTTCATTCAATCTAAAATCTTTTAAGAGATCTATGGCAATATACCTCAGCACAGAATGCACCTGTCATGGTTGAATATATTTATTACCTGTTATGTATTAAATTTATATATGTGTGTATGTATATATATATATACATATATATATATATACACTGCTCAAAAAAATAAAGGGAATACAAAAATAGCACATCCTAGATCTGAATGAATTAAATATTCTTCTGAAATACTTTGTTCTTTACATAGTTAAATGTGCTGACAACAAAATCACACAAAAATTTTAAAATGGAAATCACAGTTTTCAACCTATGGAGGTCTGGATTTGGAAAAATTCCTCACACTCAAAATTAAAGTGGAAAAACACACTACAGGCTGATCCAACTTTGATGTAATGTCCTTAAAACAAGTCAAAATGAGGCTCAGTAGTGTGTGTGGCCTCAACGTGCCTGTATGACCTCCCTACAATGCCTGTGCATGCTCCTGATGAGTTGGTGGATGGTCTCCTGAGGGATATCCTCCCAGACCTGGACTAAAGCATCTTCCAACTCCTGGACAGTCTGTGGTGCAACATGACGTTGGTGGATGGAGCGAGACATGATGTCCCAGATGTGCTCAATTGGATTCAAGTCTGGGGAATGGGCGGGCCAGTCCATAGCATCAATGCCTTCATCTTACAGGAACTGCTGACACACTCCAGCCACACGAGGTATAGCATTGTCTTGCATTAAGAGGAACCCAGGGCCAACCGCAACAGCATATGGTCTCACAAGGGGTCTGAGGATCTCATCTCCGTACCTAATAGCAGTCAGGCTACCTCTGGTGAGCACATGGAGGGCTGTGCGGCCCCCCAAAGAAATGCCACCCCACACCATTACTGACCCACTGCCAAACTGGTCATGCTGGAGGATGTTGCAGGCAGCAGAACGTTCTCCACAACGTCTCCAGACTCTGTCACATCTGTCACATGTGCTCAGTGTGAATCTGCTTTCATCTGTGAAGAGCACAGGGCGCCAGTGGCGAATTTGACAATCTCGGTGTTCGCTGGCAAATGCCAAACGTCCTGCACGGTGTTGGGCTGTAAGCACAACCCCCACCTGTGGACATCAGGACCTCATACCACCCTCATGGAGCCTGTTTCTCACCGTTTGAGCAGACACATGCACATTTGTGGCCTGCTGGAGGTCATTTTGCAGAGCTCTGGCAGTGCTCCTCCTGTTCCTCCTTCCACGTCTCCTGATGTACTGGCCTGTCTCCTGGTAGCACCTACATGCTCTGGACACTACGCTGACAGACACAGCAAACCTTCTTGCCACAGCTCGCATTGATGTGCCATCCTGGATGAGCTGCACTACCTGAGCCACTTGTGTGGGTTGTAGACTCCGTCTCATGCTACCACTAGAGTGAAAGCACCGCCAGCATTCAAAAGTGACCAAAACATCAGCCAGGAAGCATAGGAACTGAGAAGTGGTCTGTGGTCACCACCTGCAGAACCACTCCTTTATTGGGGGGTGTCTTGCTAATTGCCTATAATTTCCACCTGTTGTCTATCCCATTTGCACAACAGCATGTGAAATTGATTGTCACTCAGTGTTGCTTCCTAAGTGGACAGTTTGATTTCACAGAAGTGTGATTGACTTGGAGTTACATTGTGTTGTTTAAGTGTTCCCTTTATTTTTTTGGAGCAGTGTATATATATATATATATATATATATATATATATGCAAGAAAAAGTATGTGAACCCTTTGGAATGATATGGATTTCTGCACAAATTGGTCATAAAATGTGATCTGATCATCATCATCTAAGTCACAACAATAGACAATCACAGTCTGCTTAAACTAATAACACACAAAGAATGAAATATTGCCATGTTTTTATTGAACACACCATGTAAACATTCACAGTGCAGGTGGAAAAAGTATGTGAACCCTTGGATTTAATAACTGGTTGAACCTCCATTGGCAGCAATTAATTCCCTCTTCTTTTTTTTTAAATTGAGGTAAACATGTAGTACCTTATTAAAAGGAAGAATTAGCACTCATACTTCAGCTCCTATGGAAGATTAAGTAGCTGACATAGTCCTTAAGTACTTTAACTTTAGATGTTCCTATAATGAGTATTTATTTTCTTCCCAATACTAGCCTCTAATTTAATATTTGTTGGATAAGATTTTCAAATAATTTAATATTGTTGGATAAAATTTCAAAATTATTTAATATTCTGAAAAATATTAACATTTAAAAACCTATTTTGATACTTTTTAATATAGTTATCTTTTTGATATTTTTTTTGATAATGTAATATTTTTAGAAAATCACTTAAGAGTTTATCCAAAATGATTAAATTATTTGAAAAGCTTATCCAACAATATTAAATTGAGGCCAATATTTGTGGTATGCATATATACTAGTTTGGCTGTGTTGGTACAGGTACCACATTGCCCATAGATATTCAGAAACTATACATAAACATTGATATAAAATGTCCTCAATGTTCACAGCATATCATTCACATTCAAGAGTTGATGGCTTTGGACAGCCAGTACAGAGCTGCATTTTCTTAGTGGTGGGGATTGGACAGAGTAGGTCACTTTAACCACCATTCTTTCCTATTAACATTTGAACAGAAAGCTGATACTAACAAATAGTGGTGTAGATCATTCTGATATACAAAACATGGCAAAATTCTTAAAATATATATAATTTTTTTAATGTGTTTATGTTTAATAAAAATGTTAATTATAGCATTTTTATATGTTGACTGTTTAGCCGATTGTTGTATCACTATCATACCTACATGGAAAATGTCAGAATATATCCATATGATTTAAGAATGTAACTGCCTTCTTCAAATTATCTTTTTTTGATGATTTCCTTCGATGACATCTAGAAGGTAACAGTACCAGTGAAGCTTAAAACTAAATACAAATTTCTGGAGGTTAGATTACTGAGGTATCACTAATATCAACTGTTAAAACCTGTTGAGTGCTAAATTGGTCAGAAGCACATTGTTATGATTTGAATAATGTTTCATAAAAAAAGTCAAACATCATTGTAATTGTATACAATTATTCTATCATTACTTGACCATTGCACGACTCATATACTAAATTAATTATGTATGTAGTTAGTAATACTACATAATAGTATATTGCTACGATTCAACTTAGAAGAGCTATAACATCACCCATCTATAGCTTAGCCTTACATGTCTATGATCTTGTCTGTTAACGTACACAGCACCAATACCATTTACAAAGAGTATACTCAATAATGCAAGGAATGCACCTTGCTAATTGCCACACAAATTGCTTTTGTGATACATTGGAATTAGCAGAGGCAGTGAGTAGGGAGCAATACTTGGTAGACCCCCGAAAAGAAGTCACACTGTTTTAAAAATAGATTAACTTCTTGCAACGTGTGTGTGGGGGCGAGTGGGGGAAACTAAGGGTCAGGTTAGTCGTGGCGTAATAGTCACAAGAGAATGTGGATTAGCCACTGGTCTTGCTCTATTCCCATGATTGGTAGGTGATGAGTCAAAATAGTGCTGGTGGGCAGCCATGACTCCCAACCTGTTTTCTCTAAAATCAAATGAGTGTTGGGCTCCATCTGTGTATGTACAGCTCTATTGGACACATATATGTAATTATTAACCCTTCTGTGTCTCTCCAGCTGCCCTTCCGACAACTTAGAGTTGATATGCAGTAAGTGCAGGGGGTGAGACATTACATCGATTGCAGCCAAAGACAGACCAAGACAAAGTACAGACAGGTCCTCTGTTGCAGTCCTTCTCAACCACGCTACTATGAGTGACAATGTGGGCAAGGAATGTTGTGTACACTCCTGTCCCCACTGGTACCTGGTCAGACTATCCAACGCCCTCCCTCCCTTTGTATGTCACTGAATTTGAGTAAATTTCTAGTCATGTAGCCATGTAAACACTTAATGAAAAAAACATGTGATGTGCTTGGGGAAAGGAGAGCTATACAGGTAATGGTGTCATCAATGTGTACCTGTCATGGTACCCATGTTTATATTAATTGTAAGTATATACAATTTGACCTATACTTTTCAGCAGCACTAGTAAATGTACACAATATCTGCCAATATCAAAATCCTCATAGATTGTAAGTTTGTTTGTGCAGGGTCTTCGTCACTTCTAAATATACCTGTCTATAATTGTAAAGCTCTGGAATATGTTGGTGCAATGTAAATGCTAAAAAAAAAAATATATATATTAAATTGTATGAAGAATGTTAAAAGCTTTGAAAACTGCGTTTGAGATAGGTCGTTGTGAAATATGGTGAGTGCGGCTCCTGCTGTGTTGGCAGCACAGAATCTTGATAAAGGATAATTAGGGAAATAACGTGAAAGATGAAGAACGCCGATGGTTGAGAAAAATGGGTGAATTAAGAATGGGAAAAAAAACTGTGAGAATCAGTGAAAGAAAAGGGAAGTAAGTGTGTTTGGTCTTACAGAAGAGGAAATGTTGCAGGGTGAGATAACTTAATGACATTAAAGACATTACTAGAGGCACCAGTGAAATTCTATTTCATGGTATTTTGTTCCCAATAACATTTTAACAGTATAACGGCAGTGTCAGATTTGAACAAAGTCCAATAGTTGTTTTCTATATATGTATATTTTCAAAATTACTATTTTCTTTAGTTTAGTTGCTGATGCTCCGCTAAAACTTGATACATATGTCTATTTCTGACAGCTAATAACCAGTCATCTTATATGATTCTTGCAGATCTTTCATGATGCTAGTGGAGCTGCAATAGAAGTGTCAATTTTAAATCTTGCAAGCAATGACAGTAATATGGATGTCAGACAAAGATCAGCTACTGAATGAAAAACAATGCAGTAGTTATGCATCTTGGGTGGTAATGCTTGGTTTAAGAAACTGCAATGTTTTCCAAATAAACACAAAACATTAAAGGATTTATGGATAGCTTTATTTATCAAAAATCCATATGACAATTAAAATGTAAAATCATGGCAGTATTAGTAATGAGAGCAAATACATCTAAATTGTATTCCTCCCTTCCCCAGCAATGCAAAGGGTTAAAAAAATATTTCCCCACTTATCTGATTCCAGCGCTTATGTTCCTTGGTGCTGAGTTGGGCTCCTCCTCCAACATCAGTCAACGAGGGCGGATACCTAATATCCATGCACAAAGTGTACCACACGAGCATTAGGCTTTCCCAATAGGAAAGTTCATATGAAAGCCACTAGTCTTAATTCTGCAGTGTAAACATTACAGTTTCTCTAAAACTACAATGTTTTACATTGCAGTGTTAAAGGACCACTATAGGCACCCAGAAATTGAGTTGTCTGTGTACCTATAGTGTCCCTTTAAAGGGGCACTTGAAGCACCATACCCACTGCAATTGTGTTATTCAGCAGTCATTATTCCAAGTTTAGGTTATTAGAACAATTAGTACACATTAGACTATGTTTCTGACTTTCCTGCTGAATATTGTGGACCCAGGACATACTTGAAACCGAGAGAAATTTCATTGTATCTTTCCTGGTAAAATATTTTATAAATAAATAATTATTGCAAAACTATGGCACCCAATTATTTTCAGTCTTCCATAAGCTAGCTGAGGATCCCATTGAGAGGACCAATTATATATATATATATATTTATATATTTAAATAACACATTTCCCAAAAAGGCACAATCCAGATCTCCCAACAGTCCTGATTTCAGTAAGACTGTCCCTATTTTCCTGGTGTCCAGTATCTGGAGACAAGGTAGTACTGTCCCCAGGCAGCCCAGTTTGGCACAATGATTATAATCTCTCTACCTACTTTCCAGATGGGTATGCCCATCATTGGCATCACAGGTGACACAAGTTCCATCACTTGCAATGCCCCCAGGATTCAATCACCCCATGCCAAACAGCATCATTCCCAATGTTGTGAGGTATGCACAGTTTCAATCCAGCACACACTATCAGTTCTGAATAGGAGATAATAATCATCCCAAACAGTGAATACAAATAGAATCCAGATAACTTGCTACTGTTGCCCAGTGATCTGACTGCATCCTGTGCTAGAATCACTGGAGATCCTTTTTTTATGAGAGCAAACAACATCCCTTATCTATATTGTAAATGTTTATCTCTTGTGGATATCACAAATTACAATAACACAAAAGCATTACCCATAGATTGGATATGACATGCTAATAGGACATTGAATTGGAATTTGTAGTTATGAGGCTAATAGGGATGTGAGTGGATAACTACAATCAATGATATGAACTTCTTTCTTTACATCCTTATTTACGAGAAATTTGAATCTGAAATCTCCTTAATGATCCCAAACACAGTAATATTTTTATCCAGGTAATGACCCATATGACGATTAATTTAAATATGCCAGCAACATTAGTGATTTGTATGCACCGTTACTTTATATTTGTAACATTTACATTTGATCATGAAAGTTGTCATTTCTTAGCATACTCTCTGGTTCATAAACTGCTTTATGAACCATCAAGATACTAAGGATATTAAAGGAATTTGTGTACGCGGTTCCAATATCTAAAATGTTTCTCTTACTTCAGCCATTTAACACATTACGATCTCTAGCAGTAAGGTTCTGTTTAGTTGACGAATAAAGATTTATGATCATGTCATTTCAGGACTCTGGAAGTCCCGTGTTGTTCAAGCTAATTTATCAAAGAATGCATCTTTATGATTGTACTCAATGTGATATTATAATACAGAGATTCATGAAATATGCTTATAGGTCACTTGCTTATCCTCGTAAAATAAAGGGGGGTTTAGCCTGACATGATGATGTGTCACTTACAAGCTTCCTCATTGGACATGAATATTTGTTTAATGTTTTTAGTATCCTATCCACAATATGGTAGCTTTTCAATAGTTAAGTATCCAACACCTGACTGTAACGTAATTTAGATGGATAGGTGGAGAATAACCAAACTATGGAGGCAATGACAGCTATGTGGCCACCCTTGTATTAATACCAATACATAAATTGCCAGGGGGGATAAGCAGGAAGCTGAAAGTGCTTAAATAGGGGGCTAAACCTTACTATACTCAAGGCTCTTGAAGTCCCACACTATACTTTAAATCCTTACCCCACCTTATTTACCTACTCCGATTTCTACTTCCGGTATTATTTCACCTTTCTTTCCCTTATTTTTTCTTCTTTCTACTTTGCTGTCCCTGTTCCCTTGTTTTCTCTACTTTTTTTCCTCTTTCAACTTCTCTTATCTGCCGATTGCCCTAAATTTGATGCCAACACTAGCAGTGCCTATATTTACATATCACATGGTATCTGTCTTAATGGAGAAGCCTTGGTGATGGTTACTTTTCTTGGTCAGTCTTAATTGCTCAAATTGAATTTACCGCTTCAATGCAATAGGACATTCTTGTATTAGAATATTTAGCATTTTCTTTCTGTGATATTCTTTAATGTATTAAAAATTAAGAAAATAAAAAAAAAGGTGAGATGCAATTGGAGATGGCTTTTTCTAGCCATACATCATTTTAAATATGGAAACTTAATTTTGAAATTTAATTCCCTGCCAAAAAACAAAACAAATCAATGTTCAGAATTTTTCTGCTCTCTGAACTATACAAGCCTTTCAGTCACAATAATATCAAATGCTTGATGGTGAAATTTGGCAGAAGTTTCCATCTGGAAGCAAGGTAATATTGGATCACCATTTGTTATAATTATAATGTTACCCAACCTTGTTTACGCTTGTAATGTTATATTGTGCTATAATGTTTACAGGTTGCCCTCCCCTTCCCATGGACATGCCCACAACCTATCAAAATCTACTGTTTTTATTAACAAACATTCATTTTACTATGTGTGACCTCTGTTTTAGCTTCTCTGTTCAATTACACATTTGGCTCACCTTTAATTGTTTTCCTTTCAGTGTCCAAAGAAGATAATTTATTTGTAGAGATACTAAGAATACAATGCCAATACCTAATTACCATTAGACTGCTAAAAACACCAGTGCTATAGTTAATTATCCTATTGCAAAAATAAATGAAGCACACAAAAATGCAAATGGTGCTAGAATTTGTAAAAAAAAATAAATAATAATATAATATAATTTTAGGATTTAAAAACAGATTTTGTCTGCTCTCTGTGAGCAAAGACTAAATGTAACATTTGTATGTAAGTCAGTGAATTTCTGAGATTTCAGTATGTTTATAACAGCTTTTCAATCATAATCATGAACATATTTTAATATAGCCATCAAGAGAAAATGTTCCTGCAACGCTAATTTAAGTACTACAACAAACATGCAAATGAGTTTTCTTAATTATGGTTATTTACAGCTATTCCTAAACAAAGCTCTTCAATTTCAAACATGTCAAAGAACTGTTTTCATTATGAAGAGTTTTTTTTTTTTTTTGCTTGTATATTAATAAGTACTAACTACAATCACATTTATTATAGAAATGTCAACCTTTATTAAATTATGTACTCAACATTGAAGCCTGGCAGTTTTCTGGCAATGGTCTATTCTTCTCAAATGACAGAAATTACATAAAGGAAATGTTACAGAAAACACTGCTTTGAGGGCCCACTGGACCCTGTGTACCTTTTAGCTTGTGTTTGGTAAAACCAAGAGTTGGTTAATCTTTGATGTAAACATAGATCTGAATTTCTAGCAAAGTGTTTTGAGTTAAATGAATCTGGAGTGCTTTGGGAAAAAAAGGTGGTTCTTAAAGGAAAACTATCACATCTCTAGAAATTACACCATAGAATAAACCACTAAAATCATCTTTAGCTTGTTAACATTTTAAATTTGATACTCAATAAAAAAAAAATAAAAAAAAAATAAAAAAAATATATATATATATATATATATATATATATCTATATATATATTAAAAGATTAGAAGTTAACATCATAATCTAGTTAAGTCTAGCCACAATCATGTCTGGCATTGCATTAGAGCAGGAGAAACTAGAATGTTGGGGTTTATGTATAAAAGTGTTTGTTTTTTTTGTTTGTTTTTTAACAGGTAACCTAAAGAACTATAAGTGGGACAATCACCATTGAAACCAGCTGAACTACTGGGTACATTTCATTGCTGACTGCTTTTTTTATATTTACACCACTTTTTACAATAGAGTATGATGATAAAGCTAACACCGATGTTTCTGGTTATTCTTCTATCTTTCTTTGTGCTGATTGACAAGTGCAAAGGGCAGAGCTTATACAGGTGATTGACAGGTAGGCAAGATAGATGACCTAATTTCCTGAATTTACATAAATACAGCAGTCTGTATTTCTACTCCTAATGTTATTTTTTTATTAAGACCTTAGTCCTATATACTTAAATATAAGGGTTAACCAAACATAATATTAATAATCCTAAAAAGCAATGATTCACCTTTCAATACATGCACTTTACACAAAAATTTCTCAGTAAAAATGTTACAGGGGATTAACACTGTGGGCAAGTTCTTGAGACAGATGGGAGTTTCCATAGATCCTCTCACTCCAGTTTAGTCTTTCCATTCCTTAGAGCAAGGGTCCTCAAACTCCAGCCCCCCAGATGTTGCTGAACTACAACTCCCATGATTCTCTGGCTATCTATATAATTCAAAGAATCATGGGAGTTGTAGTTCAGCAATATCTGGAGGGCCACAGTTGGTGGACTCCTGCCTTAGAGGGACACTATAGATACTGTAACTGTTTCATCTCACTGAAGTGGTTATAGTGTTTGAAGTTCCCTGGTGCCGTCCTTTCATTCAGTTTTAAACCATTTTTAACAGTTTAATGCTAAATGAGAGTCCCCAGCATTACTAAATGTAACAAATTTAAATCTAAATGGCAAAATATACCACATTAATATGAACTCTAAAATCAAAAAATCAAATCGATTAATTAACACAATAATCAGAGCTATAGTTTCAGCTGGTTTTTTTTTATCCACAGTTTTGCAATTTTTTTTATTTTTTGTTTTGTAAATCAAATGGTAAAACCACCCAAAAAAAAACATGTTTATTTCATGCTACAAAATAGACGAGAGTTAAGGGGGTTCAAATATATATGCGGTAGAAGCTTATATTTCACATTTATGCATATACAAATTAGCATAGCAAGAGCTTATATTTTAATTGAAGTTACTCAAATTATCTGTATGTTAGTAATGCAGTACCTCACATTGAACAATTAAATCCAGAAGGAAAATATAAATTGTAAGCAATTTGAAGTGAAATATTGTGTAACTTGCTCAAACTGTGTAGAGATAAAAGATGCAAATGGTTTTGTAAAGATCTAAATAATTGTGGTCTAAGATTACTATACTAGAATAATGTTCAAAACCTGTTGTTTAATATTTTTGCATCTGCTATCACAGCTTGGTACGATTTTTTATTTTTTTTCTAGTCAAACAGACAAGCTGTTTGTATTTGAAAGTAACTGAAAGCTAATTTATTTAAAAATCCAACAGAGATGATTTCCTGGTATAAGCATCATAGCCTCAAACAATACTTTTTATTATTTTGCTAATTTCTATAATTGATATCTTTCGTAAAGAAAAAAAAAAGAGCAACACTTTTTATATATTGTGTATGTGTTTGTTTGTGTACACATGCACATATACACATGTTGTGACAGAGAACAAGGGAAAGTACTGAGTGGTGTGCGTGTGGCTCCTAGGTTTCTGTACAACATGTACCCAGGAGAATGGGATAAATGCAGCTCCAGGGAAGTGAATGTAAGGACTGTATTTAATGCGTGATATTTTATGTTTTTGAGTCACTGGGGTGGAGTATTTGGAAGAGCAGGGTGGGCTGATGCTTCATCCCACTTACATAGTGTTTCCTAATAATCCAGGCCAGGTTTTCTTGCTGTATTTTCCCCTTGCCAATTAAGGACTATTATTTTAACCAGCAGCTGGCCGGTTTGGTTTAAAAAGGTTAAGGAAGGAGTCTCCGAAGGCCATATGGTGGAACTGAATCCCTATATTTGTTTGCAGAGATAGGTAATTTTAAGTAGCCTTGTAAAATTTAAAACTGTATTTTTGTGTCTCCACTGTTTCTTAATATGTATTTAGTAATCCCCTTCCTGGTGCAATTCTGTCTGGGGTCTTAAATATGCTAGACCCAACTAACGAGGTTGACTCCACGATGTGTCCTCCCAGACATAGAACCATGATGTACAAATATCCCCACCGAAACTCCTTTTCCTGGACAGAAACCTCACGTATTAAATGTCCCCGAATAGATCATTACCCAGAGCCACCACTGTCTAAATAGCTCCCTGATTGTATAATCCGTGCCCAAGCAACAACGTATTCAAATTTGTGGCTGGTTGGACCCAGTCTTATTGAAAGGGGATTGCTAAAGCTCTGGGGGAGAGGAGTGACCTAAAATCCTTGGTGTCCTAGGATGCCTCCTCACCTTCCCAACATCCTTTCTAAATAGCGCAATGACTGGTGGTTTGGGGACAGAACAGCATTCAATCAAATATTCACTGGATAGCAGAACACATAGCTCCATAGCGATTCTGAGTATCTCCTGGTCAGGCACTCAGTATTTAGAATGGGTACAAGTGATCCCCAGAGATCCCATCTCCATGTCCTTTTAAGGCCAAATTTGATATCTTTTGCACACACCCTAAATCAGCTATATTCTTAATTGTGGTCTGAGTTGAGCAAATTCATTATCATACCATAACAATTTACTGGTTAGTGAATAAACTTGTGACAGAGACCTTGATGAGTACAAGAGGGAAGTTAGAGTTTCATCATCATGGCACCGGTTCTGGTCTGGAAGTTGAAATCTCTCTAAAAGCATATAGCTAGGTAACAAAAAGAATGTGGTGAGACCAAGTATGATAAAATTTTCCACAGTGCAAATACAAGAATGACTGTCCTGCATCATCTGCATATCTCAAGTTGGAATTTGAGATGTCCTACTTGGGCATAGAAACTTGAGAAACCATGTTTCCATCTGCAGAAATGAAGTATGAAGTATGAAATATGATGCCTTTCTGGGCTCATATGGCTGGTAGGCTGGTGAATTCTGGGACAGTTGTGGAAACATTATTCCTGCAGTCCATGGCTGTTTTTGTTTGGTCATTGATCCTTTTGGTGGAGGTACAGACAGTAGTGTATAGGCTTTACGACTCCCCTAAGCCCAGGCTTTGCGCCACCCTCCATATTGGAATTTGCTGAGCTGATGAGGGAAATCTTAGATCTCTCTACTGGCCTATTACATGACAGAGAACTCTATCTGGGCTAGTGCTGCCCTGTAGAGGCCCACTGGGAAGATCTTTTGGTCTTTTCCCAGCTTGTTCAATGGCCAGTCTTGGTCTGTCCATATGTCTCGAATTGTTGGATGCTGCAATAGTAATTTAGGAACATAGTGGATGCTTTTGCTGCTGCCCTGTCTATTGCCAGCAGTCATGTTAATATCCACATATACCACACAATCACTATAGAAGTACAAAAGTATGCTGCAAGTATCCATTTAATCAGAATAATTTAGGAACTGTAATTAAATATTGAATTTGTGTAATTAAGGGCAAGTAAACATAAGAACTGTATTTACATATTAATTTAGCATTAGTAGTTGAAATGCCATTATTAATTAGCAGTTTTTAGATCATAGTTAGATAGTTACAAGTCACTTCGATCCATTCAATATTCTGTAATTAATATATGTAATCATTTTTAATTTTTGAAAATTTCAAAATTTTCTAGAAATTATATAGCCAGCCACCAGTGGGGCAATGAATAATTAACAAAATACTCCTACTGCACATATTAAAAAGGCTGAAGTGGTTTTGTATTTTAATGAAATCAAATTGCAGGAAGAAAATATGCAAGTTATGCTTAGGAAGAAAAAGATAGGATGAGTTCTAGTGGTTATGAAGCCAGCATTGCCTTGCCCTCCCTCCCTTTCAAAGTAGTCAAACTGTATTAAAATGGTTTGATTTATTTCCTGGGGTCCACCAGGTGCTGCTACCTGCCTTTACCTAGAGTTGCAGCGCAAAGCTCATTGGCTATGATGCAGGCAAGGAGAGCTCAGGAGAGCTAACTGTTTGACTACTTACAATGGAAGGTGCAAGGGCAGTCCTGGCACCATAACCACTGCAGTGCACTGTAGTGCTCCTTTGATAAGTGTAATAGCTTATTAATGTTACCAACATTTCAGAGAAGCACATAGAATGAACTAAACATGTTATTGTGAATATCTATCTGATAAGGTAGGTAACAGTCCCCCGGGAGAACTAGGCAATAGAGTAAAGGAGAGAGACTGCATATCAGTATGTGGGACGAGGCTGAGACTTGTATGTAGGATTAATCTAGTGGTTACCACTAGACTTGTGCATTGTGAAAATATTTGGTTCAGCCAATCGATTTGTCCAAAAAGTTCAGGAGGTTCAATATTTAGCCACATGACGTTACAGTTTAGACGGGTTTCATCCTTGCAAACAATTCCAGAAAAATTATTCAAATTAATCAAAAGGTATATTATGTATACATTTTACAATACACTGATAGGCACATTCTCCTGCCATTTGCTTCACAGATCAAGTCAGAAGAGGTACGCAATAGAAGAAAAAAAAAAAAAGAAATCGGTCAAAAAAGGAGACATTTTTTATCATACAGTAATTTTCTTTTCCTGGCCATTTTCCCAGACTTTAATACAAATGGGTTAGCTCTGCCGCTCAGGTGTCAGGACAAGAAATTCTAAATAACTAGATAACCAGTTCAATATCTCCTTTCAAGTTCTCGATCCATACCTTCAGTGCTCTCATCACCATTTTCCTTGCTACTGCTAGATACAAGCCTGAACCTAAGGCAAGATACACATGTGTATGTTTTCTGCATTTATTTGGAATAAAGCATGTTTATCTATATTGTCATATGTATTGAATACAATAAGCACTAGGGATAAGTATGAAATGTTGGCTTATTCATAGGCAAATGATTGCAGAGGGAGACTATATCCTTTGTTCGCTAATGTTGGACATGTTACTCTTTGAGTTGGAATGTCCCAGCAGCACGCTTTACCTTCTATTGGCAATTTAGGTATTATTGGAATTGGTTTTCACTCCATGGTGATAAAACATAAAACAGCCAGTAGTTCTCACCCATAAAGTAGGGAATGATTGGTATAGTTTAGCACACGGCTTACTGCCATACTTAAAGGGTAGTAAAAGGATCACATGATCAAACCACTATTTTAAACCTGGACATGGGCACTCAGAAATCAATCCACACAGAACATTTTCGTATTTATTTATGTTTTATAGTCATTTTTCACTGAGTGAAGTAAATCCTTATCAAGTGCATTCAAATTAATGTAATACTCACATGATTATGAAAAAATGTGTTTTAAGGTAAGCACTATACTACTACTTCATAAAGTTTGTAGTGTGTCATCTAAGTGTAAATTATCTCTAATGAACAGTGTGATAATTGCACAAAAAATATATTTTTTTGGACTTTTAATTACACACTGAATTGTATGCACTTTATTATAGTTTTGCACTTTATTAACTTATATCGCACTTTACTGTTATTATACATAAATTCACTTTTGGTTGAGTTCTCTTAAAGATATAGTGCACCTGTATCTATCTATCTATCTATCTATCTATCTATCATCTGTGTCCTCCTACATAAATAGAACATAAATTGCTACATAGCATATTTACCTTTTCCAATGTGTGTATTTATACCCTGGGTGGTAAACTTCCCAGATGATTTTCCACAGTATATATTTTGTAAGCAGTCAACTTCTAGAATCATGTAGCGTCTTTGACATGCAGGGGTTCACTGCGGAATCCTACCAATAAAGCCATACTTTGTATTTTCACATTTTAACCTCTTTCCTTTTGTTCCAGATACAGAATCATCAGGCACTGTCAGATACAAAACTACAATATTCTTTTTAGCAGTGCTAGCATTCCTTCAAGCTGTGTTGACAAAAGAATTTCCAAAGGAACTAGAATTTGATATTTGCATGCTTTTTTTATATCTAGAGGGAAGTTATTTGCTCTAAGCCATTGATCGTGTAAAGGCAACAATATCATACAGTTTTATTGTCTCTCAGCCTCTGTCAAATGTAATTACTTAAACATGTCTGGAGCTTAGTTTAAAAAAATAAAATAAATCAAAGGCCATTTTAAAAGAAGAGATAAATACACCTGTTTAAATGCCAGTTAGCAAAAAAAAAATCCATTATAAAAAATAAAATAAATCTTCAAAAACAAAGCCGCTATTATCTTTTTTGGGAGACTTTTACTACAATTCCTATTTTTGTCACATTGTGCTTTTAAACTAGTGTAGATTTACACTTGTTCTATTGTATTTTCACAAGATTATTCAAAAGTAAATAATTGGAATTCAAAATAAATGAATTGTCAGTTCTAAAATTATGCCCAAAATAGACACTACGAAATAATATCTCATCAATTCAAAATTGATGTATGTATTCTTTAGCCAAAGCAAGGATATAACTATCATATTGCCACTTTGTAAATCCCCAGCATTTAAGAGTCGATATCACAATGCTATGCTCTGTCCTTTTTTTTAACCCTTTTTTTTTCATTTGTTTACTTTTTTTTATTTATATAACTCATTTAAGTGTGTTAGGTATTTTTATGCTGCTTTGTAATTTTGCATAGCAGACATTAATACATGTCATATAAAAAAGACAACCTAGTGTTGTATACAACATGCACTTTCCCATTTGTCCTTTTATTTCAGAAAATCCTTTTTAACTAACGTTTCAAAATTTTACCTACAAAAGGTTGCTTTTATATGGGAGATTTCCATTTACTGTCCCTCTGCAGAGATGCAGAGGGAAAGAATTTATTCCTGGCAGAGAATTGTGTGTTTCTGCAGGATGAAAAGCAGTGGTGAAGCAAAGAATAAGGTAGTAGGGATTTGCAAACTGAATTTAAATAAACATAATTCATATATGCATGTTATTGAGTTGGAAGGAGTTATATAAGTAAAATACTGGACTCAGATACCACAAAAGCAATACTAACATAGGTCAGAATTGCTAGATTTGATTGACTTTTCCATTATTCTAATCCTTTTTTTCAATGTGTCATGCAAATATAAACAAAGTACAGGATTACAATA
Source organism: Pelobates cultripes (assembly GCA_933207985.1). NCBI lineage: Eukaryota > Metazoa > Chordata > Amphibia > Anura > Pelobatidae > Pelobates > Pelobates cultripes. The sequence continues at coordinate 47,595,138 of OW240919.1, forward strand.
CCACTGCCACACTCCTCATCTGTTTATATAAATATATACATACTTTTCAAACGAGAATTGCATGTAGCCTAAATGTTATTGTAAAATGTATCTTGAGTTATGAATATAAATCAGATAAGTAAAACATTTGCATTAAAATTTGACTTTGGCTCTTCACATTTCTTAACCTTTCTTAAAAAAAATTAGTCCTGACAGGAACACTGGTTGATAATCACTGTTAAAATGCTTGCCAGAAATATCTAACACATGCTGAGAAAATTGTCTTTAAAGGTTAACACAGAAAGGCTTAAGCTTAAAATGTCAAAGGATGGATTTTTATTATTAACTCTACAGCTCTTTTAATTTAACTTTTTATGCATAAAATGATTTTTGCTGTAGAAATACCTATAGTTACCCTTTCAGATCCAGATGGCTCAGTCTAGTACTGCAATGCATTTACTGTAGATTTCAAAAGTGTCGTTTATGGGGAAAAATAAACTCTTTTAAATGAACAGATATTGTTGTTTTATTATTATTATTACTTTTGAATACTCAATACTATTGAACAGTGGAGTAATTTAAGAATATTTAAATAGCTGATTTTTGGTATCTTACAGTTAATAGACAAGTGATTTGTTTTGTCTAACTTTGCCCAACTTTGAAACACAATTTTGTAAAATAAATTATTATGTATTTTCAATGCAGCATGTTTATTTATATAAAATATGCCGCACGTTTAAATGGTACATTACTAAACAGACAATGTGGTTTCAACACTTTTATAACATGATTGCACCACCCTTAACCCTGCAAGTGTAATTATTGCTGTTTTTATAAACTGCAATAATTACCTTGCAGGGTTGAGTCATCAGCGACTTCCCTGTTCTTAGAACATGAAAAGTGTTTTAAACGACGCTGGACGTCCTCACGCTATGCATGAGGATCTCCACTGTCGCCGGAGGTCTAATGCTCGGCCATTGCTGGACATGTGCATTAGATCTCCCCCGCCGGCTGACGTCGGTGGGGGAGGAGCGTGGACAGAGCCTAACCCAGTGCCGAGGGACATCGGCGCTGGATTCAGGTAAGTCACTGAAGAGATTTGAACCCCTTCAGCAACATGGGATGGGGGGTGGTAGGGAGAGGGGCACTGCAGGGTCCTGCAGTCCTAGGAAAACGGATATGTTTTCCTGGCACTGGAGAGTCCCTTTAAGGTGGATACTCACTGATCCATCTTGATATTTTGATATTATTGGTAAAGCATATGAAAATAATGCAATTTCAAGAATAGAAATGAATAGTTAAAGTAAAAGTTTGAGATAGATGACAGTAAAAACTGTCTGTTCTTCACTAAAGTAAGAATTGTTTGGAATTCAAAGAGCCATAAAAGGCAAACTGGAAGATTCCCCAAGCCAATCTTGTTTTCATTTAGGCTATTTTGGCCTTAAACTTGTCATTAACTTTGCATTCCACTCAATTCTCTTTTTAATAAATTACACTGCTATTTGTTACCTCTGGACCACAGCAAAAAGTGCATTTAAAAAAAAAAATCTTCTTAAACTATATTGTTTGTGTATATCACTTGCCACCCAGCAGCTCCCCCTTATTCAATGACAAGCGTTGAGAGAAAGAAATGTCAGGGATGCCAAGGAAGCCACATACTTTGGGTTTCATCAATAAGACGCACATTGTCCAAGTTTGGTTTCTTGCAGTCACAAAGTGTTCTGTAATATTTGAATACAGCTAAAGGATGGAGATTCTTAATTGAGAATGCAATCCCTATCAGTTTACATACATCACATATGAAAAGTATTACGCACATGACATTTCTATATTTTAATGATCATCTCCCTTTAACAAGAAATTATTAAGGTTAGAATTCCTGAGGACAAGAATAGGTTATTGTAACAGATCACAGTCTATTAATCAAGAAATGATTTGCCATATGATACAATGTGGCTTTTTAACTTCATTGTAAATTCCGATTTTCTGTAGTAATAACGAGTATGCCTAAAGGTCAAAAATACTCATTATGCCACTAGCAGAACATTAAGCAGGCATCAAACTGAGATCTAAAGGCATCTGAAAAAAATGTCCTTGCAAACTGTTCAAAGTTCTTTCACAAGCCTTACAAACGTATAAAATGTTTCACGTTTAGATTACATTACTACTTACTTTATTCACAAAACAGTAGGCTTGGACATTTATTTCAAGCTGAAATGCAATTCAGCCAAATTTAGGCCAATCAGGTTTTTAGGCGAAATTCTGATTTCCGAGCCGCCACATGCCAGAATCCGAAAGCTCACATGAGTTAGCAGAAACATGATTGATTTCATTTGTTGTTCAGAGTGCAGTTCCTGGCAGCAGAAAAAAAAGAGAACGGAAAATAGTTGTTGTTGTTTTTTTTGCCATGATGCACATGGGGTCTTTCCAATCAAGTGGGCTGTATCACCTGTCCAATCAAGTGGTGAAAAAAGATGATAGATGGTTACTGGATAGGCAGTAAGTCTTTTATTCACAGATTTAGTGACAATTGATCAATCGAGAAAAGGAGTAGTAAAACAATCTATACTTCCAAGCAGAATTTTTCCAGACTGCAGCTTCTAAAAGAGACAGAACAGCAATAACAAAGTGTTTCCTACCCTTGCTGTGCCTCTGTGGGAGATAGCCTGGATTATTGATTCTCATGTGAGACTAGGTTTAGCTTGCCGCTGTATCTAGTTAGCTAGGTGCCCTTGAAACAACTTTGAGTGTAAGATTGTAATTTTGGCATCAATTCTCTTGTAAGGCTAGGCTACCAATATACAGTTATTAAAAGGTGTGTGTGTGTGGGGTGGGGGGTGGGAGGTGGGGTGTTTGTATAAAGAAAATCCTTTTTTAAATAATGTTTTTTTGGGTAAAGAAGAAAAGTTTCTCTTCCCTGGCTGCTCCAACATTGGGACTCGCATATACTTTGAGTGGTAGAGATAGCATGCTTCATTCATTATAGTGTAACACTGTTGTCTATGGTTAGTGCATGATTACACAGCTAGCCACTGTCACCTAACACCAGCTTTTAATGATTAATTTACAGTTTTACTGGTTGAGGTGTTTTTTACTGGTTGAGGAAGGAGAGGGAAAGAGGTCATGTTTCCTAATCCACCATCAGTAGTAGAATCATGGTTTCTGACAGTTTGAACGACCTTTCCTCAACCATTAGGACTGCTGACACCTCCGCCACAGCTGTCTGCAACACCACTATTAGTACTATTCATCCTCAGGATAATGGGTTTATCCTTGAATAGTGGGATAAATAGTCTCCACCACCACTATCAGTAGTATTCAACCTCAGGATTGCAGCATGTCCTTAATGGCTGATTTAACACCCAGAAGGTAATTATTTTTCTCATCCTTTTCATGTGGCAGTCTCATGTGCTGCTGCTTCCAGGAGCACTTGAGCTCCTTCTACCACAGCTAGTTCAAGCATTATACCATCTTGGTGCCCCCTCCATATGAGTCAAATATGGGAAAGCATAGCAATGTCTATTTTTTGGGGGTCCACAGATACACACTTTAGTGAAGATTTCGCATAAAGTACCAAATTTGTATCCCAAATGTCTAGTGTAGGTGGTAATAGTTGTGATGAATCTGGTGATGATGAGTTTTTTTTCAGTGCCACTGGAGACATAGCACTACTTTTCGCCCAGGAGCTACTCGGCTACGAGTATGATGAGCCAGAGGAATTAGAAGACGAGAGTGTGGAGAGTGAGGATTGAAGAGTGTGGACATCATTGTTAAGTGTTAAACCACAAAATTACAGTTATAGATTTCTTTACATTATGTTAATATTGAGGGACTCAGAATCAGCCACTGACAATTCAGTGTGAACAAAGTGAAATAATGTGTATACAAAATATCTGGCAATCAGCCAGAGTAATCACTCACTTGTGATTAATACTCATTTGGTTATATATTTCAATAGGAAATGATCAGTCAAGTATTAGGTTAATTGCTTATTCACTAGCCAGAGGTAAACAGTATTTCTTTCTAGATGTTAAAAAAAAGAACACTTACACAGAACAGAGCATAATGTGTGGCCGTCCTCCTGGTACTGCCGCAGTATTGCATAAGGAGCATAGTATGTTGATAAAACAGGAAGGAACTTTTTTTCCCCCACTTTTCATTAAATATTAAATTGTAGTGAATATTAATAATTGTAGTGAATTCAAAGCCAAAGATTTATCCAAACATAGAATATAAGTGTGATATTTTCCAAACAAGTTGAGAACATAAGAGTGATAGAAAATGTTTAAACTTTCCAAATAAATGACTCGATTTAGAAATTCCTTTTTTAATTAAGTGATATTCACAATACAGTAATACAATAAAATGATGCAATCTATTTCCCATAAAACATTTAAATGCATATATATTGGAAAAAGTTCTCACCAACCAATGCCATTCAGTCATTTGACTAATGCAGTGAGCAACCACTTTTTATCAGACATGCCTCCACGCGTGGCACGAAATGCAGGGCATGGGGGCTTTTATACCTCCTTCAAGCCTTCGCTTGCAATTTTCCAAGTGGAGGTATGTCTGCTAAACAGTGAACACAAAGGGAATGTTCACTGTAATAAAAAACTAGCAACTGATGCCCAGTCACTAGTATATACACCGACACTTCCCCATGCTCCCAATTTTATAAACAGGGGGTAGACAAATTCAAAGTAGATACAGGACCTCGAAGCAACATTATCATTTCAATTAACAGTATTCCTTCTTGCAAATCCCTCACATTAAAATTTGCAAAAAAAGGCAAATGGATGTTATGCTAATATTGCCCCTATTGTTCTAAATATGTCATGTTTAATGAATTGTAGGAAAAATCATCCTGCAAAATGGTATTTTAAAAATCTCCATCAAGTCTACATATCTACATACAAATAAAAGTAAATTATCAAATATCCACAAAATATTGGAAATTATTAATTTAATTAGTCCTGTGAGAGTACCAACAGTATTCATCCAAAAATGCCTAACAGCAAATTTACCCTATATACAAATAGTTTAAGAGGAGAATTATGTTCACTCCTAAGAAATCTGTGCATGGTATCTTGAAAAAAAATCCTGAAACGTTGTTCTGACCATTTCAATATTTTGTGCAATAAACTAAAAAGAAGAATTTTTCTTTGTTTCTGGTCACTTTAACTTGTTTGTCACATTTTATTTTTTCATCTGTTTTTCACACCCACTGTACAGTGCTGCAGAACATGTCCATGCTCTATAAATAATACTCGCAATAATAACAAACGTTCTTGCAGAGAACAATCAACGTTTAAGTCTTACATGGAAGTTGTTATTATTTAATTGTTTAACCCAATTATGCATTATTGTATTTTCTTATACTAACACTTTTATTGTAGAAAAATAAATATGCTCTTCTTTGGAACATTTGGATGATATTCCCAAACATGTATTAACAAAAGTACAATCCAAATTTCACAAATTTTTGGGAAAAAAAAAAGTTTGGTTTAAGATTAAAAATAGAGATAACACCCCGATTAGTAAAAAGAGAAAAGACTTTTAACAAGACATTAATTTGTTTTGAAGAGCATGTTTGTAGAGGTTAGAAAAATAATTATTCCAATTCAAATGCTCTTTTAATGAGCTTAAAGTTCATTAACACTACCTAGGGGATGTGACCTTTTTCTTCTAGTGAAGATCGTATCTTGTTAGAAGGATGGCAGGAAGCCCCTTTGGATCTTTAGTCAGTTCCACTATGTGGATTTAACAGTGAAGTTCCTAATGAAGTTATTTTTTCTCTTCCTGCTTCTTAAACAAAACTCACAGGATCTTAGCTTTGAAGCAAGATTGTAGAAAAAAATGTTTCTCTTCTCTGGTACATTTGTCATAATGCAATACAGGTATCAAAGAATTAACAATTCAAATTTCACAAACTTGTTTTTCTGTTTGTAACACCACAAAGCCAGAAAATGTTATTATGTTATTATGTTAAATACAGGCCTAAGACGTGATTGCATTGCAAATCGTCTAATGTTTAGCTCAACGTTAATAGACTGGTAATACAAGGATAGAAAATTAGGGGAGTTTAGGGGTTTTAGACAACATTTCAGGTTGAAGGTAACAGATTGCCAAGTGCATTAATGATCCTAATAGGTAACGGGAGTCTAACTAACCTATCACGTCCCACATGTACACTGCAGTGTGTGTTGTTGATGCTTTAGTTATATTTTAGTTACAATATTATACAATATCTGACAATTAGTAGTTAAATCACTTTGTTTATGCAGCCCTAACACAATGTATCATGGCTGTGACTCACACAGCCTTCCTACACACTTCCCATAAAGAGAGATCTAATGTTTAAATGTACGTTATTGCACCGTGTGTTTAATTTAGAATTTCTTATCTTCTGCTATTTTAGTTGCTTGCTAGAGTTTGCAGGAGTCTCCTGTGTGATTAAAGTTCAATTAATAGAGTAGGAGGTAAGAACTTCTATGTAAATACAATATGCTGTAAGACCTGATTAAAAATGAAACCATTTTGATCATGGAGGCTGTGAGAGTCAGAGCCAGAGGAGGTGTTGCTAGTGTTGAATAAACATAAACAAAAGTGGTTTAACTCTTAAATGACAGAAAATTGAGCCGTGAGACTGCTCAATTAAATGGCAGAATGAATATGCACAGACACTCTATTAAACACCACAAAGAAGAATCGTACAGCACTCCTGTGGGACACCACTTTACCCAGCCTGACCACTCCATGAAGGACCTAAAAATCAAAGTACTGAAAGGGGGTTTTAAAAATACCCAAGAAAGACAAACTTGTTTAACAGGGAGAATAGAGGACTAAATATTGATTTGGGTTTCCTGTCCCACTACCAAAACTTTATATGAACACTCCCCCACATTATCTTACTGTTCTGCCATATTTATCAACACTTTAAAATGCATTCCAATATGTTTATTCTATCAATATAAAAAGTACTATGTGTAGACCTATGCTTTCCCCTACTTTTATGCATGTATGCTTATATATGTGGCTGTGCATTTATATTTGTGTGTATGAGTTCATGTGCATCTATCTATATATGTTTTTTGTGTGTATGTATATGTGTTCATGTATTTATGTGTATGCGTATACATGTATGTATTTGTGTGTGTGTATGTATAAACTGTATAAATACATGCATACATGTATGTATATGTGAATAGGTGTATGTGTACATATACATATATATGTATGTGTAGGCACATTGGTATATGTGTAGGTACATGTATTGGTGCTTGTGTGTGGATGTTTGTGTAGGTGTGCATGTACATATATTTGGGAATTTGGTTGTATTTATATGTATATTGTATGCGATTGTGTATAGTGTGTATGTTCTTGTGTAAATGTAGATGTACATCAGTGTGAGTGTGTACGTTTGTCTGTGTATAGGCCTTCATGCTTATCTTGTAACTTTTGGATGGGAATTCATGCATTCTTTATATTAATACTGCCCCCCTTCCAGCACCATCTTCTGCACTGTTTGCTTGATTTTTTTTCTCTTTCTCCCCCCTCACTCTGTGATCTTCGCACAAGAATCGTGTCTGTCATTCTGCAAGAATAGTGTCAATTAGAGTTAAGCGAACCCGAACTGAAACCCGGCCCCCACCCCGTGCAGGGGTGGGGGGGGGAGGGGAGGACAATAGGTCCCCTCCCCAATTTTTATTTATGGCCCCCACCCACTGCTCAGGGGTGGGGGCCGGGGGGGAGGACAGTAGGTCCACCGGGGGGGAGGACAGTGGGTCCCCCCTTATTGTTATTTAGGGCCCCCACCCAACACGCAGGGGTGGGGGCTGGGGGGGAGGACAGTAGGTCCCCCCCTTATTGTTATTTACGGCCCCCACCCACCGCTCAATGGTGGGGGCCGGGGGGGAGGACAGTAAGTCCCCCCTAATTGTTATTTAGGGCCCCCACCCGCCATGCAGGGGTGGGGGTGGGAGGGAGGACTTTAGGTCTCCCCCTTATTGTTATTTAGGGAACCCACCCACCGTGCAGGGGTGGCGGCCAGGGGGGAGGACATTAGGTTCCCCCCAATTTTTATTTATGGCCCCCACCCACCACTCAGGGGTGGGGGACAAGGGGGGAGAACAGTAGGTTCCCCCCTTATTGTCATTTAGGGCCCCCACCCGCCGCGCAGGGGTGGGGGCTGAGGGGAGGACATTAGGTCCCGCCTTATTGTTATTTATGGCCCCCACCCGTCACACAGGGGTGGAGGCAATAGGTTTTTTGGGGGGGGGTTTACTAGACACACCCTTATTCGTGATATAGCGAGTAGGGTCTGAATTTACTAATACTAAGTAATCTTTATTTAGTATTAGTAAATGTGCCTGAAAGACCAATTTAGGTGACCAATTTAGGTCTTTCAGCCTTTTGGTAGATTGCTCCCTAATACCATGTGAATTAGGGAGTTATCTACTTAGCGGCTGCTTATTTTATGTTATTTATAAGTTATTTCCCTATCCACATTTGTTTGCAGGGCACTTGTCCTACTCTTACCCCCATTTTACTTCCTTTTCCAGCCCTCTAGCCCTTTCCAGGAGTTTTTTAGAGCCATTTTTGTGGACAAAAGTTTGGGTCCCCATTGACAATGGGGTTCGGGTTCGGGGTCAAGTTCGAGCCCAAACCCGGACTTTGTTTCTAACCCGCCGGACCCGAACATCCAGGTGTCCGCTCAACTCTAGTGTCAATGCTCTATCAAACCTGTCTTATCTGCACTATGTCGCTTTAACCCCTGTATCACAACTCCACTGGGAATTCTATTTATCATCTTGGTCAGAAATGCTTCAGACTTGAGAAAGGGAAGTTCTCCCGGAAGCTTGTCATTAAAAAAATCTGTTAGTCCAATAAAAAATTTATTACAAGATACAAATTTTATCTGTATATATATATATATATATATATATATATATATATATATATGTATATATATTTCTTCTGTAGTCTGTTTAATTCCAGTTGTGAAACTAGATTTCGCTAACTAGGATATACAGCAAAGACATCGGAATGTCGTTCGGACTAGAGAAGTGAAGGTAGCAGAAAGAGGGAAGATGATCAGGACAGAAGGAGTTAAAGTCCCAAAAGGCCAAATAGAAGTTGTAGAGAACAGCTACAATTGCCTGGGGGTACCACAAATGCATGGCAACCATGAGGAAGAGGCAAGGAGGGTAGCAACATCCAAGTACCTCCAAAGAGTCAGACAGGTCCTGACGTCCCATCTCAATGGCAAGAACAAGATCCAAGCCATCAACACATATGCCCTACCGGTCATCAGGTACCCCGCCAGAATAATAACCTGGCCAAGAGAAGAACTGGTCACCATGGATGTCAAGACCAGGAAACTACTCACTATAAATGGAGGATTCCACCTAAAATCCAGCACCAAGAGACTGTATACCTGCCGGAAGGAAGGAGCTTGGGGACTGATGAGTGTCAATTCCTGGATGAAACACAGAGCATCCACAAGTACATCATGAAAATGGCTCCCAAAGATGAACTGCTAAGTGAATGCCTGAGACTTCAACAGGTAGAGGATGCATAAAAAAAGGAGGTTCCTTGGCAAGACAAACCTCTGCATGGGGTGTACCACCAGCAGATAGTGGATGTGGCTCACATAACAAAATCCTACCAGTGGTTGGCAAAAAAAAAGGACTGAAAGACAGCACTGAGGCACTAACCCTAGCAGCACAGGAACAGGCACTCAGCACCAGATCAATAGAAGCTGGAGTATACCACACCAGGCAAGACCCAAGGTGCAGACTGTGCAAATGGCCTCTAAGACAGTCCAGTACCTAATAGCCAGATTGTCAGGGTACCTGTTGGTGCTGACTCCAGGGAAGACATCCTCTCTGTTTAGGGGCTCCTTGCCCCTAGCATTTCGGCAAATTCCGGCCGTTTTCGCGCCGGCCGCGCTAGCTCCTCCCCCTTTTATGACGCGACGGCTAGCGTCGACGTCATGACGTCAGCATTACGTGAAGTGCCGGGAACCGCTATTCCGGACCTTTTGGGGGCGTGGTCTCAATTAAGGTGACAGGGTATTTAAAGGAAACCTTTTCTCCTGCTCATTGCCCTGTCGTGGTTCTAGCTTGCTAGTCACTCAGCGCGTTCTCTCTCTTAGTGTTTCCGGTTTTGACCTTGCTTGTCTTTTGTCCTGTTGTCCTCTCCTCTCCTTTGACTCGGCTTGTATCTCGCTTACCTGTCCTCCTGGCTCCCTCGACCTCGGCTTACCTTTTGACTATTCTTGTTTTGTCCATACGTTAGTCCGGCCATTCTAAGGTCCGGTATACGTACCTCCTTCTGTCCGCACTCTGCGTATTGGATCCCTGTCAGTATCCTGACACAGATGCAAGATGTTGGAACAGCATACATGGAGAGACACAACCATTTTGCTGGGATTGTGTGCCAAAACATCTGCACAGAATATGGATTGGACCTGCCTAAGTCCAGATGGGAGATACCACAAAAGGTAGTTTAAATTGACAGGGCTAAGATCCTGTAGGACTTCAAGTTCCAGACAGACAAGAAAGTGCTGGCCAACCAACCCGACTTTGTGGTGGTAGACAAGGAATGGAATACTGCAGTTGTGGTGTATGAGGCAATACCCAGTGACAGGTAACATCCAGATGAAGGAACATGAGAAGGTAGAGAAATACCAAGCACTGAAAGAAAAAATAGAAAAGATGTGGAAAGTGAAGGCAGTAGTAGTCCCAGTTGTGATAGGAGCACTCGGGGCTGTGACTCCCAAGTTGGGGGAGTGGCTTCAACAGATTCCAGGTGGGATATCTGAGATCACTGTCCAGAAGAGTAAAGTTCTAGTAACAGCTAAGATACTGCGTAGAACCCTCAAACTCCCAGGCCTCTGGTAGAGGACCTGAGAATGAGGAATAAGCATACCACCCATGAGAGGTGAGAAAATCTTTTTTTTTTTTAATATTAATATATAGTATATGTCGAAAGGTCTTAAATAAAATCCAAAGCTTTATTGTAAATCCATGAAAGAAATTGACGTTTCAGTCCCAACCATATAATACTATACAGCCTGAGTGCAGGCATTCATGTGAATAACATTGATTATATCATTATAATGTCACCTGACAAGGGGTGGGATATATAAGGCAGCAAGTGAACAATTAGTTCTTGAATTTTCATTTGTTGGAAACAAGAAAAGAAGAAAAATGGGCAAGCAATAAGATCTGAGTAACTTTCACAAGGGCCAAAGAATGATGGCCACATGGCTGGGTCAAAGCATCTCCAAAATGGCTAATCATGTGAGGTATTCCTGGTAGACAGTGGTTAGAACCTAGCAAAAGTGGTGCAAGGAAGCACAACTGAGGAACCAGCATTATGATCATGGGCTCCCAAAGCTCATTGATACACATGGGTAGCAAAGTCTAACTCGCCTGGTGCAATCACACAGAAGAGTGCCTCTACCTAAAATTGCTGAAAAACTTAATGCCAGCAATGATAAAAATTGTGTCAGAACATATAGTGCATCTTAGTTTGCTGCGTAGAAGCAGACCAGTCACAGTGCCCAGGATGACCCAATCTCCACCACCCAAAGTGTGTGTGTGTGTGTCTGTCAGTGAGTGTGTGTTGGTCAGTGAGTGTGTGTCTGTCAGTCACTGAGTGTGTGTGTGTGTGTGTGTGTGTGTTTGTCAGTGTGTTTCATGAGTTAGTGTTTCTGTCTATTAGCAAGTGTGTGTCTGTCTGTCTGTCAGTAACTGTGTGTGTCTGCCAGTGTGTGTCAATTCAGTGAGTGTGCGCAGGTCAGTGTGCGCCCGTCAGTGAATATGTGTGTAAGTGTGTGTATGTCATTGTATGTGTATCTGAGAGTGTGCGTCTATCAGCGAGTGTGTCTGTCAGTGAAAGTGTGTTGATTAAACAGTGTGCATACCAATGACTGTGTGTCTGACATACACTCGCTGACACACACACCCTCACAGTGTATGTGTATCAGTGAGAGCATGTGTCTGTAATTGAAAGTGTGGGTGCCAATGACTGCATGACTGTCAGTGAGTGTATGTCAGTGTATGTCTACCAGTGTCTGGCATGAAGCTGACTGATTGAAGTGAGTGTGACAGGGTATCTTAACGCTGCCTGAGCACAACAACAATGTGTTTTACAGGTAGTATTAAGATATCCTGTCAGTTTTTAGTCACATCTACCTTGCTCAGTCTGCTTGATGCCATCTCCCACAAAGTTCAGCCAATCCGTGAACAGGATTAAGGGCGCCGGCCAATGAGGCGCAAGTCACACAACATCACTTCCTCCCACTGAGTCAGTCCCCACATGCAGAGCTAAAGGCAGCAGCCGGTAGTGCGGTGAGAAGGAGCTCTACATCTGCTCATGTTATTAGATCACATCTTGTAAATAATTAAATGGGTACTGCCACTTGGAAATTATTATGCGTTTTTAACTTGCACTGGTGTCTGTGTATCCCAAAGTGTGGAAATATATATTTTTTTATAATGGCACTTTTTTTTTATTATTCCTACACAGTGAAGGAACAATAAAAAAGAAGTGTCATTATAAAAACAAACAGAAAAAAATATCACTATAATAAGTCATCCTCCCCCAACTTTTTCCAAGTGCGCCCTCTTTTTTCCTCAGTGGCAGTGCTGGGAGGAAGTGAACTTATGTCATGAAATTTAGTAGCTTCAAGTTTTACACTTCTAATTTTTTTCTACAAATCTGTTTTTAAAAATAAACATTGGTAATTTTTTGAGGGGGAATTTGGTGAGTATAAATAGTCTAGCACTGGCTCGTTATTTGTTGGATATTTTGGAACAAAAAATCAGATCCATGTTGGCCATGTCTTGCAACAAGCAGGACTTAAAGGATCTTTTTTTTTAGAAAGGTGGGGCACCAAAGGAAAAACTTCTCTAATGAAGTGCCTTATCAGCCCACAAAGCATTGGCATTTTTCCTTATGTGCCATCCTTCTGTGCAATATGCTAGTTTGTACGTAATTTTGATTTAATTAAATAACTTATTTTTTTATATACACTTAAACTCACATCCCAACTGGAATAAAGAATCGCATTTTTTTCCCGATATGTTTGCAGTGGGTGGAGAACCTACAAATGGGGACTTTCCTGTATGGTAAGTACATAAAAAATATTTAGCTGTTTTTTTTGTTTTTTTTTTAAATCCACCTATTTCAACCTTTCTTATTACAATTATCTTGGACCTTCGGTGTAAACAATGGTTTAATTGGTTACAGTAAAAATACTTTTAAAAAAATCTACTAAAGCTTTAAAATTTTTGCATTAATATTACATTCAATTTTGATCAAAAAAAGTGTACTAACAATATAGTAGAGATATTGATTATTCTTTTGGGGAAAATGAATCAAATGACACACTTAGCTTTAAATGTACAGGAAAAAAAATGTTCTGCCACTGCTATCCGTCTGCACATTTAAAATAATGTGTTTTCGATGACCTGCTTTTTGTTTTGCGCAACATTAGATTTCTGAGCTTTTGTTTACTTATGTTACACAAGAGAATCATTCCTACTCATCTTATCGTTTCCAGGGCTGGCCCAATTTCTGTGTTCTGCTCAATTACCGGACCCCACGATCAGTTCCAGTCTAATCCACATATTTCTTTAAAGTGTCCCCAGAGTTTACAACATAAATGGAACTTCCAACTGACAAAGTAAGCTTTTGACTTTGTCAGCAAGACGTTTTGTTGTATTTTCAAATATTTAAGAAAGAATTTGGTTCCCAACCGATGCTGCATCGTATTGCCAGCATCAGGTCAAGAGGTAAGAATATGTATCAGTGTTTTATGAACCTTTTTCTAGATAAGTACTCTAAAGACCGCTCTGGATAATTGTTGTAGTGTATTTGGTAATATATATGCTTACCGTTGGCAGAGAAAATCTATGAAAAATGTTACAGCTCATGGTTTCATTACACAGTTCCTCACAACAGGCATTCAACAATGAACTATATAGAATCTTGGCACCAGCCGATTTAATTCTGTTAGCTATAAATATGTTTAACATCATTAGATGAAGCCCATAGGATGAGTAAAAGGAATGAATTGCAGTTTTAAATAAATTTTATGTCTAAGGAATCAGTAGCAATTAATATAAAAGACAACTCTGCTGGGGAATTTTGGACGGAACTATGGATTTTAAATATGTTTTGAATTAATAAGGATTAGCCCACTTGAAAACAGCTAGTAGAAAGTATTATAATAAATAAGTTATCAATACCTAGAAGAGTACAGCTGAGGACACAGAAAATTATGTACAAACAAAAAGAAAGAAATAATTATATTGATAATTTTTCAGTACTGATACTTTAACCCACTTCATTGGATATACTTGATAGTGCAATGCAAAACAATGCAAAACATTATCTAGAGAATAAAACCACACTAAATGTTTTCACCACTCCTGCGGTGGTCTTCACCACCAGGCAAATTAATTTTTTTTGAAATAACTCGAGCCCCTCTGCATTAACACATTATTTCACATGCAGTGATGCAAGGAATCAAATGCCCCATGTCAGAGGATGTTAGACAATGGGCTAATGTGATTGGCTGATCAAACAAGCTCCTTGGGCTTGAATGCTATCAGTTGTTATAGCAGGGTATTATAAGTACATGAGGGAATGTAAACCCTCATCTCAGTATAGGAGAACAATATGATTGACTGAAAAAAACAATTACAGTTCTGGCTCCGGACTAGAATGGCAGATTGTGCTGGATGGAAATATTTTGGTTTACAGTCAATTTTCAACAAAGCATTTTTCAAGAGAGCATGTTATATATTTATTTATTTATTTATTTTAGAGGATACATATTTCCATGGGTGCAAGCTGAAGATACATGGGAAATAATAACTGATTAGATGATCACAAATATGTTTTACAGAGAGGTTATTAAAGCCCAACATATATTTAGGCATAAATGGGTGACATAGGGACATTTATATTGTGCCATGGGAACTAGGCATGTCTTGTCATGGTAATATTATGGGGTTTGTAATTATTTTGGGTGATATTATGTCGGCATGAGATTCTCTATTGTAGATAATGGTCACTTGAAAACCCATACTTATGGCTTAACCTCTCACCTACTGCTCAAGGATAAGGGAATAGAGGCACCATTACTGATCTCCCATTAGAGAGTGGATGAAGATTGTCCCTCACTTACTGTGCATTGAGGAAGGAGAAGACAAGGGAAGGGTATTATTCAATCTGCCACACATGGTGTGAGAGAATAGGAGGGACTCTATTGCCATGTCCCTTCTGATTAGTAGGGTGTCTAAAGAACCTTCTCATATTTAATTTATTTATTCATTCATTCATTTGTTTGTTTCTTTGCTTCACTTATGATGATGTCAGCCAAGGCAGTTCAGGGACAGAGCCAGCACCAGCAGACTGGAATAAAGGCAATCTTTTACTATATTTAATGGGGCAATGGGAGGGGGGCAGGGGTCTAGATAGTGATTTTAACACAATAGGGTCAGGAATACAGGTTTGTGTTCCTGACCCTATAATGCTCCTTTAAGTCTTTTTTTTATTGCCAGTGCCCCATTATCCTTCCCATTTAATGCTGTTCACCATGACTTGTCTTGCCCTAGTGGCTTCATCAGATGACCTTACCTGTTTTCTGTTGCGGTTTTACTTTGCCAAAATGTGTTTAAAGTTTGCAAAGGTTGAGACTCATCTATAAAATATCCCCCATATTAAAACTTATTTATAACAGAAACCTTATGTAGGTTTATTCAGTCCCATGTTTGTTTTTTGAATACTAAAAAAAAATATGTGCCTGAATAAGCAAGAATGGAGATGTAGCACAGCACTTCCCTGTCTTTGTGTTTTTGTAATATTATATGAATAAGGCTGACAATACCGCAGCTAGGATGTTGTGTACATGTTGTGGTGTATTCCCAAACTATATAAAATATGTACGCATATACATATAAACTTTGGTCCGTCTACTTTAACAAATATTTATTCAGAGACAAAACAAAATCATACAAATAATGACACATAATCTAACTAACTAAAACAGTAACAACAACCAGCACAATCTAACTAACTAACAATAACAACTAAAGCTTATAAAGTCATCAGATCCCACTCACAGTTCACCATGATAAAAATTAGCCCATGTCTGCTCACGTGTCTGCTCAGTAGCACAGCCAAGAAGGAACAGGGAGAAATGGAGATAGGGTGAAGTGGTTATCTCTTTCCTGACTTGTAAAGGTATTGAATTACCTACTTACCATATCAAAGGGTAAAGCTTGTCCCCCTGTAAGAAAGGAATATAATAGCTTGGTCACATGACCCATCGTCACTATATTAGTTTAATGACAAAATGTCACCACACATGTATACATTACCATTACCGTTTCTGGATTTGTATATTATATTCAAGCTCCTTACAAATTATCTGGTCCTTTTGTTAAATCAAATTGTGTAGTCTGTCTCTACACAGCTCATTAAGAAATAAGGCACATAATTGATAAATGTGTGAATGTGTCTAATTTGAGTATTATACCACTATAAGGAAAATTAAAAAATACTAACTTTATAAAACATGTTGGTTTTGAAACTTGTCATCTTGATTATGCAAACAAATCAATGTAATATTTTTATAATATATTAAAACATCTCCAGCTTCTAAATTGCATTATAAATCATGCCACTCATGCCAATGCTTTGTACACATCCAAGTCAGGATAAGGACATTCCTAAAATTCATCATGTAGGTTCTCATGTTAACCACAGTTAAATAGAGCTCTCTATTTAAATGCCTCTCTGTTAATTTCCCAAACTGCGCATTTACTTGGAATAGTTAGATTTTTTGATAAGTAGTTTTACCTGATAGACACATTATGCAGATGACATGCACACTTTAATTAGTTTGTTCTGTTTTATGATGCCTGTCAGTTTATTTTTGTTTTGTTTTGATAAAATATTTAGTAATTGCATGGGAGTTTAAAAAGTGGAGCTCAAAGTATCTTTACATATAGTAAATATTAGTAATAAGTAGTATAAAAAGACACTTAAAGCAACATATTCACATATGCAGGTTTCTTTAGTGGTTATGCTGTCTAGAGTTCCTCAGTTATGTCTCCCATTTAAGATTTTTTTTTTTAATAAACCCAAGGTTCTCCCAGTCCCTAGTTACTGTTTCATCAGAGAAAAGGCAGTGTTTAAATGACTGCCTAGTAACACCTCTAGTGGCAGTCACTCTGACAGCCACTAGAGGTGCTTCATGGGTCAGTGCTGCACAATGTGCAGCATCTACGTTCAGCGTCTCCATGCTTTGCATGGAGGCGCTGAATGCTCCACGTAGAGATTCATTGATTTCTATTGAAAAGCATTGAATTGACTGAGATTATCAGACTCAAGGATCCTGTCACTATAGTGCTCCTTTAACACAGACAAAGCATGGAATATGAGGTCAAATGCATTTCCAAACAACAATTTCTTATTAATATGATGCGACATTATTTTGGATATAAGATAGATGAAAGATTCAAATCCACACCCATCCTTTTATTTATGAGTCTCTCATTCTATCCAACAAACATGAAAAAAATATATAAGATTAGTGTCATTGTTGAACAAATAAAGAAAATGGATTGGGCTTTGGCTATTTAAGATAAGCCAAAAAATGTCACAATTCCAACTAATTTCAAGATATATTATTATTATGATATTTATATAGCGCCATCAAATTCCGCAGCGCTTTACAATGGGTGGACGAACAGACATGTAGTTGTAACCAGACAAGTTGGACACACAGGAACAGAGGGGTTGAGGGCCCTGCTCAATGAGCTTACATGCTAGAGGGAGTGGGGTAAAATGACACAAAAAGGTAAGGATAGTATTAGACTAGTGACAGTTGCAGAAGAGGAATCAGTCAGGAGCTATTAACAGTTTAATTGATACACTTTTATGAAGAAGTGGGTTTTTAACAATTTTTTGAAGGAGTGGAGACTGGGTGAGCATCTAACGGAGGAGGGAAGCGAGTTCCACAGGAACGGTGCAGCCCTCAAGAAATCTTGAAGGCGAGCATCAGAGGTGGGAGTACGGACAGAAGATAGACATAAGTCTTCAGCAGATCGTAAGGGCCTAGACGGGACATACTTGTGTATAAGGGAGGATAGATAGGTGGGAGCAGCATTATGTAGAGATTTGAAAGCAAGAACCAGAATTTTAAATTGAGCTCTATATTTTATAGGACGCCAATGTAGGGTGAGTAGGGAGGTGCAGGCGGACAGGAAGATGAGCCTTGCTGCCGCATTCATTATGGACTGTAATGGCGCGAGTTGGGAGCACGTAAGACCACTGAGAAGTGGATTACAGTAGTCAAGGCGAGAAAGGACAGTGGAATGGACCAACACCTTAGTCGCATCTGGCGTTAAGTAGGGGCGGATGCGCACAATGTTTTTGAGATGGAAATGACAGGATTTGGCAATAGATTGAACATGAGGCTTGAAGGAGAGGTCGGAGTCAAAGAGAACACCTAGGCAGCGAGCCTGTGTGGTGGAGCTGATGGTAGCACAGTTGACTTGGAGGGAGACAGACACAGGAGTAACAACACTTGAAGGAGGAAAGACCAGAATTTCAGTTTTGGTCAAGTTTAGTTCAAGGAAGTGGGCAGCCATCCAGTTAGAAATAGCAGAGAGGCAGTCAGAGACACTAGTCAAGAGGGACGGGGAGAGATCAGGAGAGGACAGGTAGATTTGTGTGTCATCTGCATAGAAATGATATTGGAAGCCAAAGGAGCTAATGAGTTTACCAAGGGAGGCACTATCGATGGAAAACAGTAGGGGACCAAGGACTGAACCTTGGGGGACACCAACAGATAGGAGTTGGGTAGAAGAAGCAGAGCCAGTGAAAGAAACACAAGAGCGCTGGGAGAGGTAGGGGGAGCACCAGGAGAGAGCAATATCTTGCAGACCGATATTGCGGATGATGAGAAGAAGCTGTTGATGATCAACAGTGTCAAAAGCCGCAGACAGGCCAAGGAGAATTAGGATAGAGTAGTGACCATGAGATTTTGTCGTGAGTAGATCATTGGATACTTTGGTCAGTGGCGTTTCCACAGAGAGCTTAGCGCGGAAACCAGACTGTAGCGGGTTTAGCAGAGAGTTGGACTCGAGGAAGTCTGTCAATCTCGCATACACAATTCTTTCAAGGATCTTGAATGCAAAAGGCAGTAGCGAGATAGGACGATAGTTGGATGGGGAGTTAGGGTCAAGATGGGGCTTCTTTAGAATTGGGGTTGCAGTTGCATGTTTGAAGGGCGATGGAAAAATACCAGAGGAGAGAGAGAGATTGAGAATTTTAGTGAGAGGTGGAGAAAGAGAAGAAGACAGAGTACGGATGCAAGGGAATTGGATCTAGGGAGCAGGTGGTGGGGCGGGAGGACTGGAGCACAAACCTCTTCCAATGTAGCAGATGCGAATGAACATAGAACAGCAGAGGGAGTGAAGTTAGAGGAAGTATTGTAAGGGGAAGAAGAAAGATGAGAGATCTCTTCTCTGATTGTAGAGATCTTGTCAATGAAGTGAGTTGCAAAGTCTGAGGCAGTCAAGTTAGTAGGTGGAGGAGGAACAGCAGGGCGAAGAAGAGAGTTAAATGTGTGAAATAGTTGTTCGGGTTCGCGGGAGAGTGTGGTTATGAGGGTATTGAAGTAATTAACTTTTGCAGAGGAAAGAGCCAAGCTGCATGAGCTCAGCATAAATTTATAGTGGAGAAAGTCAGATGCACAGTGAGACTTTCTCCAACAGCGTTCAGCAGTTCTGTAGCATTTTTGGAGGTATGGAGTGAGCTTGGTGTGCCAGGGTTGTTGTTGGGGGCGCCTGCAGCGTTTAAATGTACAAGATGCCATGATGTCTAGTTGAGAGGAGAAGGTGGAATTGTAGAAGGAGGTTGCAGAACTAGGACAGGTGAGGTTTGAGATAGGTAAAAGGAGAGTTTGGAGATTAGTGGAGAAATGCTCTAGGTCAAGACATTGGAGGTTTCTGTGAGAGTGATATATTGTCAAACACATACGTCTAACATCCTATTTCTTAATCTCGAGTAGTGCAAGTGATGACCGAGAACATCTAGGCTAGTGGTCAATTTCCTAATTGCCATAAAATCCAATGCATGTCTTAAAATGAGTTATTCCCAAAATTCAGAAACAAATACAAACTCTAGAGCAGTTTACTATCAGAGTTCACAGTGAGATAAACTGATGTATCTAGGCACCTCATGCATAAATAAAGTTGTGGTTGTAACCCATATAAGAATATGCTAACGTAACATCCACGTATCCAAGGAAACAAGATCAAAAGTAGAAAGTTGGAGAATGTATGCAGCTTCCCAATCAAAAACACGCCACTATTTGAAAACTGAAAGATAATAGTACACAGTATTCAATCTAGATTGCAGAACTTAGAATTGGAAATAATTAGATTGAAGCAGGGGCAGACTGAGTACATGGACCGAGGGCCCGAGGCTCTGGGGGGGCCCATCCCTGCTTCTGTGCAGTAATGGCTGAGCTGGGGAGTTCAACAAGTTCCCCAGCCAGCCTGCACTCAGTAAGGGGCCCTCACAGCATTCCGCAGGCCCCTACTGCTAGAAATCTGCTCTCCCATGCAGGGCACACTGGGGGAAAGCTAAAGGACCTTCCCAAAGACCCCCTAGGCTGCCCCTCAGTGTGCCTGTCTTAGTGTAACACTGCTTCTGGGCAGCTCTGTGCAGCTTGTTCTGCAGGAAGTGACATCATCAGTCACAGTGCAGAGTGTGCTGTGCGGAGCTGCTGTGAGCAGTGTTACATGCAACATGTCTGGGGCGGTGAGGAACATTTAGAAGAGGATTTTTACACCAGGGAGGCAAGACTTGGTGAAGGGTGGGGATTTGTTTTTTTTACATCTTTTTTTTTTTTTAAATTTATTAAAAACATTTTAATTTTACAATCTCCCCTACTACTGCCCCATCACAGCCCTTATACTGCCAAACTCCCTATATCTTTACACCAACTCTAATCCTCCCAAGGCCTCTATACCCTCTGCAGCCCCTTACCCCGGTCTCCCCTTCAGCCCCTACCTTCTGCTCTACCCTTGCAGCCCCTACCCCCTGCAGCCTCTACTCCCTGCTCCTTCTGCAGCCCCTACTCTCCTGCTCTCTCCTGCAGACCCATACCCCTGCTCATTCTGCAGCCCCAATTCTCTGCTCCTTCTGCAGCCCCAACCCACCTGCTCCCTCTGAATCCCCTACCCCCTGCTCCATCTGAAGCCCCTACTCCCCTGCAGCCCCTACACCCTGTGCAGACCCTAGCCCCCTAAAACTCATACCCCCTGCTCCCACTACAACTCTTACCACCTTACAGCCCCCTACCCCCTAGCTCCCTCTGCAGCCCCTACCAACTGCAGACTCTACCCCCCTGCACCTTCTGCAGGTCCTACCCCCTGCTCCTTCTGCAACCCTAACCCCCCCTGCTCCTTCTGCAGCCCTAACCCCCCATGCTCCTTATGCAGCCCCTACCCCCTGCACCCACTTGAGCTCCTACCACACTGTACCCTCCACAGCCACGGCACCTACTACAGCCCTTATCAACAGGCCCCCTCTTCAGCTGCTATACCCAATGCACCCACTACAGCCCCTACACTCCATGCACCCACTACAGCCCCTATTACACTCTGCACCCACTAAAGCCCTATCTCTCCCCTGCACTAACTACAGTTTCTATTCCCCCCTGCAATCACAACAGCTCCTTTACCATCCACACGCATGTATATCGGTCTGCTGGGGACCCAGGTGCTAATTTTGTCCAGGGGCCCAGGCCACTGTCAGTCCATCACTGGATAGAAGAGAAGGAAACAGGACCAAACCTTTGAGGTGTTAGAGAGGGGTCTAAAGGACAGCATCACATTTAAAGGTTCCCTTATTGCAAAGTGATCACGGTCAAGTAAAATTATGTTTTCTCACCTTGTATCAAACATTGGAACTCCTAATCTGCAGCTCCAATAATGTATTATATTGCAGGGTTAAATTGCCAGAACTATTGACCCAGACCACTACTTTGAGATGAAGTGGTCTGGGTGACTTTAGTGGTCCCTTAATAT
This sequence comes from Pelobates cultripes, assembly GCA_933207985.1. Classification (NCBI taxonomy): domain Eukaryota; kingdom Metazoa; phylum Chordata; class Amphibia; order Anura; family Pelobatidae; genus Pelobates; species Pelobates cultripes. The sequence goes on from OW240919.1 coordinate 47,617,247, forward strand.
ACATATGCACACTTTTTTCACATACATACATTTACAGACACACATTCCCTTACATACGTTTTTATTTTCATACACATTGCACATTCATTTTTAATATTTGTTCCTCGACAAACAAATGAGTGAATGACAATGAAATTGACCATAGTGGGTGTGCCCCCAATTTCCATTTTTTTCTGTGTAGATTTGGAATCCAGACCAGATTTCGATTGGGCTGAGCACCCCACCCATCCACTATGGGTGCCCTTTTGGAGGTGACCACAGGAAAGTTTAAATAAAGGAGTCTTTTAATGCAGTTTAAACAGCAAGTATGTATTGCAAGTTAGCATGTAAATCTCCCATGTTAAATTTAGTGTACTACCCTCCTGTATTGTGGTACTGTGACGTAGAGGTGGGCTCAACAAAATATGGCCATTTGGTGGAACTGAGTCCCCATGTTTATTTGCTGTGATTTTAAGTGGCCTTGTTAAATGTAGTACTGTTTGTGTGCACACTGTTTCTTTAGCTGTATTTTGTAAATGTTTTGGTCTTTACAGCAGCACCACTGCTTAGAAATGCATGTTCTGGGAGTGCCCCCAATTCCTATTTTTTCTGAATGAAATTGACCATGTCAGAAGTCTGCCTGGTGTGAGGGTTGGTAGAAATATGGCAGAGAGGGCAGACTGGACAGCAAAAGGACACAAAGTACCTGGATTGAGAAGAAGTGGAGACAAAAGAGAAAAGTTCATTGGGCCAGACATACACGAGGTAGGTGAACGAGTGTCAGTTGGACATGATGAGGGAATACCAGAAATCCTAAATGTTGATACGAATCTAGTAAATAAAAAATCTATGAATCAACACTATTGACATTTTTTGATTTCCCTCTTGGTAAGTTGTTACAGCACTATCTAAATTTAAAGATTTTTTTTTCTTTTTCATTTTAGTAAAGGAATAAAATCACCATGCCGACACTGCATCTGAAAATTTCTTCCAAGTGAACTGGTATACGGTGGCAGATATTGTAATGATAAAACACTGTTTTGTATGATGATTTTGGAAGCAGAGTGGGTGGAGCATATTGCTTGTGGGTTGAATTTTTTACTTGCCAGGTGTTTAAACAAGATACACAGTTAACAAGATTCAGATTTGTTCCAAAATGATTAATTTAAGAATGTGTTTGTTACATAATTGTAATTCTTCAAATTGAACGACCATGCTATCACCACAAATTCATTTCTATTTCCTATAGCTATGTAAATATGCCATTGATATCAATTAAAACTGAATGCAATGAAATGGGATCAGTCGACTGACTTGTCACAGTCACACAGCACAGCAAAGTATGTTTCTTGAGAGATGCTGAATAGAGGTAATTGATTTTTTTCAGCCAAACTAGTCAGATTACTTATGCAGTTGAGTGGGAAAATGTTTTCCAGGGAGATATTTAACTCTAAAAACACACAGTTATCTTCTAATGATTATTGAAGTTCCTTCTGCTCTCCACCCATAGCAACCACAGCGCATGCTAGGAAGTATAGGAACGGAGTAAAATTATGTCAGTCTGCTCGGACCCAGGCATGCTGGCAATGAAGCCCGGGAGTTGACCTCACTGAATAGGTTTGACAAGCTCGGGGAAGTGTCACCAAGTAGGCCAATCAGTACATGGAAGGGGAGGAATGCGAGAGGACCTGAGCTTATCTGAAATAGTTAAATCAAGGACATTGTTGCCTTTATTTTGCAGTTATGATGATATTTGTTGCTAGTACGCCAATGTGTGTCTCCCATGTGTCATAAAAACACAAGTGATGTGGGTACTCTGTAACAAAAACTGAGAATATATTAAGTATGAGAATGGCAAAAACTCAGAGAAACCTCAATAGTTTGGCCTTCAGTTAGTCCCCACTCAGGTTTTTAAAAAGCTCACTTGTGCAGAGAAAACCTATACCATCTGCATATCATACTGACCCCACACATAAGTGCAGTCCAGATCTGAAATGCAAGTAAATTCCCTCTGCATGAGAAAGACAGAAGCCCCGATGATCGTTTTGTCCTTCTTTGGAGCTCATTAATGAGGTGTAACTGATACCCCTCTAAGTACCCATCTATGTCTGGATGCCCTACTGATATTTAACATTGGGCGAAGGCCTAGTTTATGCTGCAAGTGTAGGAGCTGCAAATAAAGTTTGGAACCAAGGTTTAATGCAAGAAATTAATCAATATGTCCTCTTACTTCTTCTGCAAGTACCTTACATGGATTATTTATCTATTGGTAATGCTGCCAATTATGGTTTAAGTCGGCATTTCTTGTAGCACACTATTCATCTATTTTCTTGGGTGTGCAGAGTAATTTTGTTATGAGCTGCTTACTATTACTTTCCTTGTTAGGTGGAACCATGGGACTGCTGTTTGCAGATGCCGCCCTCCAGCTGCTGTAGAACTCTAATTATCACGAGGCTCTGACAGCTACAAATTATTTACACCATGGGTCGTCAACCTGGTCCCTACCGCCCACTAGTGGGCGTTTTAGGATTCCAGGTGGGCGGTAGGGATTTCTGAGGCTAAATCCTCTTTTTAAGAGGATTTCTCCTTTTGGGCGGGCGCGAGCGGCTCTGCATGCGCAAGTCTTCAGTGACCGGCAGGAGGAAGCGCTCCCTCCTGCCAGGCCACCTTCTGGACCCCCCGGCATGGCAGAGTTCTAATCAGTCGCGGCGAGGGAGCTCTAACCTCTCTGCTCTGCTCCCTCGCGCGATGTTTGCTGATGCCGCGGGAGCCGGAATATGATGTCATATTCCGGCTCCCGGCATCCGTAGACAGTCCGCGAGGGAGCAGAGCAGAGAGGTTAGAGCTCCCTCGCAGCGTCTGATTAGCCGCCCGCCTAAGTGAAGCCCCACTGGACCCCAGGGACAGATCCACACCAGCTCTCCAGGTAGGGAGGCTGGGTGGATATTTAATATTAATAATTTGTGTGTATATGTGTTTGTCTCTAAGTGTATGTGTGTGTGTGTCTGTAAGTGTATGTGTGTGTGTCTGTAAGTGTATGTGTGTGTGTCTGTAAGTGTATGTGTGTGTGTGTGTGTGTGTGTGTCTGTAAGTATATGTGTCTGTGTCTGTAAGTGTATGTGTCTGTGTCTGTAAGTGTATGTGTGTCTGTGGGTCTGTCTGTGTATGTGTGAGTGTCTGTAAGTGCATGTGTGAGTATGTGTATATTTGTGTGTATGTGTTTCTATGTGAGTGTGTGTGTGTGTGTGTATGTGTTTGTCTGTGAGCAGAGTACTTGTAGAATAGAAGAAAGAAGGTGCAGAGTACTTGTAGAATAGAAGAAAGAAGGTGCAGAGTACTTGTAGAATAGGAGAAAGAAGGAGTAGAGTACTTCTAGTATAGGGGAAAGAAGGAGTAGAGTACTTCTAGTATAGGGGAAAGAAGGAGTAGAGTACTTCTAGTATAGAGGAAAGAAGGAGTAGAGTACTTGTAAAAAAGGAGAAGGAAAGAAAAGGAAAAGGAGAGAATTGTTGTTGACTAATAATAGTAAGTGGGCTACCTAGCTCAGCCTTCCTATTGGCCATTGCTATAAGGAAGGTTAAAAAATAGAAAAAAGGGGAAAAAGGTGGGAAGGGGAATTGAGGAGGGAGAGGAGGGGAGCTGACGCACAGATGAGAAATCATTTTATGAGCAAACAAAGAAGTCTTCCGATTATCACTGAAAGAGGAGACCTTCGTTTGTTCCTTATGAAAATCGAACCAGATATCAAATATTTAGTCTCGCAGCATCAACCTCTAGTAAAGGTAAGTTCAATTTACTTTATTGCTTCCTCATTAAACTTTATAAAGTTAAAAACATTATAAACATGCATAAAGTAGAAATAAAAAGATAAATGTACGTTCATTTATGTATTTTTTAAAACACCCTCCTTTCTAAAAAATATTCCGCGCTTGCGCGAAAACTGGTGGGCGGTAAGGAAATTTTTCCATCAAGAAAGATGCATTAGTGGGCGGTAAGTGGAAAAAGGTTGACTACCACTGATTTACACAGATTAGCAGCTTTGGACTCTGCAAGCAATGATGATACATTGTATTTACACAACAAGAAAATTATCTTTTGTTAGTTGACTAACATAAACATAAAACATGTTCTAGATCAAGTCAGTTCTGGAGTTTCAAAGAAAACAATATTTTAACTTCTGAAAATAATATTTTTTTTAAATTTATTTTGAAAACCCACCATTTATGGTAGATCTGTGTTTCAAAGAAAATAACATATTTTAGAAGCATCAAGAAATGAAACTATGGTACCAATTTTATTCCTAAATTGATTTTATCAAGTTGGAACAATTACTAATGTAATTGCATTAATGGTAGCTGAAGATAAAAATAGCTTGCTTGTGTAGCTTCAACTTGACTGCATTACCATTACTACACCAATACTTAAAACATTTTTCCATTTATTCTTAAAAAAAACCTAATTGCCTGTTAAAGTTGTTAAACATGATGACATGTAGAAAAAAGGTTTATTATAAATAAAATTGCTTTGAATTATATCTTACATTTGGCTTACAATGGGCAGTTGTAATTAGTATCAATAGTCCGATCAATGTAACATTACTAGTAGTGTACACATCTTTATATGCTACATCTGAGATGGCTATTCACTGTAATGCTGTAATTTTTAAGCAGACATTACATCTATTAGCAGTGCAACTGCATGCATTTATCAATAAAAATCTTAAAATTAGAAATTGCTAGAGATTTATGTCGTTATCCAATTATGCGTGATGTGCAACATAAAAAACAAAACAAAGTGATTGAATATTTGTTGATATTGGGCAAAACTAGTTTAATGCACATACCAAAATTTGGTCTCTCTTCTACATTCACAACAATTACAGTAGTGTTGCCCATTGTAAAAAAAAAATGGGCATTGCCAAGCACAGTGGGCATGATTCTGTTCCATCATTGCAGAGATAAACTTTAATTTTCTTTTCTATTTGTTAAGCATTTCTGTTTAATAACAAAAGCACTTCTGCTGTTTGCTTGTAGTAAGAATTCTGCTGTAAAAACAATTGGTCTCTACCGGATAAGCTCCTTCACTGAACAAAGAGATGAGTCCACATCAGCACTCTATTCTCTATTTCAACTGAGCGTTACGGTTCGGTCGGTACGGTCTGGTACGCTATTTTGAGTGTTAACATTATGAGAGTGGCCCATACAACTGAACAAAACCGCACCATTCCCGGGCCCCCTTCAGATGTAGATCTATAGGAAATGGTATGGTACGGTTAGGGCAGAGCTACTGGCGTCACACTATACAATCCATTGATTGGCGGACAGGAAAACTTCAATGCTCATGACAAATGACACGCTAGGCATTTGGTCTGAACCCTGCATGCCCCCTAGCGGTCCGACTTGCAGTGGAAACGCTCACCTGAATAGGTTGGACCATTCTAACCCTTCCGAACCATACCGACCCGAACCATATCGCTCAGTGGAAACGAGGAATAAATGAACCAGGTATTGCTGGCTTTTCTAGAAAAGAAACTTAACTTATACCAGCCATATAACTTAATGCCAGCCAAGAAAAAACTGACTTCACATCAGACCTAACTAGAAGCTCCCATTGACCTACTTTAAGATTCTCAGCAATATTTGCACAAGTGTAGGTTCTGTGATTTTGCATTTGTTTACTTTGGTTTTGTATGACCTTTTTGTGTTATGTAATTTTGAAAGTGTGTATCATTTATTTATCTTTCCATATTTAAAATATTATTTTCTAAGTCTGTCTTTGGGCTCTAGTATCTGGATGTACAAACCTGTAGAGACAAGGTTGCAGTTCATTTCAGCAAACTGTTAATTGTGTAAGGGGATTATATATTTATATAATTTACCTTTGGATGTAACTGAAACATAATTTGGGCACCCCAGTTCTTGGGCAGGATCAGTGGAGTTAATCTGGGATGGTGTTAGTAGGATTGGGTGGTCCATTTGGTGTCACTTTATGCCCTTTTAGAGTGATAGGCTATGCTATTAACGATGCTATTAACGTCTTCATGCACATGCTCTTCCCACTGTCATGGCTTGGCAGATAGGCCTCAACATGACACAATTTGAACATCACATCTATAGGTAGGACTTCTACCTCCCCTATCCTCACGTAATATGCCATGGGTGGTGGGGTTTCAATTAAATATTTGAGCAGTCTAACACAGCCGACCTTACCTATTTCTTTTTTTCTGTACCGTTTTTTTTTTTTTTTAAATATGTTGCACTTTCATGGTCATTGTATTATTTTTTTTTATTTTTAATAATTTTTTTTAAATTACCCTCTAAAACGCTAAAAAATTATTAGATTAAATTAAAAGTTATTTGTTGACAATACTGAATTAGGTGAATTGGCTGCATTTTACTGAATTTTAAATACTCCCAAGTATGGTTATTCTATACATTTATTTTATATACTTACATTCCAGGGAACTGAGCATTCCCTGTTAAAGGAGAACTTGTTAATGGACAAAGAAAACTTGGACCTTGAATATGCCTAAGACATATCGACACACATGCTGATACATCACATTTTACACACAAAGCATTCTGGCTTTCTGGTTGTAAAATGGCACAGATATCAGATTTTAATCTGATGTAGATTGTAACTATGGAAAATAGCATTCTGCAGCTGCAGTTCACAATGGTAAACTGCAGCACACATCGTAAATGTGAGCTTAGAGCTATGATAAACTGGACGCATATTTTCTCCATAACAGCCAAGACCAAACTGACCAATGCAGGTGGTATGGGCTTGAGAAGATCAGATGTAAACCTGCAGTCATTAAATTATGTTGTTTTGGATTTTTCAAGAGATTGGAATAGTGGAAGAAGATACCAGTTCCCCCTGCAGTCAGCGACATGATGTGTCTTCATAGGACCCTGTAATTCATATAATGCTGAAATTTCAGTGTAATATTGGAAATAATATAATAGCATACATAACAGTCAAGTGTAATTAATGAGAAAATGTAGCCGTTGAATGGTTTTCGAGACATCTTAAAAATCTGTGAGACTGAAGTATAACTTTCACTAATATCAGACAGGCCAGGATATGTGCAGTGAGGGAAAAAAATATTTGATCCCCTGCTAATTTTGGATGTTTGCCCACTGACAAAGAAGTGATCAGTCTATAAGTTTAATGGTAGGTGTATTTTAACAGTGAGTGACAGAATAACAAAAGAAATCATGAAAAACCCATTTCAAAAAGTTATAAATTGATTTGCATGTCAATGAGTGAAATAAGTATTTGACTCCTTCGACTTAGTACTTGGTGTCAAAACCCTTGTTGGCAATCACAGAGGTCAGACATTTCTTGTAGTTGGCCACCAGGTTTGCATACATCTCAGGAGGGATTTTGTCCCACTCCTCTTTGCAGAGCCTCTCTAAGTTATAAAGGTTTTGAGGCTGATGTTTGGCAAGTCAAACCTTCAGCTCCCTCCACAGATTTTCTATGGGATTAAGGTCTAGAGACTGGTTAGGCCATTCCAGGACCTTAATGTACTTCTTCTTGAGTCACTCCTTTGTTGCCTTGGCTGTGTGTTTTGGGTCATTGTCATGCTGGAATACCCATCCACGACCCATTTTCAATGCCCTGGCTGAGGAAAGGAGGTTCTCACCCAAGATTTGACAGAACATGGCCCTGTCCATCATCCCTTTGATGCGGTGCAGTTGTCCTGTTCCCTTAGCAGAAAAACACCCCTAAAGCATAATGTTTCCACCTCCCTGTTTGACGGTGGGGATGGTGTTCTTGGGGTCATAGGTAGCATTCCTCCTCCTCAAACACGCCGAGTTGAGTTGATGCCAAAGAGCTTGATTTTGGTCTCATCTGACCACAACACTTTCACCCAGTTCTTCTCTGAATCATTCAAATGTTCATTGGCAAACTTTAGAAAGGCCTGTACATGTGCTTTCTTGAGCGGGGGGACCTTCTGGGCGCTGCAGGATTTCAATCCTTCACGGCGTAGTGTGTTACCAATTGTTTTCTTGGTGACTATGGTCCCAGCTGCCTTGAGATCATTAATAAGATCATCCCGAGGAAGACTGACAATTATTTTGTGTTTCTTCCATTTACAAATAATCGCACCTACTGTTGTCACCTTCTAACCAAGCTGCTTGGTGATGGTCTTGTAGCCTATTTCAGCCTTATGTAGGTCTACAATCTTGTCCCTGACCTCCTTGGAGAGCTCTTTGGTCTTGGCCAAGGTGGAGAGTTTGGAATCTGAATGACTAAATTGGTTCTGTGGGAAGGTGTCTTTTATACAGGTAACGAGATGAAATTAGGAGCACTCCCTTTAAAAGAATGCTCCTAATCTCAGCTTGTTACCTGTATAAAAGACACCTGGAAGCCAGAAATCTTGCAGATTGATAGGGGATCAAATACTTAATTTACTCATTGACATGCAAATCAATTTATAACTTTTTTGACATGCGTTTTTTTTCTGGATTCTTTTTGTTTTTGTTATTCTGTCTCTCACTGTTAAAATACACCTACCATTAAAATTATAGACTGATCATTTCTTTGTCAGTGCGCAAACATTCAAAATTAGCAGGGGATCAAATGCTTTTCCCCCTCACTGTATATCTCTGTGCTTACTGGGATTAACACGGCTGCTCTGCACAGTGTCACAAGACCCGTTGTGCAGATCAAGATTTTAAAATGATTTTAAAAATGATTTGCATAAAGTATTTATATACTATACATTTCTATATGTTATATATTATAAACGTAATAGTTAAGCAGTGAAGCATTATAATGGGAAAATAAAGATACTGAGGCATTCAGTAGACATTATAATAAACCATAAGGGCATAGGTTGAGTGCTTTACACATGTCTCTAAAACCACAAGATGCTATTTTTCCCTACTACACACTTCAGCATTTTGTATTTTTTATTTTACATGATTTCAATGTTAGGTTAGTACTAATTTTATAATTAGAGTGTGGGTTAGAGCTAGACTTTCTTTAATCAAAAGGCAGCACTGATAAATATAGGCATCATTCTGGTTTTACTTTGGACCTGGAGTAAGACACCCATTAATCTCAGGCAAGTGGCTAACACTACCCTAAAATTAGGAAACCACTCTGCTTCGAGTTAATCACCATGCATTAGATCTTTTTATGCACGCCATAACACATCCTTTCTGTAGTACAGGTTTTGAGAACATAATACACTTATTTACAATTCTCAAGTTATGTTTGTCTAAATTTTAATTCTACTGGACAAATTCAGACTGAAAACAAAAATGAATTTTGAAATTGCAAAGAAAATCCATAAATAACATGTAAACATCCTATTTGTCCATCTTTTAATAAATAATTGTAAAGCTATGCATATTTATAAATTAATTGATACTGTGTGTGTTTTCACTTGCATACAGACACTGATACTAAGCAACGGGGCCATATTTGTTCTAATAGATTAATATTGTTGCAAATAGTTATCACATACATAAAGAGAGAAGAAAGAATAACTCCAATGTTGGCCAACGGAGGAAGCCAACTCAGTTTTGATTCTTCTCTGGTACGGTTTGTAAACACAGGATCCATTGGTTGACCACTACATTAAATCTATTTGATAAGGAATATCACAGACAACAATGGGTAAAAATGCTAATACATCATATGTTTTAATCAATATTATTAGACAGGTTTTTTTTCTTCCGAATATGAAAAATAGCATAAACATGTTACTCCTTTCAGTACTTTAACGATGGATGGTGTACTCGCTCGATAGTATGCAAGTGTTTTAATGTTAGTATCTTAAGAATCATTGCAAGATCTCCATAATTATTAGAATAGGAGTAATTAAATCTATCTATCTATATTTCCATTTATTATATAACATATTAGCACAATTAACTCTCCTTCTTTGCATTAAAATGGAATATTTGGTGAGGGAGACAACACAAAGTGATAAGGCTGTTAATGAGAGACGCAGTATACAGAGAAAATGCCTTGCCGAATTAGTTGTCAATCCTCAGCATTCTACTGTCCTGATAAATGGATGGAGATTGTTCCAGAGTCATGCATGTAGGACAGAAAAATATCTGACACCATATTGTTTACTTGTGGCAGTGCTTGCTGCATTGGCTGATGAGATTGATTAGTGATCCTAAAAAAATGTACTTTGTATACATAGTGGACCACACTTCTATACTGCCCGGTGTGTTTTTGTTAATGTGGCATGCTCATTTACAGTATATGGCCTTCTGGTGCAGTTCATCCAGCAAACATAAATTCATGTTTTAAGGATCTAGAATGTTTTGGAGTTATCGCATACTCGCATATCCTTTTTATACACTTTTCCGTGGAGTATAAAAATCTAGACTAAAATTTCTTATAATTTCTTCTTCTTAAATAATACTCATCCTCTACTCTCATATGTGGCTTTCTGAATATATATTAAAGCCCAGCATCATCAGTGTCCTAAACATAAACTCTTACAATTTGATTCCTAATTATAACCTTAAACTCTAAAAACTTGCCTCCAATCCGTAGCCCAAATCTGTATCTTTGAAGTCATTGCTGCCAAAACCAAAACCATATTTTCTTTAATGTGGGATCTTTATTATCAAAATCCAAATTTTAACTGGGCTAATACCCTAATTGCAAATGCTTTAATTTGACTTCCTATATTGTAATTCTAACTCTAAAGCTAAATCTGAATCTCATACTCTTATATTTTGCTTCATAACAATTAGCCTGACCTTTAACGTTGTCTTCTTAACACTGATCTATATCTCTTAAATTTGACATCATTATTGCTATAAACTGAAATATGAGGTAGGTATAGCTTAATGTAAGACTTGTCTATTTGGTAAAATATCTATACAAATAACTTTCCTTTCTCTTGGAAGTCAAAGAAAAGGGTTATGCAAACTTATTGTGTAGTTAGTACATGGATGTCCAAAATCTACATGTTCTTATAAATGTCTCTTTAGCCATTTTTACTAGGGTGTCCATTTAATTCAACATACAGAGATTTCTACTTCCTCAATTCCTTTTACCTCCAAAGAAGAGGGAATGCTATGGGCACTAGGTTTGCCTCCGAGCTATGCAAATGTATTTATGGCCAATTGGTAGTCCATTTTTAGTACACATGCCTGGAGTGCAAACCTAGTCTCATACTTTAGGTATATTGATGACCTCTTTTTTTATTTGGGATGGATCTGAAGAAAACCTAATTTCTTTTATTAATAATCTTAATACTAACAACAGAGGTATAATTTTAACATATGAATTCAGCAGGGAACAAATCAACTTTTTAGATTTAAATATATTTACTAAAGACGGGCAACTACATACAAAAACGTTTTTTTTTTTTTTAAAGTTTGTGTAAATACGGCCATTGATAAATTAAGTTGCCACTATAAACCTTGGCTTGATAGCTCTCCCAAAAGCCAATTCCTATGCCTACGTAGAAACTGTACAGAGTTGAAAGATTTTAATGAACAAGCAGAAGTTTTAAAAAACAAATTTATTGAAAAAACCTTTTGAGATACAGACTTAACAGACATGATTAACAAAATCAAGCACAAACATAGAAATGAGCTTTTAACATATAAAATTAAAACAAGTTACAAATCCAAATCTCTCCCCATTACTTTTAATTACAATAAAAAGAGTGGTAAAATCAAAAAGATCATAAAAAAACACTGGCATATCTTAAGACATGATGATAAACTTCATCATACCTGAAAATCCAAATGTAGTTTTTAGAGGAGCTCCCAATTTTAGATCTATTTTAACCACTAATTTTACTAAAGAAATTTTACATAAAAACACTGTATCTTTTTTCCCCCAAGTAAAAGGTTTTTATAAATGTAAATCCTGTATAGTATGTAAAACTGCTGATTTCACTGTACTCTCTAAAATAACACAATTTACCTCAAATATGACAAAAAGACTTACAAAATCAAAGAGTTTATTAATTGTAATACAAAAAAAATTATTTATCTGCTTGAATGCCCATGTGGCTTCCAGTATGTTGGAATGACCACAAGCTGCTTAAAAACTAGATTAAGTGAACATTGCAGAAATATAAAAAATGGATACTCAAACCATTCAGTATGCAAACATTTCATTTACCATATTAAAGATCCCAAAATGTTAAAATGTATTTTACCCTGGAGGGGTGGTGATATAAAAAAAGTTTTAGGAAAAACAGAAATGGAATGGGTCTATAAGTTACAGACTCTGATGCCCCAAGGTTTAAATGCAGACTTCGATTTATTCAATTTCTTATAAATATGTAAATACCTATACTGCTATATTTTTAAATGATAATTTAAACCTTTTACTTTTATGTTTTATTTTGCATCAATATGCTGTGTTATAATGTATTTTCATGCACCTTTATGCAAGTTAAGATTGTTGGGGAAAAAATATCAGCTATACACGGGACAAAGACCCTCTGGTTGATGGATGGAGACCAGCCCCCCCTCCCCCCTCGGAACTTTCCGGGAACAAGTGAGGAGACAGAGATGCTTTCCAAACAAGTTCAAAATGTAATTATTCACAAGCTGTATTTATACATACTTTATCATGCTATGGGGTGTAACAGGATGTAACAGGAAGCAGCTGCTCGTGATAGATAACAACTATGTTGATTTACACAAATATGCTGATTTACACAAAATACTACAAATACCAAAAACAAGAACATTTGACATAAGCAATAATGTTTTCCGAGAAATGAAACAACTGAACAACTGTTTCAAGCTACCCATAAAGTTTAAAATTGCCCTTATAGATATAGTGAAATGGATATTCTATCCTTCAATTCCCCTCTTAGATCATATCATGATCTACTTTACGAAAAATATCCATGGGAGGCCTGTGGTAGAGAGACAAAAGGAGGTATATTCAGACGTGCTAATCACGTCTGTGGGACTTTCGTTATTTCTTCACCTCGATTTCCCCCATTTGTTCTATGTCCCAGGCTTTCCCTTTAAGAGGAGTTTGAGCTGTCGATTTTCAGCTTTTTCAATCATCTGTTGAATACGTCTCTTAAGCATACAAGTTAAATATTTCAAATAGCTGACACGTTAACCAATTTTAAACAGCCTGAACATCATGTCATCTGTAGCTTGAGTCTTGGGTCAGTATAGGCAAAGTGTATTATTCAACGGAAATATTATTATTATTCACAATGTAAACGCATATAGTCAAAGTGGGAATAATACCTATCCCCCATCTGTGGACCAGGGTCTAGGATTACCAGTCCACCCAGTGATCTGGGGCCAGGTAAAATAAAAAACAGTGGCAAAAACTCATATTTGAGGAAAAAGCACATCTGGGGAAACCCTGAGTGGGGGCCATGACTGTGTAGACATGTCATCCCCTCACGTTGACACCACTTGTGACTTATAATACCCGCACCTGTGAGTAAATAGCTCGAGTATCGGGAGGAACTGGGAAACACTTCTTGACTAATTGAAAAGGCCCAGTTACATATTAAATCATGAGATAAATTATAATCAGCTTGAAATTCTCACAACAATTCCAAACAGGACCTGGCATCCTATGTCTACTAATCATGTCCCTATTCCAACGGTCCAGTCATATCCACACTCAGTTTCTCAATACATAGGAATCCATCCTTGGCACACTCAACATACATCAACGACACACATAGTACATCCATCCCTGAGTCAGCTAACACTTCCTCTATGTCCGGCTAACTCTGCAAAAATAAAAATAACAAAATAGTTCAATAGTTCAGCATAGTTTAGAAAAATAGAATAAGTCTTTCAAGGAGTATAAAGAAATCAGCTAAGGGTAGCAATATGGCTGACAACAAGACAATGTCAGCTTCCACGTATTTCTTAATTCTTCTTTTGTTTGCTGGATGTTCACCACAATGTTCTGTGCAACACCCCAATTGTTGAAAGGGTTATTGCAGAACTAGCGGCACTAGACAGCACTACACCTTCAGGACTTTCCAGGTTAGTTTATGTCCTCATAAGTAAGCATCTCAATTTCTTCAGCCTACATGGATTTTGACCAAACAGATTTAATTGCAAAATAGGTAGTGCAGGGTCAGCCAGAGGGATTGGTGTGTAGTCCCAAAAATCAGACAGCACAAACACTCCAGGACAGTCTCTATAATCATACAAACACAAGGATCAATACGACATCAATTAATCAATTACCTAGGCTAAAATTTAAATTAGAGACTAAAGTTAAACCCTTAACTTGTGTAACATGTACTTCTCTCAGCTTTGCTTATAATTCATGAAGTTTGTCCTTTATGAAATTTTACATAATTTTCCTTTGGAATGTCTTTGTACGGATGAGAGAAGCACTCACTCTATATAAATGCTTGTTGGACAGGATGATTACTAAAACACCAACCTATACATATGGAGAAAATTCCCAATAAAATTCTGTTCCTAAACCTTGATTTGATAATCCCAATTAATTACTTTAATAATCCCAAATAATTCAATACTCTTGGATTAACACCCAAAACTATATATAAAATATTAAAAACATGAACCATCTAATTCAGAATTACTCAAAAAGTATCAATATATTACTATAAATTATAGGGTTTGCAATACTGACAGTCTGGGTCATGGGTGTAGTGCAGACATGTGGTTAGGTACTTTTCCATTGTCATAATATATTGAAAACACGAAGACTTTGCAAATGTTGGAAAGCATATTGCAGCTGTTTCCTGTACCTGCAAGGATGTGGTTGGGACATAGTTCAAATTGAGTATCAAAAGTCCAACCACAAAAAACAACATTGTATATGCTTATCAAAAATGAGTTTAGCCAGTTAGCTAGTTAATTGGGGGACCTCTTACCATAATTTGGCCCCTTTTTTAATTATTATATTATTTATTTATCCTCTTCTGGGTCTGCAAAATGCTTTCAATTTACCAATACAAATATTATACAGTAATTTAGTAGATTAGAATTGCCTCACTTATAAATATCAGAAATTGTCTGATCTCTATTAATCTTACAATGTCTCACTTATAAATATCAGAAATTGTCTGAACTCTATTAATCTTACCATTTCATCATTACCCTTTGATCAATGAGGCATACTAGATGAATCTTACTTTGGAAAAAAACTATCCTATACAGTTGCAAGAAAAAGTATGTGAACCCTTTGGAATGATATGGGATGCATATAAACAGTGACCCAGTCATCATTAAACTTTCAGCCCCTGACGAAGGTGCACGCTAGTGGCACCGAAACGCGCGTCGGGTTTTCTTCTTTCTTCCTCACTTCACAGGGCACACTGTCACATGTGCAAGGACCAACACTCTAAGTATGGTCCTGCACATTAGCACGCATTAATTGCTTTATCTTTTCTTTTCCTCCTGCATATTCTGTCTATACACTATGAGGTATTGAACTATAATCTACCTGTTTTTTATACCTAATACCATAAGCGTTGATGATCAGCCCGTTAATTTTTTATTTTATTTTATTCCCTCGGACTGAATACTCTGTATTTGATGGGTATCTAGACAAAGGATATTAATCCCACATACAGCTATACGAATGATAAGCCTTTTTGATTAGTATTTAACAGGGTCTTTTCACCCCATAGAGTTTATA
>OW240919.1:47632940-47701748 GCA_933207985.1 Pelobates cultripes
TTATTAAGCGAATGGCGCTCAGACCACACGAATACAGTTTAATCGCCATGGAGCCAAAGTCTTTACCGTCAGTTTCATACGAATGGGCTCCATGGGATTCCTATCTGGGGTATAACACATTCAAACAAATCTACCGAACCCCAGGCAGAAAAGCACGAATGAAGCTTTTCTGCAGGTAAAAAATATGTCTTTTAACAGGGGGCCATAGTCTAAAGGCAGCAGGCGAGCAACCAGGCTTCTCCAATGCAATGTGGCGAGATTGGTCTTGTCACAATAGATATTAGGGAGGTACAGCTATTTAAGCTGTGGAGGTTTTTGTATTGATTGTTTTTTTGATTCATTATTATTATTCTTTTCAGATATATTCACAAATTATACGTTGATATTATTTACCTATTTCAATTTCCAGCTATTATTTACACATCTGAGGGGTGTCCTCAGATCTGTGAATTTTTTGAATAAAATGTCTTGATAAACTTGGGAATTCATTTTCCCTTCAATGATAGCAATCCGTCCAGGCCCTGACGCAGCAAAGCAGCCCCAAACCATGATGCCCCCACCACCATACTTCACAGTTGGGATGAGGTTTTGATGTTGGTGTGCTGTGCCCTTTTTTGCCACACATAGTGTTGTGTGTTTCTTCCAAACAACTCAACTTTGGTTTCATCTGTCCACAGAATATTTTGTCAGTACTGCTGTGAAACATCCAGGTGCTCTTGTGCAAACTGTAAACGTGCAGCAATGTTTTGTTTGGACAGCAGTGGCTTTCTCTGTGGTATCCTTCCATGAAATCCATTCTTGTTTAGTGTTTTACGTATTGTAGATTCGCTAACAGGGATGTTAGCATTTGCCAGTGACTTTTGAAAGTCTTTAGCTGACACTCTAGGATTCTTCTTCACCTCATTGAGCAGTCTGCGCTGTGCTCTTGCAGTCATCTTTACAGGACGGCCACTCCTAGGGAGAGTAGCAGCAGTGCTGAACTTTTTCCATTTATAGACAATTTGTCTTACCATGGACTGATGAACAGCAAGGCTTTTGGAGATACTTGTATAACCCTTTCCAGCTTTATGCAAGTCAACAATTCTTAATCGTAGGTCTTCTGAGAGCTCTTTTGTGCGAGGCATCATTCACATCAGGCAATGCTTCTTGTGAAAAGCAAACCCAGAACTGGTGTGTGTTTTTTTTATAGGGCAGGGCAGCTGTAACCAACACCTCCAATCTCATCTCATTGATTGGACTCCAGTTGTCTGACATCTCACTCCAATTAGCTCTTGGAGATGTCATTAGTCTAGGGGGTTCACATACTTTTTCCACCTGCACTGTGAATGTTTACATGGTGTGTTCAATAAAACATGGCAACATTTCATTCTTTGTGTGTTATTAGTTTAAGCAGACTGTGATTGTCTATTGTTGTGACTTAGATGATGATCAGATCACATTTTATGACCAATTTGTGCAGAAATCCATATCATTCCAAAGTGTGTGTTCACATACTTTTTCTTGCAACTGTATATCCATATTTTTTTTTAATCCATAATTTATTTATTTTTATTTTTATTTTTTCAATCAATGTGGATCACATAATTTTTTTCTTTGACACAAATAATTCAATGCACTTTAAAAGTAGAGTTAGCTCTGAGCTGGACAATACTCCCCTAATAGTACTCCTTTATGAGGGAGAGCCATCTTCTTGTCCATTTACTCTTTTTTTCCAGTAAAAGAATCACTTTCAGGATTAGTCAATTTGAAAATGGAAACGTGGATCCACGATCTGAACAGCAGAAGTTTTGGGGCCCCTTTCACGTGAGATGGAAAAAGCGCTTTTCTTGCAAAGTGTTATTGTGGCAAACCTAGCCACTCGGACTATAACTGGACACTATGCCTTTAAGGGTTGCCTATAGATCTGGAGAGAGATGCGTTGTACCTATATGTGCCTGCTTCATGTATTCCCTGCATTGCCTGTACCTATCTGTTCCGCCGAATGCAAATGGCGGTTTGTATGGGGATTCTCGTTCGTTTCACGAACGGCACTTTGGAGGGCCGTTCGTGAAACGAATGTGATACCCCCTAATAGCCCACACACTTAGAGGCGTGTGGCGCTAGTTAACCGATTGCAACATTGTTGCAATCGGTTATTAGAGGCTCTCCTGGGTGGCCGTCGTTCGACTACCGACCATGCGGCGGTCGGCCATCTTGGATCCCTGGTTCTTCAGCGGGTCCGTGTCGTCGAACGCATAGCATTGCCAACAGTTATTCGACGGCACGAACACCGCTGAGCCTCCAGGACGTTCGGGAGTTTCAGGACCAGGTTCACTAAAAGCAATCGGTTCTTTTCGTGTGTTTTGAAAGAAATGTGTTTTCTGTGCGGCGTTCGGTTATTTTAGCTGGGATCTGAGCGGCAATCTCACGAATGATGCGCCCAGACCCCAGCTATCTACCGAACGTCCATTCGTGTAAATCCACCGTATATTGTACCAGTTGTAGATTTTTGTGTGAATTGCCGGTTCTGCTGCACGAGGGGATAATCCCCTTAACGGTGCATTCTGGGAGGATGATCCCTCTCGTGCAGCGGTGCCTGATGGGAGAAATATGTGGTACTGTAAATCCCCCATGTAGTCCCCTCCTGTACAACCCCTGTAATGTCAGTTTGGAAACCCCTTGCATGGGGAATTGCATAAATACTGTGACCTGTGATTAAAACCTCAGTTGACTCCCAGCCTATGTGTCGTCTAGTTCTTGGGAAGGAAGGGTTACTGCAGTGCTGTTTGGATTATTATATGCTGATTCCCTGGATTATCCTTTGTTGTTCCTGTTACCCAGCGGAGATATCGTGGATCATACTGCCTCTCCGCTACAATTGGTGGCAAGCGACGGGATTGAATTTACACAGCAAAGCAACGTTCGGCAGATTTTTAAACGAATCAAGGAACAAGCATTCGGGAATTAGCGCATTCGAATAAACCTCACGAACAGCGGGTGAATGGGAACAGATTACGCCCTGCTAAAACGGAGCACATTAAAGGAGCTGCTGGAAGCAAGAGGAGCAATCGCCAGTAACATGGCAAAGGCTGTCCTGATTGCGGAGCTCATGGAAGGAGACAGAGCCGCAGCTGCTGCAGCACCTCAAATGGAGGGACAAACCAACGAATTTACAGCGGAATTCCGAGCACGGATGGCTTTATTTCCTGAACCACCATCTACAGAGATGATTAACCGGCTGTTCGCTGATGTACAGGAGTACATTATGGCTAGAGGACCGCCAGGAAACCAGCAAGCCAGAGAAAGAGCCGCAACGCCAGTCCATCTTTTCCCAGGGAAAGCCAAAATCCCATATCAAGCCTTCAAAAGCTATGTGGAGACAGAGGGTGGCGTTGACGACTATTTACAGGATTTCGAGAGACTGTGTTTGCTGCACGAAATTAATGATGCAGACAGAGTACCCCTACTAGCGGGGAGATTATCTGGGCGAGCCGCCGAAGCGTACCGGGCAGTACCAGATGAGGATAGTAGAGACTACGCTAAAGTAAAACGGGCCATCCTAGCCCGGTATGCCATCACATCAGAGGCATACCGAAAGAAGTTTCGGGACATTAAAAAACCCACTAAGGACACCCATGTGGAATGGGCGCACCAGTTGCAACGAGCTGCCAAGGGGTGGCTGGAGGCCGCCCAAGTTGATACATTGGAGGGTCTGTTCCAGCTAATGGTACTGGAACAATTCTTCAATGGCGTCCCGACCTACCTACAAAACTGGATCCGGGACAGAAAGCCACACACCCTGCAGGAAGCGGCTAATATGGCAGACGATTTCCAGGACAATCGGAGAGATCAACCCATACCAACCCGAGCCACCATTCCCCCTACAACGACCAGCCCTCCAGGGGGCCCCGCAACGTACCAGCGACCAGGGGCAAACCAGAATTCCTACCCCCCCAGATATTCAGCACGTCCACCAATCCGGTGCCATACCTGCAACCAACAGGGGCACATCCAGAGAGACTGCCCACGGAACCGGCCTCGACCCAGCTGGAATACCGCCGCCCCGAGCAACCGTGCCGCAGTCCATTGTCTACAGGCCGAATCCTACCAAGATCTGGAGTTGGGGACAACCCGGGAGGAACCCCTCGGTACTCTACACGAGGTGAACCCGATCCAGGCCGCCTCCGATAACCGCCAAGGGCACCGCCAGGAAGTACACATGGAGGGGAGGAAAGTACAAGGACTTCGTGACTCTGGAGCCACCCTAACTCTAGTGCGCAGTCATCTGGTACCAAAGCCCAAGCTCACGGGGGACTGTGTGGCTGTGCGGGTGGCTGGGGGAGCCATTTACAAAGTACCCACGGCCAAGGTGCACTTGAATTGGGGAGCGGGGCACGGGAATGTATATGTGGGGATGATGCAAGACTTGCCAGTGGATGTGATTTTGGGCAACGATTTGGGGGAGCTGACTTCAGCGTTTGTTCCACAGCCCACCATACAAGAAGCATACCCGGTTGTGACCCGGCAACAGGCCCGCACCACTGCACCATCCGAACACTCTGAGGCTCAGGTAAGCGATGACCCTCCCCTACCCCCTATCATGCCCTGGGCCAATTCCATAGAGTTCGGGGCCGAGGTAGCCCTAGATCCTTCGTTGCAGGTATACAAAGACCGCATGGATAAAATTCAAGCCGGGTTAGAGGGGGAAAGATATATCTGGGACAAAGGACTACTATACCGGCACGCAGAGAAGGTAGTGTCCGGGTCAATACCGTTGCCCATTAAACAGCTAATAGTGCCTCGAAAGTATAGGTTAGAGCTGTTACGCATAGCCCATGATATCCCTCTGTCTGGACACCTAGGCATCAGTCGGACCAAGCACAGGCTGACCCAAAATTTCTTTTGGCCAGGTATTTCTCAGGATATTAAGCGATATTGTCAGACCTGCGATACCTGCCAAAGGGTAGGCAAGAGGGGGGACAGATACAAAGCCCGACTACGGTCTCTGCCCATCATTGAAGAACCATTCAGTAGGGTGGCAGTAGACATCATAGGTCCCCTTGCAAAACCCAGCCCCTCCGGCAAGAAGTATGTCCTAACTGTGGTGGACTACGCCACCCGGTACCCCGAGGCAGTGGCCCTAACGAACGTACACGCAGAAACGGTAGCCGAGGCCCTGATGAGGATATTCACCCGGGTAGGATTTCCCCGGGAGATTATCTCCGATAGAGGCACCCAGTTTACTGCTGAAGTGACACATCAGCTCTGGAAAATATGTGGGATACAACAAATCCTCAACTCCCCATATCACCCCCAGTCCAATGGGCTCTGTGAACGGTTTAACGGAACCCTGAAACAAATGATCCGCACGTTCATGGACACTCAAAAAGACTGGGAGCGGTTTTTACCCCACCTACTGTTCGCATATCGAGAAGTGCCGCAAGAATCCACCGGATTCTCTCCGTTCGAATTATTATTCGGGAGGAGAGTGAGGGGACCTCTGGACTTGATACGGGAACACTGGGAGGGAGACGAAACCATTAATGGCACCCCTATCTTACCATATGTGCTCGAGTTCAGGGAACGCCTGGAGAGGCTAACCCAGACCGTCCGAGACAATCTCCAGGTAGCGCAACAACGACAGCGCCGATGGTATGATAAGGGAGCCAGGGACCGCAGCTTCCAGGTGGGGCAGAAAGTCCTAATCCTGCGACCCGTCCACAAAGATAAGCTGCAGGCTTCCTGGCAGGGCCCATACAAAGTGGTGGAACAGATCTGTGACACCACCTATGTGATCGGCCCGGTTACCGGCGTGGGAGGCAAACGCATGCTCCATGTGAACATGTTCAAGCCATACCACGAACGGACTGAGGAAGTCACCGCAATCTGTGCCCCTGCCACGGAAGATTTTGATAACCTACCCCTACCCGATCTCCTAGACCAAGAGGGCCAGAGCGGAGATCTGGGAGAGGTACAGCTAGGAGAAAGATTAAATGCCCAAGAACGGGCCCAGGTACAAAAGTTGCTTCGGGAAAAGAAGGCCACGTTTTCCAATTTACCCGGCTATACCCCGTTGGCTACCCATAAGGTAGAAACGTTAGATCCGACCCCCTTGCGCCAACCCCCATACCGCACTCCAGAAGCAGTCAAGGAAAATATGCGCAAGGAAATTGAGGAGATGATTCAGCTAGGAGTAATAGAGCACTCGGACAGCCCCTGGGCCTCCCCGGTAGTACTGGTGCCAAAACGGGACGGGACGACCCGTTTCTGCGTAGACTACCGACGGCTCAACGATAAAACGACCTCTGACGCATATCCCATGCCCCGAATAGACGAACTCCTCGACAAGATGGCCAGGGGTCAATACCTAACCACTATAGACTTGTGCAAAGGGTACTGGCAGATTCCCTTAGCGGAAGACGCCATCCCTAAGTCGGCTTTTGTCACCCCGTTTGGCCTGTATCAGTTTAAGGTCATGCCATTCGGGATGAAAAACGCTCCAGCTACCTTCCAGAGAATGGTGGACAGACTATTAGATGGGTTCCAGGAGTATGCCTGCGCGTATCTAGATGATATCGCCATATTCAGCCACTCCTGGCACGAACATCTGGTTCACATAGGAGCCATTCTAGACCGAATCCGAGAGGCCGGACTGACCCTAAAACCCAGCAAATGCCATATCGGTATGGCGGAAGTCCAGTATCTGGGGCACCGGGTAGGGAGTGGGCAACAGAAACCCGAACCTGCTAAAATAGAGGCAGTCGCCCAATGGCCTACCCCTCGCACCAAGACCCAAGTGCTCGCCTTTTTAGGGACCGCCGGGTACTACCGGAAGTTTGTGGCCAACTATAGCGCCCTCGCCAAACCCCTCACAGACCTGACCCGCAAGAACCTCCCTAAGTTAGTAGTCTGGGCCCCAGAGTGTGAGCAGGCGTTCCAACAGCTCAAGACGGCGCTTGTTAACTCTCCTGTACTTTCTGCTCCTGATCCAACTAAACGCTTTCTCGTCCACACAGACGCTTCTATGTTTGGATTGGGAGCAGTACTGAGCCAAGTTGGACCCGATGGCGGCGAGCACCCCGTAGCTTACCTAAGCCGAAAACTTTTACCCAGGGAAGTAAGCTACGCCGCCATTGAAAAGGAGTGCCTGGCTGTGGTGTGGGCCCTCAAGAAGTTGCAACCCTACTTATACGGGCAACCCTTCACTTTACTCACGGATCACAACCCGTTGGTGTGGCTGAACAGGGTGTCCGGAGACAATGCCAGGCTGCTGCGCTGGAGTTTGGCGCTGCAGCCTTTTGACTTTACTATCCACTACCGCCCTGGGAAGCAGAATGGCAACGCCGACGGGTTGTCTAGACAAACAGACTTGGAGCCGTGATTCGTGAGTACTCCTCCGGACATCCCCAAGCCGATCCGTTGGGATCAGACTGTGTATGCCGGCTTGGTTCTGGGGGAGCATTGTGGCAAACCTAGCCACTCGGACTATAACTGGACACTATGCCTTTAAGGGTTGCCTATAGATCTGGAGAGAGATGCGTTGTACCTATATGTGCCTGCTTCATGTATTACCTGCATTGCCTGTACCTATCTGTTCCGCCGAATGCAAATGGCGGTTTGTATGGGGATTCTTGTTCGTTTCACGAACGGCACTTTGGAGGGCCGTTCGTGAAACGAATGCGATACCCCCTAATAGCCCACACACTTAGAGGCGTGTGGCGCTAGTTAACCGATTGCAACATTGTTGCAATCGGTTATTAGAGGCTCTCCTGGGTGGCCGTCGTTCGACTACCGACCATGCGGCGGTCGGCCATCTTGGATCCCTGGTTCTTCAGCGGGTCCGTGTCGTCGAACGCATAGCATTGCCAACAGTTATTCGACGGCACGAACACCGCTGAGCCTCCAGGACGTTCGGGAGTTTCAGGACCAGGTTCACTAAAAGCAATCGGTTCTTTTCGTGGGTTTTGAAAGAAATATGTTTTCTGTGAGGCGTTCGGTTATTTTAGCTGGGATCTGAGCGGCAATCTCACGAATGATGTGCCCAGACCCCAGCTATCTACCGAACGTCCATTCGTGTAAATCCACCGTATATTGTACCAGTTGTAGATTTTTGTGTGAATTGCCGGTTCTGCTGCACGAGGGGATAATCCCCTTAACGGTGCATTCTGGGAGGATGATCCCTCTCGTGCAGCGGTGCCTGATGGGAGAAATATGTGGTACTGTAAGTCCCCCATGTAGTCCCCTCCTGTACAACCCCTGTAATGTCAGTTTGGAAACCCCTTGCATGGGGAATTGCATAAATACTGTGACCTGTGATTAAAACCTCAGTTGACTCCCAGCCTATGTGTCGTCTAGTTCTTGGGAAGGAAGGGTTACTGCAGTGCTGTTTGGATTATTATATGCTGATTCCCTGGATTATCCTTTGTTGTTCCTGTTACCCAGCGGAGATATC
The DNA here is from genome assembly GCA_933207985.1 of Pelobates cultripes. NCBI lineage: Eukaryota > Metazoa > Chordata > Amphibia > Anura > Pelobatidae > Pelobates > Pelobates cultripes. The sequence continues at coordinate 47,641,372 of OW240919.1, forward strand.
GTGGATCATACTGCCTCTCCGCTACAGTTATATTATATAATCTCCAGGAGTGATATCATGCAATGTATTCTTGTCGGCTGATCAGCATTTTAATCAGTTGTAGAAAAACACTAAAGGCTTGATTAATGACATGCAAATATTCTTTAATATTTAAACTCATACACAATGAAGGGAAGGGGTTAATGATTCTCATCTATAATTTCTCATATTATATTCTCTTTCCTGAGATTTACACAAGAGCTGAAAATTAGACAAACCACAGGTTATTTTTGATTTATCGCTTCTGCTTTTGAATTAACAGACGCATCCGCAAACTAACGTTGACCTGATGCTTCCGAGAAAAGTATCATGCAGAATAAGACATGCTTGACCACAAGAAATGTGGTCATTTGCAAGATCAGCTATTTCCGATTTTAGCAACATTTATCTTTTGTAAGCACATTTTGACCAATGTATGTCAAAGTTCATAACCAATACTGTATAAATATACCATCCTTTTTATAATACATTTGAAGATTATGGAAAGCAAAGAGTGTGTGTCTGGTTAATACGCTTCCATAAAAATCTTCCCTGAATATTCAGCTGACAATCGAGGGTTGGAGAATAGTGACCAGAGGGACCGAGTCACCAGAGTAGCAGATTTACCTTTCAGCTTGGTACCAGAAGTGGGGTTGTAGCCAAACCATTTTGGGTGAGTAGTAATTCCCTGTGTCTATCTTGACGCCCTGAATCTATGATCCCCATGGTTTTGTAAGTCTACATCATTTTAGGAAAGGTTATTTTGTACATGTGTTTTATGTGACTCAGTTTTACATAAGGTCCCGTTAAATTAGTCTAGTAAGGAAACTAGACAGAGATATATGTATTTCTAGTAAGTGAACTAGAGAAGGTCTAATAAGAGAATTAGACAGATAAAAGGAAGTCTATAAAGTGATATAGACAGAGAATTTAGTATATAAGTGAATATACTACAATAGTGTGCACAGAGTTTCAGGTTCACCTTGTCCACCCTCTAATTGTCATTAGTTAAGTCTGGTTGTGAGTGTGAATAAGTGTTTGAAAGATTTGTCCTAGAAATGGGAAATTACCATGCAAGAATATAAAGTAGTTAACTTTTCTTGTTCATATGTATTTTATGCTTAAACAAGGTTTATAATCATTAAGTACTGACTGTAAGGATATGAAATAGTTAAACTTTTTTTGCTTTATATGCTAACCCTGAAAATATACTCACTGAGAATCTTGTTAAAGCACATTTGTAGTGTCCATGTCTTTATTGCAAACAATGATTCTCCATCACTTGGGTGATTGTCTATACTGGGGACACACTTTGGTAAGTTAGTAGTGTGTCCACCCTGAGTCAGCAGTATGGGAAATGTAAGTTCAGGTCCTGAGTGACCAATATATATACATATATATATGATAGCAGTACTGTATATTAGAAAAGAACTGGCTCGCAGGTTTTGCCTGATAGACCTACTTAAATCTTTTGCTTTATTCTTTCTGTCGCATAGAAGTATAAGTTTATTACTCTGTTTTATTGCAAGTTATTTCATATGGGATCTGTGTGCCTGGTATGATTGTTACTTTAATACCATAAGCCCACTACACTTTCTATGAGAGTGGGATAGTGTAAATGTGTTGCATTGTTTGCATGATGAGCTCAGTATTTTTATAACTGAGACAAAAAGTCACTTCATTAGTATTTGAAAGTTAATTCCCCATATGGGATTAATTGTATAGAACTCCAATCAGCACATCTTCCCTGCCCTGTGTGTTTGTTGCAGAGGATCCATACTGTAAATATGATTTTTGTTTGTAAATAAGAGCAACATTTACATTTTCAGCGGTCCAACACATGCTTCATTTTGCGCTGTAAACTAACCTTTTTTATTGCAACAGATTCCTTTTAAATGATCCAGTGTAATAACTACTGCATATGTTTTGTGTCTTCTGTGTCTAACATTATATGTGTTCTGTTCTTTTAAATTGTGGTATATAGCCTGGATCAGAGATCATGGACAAAGGTTTTTACCTGTGTTACTAAGGCTCTTGGAGACTGACCGGTCTATACATTTTTTTAAGTCTCTGAGAGTTCTGTAAGATTCTGGTGAAACCATGTCTGTGTAATCTGGTCCAAATGTTTGCTCAATTTCTATAAGATTTAAGTTGATGCAGTATCATCTCAGATTAGTTAATGGAAGTTTCATACAAATATTTGAGTTATGAGCGCGCTATATAAATGGATCCTTTCTCTATATACAATACTATAGTAGATTAAAGTAATGAAGTTAATAAGAATTAAAAAAAAAAAAAAAGTATACATAAGAATTCCTAAAATAAATCTAATACAAACTAAAATTGGTATACCTTACAATAATATGTTCTGAGTACAGCTGTTAACTGTTTATTCTGTGTAAATGGTGACTGTGATAATGTGTGAAGTGTGCAGCTTAACTGGAAAGTGGTTTAATTTATATGTTGCTGTGTTGTTTTAAATTATATTTGAATCAGTTTGTCTCAGTCTAGTGATACTGATAAAAATGCCAGTCAAATAACCTAGCAAATAACTGTTTTAGTAGTTCCATCAGGCTCTGTGTTGTGTTCTGATATAGCTATATGGGAATGGAGATTTGGAGGTTTTAGTTTAAGACTGCTTTCATATTGTGTCTACCCGTGTTTCCTAGGAGAGACACAGAGAGTGTAGTTGCGTGCCCAAGAATGTGTTTTCTGTATTGGCATATCTGCTGGGTATCCATTATGTGGTTTCTGCTACGTCTGTTTTGTGAGATGTCTGTTTTGTGAGATGACATGTAATATTACATTGGATGCTGAGTATGAGTTATATGGTTTGAAAATGAATTGGTGTGTTATGTGTTTTATGTATTTTATTATCCATTGTGTAGGAGTTTAACTATCAGAGTGATTTGCATATCATTAACGCAAGCATTTAGTGTTTTTACAAAAGGTGAAATGCTGTCCAGCCGGCTTGAATGAAACAATTGTATGCTATCGCTCTTGGAGCAAGAAAAGCGCTTGTTACATCCCACGTGAAAGGGGCCCCGCAAACTTCTGCTGTTCAAATCATGGGTCCACGTTTCCATTTGCAAATTGATTAATCCTGAAAGTCATTCTTTTAAAAAGGATAAAAAGGATTGAATGGACAAGATGTCTCTCCCTCATAAAGAAGTTCTAATAGGGGAGTATTGTCCAGCTCAGAGTTAACTCTACTTTTAAAGTATATTGCATTGTTTGTGTCAAAGTAAGATTCATCTAGTATGCCTCATTGATTATGGGGTAATAATAACATGGTATTTTTAATAGAGATTAGACAATTTCTGAAATTTATAAGTGAGGTAATTTTAATCTCCTAAACTACTGTATTATATTTGTATGGGTAAATTGAAAGCATTTTGCAGATCCAGAAGAGGATTAATAAATATAATAATCTCAATAGGTGCCAAATTATGCAAAGAGGCTATCCAAAGTATGCACTAACGGGTTAAACTTGTTTTCTTGATAAGCGTATAACATTTAGTTTTGTGGTTAGACTTTTTATACTCAATTTGAAATATGTCCCAACTACATCCTTGCATGGCACCAGGTACAGGAAGCTATATGCGTTTTGAAAATTTGCAAGCTCTTAGTGTTTTCAATATATTATAACAATGGAAAAGTACCTAACCGCATGTCTGCATTACGCTCATGACACAGACTGTCAGTATTGCAAGCCCTATATGAAGGCTATGCCTATATGTATATACCCCTAGACAACCTTGCTTTATATACAAAATTTAACTATCCATTCAACCTTTAAAAGCTTATAAATATTATATCTGTGTGGTACACAAAGAGGGGGGTGTGATAGGTAATCCCATCCTGCATATGGAATAAAGGCAGAGGTAGAGGATTTGGTCAAAGGGTCTAACTTTTGTAGAGGTAACAACTTCAGCATTGGTGGAACACACTGTTCTAATTGTGGATAGCAGGGTCACTGGAAAAATGAGTGCCCAAACCCGCCCCCACAGCTTCCTCAATACCAACCACAGCTTCCAACCTATACCCACACCCAACAACCCCAGCCTAATACACAGGTGGTTCATGTTTGTAATATTTTATATAGTTTTAGGTGTTAATCCAAGAGTATTGAATTATTCGGGATTATTAAAGTAATTAATTTTGAATATCAGATCAAGGTTCCAGTTTAGGAACAGAGTTTTATTGGGAATTATCCCCATATGTATATGTTAGTGTTTTAATATTCATCCTAACAAGGATTTTTATAGAGTGAGTGCTACTCTCATCCGTACAAAGGCATTCCAAAGGGGTATTATGTAAAACTTCATAGAAGACAGATTGCATAAAATATAAGAGAAGTACATGTTACACAAATTAAGGGTTTAACCTTAATCTCTAATTTAAATTTTAGCCTAGGTAATTAATTCATGTTGTATTGATCCTTGTGTTTGTATGATTGTAGAGACCGTCCTGGAGTGTTTGTGCCGCCTGATTTCTGGGACTACACACCAATCTCTCTGGCTGACCATGCAATAAGTATTTTGCAATTACATCTGTTTGGTCATTATCCATGCAGGCCGAAGAAACTGAGATACTTATTTATGAGGACATAAACTTTGCACGCAAGAACCTGGAAAGTCCTGAAGGTGCAGTGCTGTCTAATACCGCTGGTTCTGTAATAACCCTTTCAACCATTGGAGTGTTGCACAGAGCTTTGTGGTGAAAATCCAGCAAACAAAAGAAGAACTATGTGGAAGCTGACATTGTCTTGTTGTCAGCCATATTGCTACCCTTAGCCATTTTTATGGAACAAAATGTCTGGTGTCTAAACTGATTTCTTTATACCCTGTGAAAGACTATTTTTCTGAACTATGCTGAACTATTGAACTATTTTTATTTTTGTAGAGTTAGCCAGAGAGAGAGGAAGTGTTAGCTGACCCAGGGATGGATGTACAATGTGTGTTTTTATATATGTTGAGTGTGCCAAGGATGGATTCCCATGTTTTGGGGAATTGCGTGAGGATATGACTGGTTTTGACTGGACTTTTGGAATAGGGAAATGGTTAAAAGATATAGGACGCAAGGTCCTGGTTGTGCAATAATATAGTTGCTATAAGCCCAAGTTCCATTCTGTCTTAAACATCCATTTTCTATATATCTGTCTGCAAAAGTATTAAGTGTTTTTGTTTTGTTTTTTTTCTGCTGAGTTTCTGTTTCTTGTAGACCACATGATTGCTTGGGAATGCCATAATGTGGAAATTTCTCTGTCTTGGGAGAATGTTAACCGATGATATGAGCAATATATATTGCTCAAAGAGGGGTAACAATTGTGATTATTGGGGCTCAGTTGGATGGAACACCGGGACAGATTGGGGCCACAGAATGCATTAGATAAAAAGGATAAGAATGGGAAGTCCCTCTTGACTAGAATGACCCTAACAAAGTACCCCTATAGGGCAAACTGGGCACTCCATGAAATTTACCTTAAATCTCAGTACCTTTTTAAGAGGAGGTATTGGAGGTAATCGAGGGAAAGCCTCACCTCTAGACAAACTCTTGTTAATCCTCTAAAGCCCCACATTCAAACCTGTGGTGATATGATGGCCATAACAGATCCCACGTTTGAAGATACTGTAGCGCTAGAAACAGGGTATACAGATACAAACCTATGGCTAGAATGGATGAGATATAATGCCCACTCCAATAACAGGTCAAACTATGTGGTAGTGCCAGACCTCATCTAGGAACTGTACCTTTACATGTCCCTGATGAGTACTGGGAATGCTTCCTAAGTTTGTTTTCAGGTACCACTGTTAATACTACAGGATGTGAAGAATGGAAAAAGGGTCACCCTATTGGTGAACCCAAGTTTAAATTAAATGATGTTGTCTCAGTATACCCTGGTAATTTTTCTTCAGGATTCTGCTCCGCCTACAGTAATATTACCTTAGTGAATCAAACACAATCTGTGGGAGATGTTTATTGAATATGTGGAGATATGAAAATACGTTCTAGACGCCCCACCCCCTGGAGAGGAGAATGTGCCTCAGCCAAAATAATCATGCCCCTCCAACACTGGCCCTAATGGTAAAGTAACTCTAGCTATAAAGAAATTGGAAGACCTGTCCATAGAAATGAAGAGAAATTCAGGCATTGATCACCCATGGGCAGATATGTTTAAGTTTGACAGTATCCTAGACTGGCTAAAGAATATTGCAATGATTATTGTTATGGTTCTGATCCTTGCTCTACTTGTTTATGCTATTTTCAAGATTATTGTATTCTACATTTACAAACATACACGCAACACTGTTCCTGTAAAATCCCCAGCTTGCTATGATGAGTATCTCCAAATGTATACACATAACCGAAGCAATGGTGAACATGCTGATCCAGATCTATAAGTTTGTGGTACTGGTCAGATGCCTAGTCCTATGCTATGGGAATAGTGGCCGAAAACATAATGAAAGACCTGCAGGATTGGCTAGCAATCCTGAATATACCATGGCAGATGGCTGGTTGTCTGACCAGGACTCCTTAAATGGGGTATGAGCAAGGTCTTGCTCAAAGAGGGGAATGAAGGGAAGGGGTTAATGATTCTCATCTATAATTTCTCATATTATATTCTCTTTCCTGAGATTTACACAAGAGCTGAAAACTAGACAAACCACAGGTTATTTTTGATTTATCGCTTCTGCTTTTGAATTAACAGACGCATCCGCAAACTAACGTTGACCTGATGCTTCCGAGAAAAGTATCATGCAGAATAAGACATGCTTGACCACAAGAAATGTGGTCATTTGCAAGATCAGCTATTTCCGATTTTAGCAACATTTATCTTTTGTAAGCACATTTTGACCAATGTATGTCAAAGTTCATAACCAATACTGTATAAATATACCATCCTTTTTATAATACATTTGAAGATTATGGAAAGCAAAGAGTGTGTGTCTGGTTAATACGCTTCCATAAAAATCTTCCCTGAATATTCAGCTGACAATCGAGGGTTGGAGAATAGTGACCAGAGGGACCGAGTCACCAGAGTAGCAGATTTACCTTTCACACAATGGATATTAACACATAACACACCAATTCATTACAAACCAAAGAACTCATACTCAGCAACCATTGTAATATCACACATGTCATCTCACAAAACAGAACACAACAGATGTAGCAGATACACATAATAGATCCCCAGCAGACATGCCAATACAAAAAGCATATTCATGGACAGGCAACTAAAACATGACCAATACAAAATAAATTAACAAAATAAGTAAATAAATGTCACACTCCGTGTCCCTCAGAAGAAACACTGTTAGACATAATGTAGGTTCCTATGCTTGTGATAGATTACAAATCCAGTCTTAAACTAACACCTCCAAAACTCCATTCTCATACCTATGTATAAGAAGCCTTTTTTTAAATAATGAAAATTTCTGCAAACTATTTGACTTCTACGGAAGCAGACAATCAGCATTAAAGATAGATCAGAAAACTTGGCAAATGAACAGGAAAGTTGAATAAGACAGGAAGTCGACTATTGCATCCGCAACAATTAGCTATATTGTAGATCAGACAGAGCCTCTCAGAGCTGTTAGAACTACTCCAACTCCCACTGCTCTTGGACAAAATGCTAGTATTCAACAGCCAATAAAACAGACATTTAATAGATTATTACGCTGCCATTTCTATCTGTATCAATAGACTGAGACAAAACTGATTCAAATATAATTTAAAACAACACAGTAAAATACCAATTAATCTACTCGCTTATTAAGCTGCACACTTCAAAATGGATATCCAAAACACATTATCACAGTCACCATTTACACAGAATAAAATTTTAACAGCTGAATTCAGAACATATTATTGTAAGGTATTTCAATTTTAGTTTGTATCAGATCTATTTAAGGGTTTCTTATGTATACATGTATTTCCTTAATTACTTTATTACTTAATCTACTATAGTAGTGTTTATAAAGAAGGGATCCCTTTATCCCTCTTGACTTAAATATTTGTATGAAACTTGCATTAACTAATTGCAACATATGTACCATGTCAATAGAAGTTCTCTCTTAGATGATGCTACATCATCCTAAATCTAATTGAAATTGAGCAAGCATTTGGACCAGATTACACAGACATGGTGTCACCTGCATTTGTTAAAACTCTGAAAGATTCAACATTTTTATACTATACCATGTTAAAAGCTATGGCAAACCTTTGAATGAACCGGTCAAGTTGAGTGTTTAAGAGCCATAATAACGCAGATAAAAACCTTTGTCCATGATTTTCTGATCCAGACTACATTCCTAACCAAATCTCAAACCCAACACACAGGCAGTCTACAGTTGTGGTCACAAGAAATAAAAATTTCAGCATCCCCGTACAACAATTTTGTAGATTTTCCCAATTTAAATGAACACATACAATTTCTGCTAACAGAAACTCATCAGGTCCTCCTATAGCCTCTACTTCTTTTTCTTCTTCCTCTTTTTCTTCATCACCATCACTTGTCCCTTTGACACCCCATTCCCCTAATCCCATCATTTTCTTATACCTGGTTTGGACACCCTTAGGGGACCTTTGGAGGAGCAGCCTAATTCCCTCATCCAGGGGAGTGGTAGAAAGGGAACTTGATGGGGCAGAGGGTACTGCTTGTCCCTGTTGGGGACTTTGGGGTGGTCCAACTGCTACAACAAGGATAGGACCCAAATCATCATCATCTTTATGGGACAGGCTGGGATATAATGGGTATGGGGTGTAATTAGAAGGGGGTAATGATTTGGAGTTGTTAGAAACAGTCTCCCTAGTTTTCTTTTTATTCCTTTTCATCCTTTTCCCATTTTGTGAAACAGAATACCAGTTCTTCAGCCAGTTCTTACCTCCCTGTCTCATGTAGTCCCTGTCCTATCCAGGGTCACCCTCATACCAAGGGAAAACTTTCCTATCTCCTAGGCATAATCCCCTAATCATACACATATAGAAATCATCATTAGCCCCTGTCCATCTTTCCACCCTGACATATTATCTACCCACGGATCCACTAAATAATCCCCTAGTTCTCCAACCCTGGCTACATACTATTTGCAGTTCTCTCCTGGGCTGGGGGGTGGGGGTATTCTTTACACTGGGAAGTACCCATTTCAGACTCATGGGCAATTAGGACTGGACTTGAAATTGCTGGTTTATCAGTGGTGAAGGACAGCTGTCATAGAATCAAGGTTCAGACAAGGTCTGCCACGAGCTGGAGTGCTTAAAACCAGAAATTCCAATCACTTGACAACAATGATTATTCAGGGGATTGGAGCAGCTGTTTGGAACGCAGAGTGTCCTACAAACTGTCCCCACTCCTTGAGCTTTATGCTTAAAATCAGATGTGTCAAGGATACATAAGAATAGCACAGAAGCTATACAGCAAAATATGTACAAGCAAGCAAGCAAAATTAAGCGCTGGGAGTAGGGTTATCCATCCATCAAGTACAGTTTTCAAACAATTCCCATTTACTTTTACTTTTTTGCCTACCAAAGGCACAACCTGCTACCAAAGGAGGGGCTGTCTCCCAAAGACAGCAACTATGAAGTCCCTGAAAAGTCCCTGAGTCTACCTTAGATTACGCAGTAAAGATCCCCTTTAACCCCTTATGGACACATGACATGTGTGACATGTCATGATTCCATTTTATTCCAGAAGTTTGGCCAATTAATTCCCCCCTCCATACACCCCTTCTATATTTATTATACCTTACCCTTCCTCCCCTTCATATACTCCAATACTGCTATACTTTTTATTTATGTCTTGTATGCTTTATTTTGTACTAAATATGCCTTGTTATATTGTATGTACATATATCTTTATGCCAATTAATTCCCCCCTCCATATACCCCTTCTATAATTATTATACCTTACCCTTCCCCCCTTCATATACTCCAATACTCCAATACTGCTATACTTTTTATTTATGTCTTTTATGTTTTATTTTGTACTAAATATGCCTTGTTATATTGTATGTACATATATATTTATGCCAATTAATCCCCCCCTCCATATACCCCTACTATAATTATTATACTTTACCCTTCCCCTCCCAACATGACCAAACTTATTCCTATTCCCCTCCTAATATGGCTCTTATTTCCATTCAGACAGCACGATCCCTGCGTGCCGCCATAATTTTTCAGCTATACATCAGCTGAAGTACTAAGCACGCCGAAAACTACTTCCCCCACAATTCCCCCCCATAAGACGTCCGTCTTCAGCCCCTCACGTCCCACGCCGGCAGGCACATTTACATGCGCCCAACTACAATTCCCATGGGGCTCAGCTCCAAATATGCCGATCATGTGATTATATACTCAATTTTTTAATTTTTTTTTATTTTAACCTTCTATTCATTACATAACCCTCGTTTTTAATAAGTACTTAGATCATTATGCTCTTATTTACTCATTGTTTTCAGACATTTGGGTTAAATTCCATTTTTTTTTTGTTACTTCACGTTTTTTGTAGTAAGCTATGTGATTGGCTGACCTAAATTTTGGTGCCAATTTTAACTAAACAGGTATGATGTTCTATTCCATTTTGCAGAAGCCATGATAGGTGAAACGCATTAATGGTTTTATTTGTGTATTTTAGCAATAAAAGTTTTTTGGTTACTGAAAGCTGTACCAATTCTCTTTTTATTGTATTTTATATGCACTTTTTTAAAAAAATTACTCCTGGCACTTTTAACTGATCCTGAACTCAAAGAAGTCCTAGGTGGGGATCATTCCACAAATGCTATTATAATAGAGCAGTACCCTCTGCTCTACACTTCTTTGGAAATTCAGACCGGATTGACAGACACACCTCTCCATTATATCCTCTAGCGGGGATTATACCACTAAACACCCTCCACTCCAGAGCTGGTTTAAGCTCTTTTAAATGTGAGTTTACTACCTTCCTTTGATCTACTTTACTATTGGAATCTGACGTATTACACTATCGGCTGCTTGTCGTATTACCCTTTGTCTCTCCACATATACGGATATTTTAACCATCCGGACAGATCAGCTCCTGAGGATTGTACCCTTATTTTATCCTGCTATATTAGTGAGACTTTTATATGAATATTTTATTATCCGGACAGATCAACTCCTGAGGATTGCACCCCTATTTTACCATTTTATTGAGCCTTTTTACATTTTCTTTCACTACACTTACTGTTGTTACCATTTAGACCATTTGGTCTGTCTCTTTTTGTTTATTATATATTGATTGTTATGAGACTCTTGGCACAGCCATTACCTCCTTCTTGTTCATACAGAGATTTAAACATGAATTGTTAAAAATATTCCAGTTCTATGTTAACATCTCATCTAGTTTAGGTTGAATTTTGCAATGCAGTTTTCAATTCACTGGTCACCAAATAAGCCCTTAAAACGTATTTGCTATTTTTAATAATTAATTCAATCCTACGTTTCCCTAGCATACTATTAAAACAACAAGACTATGTATCCAGATTTCTGAAAACACATATTTATAAATCGAATAACTAGATAAGAAAAAGAGAGAATATATTGGTTTTACCCCATAAGAGAGTATATTTAATCTTTAAAAGTCAGCGCACTTCAGTGGATGTCTGTTCTTGATAAGAAAACAATATATTGCTTGATTTCTGCATAGGGATCCAATGAAACTAAAGAGATTAGGCATTTCATTTACCTCGGGGGGTAAACATGGTATTTTGAGAAAGAGAGCAGGATCAAACTGAGAAGCTGTTAATCTATTGGAAAATAAAATACAAAGATAAGGCAATATTTCTGGAAAGAAAATAGCAAGATAAACATATTAACCTGCTTTATAACACAATAGTGTACAGTGATGGCCAGCTACGTTTTCCCAGCTGTTTATAGAAAAGCCCCATAATTATATTCCAAACACTGAATAGAAGTGAATTTTATTAGTTTTTAGTTATTTTAGTATTTATAGTAGTTCTACTATATCTGTAAGTCTAAGTTTGGACACAATTTCATATGTCACATAATATATTAGGATAATGAGTATACTTTATTTTAGATCAAATAAGACATTTAGATAACATTGTATTATTATATTTTATTATGACTTAAAAACATATAGGTTGTTTTTTTTTTTTTTATTGAAATAGGAGCTGTACAAAGCGATATAAACTAAGTCTGCTGGAAACAAAATACTGTATACAAAAGCGCCGCAGAATAAGTTGACACCATGTAAATGCCAATAATAATAATAATATGCATTGCAGACACTAGAGTGGTTTTTTACAGTTTTCTGATCAGAGAGGTAATCTACTGAAATGAACTGGTCAATAATCACAGGGAGCAGAGTGAGTTCCATATATATTTTCTGACATTGCTCCTAATGTTTTCTGTAGTTTCAGCGTTATATTGGTGACAGTATGACAGTGTAAATAGCAAGATGCACTTAAGAATTCATATAGTTTTATTTTTGGGGCTTCTCTGTTAAACCTTGCACTGTGTATGCTTAAGACATTTTCTATTCCATAGATAATGGATCCTGAAAGAGGATCCAAGGGACTGGATGCATTTGCTGACAGCAATTTTCATAGAAGCAATGACGCCTATAAAATATAAATATATTTTATTGCATTAAAATAGAGAGGAGCAGAGTAGGGATTAATAGATAGATAGATAGATTGATTGATTGATTGATTTGTACAAAATTGTTGCATTCTATTCATAAAATATGTTGGTTCTTCAATACTCTTGTTCTGTGCAGCACAAGTGGATTTAATGACACTAAATGCCCAGGTATTGGTGTGCTTAAATTTCAGAAAACCAAACCTAAGAATAATCATACAAAAAAACTATAGTGCAGACCATTTGATACACAAATAAAACAATAATGTAGTTTAAAAAGTGCACCAGGAAAAGATGGAAAACCAGTGAACCACTCATGGTGGTACAGCTGTCCATGAGTGGTTCACTGGCTTTGCATCTTTTCTTAAATTGTGTTTCAGAGCTGTTGTATACAGCAAACACAGACTCAATGGAATCCATGTTTAAAATGTAATGAGGCAACAATGTAATTCTTTGTTAAACTAATTTGCATATGCCCACCCAGAATCCTTTGCAGTAGTAACATCACTGCAAATTGTGATTTCTGTGGGAAAAGCAAGTCTTATGGCTTGACTGGTGTGCAGATTTTTGTTTAACATCATATTAACTATCCACATACTTCCGGTGGAAGGGGTTTTCAATCACAATTTTTCCCCACCATAACCTTTTTTGTTTTTGTAGAAAAAGGATATATAAATATTTCAGATATTTTTTTTGTGTAATATTTTTATTGTAATTCCATTTTTGACAATTGACAAACATTATGTTGGCTCAATGGCGTGCAACATATAAACATAACACAATTTGTAAAAGTTGTAGTTAGACATATTTATATTATCCAAAACTGTGTTTTACACATAACATCAATAATTACATCCAAGAGCTGGGGGAGGGGGAGGGGAAGCAGCAATTTCTGCTAGAGAATATTTATTTTGCTTTTATATTAAGGCAGAGTATTTATGATTACTCCTAATTTTTCTGAGCAGTAAGCCCATATCTTATGTTTCTGATAAATATCCAAGTGATTTACTTATAGGTTTCTCCATTTCTATCTGAGCAGTGAGTTGTTTTTGTACAGTTGGTAGGGCTGCTTCATGAATGGTTTTCCAGTGTCGTGCAATGACTATCTTTACTGCCAGAAAACATTGGGTAATTAGATCGCTATATTTTGTATTCATTTTTGGCCAATTTAAGTGAAGTAAAGTCACCCCTGGTGACCCTTTAATATAGAGTCCTGTAAGTGTTTTTATAAAAAGGAGGATATTTTTCCAAACACTGTTAATCAGTGGACATTTCCACCAGATGTGTAAATATGTACCATTAGAAAGGTTACAGCTCCAACAAGTTTTTGGATGATCCTCATATATGTTGGCCATTCTAGTAGGAACCATATACCATCTATGAACCACTTTAAAAAATGTTTCTTGACAGTTTACGCAATGCATTCCTTTTTGTACCTTTAACCAGGCATCACACCATTCATATTTATAGTATAGTTGAGGTCCTTTTGCCAGATCTGAAAGATTGGGAATTTTTCTAGTTTGTTTATGATGCGTATTAGTTCTTGTCCCTTTGAAACAACTTTATCTACTGGGTCATATTTTAAAATCTCCAGAACTTTGTTTATTGGATCAGAGGTTTCTCTTAATAAATTTAATTGTAGAAAACTATTAATCCTTAGGAAATTAAAAATCTCATATCCCTGCAGTTGGAATTCATGCAAAATTATGGGAAATGCTTTTAATTGTCCTGTATCTAGAAATTGTCTAACATACAGAATACTCTTCTATCTCCACTTCTCTAATCTTATGTCTGGGATATAATATTCCAGGGCTGTAAGGTATGTATATTCTGGGATTTGATTATTAATTCCATATTTAATTTTCATTTTTGTCCACTTGTCTAGGATGTGATCTAAAATTATACTAGACTTACTAGCTTCTTTTAATGTTTTCGATTTCTAAGGCTGCCACAGAACGGAGCTTATATCTCTTACTTGGCATGCATCGCTTTCTAATTGGTACCAACCCTCTTCTTTTTTTTTGTGCTCAATTGAATATTATACATATGGTATATCATGTTAGCTACGAGTATATTCTTCATTGAGGAAAATTCACCCTACCAACAGAAGAGTGCTGAGGAAGTATTTTCTGATTTAATTTAGGTTTCTTCCCTCGCCATATTCGTAAAACTTTTGTGAGCTAGGGTTAACCACCAGTCTGAGAATTTGAGTGGTATCATTTTAAACACGTATGACCATTTAGGGATGATTTATGCATTTATAGTATTAATGCATCCTTGCCATGATAAATACAGATTTCGATAGATTTTAAAAAAGTGATTAGTCTACCGTAAGAGTGAAAGCAAATTTATTTCTCTCATTGTATTTAGATCTTTTGAGATTTTAATTCCCAGATATTCCATATGTTTTTTTTTTATCCAAGTACAATTATATTTAGATCTAATATAATCTTTATATATAATCTATATATAGATATAACATCTATATTTAGGTCCATGATTGTGGATTTGTCGATGTTTATCTTATAGTTTATAACTGAACCATAGTCTTCAATTTCAGTCATAAGATGATTTAACGAGATAGATGGGTCTGCAATTGTTAGGAATATATTGTCTGCATAAAGGTTTATTTTTAGCTCCTTTTCCAACAGACATATCCTTTGAGAAGTGGAGACAGAGGACACCCTTGTCTGGTCTCGTTACTCAACTTAAACCAATCTGAGCATAAATTGGGACCTACTAACCTTGCCATCGGAGATGTATATAGGGCCATAATCACTCTATGAATCCATCCTTGCATTACATAAAGAGATAGTGTTAGATTTATGAAATCCCAACTGATTCTGTCAAATACTTTTTCAGCATCGATTGACAGAGCCAGTATTTATTGCAAAATCTACTATGTCTTTTATTCTTCTTGTATTGCAACAGGAACTTATTCCTGGTACAAAGCCAATTTGATCTAGATGAATTATTGTGGTTAATCCGGCTTTTATTTTGTTAGCTAAAATTGAAGAGAACAGTTTGACATCAACATTGATTTTCTACTGCCTACAAACTTTTATCTTGTTTCAGGATTTGTAACAAATTTGCTAGTAGCATTTCTGTTGGGAAAGTATCTTGGGAAACTATATAATTGAAAAGTTTTGCTAATTGATCACTTATTTGTTCTTTAAAGACCTCATAGAATAGATTGCTAAAACCATCTGGACCTGGGGTTTTTTGTTTTCTCTATTTTAGAGTTTTATCTATCTATTTCTTTTATATGGGATAATTCAGTTCTTCTCTTTGGACTTCTGAGATTTTATTTAAATTAGCACTTACAATATATTCTTCTATTTTTTGTTTATCATTGTTTCCTTTAAGATTATAGAGGGAACTGTAATAATCAGAGGAACCTTAAACTATTTTTTTCAGTAATTCAATTTTTAACAATTTTTGTAATTCTGTTTCTTCTTTGTTTATTTCTCAGTTGATTAGTTTAAAGTTTATCTGCCCTATTGCCTTTAGAGTAGTACTTTAACTTTAATTTATTTAAATTACATATAGTGTAATCTAATAGTGTCTGATTTATAAATTTTTGTATCTTCAGTAATTCGTCTATTTTTATTTTTTGCAGGCAATTTTTACTGGCTTTTTCCAATTGGTTAAAACATATGTACAATTTAGATGGACTCTCCCCTCTGCTTTTGTATAATTCACTATTTAGATTTATAAAATCCCCTCTTAGAACGGCTTTTAGGGTGCACCAATTAGTTGTGTGAGATGTATCTGTTGGAATGTTGTTTATAGCGGAGAGGCAGTATAATCCACGATATCTCTGCTGGGTAACAGGAACAACAAAGGATAATCCAGGGAATCAGCCTACAATAATCCAAACAGCACTGCAGTAACCCTTCATTCCCAAGAACTAGACGACACATAGGCTGGGAGTCAACTGAGGTCTTTTAATTCAGCTCCACAATTTATACAAGTCCCCATGCAAGGGGTTTCTGAGCCTTTAAACAGTCTCTCAGTCTGGTTCAGTAGGTATCACAATCATGGGGAAGACTGCTGACCTGACAGTTGTGCAGAAAACCATCATTGACACCCTCCATAAGGAGGGAAAGCCTCAAAAGGTAATTGCGAAGGAAGTTGGATGTTCCCAAAGTGCTGTATCAAAGCACATTAATAGAAAGTTTTGTGTGACCGCAGCCTGGAGAGGATTGTCAGGAAAAGGCCATTCAAAAGTGTTGGGGACATTCACAAGGAGTGGACTGAGGCTGGAGTCAGTGCATCAAGAGTGACCACACACAGACGGATCCTGGACATGGACTTCAGATGTCATTTTCCTCTTGTCAAGCCGCTCCTGAACAACAAACAACGTCAGAAGTGTCTTACCTGGGCTAAAGAAAAACAGACCTGGTCTGTTGCTCAGTGGTCCAAAGTCCTCTTTTCTGATGAGAGCAATGTTTGCATCTCATTTGGAAACCAAGGACCCAGAGTCTGGAGGCAGAATGGAGAGGCACACACTGCAAGATGCTTGAAGTCCAGTGTGAAGTTTCCACAGTCTGTGTTGATTTGGGGAGCCATGTCATCTGCTGGTGTTGGTCCACTGTGCTTCATTAAGTCCAGTGTCAACGCAGCCGTCTACCAGAAGATTTTGGAGCACTTCATGCTTCCTTCCGCAGACAAACTTTATGGGGATGCTGACTTCATTTTCCAGCAAGAAAATCTGCCCACACTGCCAAAAGCACCAAAGCCTGGTTCAATGACCGTGGGATTACTGTGCTTGATTGGTCAGCAAACTCGCCTGACCTGAACCCCACAGAGAATCTATGGGGCGTTGCCAAGAGAAAGATGAGAGACATGAGACCGAACAATGCAGAAGAGCTAAAGGCCGCTATTAAAGCATCCTGGTCTTCCATAACACCTCAGCAGTGCCACAGGCTGATAGCTTCCATGCCACGCCACATTGAGGCAGAAATTGCTGTAAAAGGGGCCCAAACCAAGTACTGAGTCCATATGCCTGCTTATACTTTTCAGATGTCAGATAGTGTTCTATGTACACTCCTTGTTTTATTGATTGCATGTAATATTCTAATTTACTGAGTTTGTGGATTTGGGGTTTTCATGAGCTTTAAGCCATAATCATCGCACTTAGAAAAATCACGACTTGAACTATCTTGCTTTGCATGTAATGCGTCTATCTCATATATTAGTTTGCCCTTTTAGGTTGCATTACTGAAATAAATGAACTTTTGCACGATATTCTAATTTTTTCGAGTATCAATATATATATATTTCCTGACTATTATTCATGGCAGCATATACACATGGGGTTAGCTCCTCCCCTTACAGCCGATAGGACAGGAAAAACACCAAGGTTTTAAAAGGAGGCTTCATCCCTAAGGTCCTCAGTCTTTTTCCTGTCCTACAGTCGTTAGGACGTGAGCAATTTGCTCTCCTTACTTACGGACATGTATGGTTTTTTTTTTATCTTCATTACTTGTACTGTGGTACATTATGCAGTTGTGCTTTTATGCTGTGATGCATTTAAGCTTTGATATCTTTAAACTAGTGCATTATACAGCTGTACCTTATTTTTAAAATTGTGGTACATTATGCGGTTGTGCTTTTTACTAGGAAGCATTTAAGCTGTGTTGCATTTAACCCCTTAAGAACCAAACTTCTGGAATAAAAGGGAATCATGACATGTCACACAGTTAAGCTGTCTGGCATTTAAAACTGTTTCATTTAAATTTGCATTTAAAACGGTTGCATGTAATACTGAGAGTCATTGGAAACTGCAGTACATTTGGAAAACTGCAGTACTTTGGAAGACTGCAGTGCATTGGAAAACTGCAGTACTTTTGAAGACTGCAGTGCATTTGAAGACTGCAGTGCATTTGAAAACTGCAGTGCATTTGAAAACTGCAGTGCTTTTGAAAACTGTGATACATTTTGAAAACTGTGATACGTTTTGCAGCTGTGCCTTAAGGCTGTGTTACCTTTTATACCATGAGGCCTTTAGACTGTTGTGCCTTTACACTTTGACTTTTTGCACCTGGTTGTCTTTTAAAGTTCCTTGCAGGCACTTTTATGTTATCTATTTTGCTTCCCCTCAGTCCCAGGGATTTATTCCCGGTTCCCTGGGTGTTTATGGGCCATGTATGCTTCAGAGAGTGTTCTCTCCCTGGTCTCAGCAAACACACTCAGAATAGGCCCACACGTGTGCAGTTTGTGCCTTAATGGGCCTAACACAGTTGACTTCCATTGTGGGAATACATTTTTTTACTTAATACTTTACCACAGGTAATATTTAGTTATTATTTGTCAGATGTCTGAATCTTTACCAGGTTCTGGTTATGAAGAGAAAACAGTGGAAGGAAAACGGTTATGCCCTGACTGCCTCCAGAAGGTTGCCGCTTCAGCATGACCAATCACTGTGAAGCCACATGACATGTGGGGAAGGGCTTACAAAGTAAGTTCCAGAGGCCTTAGGGTTAAGAAAAGAGGCCAGGCTTTACCCTGTGGAGAAATTTATTTCCAACCCCTGAACTTCACCACCTAAGTTACAAACTTATGGATCATAAGTGGACGCAGACCTGTCCAAACATTTTACGCCTACCATTGCAGGATGCCAGCCAGCTGTGGCTTCCGCTGCTGTTTCCACAAACATGAAATATGTGATTAAGGATCTAAAGGCTAATATGGAGAGAGATATTAAAAGCCAAGATTGAAGAGGCAGTCTGAAGTCTTCAGGTTACAACTGACTTCTTCACAGAAACTTCCCTAGATGTAACTAGGATATTCTCTGTATCAAATGGCTTTATCTATAGCAGCTAAAAAAGCATTATGGTTCTGTTTCTGGGATGATGACTCGTCCTCCAAGTCTGCCCTCTACACCATTCTATTTGAAGGGGTGGTGCTGTTTGGGAAATCTTTAAATAATTCCATTGAAAAGGTGAATGAGGGCTGCAAGATATTTGTAAGGATCCCAGCTCCTCATAGTCTGAGAAACTCCAGTGACCAGTATTTCTGAGATACATGGAGCTACTGACCCTGAATACTCCAGAGGTAACTCATGACAGTTGGTAAACCAGCCTTTCAAGGTTCTATTGGAGCTATTAAGCAGTCTTTTTTCTCTTCAGCAATGAACAGATCTACTCCAGTACTAGGAGCCTCAATTTTCTGATCAGACATACCTGGGCTCGTCATACTCTGGAGACTTGGGTGGTATCCATAGTCCAGATTGATATAGACTGGAGTTTTTTCTTCAGGCACAGGAGTCTCTATGCCAACAGGAGTATTAAGACCAATGAATCAAAAGGTAAAGCACTGAAGGAAGAAGCCTTCTGGACGAAGAGGTGATTTTTTAGGTCCCAGAACAAGAGCAGTTTCAGGGACAAGTTTCGCCTCTCTTCTGGTGCTAAGAGGAAAAGCACATGGAAGCCTACACTGGACCCAAGAGGGGCCAACAAGAGGCTGCATGTCAGAGTCTTTGGGATGGAGTCAATCAGATCCATATCTCAAGCAATTTGGAAGGTTAATTTCCTTATCTCTATATATCTCAAGGATGCTTACTATCAGTAAATCTGCAGAGATCTTCAGCATTAGCTCAGAAGAGTACTTCCAAGTTAGTGCCCTATCATTTGGCCTCAATGCGGCCCCAAGAATCTTTATATGTGCTTATAGTGATATTGAGTCCAGAACACCCCCTGGTTCCATTATCTGGAGGATCTACTTCTGGTAGCATCAGACCCTCAGAAGGCAGGCACACAGAGGAATATAGTTCTTTCAGAACTTGTAAAGTTTGGCTGCTTGATGAATTTCAAGAAGAGCGGTTTCACACCAGCTCAGTGGTTGACATTCCCGAGTGGAAAATTCTATGCTCTGCTTTTCCCTATCTCAGGAACAGTTCCACAGATTGTGGAGGTTTTCTCTCCCAGTTTCTTCATTTCTGCTTAATAACAGCAAGAAAATAGATGCAACTACTAGGAAATCATGGCTTCCACCAGCAGACTTGTCAGATGGGCCCAATGGCATCTCTGGATTCCTCACAGATCCTTCCTATCTTGGTTTAACAAGAGAAAGATTATTGGAGCCAGCCACTGACTATGTCCCCATCAGTGGAGTTACACCTTACCTGGTAGCTGAAAAGAGAGAATAGATCTCTGAGTTTCCAGTGAACAGAACCTCATTAGTCAATTATTAGCTCAAATTCCAGTTTTTATAAGATTGGTTGCACAGTGTTTGGACCATGTTGCACAAAATTTTCATTCATTTGTATGGAATTATGAGTCACTTTCAAGGATCTTCTTCACTTCAGAGGATTGCCGAAGAACGAGTGGGTCCAAATTTGCTCAAATATCAATGCAACTGTATCCTATATCTATCAAAATGGGTCTCACAGATACATATTGATGGAATTCCAGCCCATAATGATCAGGGCACAGAAGAACTACCAGGGGCTCAGAATACAATGGCTGTTTGCTTGAGCCAAATAACTGTGGACAAGGTGGATTGGCAACCATGCCCCGACGTATCCTCGGGGTTGACGTAAATTTGTCTAATACCCCACATAGATCTGATGGCCATTTCTTGGAACTACCAGGTCCAGAAGTATTTTCTACATGCTAGGACCAGAATGCTCAGGTTCAGGATACACTGACTCAAATTTGGAATTTTAGCCTGATGTACATATTTTCCTGTTTTCGAGTTTCCTAAAAAGGTAATGCAAAAGGTGACATTGGATGACTGTGTCGACTCTAATTCCTATGATGAATAAGATGATTCTGGAACCTCCAAGGGAAATTTCACTACGTCCAGACCTATTACAAGGCCACTTGACACACCAAGATTCTCAGGTTCTGGTGTTGATGCGGGAGTCCATATTAGTATAGGCATCCCTGAGACGGTCATTGAGATCATCTTACAATCCTATACATACATTACAAAGCTTGACATGCTTTTGTCTGTTTGAATTACTCCTCATTCAGGCCTTGAAAGGGTCTCTGTTATAACACTCTAGATGAGCACTTAGCTGTACTTTTTTTCATATAGGCATTGATTGAAATCAAGCCTCCACTGAGTGTTGTGAAGCTAATATGTGATGTACCACTGGTCTCACGGGCCGTGACTAAACCATTATTCGAACCTCTAGAAGGAGTTTCCATGGTGGTAGCACAGAAAGTGCTGGTGGCTGGTACCCCAGCAAGGAGAAGGGGTGAACTCCAGGCTTGATCCTGTGAACCCCCTTTCACTATTTTTCAACAGATATGGTCGTCTTGCATGTGGCACCTGAAGATGCTGCCTAAGGTGAATGCTTATCTACGTCATTCTCTACCTGTACTGAAGGGTACCCATTGAGCGTTGATGCCCCTGGTACTTTGTTTCATGTATGCAACAATTGTATGCAACAATTGAACTCAAGCCTCCACTGAGGGTGTTGTAACCAATATGTGACACACCACTGGTCTGACGGGCTCTGACTAAACCATCATTTGAACCTCAGCAGGAGCTTCCACGATGTTAGCACAGATGTTGCTGTTGCTGGTGGCTGGTACCTCAGCAGTGTGAATGTGTGAACTCCAGGCTTAATCCTGTGTACCCCCATTCACTAAACTTCAACAGGTTATAGTTGTCTTGCATGTAGCATCAGAGAGCCTGCCTAAAGTGAGAGCCTTTCAATGCCATTCTCTACCTGTACCAAAGGATTTCATACCATTCTCCACTAGTGCTGTTGCAGCATCTCATGGGCTTCCATGGCAATGTTTATTTTAGCATATTTCTTTTGTCGCAGTACCCTTAAATTCCACAGTCTTTTGTTTCTGAAATTTACATGTACTGCAGCTTCCACATCTGAGGAAACCTTTAGGTTTCTCCCTTAAAAAATTATCTGTGGTTTTATCTGGAAATGTTATCGTTTTTACAGTATTAATACGGGGTAAAGTGCTCGGTGCTAGGATAGACTTCAAACTCTGAGTCTTTTTATAAATAATCTGTGGTTTAGTAGGTAAAAAAATTTCAAATACTGATCCAGCTTTAAAATGGGCCAACATTTTTTAATAATTTTCTCTATCTGATTAGCTTTATTATTGTATCTATCTGATTACAATAATAAAGCTAATCAGATAGAGAAAATTATTTAAAAAGTTGGTTTTGCGTGTCAGGATGGACTGGCGCGCATGCGCGGCAACGTGTTTGCCGTAAAGCGCATGCGCGCACCTGAAAGAAACGCGCGAAAATGAAGATTTAAAAAGACAGAAGCAATCAAAGGAAATACAGCTCTTGAAAAAGTCCGACGGACGAAACGCATTGAGCAGAGGAGCAGAGGCTTGCCAGCACTTCCCAGAAAAAAGATTCAATTTTTTCTCTGCATGGGACTTTCCATCCAGGAGGCATTGACAGTGGACTTACAAAAGGGAACTGCATCCAGCAGTGTTGAAAAGCGTTTTTGCACAATTTGAGATATATGTCTCTTTGTGCCATCATTTTTGTGAGTGTATATTGTGATTTTTTTCTGTAATCTATTGTTATTAAATACTTCACTATATGTGCTCTTTATTTTCTCTTTCATGTCCATCTCCATATTTTTATGGTAAATATATGCACGTGTTGTGATTGTGGCGCCCCCTGGGTATATGTTTTTTTAAACTATACATTTCTTTGTCTGTATTGTGGGATCTGGGAGTGATTCCTGAATTGGGGAGGCTGTCCTGCACTGGTTTATGCACCTTGTCCCATACACCGTTTTATGCTTATTTATTTGAAAGAAACATATGTCTTTAAATTTGCCCTCAGTTATTGGTTTGTCTCTGAGAGCTTTTAGTAAGTTTTATTTAAATGCAAAAGAGTGGAAATGTGCCAAGGTGTCTCCTGGTTGTTTCTCAGGAATAGCTTTTGGCTTAGATACCCTGTGTACTCTTTATATAGTATAATCATACAGCTATAGAAATGGTACTATAATCTTAAACATTTCTTCAAGGAAATTATTGTTCATTTCTTGAGTTATATTCTCTGGAATATTACGAAAGCGAAGATTAGATCTTCTTGATCAATCTTCTAAACGTCTTATTTTGTCTTCTAATTTCTTGATTTTTTTCAGAGTTATTTTTTGTATCAGCTCTCAGTTCTGCATGCTGGATTTCATTTTTAGAGAATTTTTCTTCTAATGAGGACATCCGTGCTGCCATATTTCTAATGTCTTCTTTTATATCCACTGAACTTTGAAGAATTTCCTCTTTGATGGTTAGGGCCAGATTGTCTAAACAAGTTTTAAGGAAATCTGGTGATATTGTTGAATTTCCTGCTTGTGACTCTCCATCTAAATAGCTAAAACACTGTATATCTTGTGCTTCTTCTCTTATTTTTTCAGAGGGTGGGGTAGGGGAAAAAAACCTGATAGTCTTTTATCAGGTTTGATGTCTTTTTTTTTTTCTCTTTATCCTGGGGTTTCTTTGTTGCCATGTTATTTACTGCTTTGGTTTTATATACCTTTAATGGGTAGTGAATTATCACTTCTAATTGATACAAGGAGCTGTTTAGTCAAACATCGCTCTGATTGCTCTTACTTTCTCTCACTTTCTTTGTTCAACTCAACAGCCGCCAAACATCCCACCTGTCCAGACCATGTGCTGGATCAGCCTGGACTCAGTCTCCTCTGCTCGGTGGTGTATGTGTGCTTACGTCATCACTGCCCTCAGAAGAGCACAGATAATTTTAAAAAGTTGTTCTGTATGAAAAATCATAATAATTTGTGAAAACTGAAAAAACATGGACATGGATGATAAGAAGATTATGATTTTTAAAGTACACCAATAATCACTTGCATAACTTGGTATCAACTATGTTTCTAGCAGGGAATGCACACATTCGATGAAGGAAGTTCCACAGGAACGATGCAGCCCTAGAGAAGTCTTAAAGACGAGCACCAGATGTGGGAGTACGGACAGAGGATAGATATAGGTCTTTGATAGAGACTTGTAAGCAAGTACTAGACTATTACATTGAACCCTATATCTTAGGGGAAGCCAATGTAGGAACTGACAGAGGAGGTAGGCGTGGGAGTTGAGGGTTGACATACTGCCAACTTTTTTTTTACAATAAGTACAACATGACAACGTTTTGGTCGATATGGAGTATGACTTGTGAAAGGCCATCCACATTGGCTGAAACATTGTCATGTGCTAATTTCAATAAACCGTCTGCAGTGTGATGGAATCTCTACCTGGAATCTCTCTGCACTTGGTGTCACATTAGAGTAAATGCAAATTCATTCATATAATATGAGAGTCAAACTGCTAGCAAACATATAGAAGAACACTAGATTCCCGCTATATATGTTTTTTTACCTTCTCGGCACTTTTGTTATAGGGTCAGCAACTGTCCAACTTCCGAAAACTGCGAGCGTGCACCCTGTATGTTAGGAGACATTGGGGGGGGTTAAATATATAATTTGGGATGTGAATGTGAGCCTGTCATCTACACAGTTATGTTTTCAAGTTCACTTTAAGAAGCATTAAATTCACACAAAGAAAGAAAAAGAATTAACTGCGTTGTTTCTCTTTGATATTTAAATGCAAACTTATATTAAAACACAAATGTCATGCAAAGACAACAAATCCAATTATTTTTAAGTGCATTTGTCCTTGTAAACTTGTAAAATGCCAGAGGGAAAAGAAAACTGTTGTCATGCCAACAGGTTTGTCACATTGTACAGATAAATCTAAGGATCCTACTTCAGAAAATTACAAACAATGATGTAAAGGAAAATCGAAGAACACACTTGGAACACATTTGACCACTTTCTTTTTATACAATCAAGTTTAACCCGTTAACGTTATTAAGGCGTACTATGCCGCCCTGAAAAAAGTGGGCTTAAACGATGTTAGGGCAGCACGGTACACCCTATCGATTTTGAGTCCTTCGGACATATTAAACTTACATGTTGCGATGCCAGTGGGGGTGGAGGGGACTGCCTCAGAACCTCAGTTCCCTTGCATCCAATATGGCCCTCACAAATAAATATAATATCGCTATGACATATAGGCCTGAATGGCAATAAACAGTACTGCATGCAGGAGACTGCATGGGTTGTCATGCAATCTCTCAAACTGTAAAAAGTTTAAAAAATGATTATTAAACATTTTAAATAATATATTATACATATATTAAATATGTATAATATATTTTAAATTAAACCATTTAATTAGTAAATTATACATATATAATACATAAATTATAAATATGGTAAGTCTCTGCTGGAAATCAGCCAACAATGTTGGTGTTCCAGCTGAGAAAAACCAACTGCAGTACCAAGGGGAGACTCCAGGGGTCTCCAGGGGCTTAACTCCAGAACACTAATGAAAAAACAGAGAAAACACAAAGTATTAGTCACAATGCCAAAAGACACATGTGGCTATCTGGAAATATACAGTAGTCTAGAAAAAGTATACTATGTACATTAAATGTAAGGATCGAGATATCCACATATAGTGTGAGTTAAAAATTAAAATAGATAGAAAAAATGTTCCATGAACCCTGGGTGATATGAAGGTATCACCAATATAGTCTTTGGCAGCAGATAGCTACTCTGAGCTTTATTTAATACGGCTCTGTAGGCTTCTGCGATGCTATCCTATTGGGTTTAATATATCAGTCAGAGTGGTATTTCTAGGCATTGTGACTAGTACTTTGTGTTTTCTGTGGTTTTTCATATATAATACATATATAATTTAATTGTTCCTGTATTTTATATATATAAATATCAAAATACACTTTGAATGAAAGTACTATGTATTATATATGTATAATAGATTGATAAAATCCTTTAGCTAATTTATTATATAAAATAAAAGATAGTATATATAAAATAAAAATTTATATATATATATATATATATATATATATATATATATAAATAATTTCATTTTAAGCATATTTTAATATTAATATAAATAGAGAGAGAGAGATCAAGATCAAAATACACTTGGAATTATATTTGCCCTCTAACTTTCCACCATAAAATCTGTACATATGGTGTGCTGTTATACGCGTGAGACTTTGTTCAACACAAATATGAGTGTTTTAAAACATTAAAACTTGTATTGATGATGATGTAATCAGTGAGCATACAGTTTTTGTGTGAAAAATACAAAATAAATATATGAACAATAAGTCTGACGAGGATTTGTACTAAGCGGCTACTAAAAAAAAACTGGACATACCCCATTCTGAATACCCTGGTTTGTCTACTTTTGCAAATGGGGGTAATTATCAAACCTGGACTGTCATATGGGCTCATAGGCAACATAAGCCCAGAAAACCAACCTGGCAAACTGAAATGGGAAAGCCGTGTATTTGACCTTGTAACTTGCCAGAATAGGGGGGTATTGTTGTATACGTGAGACATTGCTGCACACAAATATTTTATTTTATTTTTTTAGAGTAAAACAAGCAAATGACAATCATATAAACAGGTAAAGGGCATTCGGATTTGTAAAAAATGCAAAATAATGATATGAACTTTAACTTTGACTAGGGTTTGTGACTAAATAGCTACCAACAAAAAAATGGACATACTCAATACCCTGGGTTGTATACTTTAGCAAATGGTATGTCATGACAGGGGTGATTCTCATTCCTGGGTAGCCATATGGTTTCAAAGGCAACATAGCCAATCTTGCAAATTTCAATGTTTAAAAGTAAAATGGGCAAGCCCTTTATTTGACCCTGTAACATTACAAAACTCAATAAAACCTGTATATGGGGGAACTATTTTACTGTTGAGACATCACTGAACACATATATGAGTGTTTAGAGCAGTAAAATGCATAATGACAATGATATCATCGGTGAAATTGCTGTGTTTGTGTGAAAAATGCAAAAACAAATATTAATGATAACTTTTCCAGTGTATGTGACTAAGTGGCTACTAAAAAAAGACTGGAAATACCCCATTTTGAAAACCTTGGGTTGTCTACTTTTGCAAATAGTATACCATGATGGGGTTAATTTTCATTTCTAGGCTGTTATGCTCTCTCAAATGAAACATAGGCACAGCAAACCAGTCTGGCAGATTTCAATGTGTAAAAACTAAAAAGGGAAAGGACAATCTTTCCAAAACCCCATAAAACCTGTACATGGGGGTACTGTTGTACTTGCAAGACAATGCTGAACACAAATATGTGTAATTTATTACAGTAAAAGCTAACAATATTATGAAATTCACAGTTAAAATGCCATGCAGAATAACATTTAGTAATTTAAACTTGTTTAGACTTTATTCATATTAAATTATGTATCATATATAAATATTTGTGATAATGAAAGCCCTATGTCTCCTAAACAAAATGATATATAATAAGTGATATCAAAGGGGGGAACTATGGTTGAACAAACATAAAACTAAAATTCTAGGTTCTGTTTACATTTTATTTTGGATAGAACTTGTACAATTGCCTCCGTCCTCATGGTGTCAAAACAAAATATACAAATACAGTTAAGAAGGTAATTCAATTATTAAAATACACCTAAAACTTATTGTTGAATATTCTAGTGTTTTCATCTACTAAAATTAATAGTATAAAAATATAAAATAACAACCTTTTAGGATGTATGTTTAATGAACAAACTAGAAATCATTCTTACACTATTGAGTCCTAGTTCCATTCAAGTTACACTAAAACAACATTGAAACAAGAAGGAAATAACAATAATAATGTCTCATGTAAACATACGCTAATATAATATGAATAGATTACATACTAAGGCAAATAATAATAAACATGTCCAATAAAACAACAAATTTAATGCAAATTTATGTGAAACACATCAGCAATACTTAAAGATATAGAGTGAAGCACATAAAAACAACAGATAGATGAATGAATAATAGATTGTTAGATTCAAATAAACAGATGCAACTGCAATAGGACAAAACAAGACCATAAATGAGAATAAGGTCAGAGAGGGAAGAACAATATTTGCCTCATGTCAAACTCTAATCAGATTATCAAACACTGCACTAGAATAATCTACATATTTAAGGCACAACAGGAGGCTCATATTTAGCAATTTCAAAGCTGAGAGTGCAGACACAAAGTGGGGTGAAAGTAGGGATGAAAGTAAAAGGTAGGAACTTAAATTCAGTGGACCTCAACGTATCCACCAGAGAAGCCCCCTTCAAAAAAGCACTGGAAGCTGCAGCTCCATGTACCGAATTCGTCTTAAAAGAAGGAGAGATGCTCACTAAAAAGCCACCAAATCCAACTTGCAAGAGGGGGGGAAGAAACTGAATGGTGAGGGGTTGCATACGAAATGTGAACTTGTCTCACTGAAGTAGGACGCAACAACGCTGTCACAGACAAATACAGAAAAAGACATGAGGTTACACACGAGAGGTTCATCCCAAAAAATATAGGAGAGTACAGTATTTAAAGGGGCAGAAAAGCAATAGAAATACCACACCATCTAATTCCCAGGGCCCACGGGTTCCACAGAAAGTTCTGAGAGACCGATGATAGGCCAGAGACATTACAGGATCACCTGAAATTTCCCAGACCATGAGGGTACTTGAGAGGTTCCTGGAGGGCATAATGGATGCATGGAGCAAGAAAATCGGATCCAGATAAGAGAGGGCCAGTAACTCTGCAAATCAAGGCTGACTCCTCCAAAGCAGAGTGACCAGGACTATGGATACTTAATGCAGGCGAACCCGATGAACCACTTGACCTATCAAGGAGAAAAATGAAAGGCATGCAAACCCGATGTTGCCCATTCCTGGAGGAAGACATGCACTGACAAGCTCTCCGGATACGGAAGCCAACTTAAGAACTGTTCCATCTGGTGATTTTGCCTGGATACGAATAGATCAAGAATTCTTGGACCATGCCAGTGAGCCAGGGATTGAAGCACTTTCTTGTCTAGCATCCAGTACAGAGAGAACCAGTTGGACTTCAGATTGGTTACGCCCAGTAGGAATTCCGTCTGAAGGTGAATGTTCCTCTGAAGACAAAACCAGAACAGGTCTTTTGTGATTTCCATGAGGATCTTGGATCGAGTACCTCCCAAATTGCTGATGTAGCAAACCACCGAAATATTGTCCATGTGGAATAAAAAGCAACAGTTTGTGACTCTGGATTGAAAAGAACCCTGTGATTAACTCTAAATATTTTATATGTCCAAACTCATCCACACACTAAACTCCTCCTGTAGTTAAACTCCCTCAAACCGCCCCTCAGCCCCTATGGGCTGAAATCGGACTCTGGTACAAAATTGTGATGATGTCCAAAAATCACTTGACCGTTCCAAGACTCCATGTGAAGGAGCCACCAACATAGTTCCATCCAAACACCTTCTGACAACTCAATGACCTGGTCATAAGATGGAGACTGACAAAGGTAACTAACATTCAGATGGTGCAGTGCCCTGTAGTGTAACAGCCCCAGGAAAATAGCCTGAATGGAGAATGACAGTTAGACTACCATCTGCGCCAGCACTTGTAGATGAGTGTGCTTGCGTCAGAGTGGACGTCTGTTTTCCCGGCTGGTCATTGTTATTTTTTGCTAGTGGAAGGCTCAACATCGATCTCATTGTGTCAATTTCAAGCCCCAGAAACTGTATTGTTTGCAAGGCTATGAGTACAGTTTTTTTCTGATTGATCACAAACTCCAAGGCCTCCAACAGTTGAACAGTGAATAGGGTTTGTTCCAGAAGACGACTGACAGTGTTGCAAAACAGGAGGATGTCATCCAGATAGATGATGGATTGAATTTCTAAGAGCCACGACAAGTTTCGTCAACTTTGTGAAACACCATGGCACGGAGCTTATCTCGAATGATTGGCATGTGAACTGCCATACTTGTGACCTTAGCTAAGAGCTAACGTGCTACTTTTAACTCTTTTAGACCATGGATCATGTTTATTAGAGAATTTATATTTTACACAATGATCATAACCGATTATAAAAAAATATATAATTTATTGTGAATTATAATAATAAGAATAATAATGTGAATATGTGTTACAATTAGTAAATATTTGGTAATACTATGAGGTAGCATATGGCAATATTACGATTACAATAACCACAACAGTGATAACTATGTCTATCTCCAGAAATCATCTACCAGCAGGGGTCAGTATGCATAGCAATTAACAGTACAGATTTCAGTACCCAGGAAACAATCAGCTAGCTATTAGTGAAACAGTACCCAGAAACAACCAGTTTTTCTAGTAGTTTGTAAAGAAACTGGACATGTGCACCAGTGAAATTTTTTTTTCGTAAGAATGATTTCGTACTAAATAAAAAGTTAATTCGTCAATTCCTGAATTTTGTCCGCAAACCAATTATTTGTTTTCTTCCATTAGGAAGAAAACAGCACTACTCGTGAGCAAAAAAAAAAAAGCAAGGAGGGAGCCGGCAGCGCTACCACAAGTAATAAACATTCCTACCCCCCGCCTGTATTAAAACCTATGGGGGTCACTCTGACCCCCATATTAATAAAAGGGAAGTTAAATCCAAAGAACTTCCCCACATTGTGTAAAATTACACAGAGCACTCTGATTGGTTGGATTTCAAGACAACCAATCAGAGTGATGTGACAGGTAAATGTAGAGAGTTACCTGTTAGTCTCTTCATTTTCCTGTCAGAGCACTCTGATTGTTTGGCTTAAACCAACCATTTTGAGTGCTCTGAGCCTAATTGCAGGGCAGGGGAAGGCTTTATAAGCCTTTCCCCGCCCTGCAGAGCTCATTCTGCACCATGCCCTCCATGGGTGAAGAAGGATTATTTTTTTTACCGTCAGGATTAATTTTTTTTTTAGCCTTTTTTTTTTTTTTTTTTTTTTTTTTTGGTTGCAACACATATTATGGATTTTTATTGGGCCATTTTTGGGGGCTGAAGAAATAAAAGAAGAAAGAAGACATCAATTAGTAAGTAAGACATTGAGTTTAACAGGGTTAGTTTATTGCCCCCTTCACTATTATTAGGGTTAGGGGGTTAGGTAGGGTATTTTTATTGGGGGAGACCTGGGGGGACATTAGGTGAAGATGTTTAACAGCATGTGTCAAGGAGTCCAGGGAAAAGAGGTGTGTTTGGGAAAAAATGTGTCTTCTTAAGAGTGTACCTAACTTTTAAGGAATTTCTTATCTATCTTTTTCACACACAAACTTTTGAAGTGACCAATAGACCCGAATGGGTGTGCACTATTGTAATAAGCATTGCCCTCATCTTAATAGTCAATGTATCGAGTTTGACCAATAGATGGCGTAATACCTCCAGGATTATTTTCATCTTTATCAACTCCTTCTCTTAAGGAGTTAATTCATTTTTATTATGAAAATGACATCATGGAGCAGACAAATTAATGCCTACTCCATCATGTAGATAACATCACATCAAAGTTTTGACTTCAGCACTTACTAAACATTGAATTGGCAAGTTGGATGTAAATTTCAAATTCTTACATATATGTCCTTTGATTCATCTCAAATCTGAATTGGACTTTGTAGAAATATTTATTATGGATTATTTTTAATTGCTCATAAGAGGAGTATATCGTAAGAGACATTCACACATTAGCTTGTCTGTGTCTGGATGTTGGTTAAACTAAGATATTGCTTGTCTGTGCTGAGCACTTGCACAATTGCAAGTCAATATGTTTTTGGTCTTAAGATGTAATATACCCCCAATGAAAACATCCAAAATTAATTGCATGTATATTTAATTCGGGATTTATCTAGTTAACTGTTTGTTTTTTAAACAGAGAATAAATAATCTTCTATTGCCCCTCACGAGATTCGGTTCTGGAACTGTCTCTCCTACTAAACCTGTCTTACTTTATATGGAAAATAATTTATTTAAGTTACATCTTTTGGACATTAAATTATTAAAAACAAAAATATTGCATAAATATTTGCATACGTTTTTTGTTTCATTTATGAGAAATATATAGATTTAATGTCCTTCTGTCAAATAAGTCCTTTAAGTCCTTTAATATAAGGAACACTTGAAATTTTAAAATAAGGATGTCAGCATATTATTCATTTTGTTCATTGTATTGACTTGCTTTTTCTGAATGGATATTAATGCAATTTAAAAAAACCAAAAAAAAAAACCTTCTTTGTGAAGTTTACCCCGATCAACAAAAACGATACAGGAGGCCATTACGATGAAGAAGAAATCTGCTGTCAAGAAATTGCCATAAAGGAGAAAATTGAAAGTAGAACAGAAGAATTGTACAGTTACGCTGTGCCAGTTATCACACTGTTTCTTTACAGCAAGACTGATAAGAATCTACAAGCAAGTAGAGCCCAAGGGACTTCAACATGTCTAGTGAAAATTGGAAATCAATAGGAGTCTATAATCGCAAGAAAACTGCATCATTTTCATTAGGTTGAAATATGACAGGCATCACACTCGTTCTATAGAAATTGTAACACACAAGGCATTTTAGGATGCTTGCCTCTCAGTCATCTACAATTCATCACTGTAGTGCAGGAGAAAATACCTGCTTTCAATGTAGATGCTCTACTGATAAAATCAGCTAGCATATCACATACTTACTTTCCAATAAATGGGTTTCAGGATTCCTTATCATTATATATAAATATCTGCTTAGTTAGCTTTAGAAGATGGAAGTGCAAGATATAGTAGAAAGCTAGTTACCAAAAAGGAAATTCAAGTTGAAATATAAGATTGTTCTGGCAAAGAATAGAGAACATGCTTTATTAAAATGTTTGTGAAAATTGTTGCAGCTGAATGATTTTAAATAAGCGTTCGTTTTTTTCCCAATGTGTTTTTACAACTGGCCATTTTTATAGTTGTTTTGTTTTTATTAAGCTGTATTACTAAAGCAATAATTACCAAAGCCTGGAAAAGTAAATATTAAACATGAGCTTTATTAAATTTTATATGATCATAAAATCAGAGAATAATAAAAATTGCACCAATGTAATCAATAATACTTGAATGGATGTAAACCCATCCTATCATAAATACATCATTTGGTGTAACGCTAATAGCAGTAGCAGATAAATCAAGATTTGCAGTTTCTACATAAAACAAATAGTATGTATCCAAATAAGGGCACAGTATAAAGTTAGTATCAATTTATATCAGAACCAGACATAAAAGTAGCAGGAATATTGGTAGAAAATAACAACAGCAGGATGAGGCAATAAAGGAGAGCTGTAGCTACTAAGAATATGTCCTTAAAGGGACACTGTAGTCACTATAACCATTCCATCTCTTTGAATTGGTTATAGTGCCTGGAGTGCCCTCGCACTGTCCCTTGATTCAGTGTTGTACCATGTTCGTGTAGTATGTCACAAAATAAGAGTCCCTGGCCACCTACAGTCCAGCCCCTTCCGTATGTGTAGCTAAGGCAGAGATTGCACACTTCCTTGTTGTCATACTCATTCATATCGTCAGTTGGAGCTCTGACAGGCTAAAAGCAGTCAGCTGATCCATTGCTGCTCAGGCTAATACTTCCTTATTAGCCAAAGCAGCACAAGGTGGATGGACTGCTGGGGACTTTTGTTTAGCATTAAAACATTAAAAACGGTTTAATGCTGAAAGAAATGATTTTAGCAGATACTATAACCAGTTTAATGAGATGAAGCAGATACAGTGCCTACAGTGGCTTTTGAGGGCACCTACACTGGACTAAACATCCCAATCATGCTAAAATATGCTAGATAAAAAATTGCCTGCTAAGGTGCAAAAAGGAAGAAATGTCAGGTGTAGGTATAGATAAATTATTATTATTTTATTATTTATATAGCGCCATCAGATTCCGTAGCGCTGTACAATGGGTAGATAAATGTTCAGGTTCCACAGTACTGCAGTCACTCTATGTGCTATAAACAATCACGTGTGGGCAAGTGTCAGAACCAGCTGCAGAAAAGAGACCCGATGAAGATTTCGCTGGTCAAGCATCTCTTCAATAAGGACATACGTTGGAAGCTGTTCGATTTTAAATAGGGTGCCTCCCAGTGTGATGGGTAAACAAATAAGCCAATAGAATGGGCAACTCAGAATGGACATATGCCACAGCGATATAAAATGTAATAAAGTTATGTTTTATTA
This sequence comes from Pelobates cultripes, assembly GCA_933207985.1. Lineage (NCBI taxonomy): Eukaryota > Metazoa > Chordata > Amphibia > Anura > Pelobatidae > Pelobates > Pelobates cultripes. The sequence goes on from OW240919.1 coordinate 47,676,092, forward strand.
TATACTTTTTTTGGCTGCCTTTCCTTTTTTTCTTGTGGATTTCTAAAAAAATATTATTTTAATTTTAGTGGGTTGAAGAGACAAAATATCGTTCTGGAGTGATACAAAACAGGACAACATAGTACATCTTGAAGTAGACGTAATCATAGACAGTGTACTGTTAGACTAATTGATGTATATGTAATGGGATGTATAGAAACTGTGCCCTTAGAATGGTACTAAAGTCTGTAGAATCCCCTTTAATATTTCCATACATTGTTAAAAGTAACACTGGAAAAAGGTGGAAAAAAAAGGAAAAATATATATTTATCATAAAATATAAAAGAATGACAAATGTAATCACAGAGTACCTAATTGATGAATAAATGTTCTAAATTGTGCTGCTGATTTGAGAAATCCTTTTATGGTAATTCAGAAATAACATTTTGTGTAAATGTTTAATGTATGCACATGTATGTAGTAAGTTCACTACCATATAAAAACAGAATTACAGGAGCTTGAACTCGAATACACTAACACAATAAGAAGAATTGGAAATGACCCCTCTCATAATAATACCCCACATACCATTATTTATTCATGCCCAAGAGTACTAAACTTTACCTTTACCAGAACATTTTATCAGTTGTGTTGCTTAAAACCTGAGATTCCTACAATCTGTCTGTGATTGCCTACATTAAAATTAGAAACCTTGTGTCATAAATAGAAGAAATCAAAACCAAGTATATTACGTTGGAACAAAATAAATGTGGGAATGAATGGTTGCCAAAGTAGTTACTCTCTCAGAAAATCTATATCCGTTACATAATGGTGTAGAACAGTGATACATAACCATAGTCATATTGGTGGGTCATCAGGATCCAAGCCACTGTCTTTTACAAGTCGCTTACTGCATTTCATCAGCTCTAGAGTATTAGACACATCAGTGGAACCTATGAGCGACTGAAAGCATTCTCTCACTTGCAGAATCCCTCATTATGATGAGACTTGCCTGGCTTATTGGTTATGGACTATGGTTGAGGAATTTCTGCATACAGAAGACCATTTGTCTTGGTAACCATATATTAAAATGTTGGCATCCAGCCACTATTATAGAAACTGCCATGCATAGAATATCCAGTTCCAATATCATAATGTAAAATGAGAGAGGATATGGCAACTAAGTAGATAAAAACAGCAACAATCTAATTTAGATCTGAGTGCAAGGTTTCAGCCCACACCAGGTCATTGCTGCATAAGTAGTCTTCTTGATTGTGTTGACTGTAACAATGGCCATTGTATTCCTTGGGGCATACTGTAAATGTTGTTTAGTTACCACTTTTGGGCTACACTGAGTGAAAACACTCACTAAAGAAGTGACAAAGGAAATTGCTGCCCAGAGCTAGTAGATAGGTAACTAGATATTACAGCATAAATCAGCCTTACATCTCTTAGTCGTACAGGCAACTGGTAAATCTGTCTTGCAGGTATATTTTGTTAACTATTTGTTGTCTGTGCAAAACTATAGTATTGATTTTGTGAAACTAGACCAGAGATATTTGCTTTCTGCATTATCTTAGTATGCAGGTTCTGCAAGCGGTGCTCAAACCAGTTTGGTGTGAAATAACAAAAATAACTGAGCATTTCACAAAAGAAAGGTGTAGTACAACTGTCACAGCTCCCCGTTCTTCTGCCGGCGTGGCCACATAAACTAAGTGGCCACAGAGATATTGTACACTTACCTTGGTCACAGCAAACCGCTGTCCGACCACCTTCCGTTCTGGTCCCCAGCGAGTACGACATTCCTAGAGATGCTGGCCGCTGCGGTTCCGGTTTTAATAGGAAATTCTCCTTCGCCCATATCAAAGATGGTGCCAACGTGCGTGCGACGTCCCTTTATAGACGCGCATGCACGTTTTGGGGTTAGAGGCCAGAGACAACCAATTACAGTCTCAAGAGGGTTATTTAAACCCAAATTACCTTTTTGGTCAGAGCTCTGTCATGGTTTCCACTAGCTGGTTATCCGAGAGTGTGTTCCTGATCGTGTTTTTCTGTTTTTTTACTTTGGCTTCATTTTGACTTCCCTGATTTCTGGTACCCTTGACTTTTGGCTTTTCCTTATCGCTGTGTCTTATTCTGTGTCCCTGACCTTGGCTAGTTTTCTGACTATTCTCATGTACGTTAAGTCCGGCCATTCTAAGGTCCGGTAAAATGTTACCCTTAGTTCTAGGGTGTACGACATGACCATAGATCTTGCAGATATGTGTCAGCACATAGTAGCTTGTGAGAGAAAGCTAGAGGAGAATGATCACCATATGGATCAATTTGCCCAAGCTTTCAATATGCTACTAATACGTACGGCTCATTTGCAGCCTGAGGTTCCTTTGGCAGGTACACTCCCACCTACTGTACCTATCGTATATATATCCCTATCCTCACCACCACATTTTGAAGGTAATATTCTAGAATGTAGGGGATTCCTTAATCAAATTGAGTACCATTTTGAAGCCTCACCTGGGTCTTTCCCCATGGATAGAGCTAAAATTGGGTACTTAATGAACCAACTACAAGGTAAAGCCTTAGCATGGGCCAATCCATTATGGGAAAGTAATAAGACTGTTGCCCATAAATACCAAGAATTCCTTGCGGAATTCAAAGTAATGTTTGAACCATTGGGATGGGAGAGCAACGCCTCCACTGCTCTAATCCGTATCAAGCAAGGAAACCGGTCTGTCTGAGAGTATGCCATAGAATTCTGCACCCTGGCTTCTGAGGTAGACTGGACCAATAACAAACGAATCACCGCATTCTCAGAGGGAATATCCAAAACTATCCTTGATGAGATTGCAGCCAAAGAACTACCAGGGAGATTAAATGAATACATCACTTACGTGATGCATATATTTAATCGACTTAGGAACAGGGAGATAACTAGAAATAGAACCAGATGTATGAATATGTCATTGGTGCCTCACTTCTCTAGTCCTGTTGTTTCTGGCCCTCCTGTGCAGTCTGAAACTAAACCTATCCAGTTAGAGGTTATGAGACTGTCAGAGGCAGAAAGACAGTTTAGGAAAAAAGAAGTTCTTTGCTTATACTTTGGAAAGAAAGGACATATTTGAAATGCTTGTCCCATACGTCTGGAAAACGTGCACACTTAAGAACCATAAGGGGACCGGTCTTAGGTGTAATGGATATGTCACCTGGTACTACCCAAAGTAGATTAATATTACTGCTTTATGCAACAAGAAAAGTTAAAGAAAAGTAAAGCCCTGATGGACTCAGGTGCTGCAGGAAACTTTATCGACATGCAATTTGTCAGTAAACACCTCCTACTCATCAAGGAAAGATCATCATCCATTGATGGGAGACCTCTTTCTCTCAACCTTTAATTACCCACAAAACTTACTGTTACTATAGGAGCTTTACATAAAGAAATTGTTACATTTCTAATAATTGCTTCCCCTTCTTGTCCCATCATACTAAGATTCCCATGGCTTGTTAAGCATAATCCTCTTATTAAATGGGCTAAGGGGGAAATACTGGAATGGGGTAATGTAGTGAGAGATTGATGTTACCCATTACTAAAAGAGTGGACATTGTTGCTCTACCTACTCCTATGCCTCAGCTATCAAAATTCTTATGCAGCACTGGGAGGTTAAAGAAGTGTTTAGTAAAAGTCACACCAATACGTTACCTCCTCACAGATCTTATGATTGCTCCATAGATTTGTTACCCAGCGCTATGCCCCCTAACAGGGCAGTCTATGCTTTATCACCACAGGAGAGTAGGATTATGGAGGATTACATTAAAGAGTCTCTACAAAAAGGTCTCAAACGTAAATCTTCTTCACCCCTGCAGGTGCGGGGTTCTTTTTTGTATCCAGGAAAGATGGAGAGTGACGGCCATGTATTGATTATAGGGCATTGAACAAGATCACCATCAAAAATGCTTATCCCATTCCCCTTATCTCAGAATTGTTTGAAAAACTCCAATTTGGTAAGGATTAAGGAGGGTCATGAATGGAAAACTACATTTAACACGAGAAGTGGTCACTATGAGTATCTTGCCATGCCCTTCAACTTATGCAATGCTCCAGCCATATTTCAGGATTTCATTAATGATTTTCTCAGAGACTACATTTATACTTTTGTATTAGTATATCTGGATGATATTCTCATTTATTTCCCCAATCTCCAGATTCATCTTAGGCATGTGAAGCAAGTATTGCAAACTTTGCTTAAAAATGGGCTATATTGCAAACTTGAAAAATGCATATTTGATCAGACTGAGGTACAGTTTTTGCGATATAATATTTCGACCTTTGGTTTAAAGATGGACCCTTGCAAACCACAAGCCATTCTATACTGGCCATAACCTAATGGGTTAAAGGCCATTCAAAGTTGTATTGGGTTTGCAAATTAGTATAGGAGATTCATCAAAAGTTTCTCTACTGTGATGGCCCCCATCACCAATATGACACGTAAGGCGGTTAATTATACTATATGGTCTAAAGAAGCTAAAGAAGCTTTTGAGCTTCTTAAGAAATTATTCGCCTCTGCTGACATACTTGTATATCCTGACACTAGCAAACCCTTCATACTTGAGGTAGATGCCTCTGAGACAGGGGTAGGGGCTGTTTTTTTTCTCAGAGGGAGAGTCAGGATACCTCTTTGCATCCTTGTGGGTTCTTTTCTAGAAAGTTGTCACCAGCGGAGCGTAACTGTGATATTGCTAACAGAGAATTGTTGGCCATTATACTAGCTCTGAAAGAATAGTGACATCTTTTGGAAGGTTCCAATGATCCCCTCCTGATCATAACTGATCACAAAAACTTGGCATACATTGGAGATGCTAAAAGGCTGTCTTCTAGACAAGCTAGATGGTCATTGTTCTTGTCACGCTTTAACTTTATCATCACATACAGACCAGGTCCTAAGAACGTTAAGGCTGACGCCCTATCTAGACAATTTGACATCATTCAGAACATGAACAAGATACCTCCCCTATCATTCCACCTGAGTGTATCATTGCCTCTACTGTCCTTTCCTTGTCTTCTCCTCTTCTTTGTACTATCATGGCAGCTCAGTCTCAGGCACCTAGTGATATACCTCATGCTAGATTGTTTATGAGTGCACGGGGTACGTGAGACGCCACACGTGCTAGAGGTGGGTGTGTCCGAAACGGAGATGAAGAAGACCAGCGTAGAGACAAGCTAACCACGCTGAAACTATCTGGCTGGATATGAAACTCGGGAGACCATAACAGTATTACAGCAATTCAAACAACACAAGCAAGTACTGACAGTATAACAATATATCGGACGCAGAGCTCCTTCGGAGGTAAAAGCATTTTCCTTTGGAAGTTACTCTGGACGAGCATACAGGAGCATACAAAAAAAAAAAAAAAACAGAAAGTCTTTCAAAGGATTATTGTAAAGAGGAAAAATCGTGAGAACCACTGAATATACTGCAATGCATCTGCATATAAATATTGGTCTGAGACAAAGCATAAACAACAATTAGTTACAACTGAAAGCCATAACTTTTCAATGCATTTACTTAACCGTTGAGAAACGGTTAAAATTTTGACGAAAGTAATTTAATTAAGGCTACAATTAGGGCATATAATTAATCTAATAACCATAAGGCAGCAAAACTGATATTTGACAATTAAAACACATCAGAAGTTGTCAATTACTGGGAAAATAAGAAAGTATTATTGAAATAAGAGAAGGAAAGAAGAAAAAGAAGATGTAAAGAGAGAAGGGGAGGAAATATTAATGAACTGAAATAAACCTCTTGAAGATTTGAAACTATTTTTATTTTTAGTCACAATAAATAAGGTTTATTATCATTTAATTAAAGCCCTATTGTAGTAGCTTCATTTAAGAAATAAAATGGCAACTAGAAAAACTACCACGGTAAAAAAGAAGGAAATTAAATCAGTTCAGCCAACGGAAAAGAGGCTATCTGGCTTTTTTACAACTCCTTCTAAAGATTCACAGGAACAGAAAATTGAATGTTTGACACACCCGGTGAATACCTCCAATACTAATTTGGAAACTCCAACTGTTCAAATGCCATACAATCTCATGTAACTGTTACAAGCAGTACACAAGATCGATTTAAACAATTGCTGGAGTCACAACTCAACATATTAAAACAAGATATGCTTATACGTTTTAGCGATATCAAACAAGATATTAAAAAAAATGCAGTATCAGTAGAAGAAGTGGAAAAAAAATTTGAAATGTTTGGGACTCAAATAAGTACACTTAAGACTACAATGCTGTCTTTATCAAACAAAACTGAAAATCTTGAACAAAAAATAGCAGCTTTAGAAGATAGATCAACAAAAAGTAACATAAGACTCAGAGGCGTGCCTGAAGACATTACTACAGAAAAAATAAAAGATTATCTATGTAACTTATTTAAAGAGGTTCTTCCTGAAATGTCTACAGTCGACTATCAAATAGAAAATTTTCATCGAATTCGTAAACCTAATATAACTGAAGACATTACTACAGAAAAAATAAAAGATTATCTATGTAACTTATTTAAAGAGGTTCTTCCTGAAATGTCTACAGTCGACTATCAAATAGAAAATTTTCATCGAATTCGTAAACCTAATATAATTGCTTCGCATCTTCCAAGAGATGTGATAGTTAGTTTTCGCTCACCATCAGTAAAAGATAATCTAATTAAAGCCAACCGTATAAAACCCCAAACAAATCTCATCTACAAAGACATAATTTTTTTGCAAGACTTATTTCATTTTACTAGGACTTGGAAAAAATCCTTCTCAACAGTAACAGATTTCTTAAGAAAAAATGACATCAGATTCCAATGGGGCTTCCCGGCATCTCTAAAATTTATTTGGAGACAAGAAAAAATTTCCTTTACTGATGTAAATGAAGCAAAGAGCTGGTTAGCCAAAATTAAAGCTGAAAAATAAAAAGCCTGCTGTGAGAGAAGAAACAAAGAACTTTTTTTTTTTTTTATGGTTCGCACCTAGTAATAGAAGTATAATCTGTGTAAACTTCTCCTTTTGAATGGTGCAATATAAAGATTAGAGTTTTGAGCTCTTAAGATTAGAGCTTTGAGCTCTTAATTAGTGATGTCCCGAACGGTTCGCCGAACGGTTCGCCAAACGGTGCGCGAACGGTTCGCCACGAACGGTTCGCCGCGGACTCATCATTGAGTAAACTTTGACCCTGTGCCTCACAGTCAGCAGACATATTCCAGCCAATCAGCAGCAGACCCTCCCTCCCAGACCCTCCCACCTCCTGGACAGCTCACTAAGAATGCAGCTTCACAATGAATGTAAAATGGATGCTGTCCAGGAGGTGGGAGGGTCTGGGAGAAAGGGTCTGCTGCTGATTGGCTGGAAAGAGTCTGATGACTGTGAGGTACAGGGTCAAAGTTTACTCAATGATGAGTCTGTGGCGAACCGCTCATGGCGAACCGTTCGCGAACCGTTCAGCGAACTGTTCGAGACATTACTACTCTTAATGATAAGGCTAAAACATAATTTTTTAATTTTTTTTTATGTATACACGGTTAGACCACAAATTTTGTTTTTATTTATGTATAAAGGGAGTTTCTAATTTAGACACAATTAACTATTAAGGTCTGAAGGTTTCAATTGCAAAGTTGCACCTGTATAGTTGACACGCTGATAGTAAAATATAAAAAATTAACACAAAGAAAAGTTTGACGGGATAATAATTTATTAAAGGTTATATAATCAAAAAAATATAGACATTAATATAAATGAAGTTTAAAATTTAAAATAATAGTCTAACAAATAATATTTATTGCACAGTTAAAATGAATCAGATAGACTCACATTTTAGTAAAAGATAATAAGGTTAAATTCATCCATAACTGCAATTTTGGCAAACACTGGTAAAATTGTTTTAATTTTTTGTTGATGCACGCAAAAATACTATAAGATGAAAGGACAAAGTGGAGCACAATGTGTTTATATATATATATACATATATATATATATTTTTTTTTTATGATAAGGGGTATGAATATCAAATAGTATCATCTCATTCCGGACACATCTACTTAGTGTCTAAAATTAATAGACACAGTAAAGACTGATTCTCTAAATGAGAATTTATAGTCTTTGTGCTATAAAAGGAGGATTTCCTCCTAAGAGTTTAAATTTATGTTTTTTCTGTTACTATGTGTATGTTTTTGCAACAATGAGGAAAGACATTAGAGATTATGGGGAAGAGAAGGATGCAAAGATTATTCGAGAAATAACATGATAAAAATGCTCACACTTAATGTTCAAAGTATGAACACAATAAGAGCTCTATTATATAAATATCTGAGTGAGAAGCAATTAGATTTTTACAGGAAACCCACTGGAGGCAAACAGATAAACAAAATTGGGGAGGAAATAGATTCCCACTTATTATTATTATTATTATTATGATATTTATAGAGTGCCGTCAAATTCCGCAGCGCTTTACAATGGGTGGACGAACAGACATGTAGTTGTAACCAGACAAGTTGGACACACAGGAACAGAGGGGTTGAGGGCCCTGCTCAATGAGCTTACATGCAAGAGGGAGTGGGGTAAAATGACACAAAAAGGTAAGGATAATATTAGACTAATGACAGTTGCAGAAGAGGAATCAGTCAGGAGCTATTAACAGTTTAATGGATACGTTTTTATGAAGAACTGGGTTTTTAACGATTTTTTGAAGGAGTGGAGACTGGGTGAGCATCTAACGGAGGAGGGAAGCGAGTTCCACAGGAACGGTGCAGCCCTCGAGAAATCTTGAAGGCGAGCATCAGAGGTGGAAGTACGGACAGAAGATAGACGTAAGTCTTCAGCAGATCGTAAGTGCCTGGACGGGACATACTTGTGTATAAGGGAGGATAGATAGGTGGGAGCAGCATTATGTAGAGATTTGAAAGCAAGAACCAGAATTTTAAATTGAGCTCTATATTTTATAGGATGCCAATGTAGGGATTGACAGAAGGGTGAGGCATGGGAGGTGCGTGCGGACAGGAAGATGAGCCTTGCTGCCGCATTCATTAGGGACTGTAACGGCGCTAGTTGGGAGCACATAAGACAACTGAGAAGTGGATTACAGTAGTCAAGGAGATAAAAGGACAGTGGAATGAACCTTAGTCGCATCTGGCGTTAAGTAGGGGCGGAAGCGCGCAATGTTTTTTAGATGGAAATGACAGGATTTGGCGATAGATTGAACATGAGGCTTGAAGGAGAGGTCTGAGTCAAAGAGAACACCTAGGCAGCGAGCCTGCGTGGTGGAGATGATGGTAGCACCATTGACTTGGAGGGAGACAGACACAGGAGTAACAACACTGGGAGGAAAGACCAGAATTTCAGTTTTGGTCAAGTTTAGTTTAAGGAAGTGGGCAGCCATCCAGTTAGAAACAGCAGAGAGGCAGTCAGAGACACTAGTCAAGAGGGACGGGGAGAGATCAGGAGAGGACAGGTAGATTTGGGTGTCATCTGCATAGAAATGATATTGGAACCCAAAGGAGCTAATGAGTTTACCAAGAGAGGCAGTATAGATGGAGAACAGTAGGGGACCAAGGACTGTACCTTGGGGGACACCAACAGAGAGGAGTTGGGGAGAAGAGGCAGAGCCAGAGAAAGAAACACTGAAAGAGCGCTGGGAGAGGTAGGAGGAGCACCAGGAGAGAGCAGTATCTTGAAGACCGATATTGCGGAGGATGAGAAGAAGGTGTTGATGATCAACAGTGTCAAAAGCCGCAGATAATACATGCTTCTGATAAAGATAAAAAAAAAGTGGAGTTGCTATAGTATTTGGAGAAAAAAATCAAGGTAGAAATTATTCATCAAGTACAAGACGTTAAAGGTAGATTTTTGGTGATAATATGTAAAATGTACTCCATTTTATTAACACTCTGTAACGTGTATCTTCCAAATTATTCACCAGCTTCCTATTTAAGAACTGTATTAGAAAAAATAGATGAAATTAAAGTGGGAAATGTAATATTAGCAGGAGACTTTAATGCGGTTTTAGATGCACAGATAGACAAAAAATTAATGAAAGGAAATAAACTAAATCAAATGGTGATGAAACAAGCTAAAGCTTTAAGGAAAATTAAAGATGAATATAATTTATTTGACATTTGGAGAATCTATAATCCTAATGAAATGGACTATACGCATTTTTCTAAAGTTCACTTTTCCTACTCAATTGATATGATTAAAAAAACCAAACATCAATGAAATAGTATGGACGGATGAGAGTGGAGTGTTGCGTGAAATAGGTGTTTGTAAAGTTAAGAGGGAAACATATACCTGGTGCTTAAATGATAGTCTGGTCTGGTCTGAAATAAATAAAATTAGAAAATAATATAAAAAATTACTTTAAAGAAAATATTTCAGAAAATATTGATCCACCCACTTTGTGGTGCGCCTTTAGGGCTGTAATAAGTGGTCATTTTATTAAGCTACAAAGTCAAGTTGACAAAAACACCACTTTATCTTACTTACACACTCAATTAAGAAATTTGATTCAAATTAATAAACAATCTCCGTCCCTGATAGCTACGAGAAAATACCAGTAGTGAAAGAAATCATAAATCAAAAACTAATGGAAAGAACTGTTAAAAACTTGGATAGATTAAAATTAAAATACTATTCTAAAGGCAATAGAGCTGATAAAATGAAACGCAAGCCTTATATTTGACACTGTAACTTTTGAAAACACCATAAAACCTGTACATGAGGGGTGCTGTTATACTCGGGTGACTTCGCTGAACACAAATATTAGTGTTTCAAAACAGTAAAATTTATCACAACAATTATATCGTCCGTGTAAGTGCCATTTGTGTGTGAAAAATGCAAAAAATTTCACTTTCACTGACAATATCGTCGTTGCAATACATTTTACTGTTTTGAAACACTAATATTTGTGTTCAGCGAAGTCTTCCAAGTAAAACAGTACCCCCCATGTACAGGTTTTATGGTGTCTTGGAAAGTTACAGGGTTAAATATAGTGCTAGCAAATTAAATTCTCTGGAATTTTGGCCTGGGTTGTCAGGCAGGTGCCGCAAATTTTAATTAATAAAATGACCTAATTATGTAAAATAATTACATAAATATATACATAGAATTATTATACATACATATATATATATATATATATATATATATATATAATGTTTTTTAATTATTTTTATTTATATATAGGTTTATATATGTATAGTGATATATGTATATATATTATTTCATTCTACATGTATTTTGATATCAATATATATATTAATTTTAAAATACAGTTAGAACAAATTTACACATATATATTTTTATTAATTTTTTTATTATTTTTTTTATTTAATTTTTTAAAGTATTTACATATTTATTTATTTTATATTTTATATAAATATATATATAAGGAAAATTATACATATATTTAATCAGTATCATTGTATGTGTATTTTGATATTAATATATTTATAATTATATATATATATTAATATTAAAATACACTTAGACAGTGTATGTGTATGTATGTATATGTGTATATATACTTAGATTAAATATATATAATAAAGATATATATGATCTAAGTATATATTTTATTTTAAACTGTTATTAACTTTATTTTTTTACATTTTTCATGCAGCAGGGGGAGTACCTGTCATTACAGGCACTCCCCCTGCTGGCATTGACGGCTATGCCATCCATATGATCACGAGGTCCTCGAAAGGACCTCGCGATCACATGGACCAGGGGGGCCAAAGAGGAAGGAGGGGGACTCCCTGGGCTCCCAGGTAAGTCCCCATACCGCGATCGCCGGTGTGGGATTGCCGGCAACCGGGTAAGTACAAAGGACGGCTTAGACGTTCTATGCCGCCCTCCGGCGTTTAGAGCTGGTTCCCTAAGGACGGCATAGAACACCCGCCATCCTTAAGGGGTTAAATAGCATTACAATTAGTGACATCGTTGTAATTAGTGACATCATTGATCATGTGACAAAACATTCAGTAGAATAACAGAATAATAAAAGTCAAAATAGAAATGGAAACATAAAATAAATATGAGCATAGAATCCTAAAAGTATGAAAGTTAGTTTTATAAAGAATATAAACGAAATTTAAAATAAATTAAAAAGAGAGTGGGATAGCTTTAAGGGGGGCACCAAGATGGCCGACCAGGACATGTTACTTGGGGACACCAAGATGGCTGCCAGCTTAAATGTAAATGTTGGAGCGGAGGCACAAGTATTTAATTAAGTGGACAACTTGGGTATATTTGAAATACCCACTGTATTGCCAGAAAAGAAGAGACTCTGATTTCCAGGAAGTTCTAGCAGCAAAAAAATACAAGCACTGATATATTGTCTCCTGAATTTTAGCATTAGTTTGGTATGTTAGGGTAATGAGGTTAATGTGCAATGTAAGGTAATGTGAGTGGCCATTTAGCATATATAATAGACAGTACAATCAGCAGCTAATATGTTACATTATAGTATGTTACAGTAGGGGAGACAGCATATATATCAATCTGACAATTTCTTAAAAGAAAAGACCACTACACACCCTAAAATCACTTCAGGCAAGATCTTATGGACTGCAGCCTTAGCAAACCTGGTTTGAGGTCTGGATGAGCTGGGTGAGCTGATCTGTGTGGGAGGAAGCAGAAAACTCCTGCCACTTCTGTTAGCTCAGGTGAGCTAATGGAAGGAGGCAGCATACCTCCCTTGCTGTCTGATTGACAGCCAAGGAGGTGTTCCATAGTTGAGTTATAAAAGTGCTGATTTCTCATAGAAATCGGCACTTTTATAAACTGGTGTTAAAGGGACACTCCAGATCCCTAAACACTTTAGCTTGATGAAAAGCTTTACGTGTGAAGAGTATGCCCTCTTTTGTTTTTTTGTTTTACAAAAAGTGCAGATCTTAATAGAAATTGACACTTTTATAAATTAACTTGGTTACACCCCCCTGACATTCAAACAGAAAACAGGTCCTGTTACTTCCTGGTTTGTTTAGCTCAGTAGAGCTAAACTCAAGAGGCAGCAATTGCTTAGTGCACCTGGCTTGCAAAAATTTCTCATTGAGCTGCATTGGGTAGTCTGTGATTGGACAAACAGAAAGTCTGGGCGGCTTAGAAGGGGAGGATTAGCAAAGGCAGGGGACAAAAGATCTGCAGGTTTTGCAAGCTGATTTTATATATACACCCAATGAAAAAAATTGTATTAAAGGGACTCTCCAGTGCCAGGAAAACATATCCGTTTTCCTGGCACTGCAGAACCCTGCAGTGCCCCTCTCCCTCCCACCCCCATCTCATGTTGCTGAAGGGGTTAAAACCCCTTCAGTGACTTATCTGAATCCAGCGCCGCTGTCCTTTGGAGCTGGGTCAGGCTCTGCCCACGCTCCTTTCCCGTCGACGTCAGCTGGTGGGGGAGACCTAAAGCGCATGCGTGGCAATGGCCGCTCGCATTAGACCTCCCCAGAGGAAAGTATTATTCATTGCTTTCCTATGGGGATTCCGGCAACACTTGAGGTCCTCATGCATAGCATGAGGATGTCCAGCGAAGTTTAAAAGACTTTTATTTTCTAAGAACACGGAAGTCTCTCTGGTGGCTGTCTGGTCGACAGCCATTAGAGGAGTTAACCCTGCAAGGTAATTATTGCAGTTTATAAAAACTTCAATAATTACACTTGCGGGGTTAAGGGTGGTGGGAGTTGGCACCCAGACCACTCCAATGGGCAGAAGTGGTCTGGGTGCCTGGAGTGTACCTTTAAGCTTTCCTAAGCTTATAACTGCACTGACAATGTCTATAGAGACAAGCTGACATATAGGTAAACTAAAAACCGATCAATATGTGCTCAGTTATCCACACTGGAGTCCCAGAAGAGCACACAAACCTGAGGCAAAACGCGTGTTTCGCCACTAACGGGCTCTTTAATCTTGGATTCACCACTAGAGACACCACAGCAGGGCAAAGATCATGACAAAGGAGTGAGCTTATATATGTCTAAGCCAGCAAAGATTGGTCTGCATCATTCTTGCAATGCCAAATGATGCGCAGGTGATGCTGCAGGAATAACGAAGGATTGTATGCATTCAGGGCCAGTGCAAGGATTCTTGCTGCCCTAGGCAAAGATCCATTTTGCCGCCCCCTCTTGAATGCTGGCATTTTGGATCTGGACTGCCCGTATGGGCACTAGATGAGCTAAAACCAGCTTGAGATCTGAGCGGGGACCCACCGAAGGGCAGGCTAATTGAGCTGTTGTCCGTTCTTACCTATCTTGCTACTAGTTTTTCTCTCCTTAAGTTTCAAAGGCAATCCAGACGTGGACCCCTTGCTCACGGTGCCTAGAGGGATATTGGCTATACCTCACTGATGATTACAAGGTTGAAACGATCGTCTGGGGTTTCTGTATCTCTTATGCAAAGGGAACTTGCTGGCATTTCGGATATGGACTGCCCGTATGGGTGGGACCAGTCTGATATGCTTGAGATATGTTCTCTCTGTAATGGCACAAGATGAGCTAAAAGCAGCTTGAGATCTGAGCGGGTACCCACCGAAGGGCAGGCTAATTGAGCTGTTGTCCATTCACCTCTCTTGCTACTTGTTTTTCTTCCCTCTTGAATGTAACTACATTCTCTCAGAAGTTTATTCATTAAACTCTGGGTTTCAGTGCATTGAAAACCGAATTACAAAGTTTAAGCAAAAACAGCTGAGCTGTGACTGTAGCCGAGTTGGTGAATTCTTCTAATTCAGCTATTTTGGTATATATTTTGCTATTTGGTTTTTAATTAGGTATGATCCGCTGTCCCTTCCCTCCATAGTGCCCAATCCCTCTCATTAGTGTTTGCCCACATCTTTCTCCTTTGTTTCTGTTTCACAAAGCTTGCAGTCTCTATATTCATGATTTCTCTGCTCACTCTATGCCACAGATTCTTTCCAGACTGTTTTTCTTTATTCCAAAAGGGTATTTCAATAAATTGAGAATTGTTGGGAATTCAAAATGACTTTTTAATTTAAGACCATAACACTCGTTAACATTCTCCAGATTTGGCTACTCTGCCCTTGAAATTAACTTTTAATTAATTTTGAATTCCCAACAATTCTCACTTTAGTTAATAACCCTGTCATTGTCTTCTGTCAATTTCTCTTCTTTTCCCTGTCTATTCATTAAACAGTGAGTTGAAATATAATTTGCAACATTTAGGCCAAAACAGAGGAGATGTATAATGTCATAATCTCACCTTTTTAAAATCACTGTTTAGTGAATAGACTCCTAGGTGTCTAAGGGAACGCCGAGAGACCATTGAGAAATTTAGGGAAAGGGAACAGACTGAGAAAGCAATTAGGAAAGGGATAGAAAGATTGTTGCGGTATTTAGGAAATGGATACAGAGTAGGAAACATTTTAGGAGAGACACAGTAAGCAAACATTTAGGGAAAAAAGAAACTGTCCAATATAAAAAAAAAAAAAAATACACACACACACACACACACACTCTCTCTGCCAATACGTTATTATTATTATTTTATTACGGGAGAGGAGTCATGGGGGGGGTGGGATGAAACTCCACTAACAGTTTAAAAGATATGCTTTCCTGAAGAAGTGTGAAGAGTGAAGACTGGGTGAAAGTCTAACGGAGAAGGGAAGGGAGTTCCACAGAAAAGGTGCAGCCCTGGAGAAATCTTGGAGGCGAGCATCAGATGTGGGAGTATGGACAGAGGATAGATGTAGGTCTTCGGCAGAGCACAGGGGCCTCGACGAGACATACTTGTGTATTAGGGAGGATAGGTCCCTTATTATGTAGGGACTTGTAAGCAAGCACCAGAATCTTAAATTGAGCCCTATATATAACTGGAAGCCAATGTAGGGACTGAAAGAGGGGGGAGGCGTGGGAGGTGTGGGCGGACAGGAAAATGAGCCTTGCCGCGGCGTTCATAATAGATTGCAGCGGTGAAATCTGGGAACATGTAAGACCACTGAGAAGGGGATTGCAGTAGTCAAGACGAAAAAGAACAATGGCATGGACCAGAACGTTAGCCGCGTCTGGTGTTAAATAGGGGCGGATACGAGCTATGTTTTTGAGATGGAAGCAGCAGGATTTGGCGATCGACTGGACATGAGGGGTGAAGGAGAGATCGGAGTCATAGAGAACACCTAGGCAGCGAGCACCAGGAGCAGTATCTCATAGGCCAAGATTATGGAGAATTATGGAGATGATCAACAGTGTCAAAGGCAGCAGAAAAATCAAGGAGAATTAGGATAGAGTAATGGCTGCTAGATTTAGCAGCGATTAAATCATTGGATACTTTGGTCACAGCTGTTTGAACAGAGTGACGAGCGCGGAATCCAGACTGAAGTGGGTCAAGCAGAGAGTTGAATTTGAGGAAGTCTGTCAATCTTCAGTCACTGCCCATTACATACTGCCTAATACATACATCCATACACACATACTGCCTAATACATACATCCAAATGCACATACTGCCTAATACATCCATCCATACGCACATACTGCCTAATACATCCATCCATACACACATACTGCCTAATACATAAATCCATACACACACATACTGCCTAATACATACAACCATACGCATATACTGCCTAATACATACATCCATACGCACGTACTGCCTAAACATACATCTATACACACACACATACTGCCTAATACATACAACCATTTACACATACTGCCTAATACATCCATCCATACACACATACTGCCTAATACATAAATCCATACACACACATACTGCCTAATACATACAACCATACGCATATACTGCCTAATACATACATCCATACGCACGTACTGCCTAAACATACATCTATACGCACACATACTGCCTAATACATACAACCATTTACACATACTGCCTAATACATAAATCTATACACACATACATACTGCCTAATACATACATCCATACGCACGTACTGTCTAATGCATACAATCATACGCACATACTGCCTAATACACATATCTATAAGTACATTACTTACTGCGTAATGGAAGAACTATTCTGGTGTACCTAGTGTAACACACAGGAAAGAGGGAGACAGACTAGCACTAAGCTGCTCAAACTGGGAGAAATAGGGATTCACTAAAAACCTGTAAAGAAGACAAATAAGAAATCACCTTGAGAATAAAGTGTGTGGACTCCAGGAGCTAGCTAGTGACTAATGGCCAAATATGTGATAAAACCTAATAGGTATAAAAACAATGAGTGGTGTAAAACATAAAAATGGGGAAAATACAAAAAAGTAAATAAAATGTAGGAAAAAACTAAATAAACATAAAGGTAATGAGAGAGAGAGAAAAATGTGTACTGTACCTTTAAAATATTGTGGTGAAAAATATAAAGTGGGTAATAGGAGACAAGAAAGGGTAGGTAAAAATAAGGTGAAAATATGGTGAAAGTGAAAGATATATATCTTAAATAATTAAAATGATGAATAATAAATCGAGATAGATGTGTATAAAAGTAAACCACAAAATAATAGAATAAACCCCTTGGAGGGAAATGTGCAACACAGGTATCTCGATCCCCAAAGAAATGGGGGGTAAATGGTACCTATTTCAAATTGATATACTTTGTAGTGTCAAAAATAAAAAGTAACAAAATCAAGCTGCTAAGCGTTACAGTATATGGAACTGCAAGCTTGGATACTCTGTTTTAAGATCGTAATGAACTGAAGCAACATAAAACTGGATAGGTTAGCAAAAAAAGTCCAGTTTATTAAACATTAAAAATATATAAAAGTTAAAAAATATATATAAAAAAACTGTTCATAAGTGCATTACCAGGCTCTAGTATGTCAAATGCCAGCAAGGACCCTCGGATTGTAGGAGGATGGATCTGGATACTGTTGGTAAGTTTTTTGTTATTCCGGCTGTCGGTGAGGACGGCGTGATGCTGAGTGCACGTTCCGAACAGAAGCCTCACTCCCGGGGACGTGCAAAACAGGCGGTGCCGGTTGCTGTTATTACCAAAGGTCCTGCTTGGAAAGTGGAACTGCTGCTGGTAAATGCGATCTGTGTCTTGCTTTGGAGAATTGCCTAACGCGTTTCGTAGGAAGTGCGCCCTACTTCATCAGATACATGCTATTGTACATTGCTTCAGACATGTATTAAATACCCCTAGGGTTAATTATCAATTAAACAATCATACATTTATAAAATTATATATCAGATGTTGCAAATAAAGAATATACATAGGTACAATGAATCAAAGTGATCATTTTATACAATTATTTGTTACTTTAAACATTTGCATTTAAAATTTGTATAAAATAATAAACTGATGGTTAAAAGATAATGGTTCAATTTAACCATACATGTGTCAAAAAGAGATGTGTCAGAAGAGATATTAGATGACGAGAGGTATATCACAAAGCGTTATGTTAAAATAAGACATACATTAAATATATGTGTAATAGTGTACCATGACAGAATATATGAGATTATATGTAGTCTAGATAAATATTACTAGTGGGGATATGGGAGATATACACGTGGATGGAGTATTATATCGCCCTGTGGGTTAATAATATAATATTTCCCGTGGAGAAAAGATGAAATAAAGTGACTTATACTGAATATATAGTAAATATTAAAATACTAAAATATAACCGTACTAAAAGTGTGTATGTTTAGGATAGATGGCTAAGATAAATGGCTAATAGTCCATTATATGTCATAATAGCATCTAGTATTCCATGATAGTACAACATAAGACATATAAAAAATATGCAGAGGATGTACATAAAAATATAGGGTATAATACATATATAAAAAATATATAAAAAATATAAAAGATAATATAAATACATATATAAAGAGAATATATATATAATATACATTGGACATTTCCATTTCATTCTGTAACAGAACAGAAGAATTAGTAACATAGTCAAATAAAACTCACATAATATACTGCGTAATACATACATCCATACGCACGTACTGCCTAATACACACATCCAGGGACGTACCTAGGGCATGTGGCACCCGGGGCGGGTCCTGGGTTTGGCACCCTCCCTACCCCCCTTCTCCTAAAAAAAACCCCAAAAAACTAAATTTTTAAAATGTGTTAGATTTTTTTAAAAAATGTATTGAACAAATTTGTAAACTTTTTAAAACCCCTGCTCCCCTCTACAAAATCCCTGCACCCCCTCACACACAGTTACAGGCAGACAGTCACACACAGTTACAAGCAGTCACACGCACACAGTCACATGCAGACAGTCACACATATGGTCACAGGCAGTAATACACACAGTTACAGGTAGAGAGTTACACACAAACACAGTCAGTTACAAACAGTTACACACAGTCACACACTGTTACAGACAGATAGTCACATATACAGTCACACACACGGTCACAGGCAGACAGTCATACACATAGTTACAGCCACAAACACACACAGTTACAGGCAGTTACACACACAGTCAGTTACAGGCAGTCACGCACAAAGTTACATGCAGACAGTCACAGGCAGACAGTAACACACAGTTACAGGCAGCATCACACAATCACAGGCAGACTGTCACACACACACAGTTACAGGTGTGCAGTCACACACACACATACACACACAGTTACAGGTAGACAGTTACACACACGTACACACAGTTACAGGCAGACAGTTACACACACACAGTTACAGGCAGACAGTTACACACACACACACACACACAGTTACAGGCAGACAGTTACCCACACACACACATATTTACAGGCAGACAGTTATACACACACACAAGATAGACAGTCACACACACACACACACAGTTACAGACTGACAGTCACACACATACATACACACACATATTTACAGGCAGACAGTTATACACACACACAGTTATAGACACACACAAGACAGACAGTCACACACACACAGTTACAGACACACACACAAGACAGACAGTCACACACACACACAGTTACAGACAGACAGTCACACACACACATACACACATACACACACACACAGTTTCAGGCAGACAGTTACACACACACACTCTTATACTTACAGACAGTGTGGGCTGGAGGAGTGGATTCCCTGACCTGAAGTCCTTCCCTTGAGCCTGTTAGGTGGAGGTGCAGGGATTTCTGCTTGCTGCACCTCCATGTGCAGCAGTTACAGCAGCTTGTAAGGGTCATGTTAAGCCCCGCCCCTGCTCACGATTAGGCTCCGCCCCTAAATGACAGTCGCTCCGCCCCTTCCTCTCGTGCGGCCAGTTTAGCGTGCTGGTCCCCCTCCAGCCCCAAGACCAGGGTCATGGCACCCCCCTACCAGGTGGCACCCGGGGCGGACCGCCCCCTCCCCCCCCCTTAGTCCGCCACTGCACACATCTAAACGTACATACTGCGTAATACAGACATCGATATATACTACTGGATTTGTCTGAAAGAAATATATACAAAACACAATATAGTGTAATTTTGTCTGTAGTACAGAGTAGTAAGGAATTGGAGTTAAATACTCACAAGCCCAGAGCCAAATAGCATATGGCTCTCATGGATATCGCTTTGGGACTATTACACAGGATGGCCCCTTCCTATTTCCGCTTGGCTTGATAGCTGTTCCAGTTGTACTTGGAAAAATTTCCAAAAATCCCATATGAATCTTATGAAAACACTTTTATTATTCCACAAAATGGGGTATACTAAAACATATAATTTTAAAAAGGCCAATTTCAATAAGTTAAGGGCAGCTTTACAATATATTACCTGGCATAAACTCTTTAGTGAAAAGAACACTGAGGATAAATGGATCATCTTCCAACAAATATTAGAAAGTTACATTTCTCAGTATGTACCATTGGGAAATAAATATAAAAGAAACAAATTAAAACCAATGTGGCTTAGTAGATAAGTAAAACAAGAGATTAAAAATAAGAAAATGGCATTTAAAGCATTTAAATCAACAAATCAGATGCATCTTATAAAAGATATAAGGAAGCAAATAATGCGTGCAAAAAGGCAATTAGACTTGCTAAACTTCAAAATGAAAAAATGATAGCTAAAGAGAGCAAAACCAACCCCAAAGCATTTTTTAAGTACATAAATTCTAAAGAAACCAAAAATGAAAGTGTAAGTACACTAAAAACTGAAACGGGGGTGTTAATTAATGAAGACAAGGAAAAGGCAGGAATTTTCAATAACTATTTCTCCTCCGTATATATTAAGGAAGAACCCATGGCAATAGATGTGCAAATGATTGCTACTAAAAACTTGCAGAATAATTGTAATTGGTTAACTCAAGACAAGGTGCTACAGCAACTAAAGAAAGTTAATATAAACAAAGCTCCAGGGCCTGACGGTATCCATCCATGTGTACTTAAGGAACTAAGTGTAGAAATAAGTGAACCTCTGTTTTTAATCTTTCAAGATTCTT
Organism: Pelobates cultripes; assembly: GCA_933207985.1. NCBI lineage: Eukaryota > Metazoa > Chordata > Amphibia > Anura > Pelobatidae > Pelobates > Pelobates cultripes. The sequence continues at coordinate 47,697,487 of OW240919.1, forward strand.
TTCTTTGAGGAAGTGTTCCGGAGGAATGGAGGAAGGCATATGTGGTTCCTATATTCAAAAAGGGTTCAAAATCCTTGCCTGGAAATTATAGACTTGTGAGCTTAACTTCTGTGGCTGGGAAAATATTTGAAAGGTTATTAAGGGATAATATTCAAGAATTCCTTGAAAAGAACATGGTTATCAGCAAAAACAGGACGGTTTTATGAAGCACAGGTCATGTCAAACTAACTTGATTGCGTTCTACGAAGAAGTAAGTAGAAGTATAGATCAGGGTGTTGCAGTGGATGTGATCTATTTGGATTTTGCCAAGGTACACTGTAAGCAAATTATATTAAAATGCATTAGAAATATAACTGGTCACACACTCACTGACACACACTCTCACTGACATACACACAATGTCACTTACACACTCACTAACACACACACTCTCACTGACATATACACACTCACACCAGTTTACATATAATCAGTTTTTTAAAAGACACACCCACAAACAAACTTAACACACCAATTTTCAAACATACACACAATAACCGGCCCCCTTATCCTCCAGTTATGCCATACCTGTGCTAGTGATGTAACTGGAGGAGAAGGGGTCCAGACTCCAGCCTGCAGGTAGCTGCCCTTGTTCCTGGTGGGTGGAGCAGGAGAGAGGTGCACTGTGAGCACATCCTGTTTCTTGCTCCCTCCAGAGTGCTTCCTGTGTTCACAGGCAGGGGGCAGCCAGGATACCATGTCACATCCCAGCTTCCCTTGCCTGCAGGAACCAGTGTTCTCTGCTCGGGAACTGGGGATTCAGCAAACCCCTCTCCCTGAGCAGACGATCGGCAGCAACAGGGAGGCAGAGGGAGCACAGGATATGGCTGTGCTGGAGGCTGGCTAAACAGCAACTTACTTAGTGCTCCGATCCCAGACAGGAGCTGCCCACCCAGAAACCTCCAGGTGGACGTCCTCATCAGGTCAGCGCCCCAGGCGAATGCCTTTTTCGCCTTATGGTAGCGCAGGCCCTGTATGCATTAGAAATTGTGCAGGTTGATTACATGTCATAAAAGAATGCAGGCTCTGAGCATGTAGTGTCCATAATTATGCCAGAACGTTGCTGAAACATAAGCAAAGGGAAATTTGCATAATTTCTGAAGTAATAATGATGCTCAACATGCAATAAGCAGTGGCCTGTGGCAAAATTGACGCAAGGATGATGCACTAATGTTGCAGGTACTGTTACGGAGAAGGATTACTGTCATAGTTAGATTACGTAGGGTGTTAAGTGTTTTTTATTTGTAGTATTGGAGATGTTATAAATACTGGCTTTAGAGTTAAAGTAAAGTAAAATTAAGTATTTGGGAACATGGTGTGCTTAATTTTTAAGAGCAGTTAAGGATTAAAGGAAAGGGGTTTGTTTCAGATTTAGACTCTGAGTGATTAACTTGGTTCAGATTTTGGGAGGGGTAAAATATAGGGTTAACAAATTGTGTATAGGGTACATGCTTGAGGAGATTGAAGGGTTATATACAAAGTACTCACCCTTTTGTGATTGATAGTAGAACTGCGGGAGTTGTTATACAGTGTGAATCACTCAGTGATGTCCCCTCTCTTCTTGCAATATATTTCCTGTGTGAGAGGTTACTATTAGACAGGTAGAAAATGTTCCCTTAGAGCATGGGTTCCCAAATGGTAGACCCCCAGATGTTTTAGAACTACAACTCCCATGATGTTTTGCGTGTTTTTGCATGCCTTTAGAATGACAATGCATCATGGAAGTTGTAGTTTTCAAATATCTGGGGATCTACCATTTGGGCTCCCCTTCCTTAGAGTGTCCCTGTAACAGCTCATCTGTAGCCATTAACATGTCCATAAATATTGAATATTAGAATGTAATTCCTCTTAAAATTGGTTAATTGAGGGAATGAGCCATATCGTTTTTTTTTTTATTTGCACATATTACATATACTTGTTCTGTAACGGAGACTAGCGCCCTAGGTTGGCATTTTACTTTTAAATTCTCCTTACTTTGCACCGTACCTCCTGCTATTATCATATATTTTCTTTAGATTCTAATGATGCCATACTTTGCATATCTATAAAAAATGTGACAGACTTTTCTAAAATTGCACAGCATTCACGGGGGAGTTAAGAGTAAAAGCGAATCAAGAAAACTTTCAAATTAATTACATTCCCTCTGCACTTTTTAAATAGAAGGTAAAATCACTTTGAAATATTTTAGTTTTGAAGAAAGCTTCTAATTCTTGCATCTTTGCAAGCATTAACTTATATGTTAATTTACTTATATAGAAACTCAAAATAGAAGCATTAACTTATGTTACTATACTTATATAGAAACTCAAAATATCTACATAATCTGTACAAAAAATTTGACACATACGTAAACAAAATCAATTCAAATGCATAACAGAGATCAGACTAAATGGTATTCTTTGAGTTTCTATGCTGTCCCTCCTAAGTGGAGGCTAGTGCCATATTTATTCCTTATTTATTTTGTTAGCCTCCTCTGATACATTCGTGTCTATTCTGGTATATGTTACAACTTCTTTTGTAGCAATATGATATGTATACAGTATTATTATTACACAAATGGACACTATGCTCTCTATCTTCAGCTTATTCTCTCTTTGGTATTGGGCTAACAACCTATAAATAGTTTGTATATACTTTCTTTATTTCACCCAACTTCATTCCTTTCATGTACAGGGTTAAATCTCACTTTTTTTTTAATTCTACCACATCATCTCTCTCTGATGTCACATAATCTCGCTTTCGTTTCATTCACCCTCCAATCAGAATTTTATTATTTCGTATATAACCGTCACTATTTCACTGCATTAATTGTCTTGAAAAAAGTCTGAATAGACTGAAACGTCGACTTATAATCTGTATCACTGTATTTGCTTAATAAAGTAACAGTTTGAATTTATTACAAAGACTCCAGAGTGCTCTCTACTTGAATTATATACTATTTGGTGGGAGTTTTTGCATCGAGTGCTGGGACATAGAAACATAGAAACATAAAATGTGATGGCAGATTAGAACCATTCGGCCCATCTAGTCTGCCCAATTTTCCAAATACCTTATTTTATAGTTAGGATATCCTTATGCCTATCCCATGCATGCTTAAACTCCTTTACTGTGTTAACCTCTACCACTTCAGCTGGAAGGCTATTCCATGCATCCACTACCCTCTCAGTAAAGTAATACTTCCTGATATTATTTTTAAACCTTTGTCCCTCTAATTTAAGACTATGTCCTCTTGTTGTGGTAGTTTTTCTTCTTTTAAATATAGTCTCCTCCTTTACTGTGTTGATTCCCTTTATATATTTAAATGTTTCTATCATATCTCCCCTGTCTCGTCTTTCCTCCAAGCTATACATGTTAAGATCCTTTAACCTTTCCTGGTAAGTTTTATCCTGCAATCCATGGACCAGTTTAGTAGCCCTTCTCTGAACTCTCTCTAAAGTATCAATATCCTTCTGAAGATACGGTCTCCAGTACTGCGTACAATACTCCAAGTGAGGTCTCACCAGTGTTCTGTACAATGGCATGAGCACTTCACTCTTTCTACTGCTAATGCCCTCTTTCTACTGCTAATGGGACCCGGGAGATATATATATATATAAATATATATATACACTGCTCAAAAAAATAAAGGGAACACAAAAATAACACATCCTAGATCTGAATGAATTAAATATTCTTCTGAAATACTTTGTTCTTTACATAGTTGAATGTGCTGACAACAAAATCACACAAAAATAAAAAAATGGAAATCACATTTTTCAACCCATGGAGGTCTGGATTTGGAGTCACACTCAAAATTAAAGTGGAAAAACACACTACAGGCTGATCCAACTTTGATGTAATGTCCTTAAAACAAGTCAAAATGAGGCTCAGTAGTGTATGTGGCCTCCACGTGCCTGTATGACCGCCCTACAACGCCTGTGCATGCTCCTGATGAGGTGGCGGATGTTCTCCTGAGGGATATCCTCCCAGACGTGGACATCTGCCAACTACTGGACAGTCTGTAGTGCAACGTGACGTTGGTGGATGGAGCGAGACATGATGTCCCAGATGTGCTCAGTTGGATTCAGGTCTGGGGAACGGGCGGGCCAGTCCATAGCATCAATGCCTTGATCTTGCAGGAACTGCTGACACACTCCAGCCACATGAGGTCTAGCATTGTCTTGCATTAGGAGGGACCCAGGACCAACCACACCAGCATATGGTCTCACAAGGGGTCTGAGGAT
>OW240919.1:47701848-47810069 GCA_933207985.1 Pelobates cultripes
AATGATATTCATTGTGGGCCGCGATTTTGATATGCTTGATGCACATCAATATAAAGAATTGAGCATCTGTATGAAATGAAATGATTAGTAATTCAAGAATCCTGCAGCATGTACATTACATTTACTGCCGGGCAGCACTTTCAGCGGTGTCATTAACATGAAGGAATTCTGTGTGTCTTGGAAGATATGGTGGATATGGCAACCCTACACGCAAGATATGGAAAGGATTAACGGAGTTAAATTTTAGCCAATAACATGCATTTCCAGAAGGGTAAAAACTAGATCAGGATCATATTACATTACTGTTTTTAAAAATCCATGTTACTCTCCAGAGCCCTAAGCTAGAATCCTGCAGTGTAAGGGACATTCGTTCCTCGTAGCTTACCTTCCACACACAGCCTTCCTCATATCACTGTGTGACATATTAGTATGTAATGGAAAAATCAGGCGCAATGAATGAATTGCACACAGGTTAACTTTTTAAAGGAAAGCAGGTAACATTGGCATAGTATCCTAGTTTTAAAAAGATGTAGTCAGTAAATTTCCAAATGCAGGAATTGCTTATAGAGAGACCATCCATAAAGCATATTCTGCACCCTTTGCTAAGATGTGACCTGGAGATTTGAAACAAAGCATTATAAGATAAAAAATACACAGGCAGTAACACATGCGTCCTCTTTCACTAGTCCGAAGTCTATGCCTTCCAGCAGCTCAGCTCACACTTCTGCCAGTGGCTGAGTACATACTGAGAGGGAGAGGCTGATCCTGGAAGACATGGTGTGAGAACGAGGCTATGCATAAGGAGACCCGATTAAGCTGCAGATAGCTGGAAAATCTGATTTTCTTTTCTTTTTTTTTTGCTCGATGTATTATGTTATTTAAGTTTAGGTTTTTTTCCAAAATGCATTGATAAAGAGGGAATAATAAAATAAAGTTCTGAAAGGCATTTTACAAAATGCTAAATATACCATAATGACATCAAGACTCTTCCATGTTAGTTAATTGATTATGTCAAAAAGTAAAATGTACAAAAATCAGATAGAAATAGCAGGAAAGATTAAGTAAGGTAAGAAAGCAAGGGAGTGTTAGAAGGGTATCGAATCTAGAAAATACCTGAGTGGAGTATGCCAAGGATTGTTGGTGATGTCTAGAATAGCTATCAGACATTACTTCCATGAGTCCCAAATTGGTTTGAAAGTCTCTAGCTTTCCCAGAATTTTGAAGACCTTAACTCATATAATTTTTTACCAGTTTAGGTGATATTTTACTGCTGACACAGATGAAAGGCAGGTTGATTTCCAAGCATTGGGATATGTTTGTAAGGGTTGTTTTGAGGATCTACATGAATAGCTTCTTGGGTGGGCCTGCAGATATGCAGGAAACCTATTCAATAAAAAAAAATGTGGCAGGATCCGGAGGGAGTAGCAGTTTGAATTAAGGAATGAATATTAGAAGAAAAATGCTGTAGCATTGGGCAGGACCAAAAAATGAGTGAGTTGATGCTTTGTTCACTTTTACATCTCCAACACATAGCTACTGGCACTAGGAAAATGGATGTCACACACTGTGGCACCTAAAGACTCAATGCACCAAAACCACTACAGAGAACTTTATTGCTAATATTGCTTAGAATAATAAAACTTTTATTGCTTCTTATACTAGCCACATTTTGTAAACTTAAAGGGACACTATAGTCACCAGAACAACTACAGCTTATTGCATTTGTTCTGGTGAGTAGAATCATTACCTTCACCCTAGTGATCACTTCACTGGCCACTCCTCAGATGGCTGTTATAGATCCTTCTTGGGTCATGGCTGCCTAAAATGCATCCAAACATTCAGTATCTCATCCCTCTGCATGCAGACACGGAACTTTCCTGATAGAGATTCATTGTTTCAATTCATCTCTATGAGGAGATTCTGATTGGTCAGGGCTGTGTTTGAATCATGCTGGCTCTGCCCCTGATCTGCCTCCTTGTCAGTCTCAGCCAATCCTATGAGGAAGCATTGTGATTGGATCAGGCTATCACTTCTGATGATGTCAGCAGACTGCTTGTTTTTCTGAGTCTAACAGCATGCAGAGTTACACCTTCAGGCTTGAATACAGTAAGATTTTTACTATATTTATGGAGGCATGAGGGGCCCAGGTTTTAACACTATTGGGTCAGGAATACATGTTTGTGTTCCTGACCATATAGTGATCCTTTAAAATACTGTGCAGGTAAAATTCATCTGTTTAATTTGTACAGTAATAGAACCCATTTCCATTAGACGATCATCCTAAAAACAATGTTGACTCCTTCTGATGTTATGTGCAAAACCTATTCCTGAATATTTTCCCCTCAATAACTATTCACATAATTTCTCCACTGTAGATGTTAAACTCACAAGCCTATAATCTTTTGCAGAGAGACTTCCATCACTAGGACAGAAACAAAAGTGATTTAAAGCGTCACTCATGCCAAACTTACCTTTCCCCAATCCTTTCCTCTCTCAGGATCTGTTCTTCTTTTCTTCCTAACTGATCTAGTTTTCTTTGAAACATAAGACAAAGTAGGGGCTATTTTGTCTTATGTATTTTTCCTACTCTTGATCAGCCTTGACTCAGAGTAGGAGCTAAGTCCGCTTTATTTCCTGTGGTCAAAGAGATTTTCCCACAAAACTCACTTCTCCTACATTTTCTCCTGCTGCTTCATTAGCCAATCAAACACCGGCGAAACTACCGATTTTCATCCTAACAGAATGAGAACAGTTTGTCCATTCGTGTTAGAACGCAATTCGGTTATCTTTGTTCGGATCGAATGCATAAAACTCTGATCCTGTTCGTGCCACGGCTGCATCTTGCAGCCGCTTAATAGATAGCTCCCTAATTCCCACGGTACTTACTAAAAGGCTGAAAGACCTATTGTCCAGTCCCCCACCCATGAACTGCGAGTGCGAGCCCTAAGTTATAATGGGGGAGGATCTATGGTCCTGCCCCCACACATGGGCGGTGGTTGGGGGCCCTAATTTACAATAGGGGGGTGATCTATTGTTCCCTCTTTCCGGCCTCCACCCATGAGTGGTGGGTGGGACCTCTAGTGACAATTAAGGGGAGGACTTAATATTCCCCCTCCAGGCCCCCACCCATGAGCAATGGATGGGGACCCTAAGTTACAATAGGGGAGGGCTTTTTGTCCACGCAGCCCCCACCCATGAGCGGCAGATGAGGACTCTAGTGACAGTGGGGGACCTATTGTCCCCCCCAGCCTCCACCCATGGATGACGGGTGGGGGCTAAATGTAAACCCCACGGTGACAAGGGGTCCCCAAGCCCCTAGTCATCCACCCTCAAATAAAATAAAAGCCTACCTACCCCCCTCACCCTACACTAGTGAAGGGAGATGCAATAAACCTAAATACCTTTAAAAAAAAATAAAATCATACTTACCATTAGATGTCTTCTTTTATCTAAAAAAAGATTTTAGTCCCAAAAAGGGCCACATAAAAATCCATAATTCCCATCAAACAAAATAAAAAAACCCAAGCGCAAAAAATAAATGTGCCAACCCCCCCCCCACCAAAAAAAAACATTCTTGATGCTAAAAAAAAGACACTCTAGTTACCTAAACCACTTCAGCATAATAAAGTGGTCTGGGTGCCAGGTCCCTCAGGTTTTAACCCTTCAGATGCACACATAGCAGTTTCAGAGAAACCGTTATGTTTACATTTGGGGTTAATCTAGCCTCTAGTGGTTGTCTTCCGGACAGCCACTAGAGGCGCTTCTGCGACTCTGGAGGCACATTTCGCCTCCATCGCGCAGAGCGTCCATAGGAAAGCATTGAATGGACACTTTGAATGTGCGTGCGGCACTTGCCACGCATGTGCATTCGGCTCAGCAGATGTCGGACGGGGGAGGAGAGGTAACCAGCGCCGAGGAAGCCCGGCGCTGGATTAAGGTAAGCTGCTGAAGGGGAGGGGTTCCTTTAAGCCAACCAATAAGAGTTCTCTGACAGGAACATCTTGAGCCTTACCTGATTGGTTACTTGCAAGGCTCAAGATTTACCTTAATTATTTTTATTGGTGCCCCACTAAGGGGCACTTTAGTAGTATTAGTATTGTGGGAAAATTACTTTGACTACAGGAAGTGGAGTGGACTTAGTTCCTCCACTGGGTCAAAGCTGGTCAAGCGTAGGAAAAATATATAAAACAAAAGAGTCCCTACCTTGTCTTAGGTTTTAAAGAAAATTTGATCAGATAGGAAGAAAAGAAGAACAGATCCTAAGAGAGGAAGAGAAGAGGAACCGATGGGGGGGGGGGAGGTAAGTTCTGCATGACAGTGCCGCTTTAACTCCTAAATGTCAGAGGATTAAACAGTCAGACTGCAGAGGCATAATCTATACGAAAACACTGCTTAATTAAGATACATTTTTCTTATGACTTTAGTGTCCTTTTAATGTATGTCATTGACTTGAGCTTTGTATATTTTATGTAGGAACTCTAAAGATTAACAATGAAATGAAAAGTGTCAAAAGGCTGCAGGTTTCCACCGATTTGTACATTTCATTCCCACAACAAGGTAAGACTGTTTTACTAGAGTCGATATCTTTTCCAAAAGTTTGAATCCAAACCATAACTTAATGCACTGTATGCCCTTCATAGCCCCACCGTCCTGATTTCACCCTCAGATGACTCTGCCTTTGGATACACTTAGACTCCACCCTTGACGCTGAACTTAACTTATTGCTCGTTTTGTTGGTCTCAAGTTAAAACCAGCCGGTAGCTTGTAGTTGCTACAAATTACCACCAGATTTACAGCCTTGTTGCTAAATTTTTGTAGTTCAACACTAATAACAGTTGCCACTACAGACACCAACTAGTCACAGTTTAGCAGCTTGCTGGTAAAGTCCAAAAACACACCTGAGTATGCTCATTTTGCCCTGTATGGCATTAAAGGACCACTATAGTGCCCTGAGGGTGCCCCCACCCTCAGGGTTCCCATCCCACCGGGCTCTAGGGGATGGAAGGGGTTAAACTTACCTCTTTCTCCAGCGCCAGGCGGGGGACTCTCCTCCTCCTCGGCTGAATGCGCATGCGCGGCAAGAGCCGCACGCGCATTCAGCCAGTCCATAGGAAAGCATTCTCAATGCTTTCCTATGGACGCTGGCGTCTTCTCACTGTGAAAATCAAAAAAATTAACTTTCTTTGGTGATTGCTTGTTTTGAAGTGCTTTGTAGAAACCTGTATCTGTTTAGTTTTTCACAAATGCATTTATCCATATATAGGCACTCATGCACCGAAGCATGCACAACACACACCAAGAGACAGATGTAGACACCCTCATGTAATGAAAGAAACATAATGCATGCACAGACAGAAAGACTCAGAGATATGCATACATACACACTCTGTATACAAATGCCTCCTCATCACTGTTGTTCCAGTGTTCAATTGCTGGTGTTTTCAGGGTACAGTAAGATGACAAAATTCTGGAAATTCTACTTTGTCTCTGTTACTGAAAAATAGGATAACGTGAAGCAGAGTACACTTCTTGGTTTACTAAATTAAACTAAATGAATAAAACGGTTTTATCAAAAAAGGTGAAAACTTGGCAAAGTGAAGCAGTGTAAAAATTAATAAATGCTGCCAAAAGATGGAACTGTCTTTCACAATTCCAAACACCATATATGTACAAAAACTGAAGGTCTTTGGCGCCAAATTTTGTGCAATTATAACGTGTTCACGCAATCATAAATTGCAAGTGCATCCAAAACGTGTTATCTTAAAACATTGGAAGTAAAAGCACTTTTAAATTACTTGACGTGGAAGCACTCTCAGGTAGTATATATGAAAGGAAAGAGAACAAACAAAACACTTTTATAGTGTAGTATTTAATATACATAAAACATATAACAAGTGTAAAGCACAAAATAAATTGTGAAAAATACGCCTTGCCATTTATCTCGAGAACAGTATTAACTGGAGGTCAGTTCTAGAGATAAGTGGCAAGGAAATCTCTCACTGTTTTAGCAGAGTTCCTATATGGTGGATCAACTGCAATAGGTTTCACAAATCGCTAGAGGTTCACTTCAATTTTCATATGGAGACTGTTTGCTTAATTGTTTTTCCAGATAACAATGTCGCCTCTGTGTATAAAGACCTTCAGAAATTATCACGTTTGTTTAAAGACCAACTGGTGTACCCTTTACTTGCAGCCACTCGACAAGGTATCGTCTCTCTTTTTATTCTTTTGCTTACCTGACTTCCTAAGGGAACCTGGTATTTTTTATTTGTGTACATGAATGAAATGTTGAACTAGCAAATATTTTTGCAAGTTATTTATTTTTGTTTGAGAATTTTGAGAACTTTCTGCAATTGTTTACAGATAGCACTGTTTCTAATGACTGTCCTGAAATGTTGTCTGTCATGAAATGGATATTTTTTACCAACTCACTTCTCATTTACTTCCTCACTTTGCATTTATACATAACTCTTTAGAGGAAGTGGTGCTAGTTTCATGCCTCTTTATTAGCTCTTGTTAGTATAATGTACAAAAGGACGTGTAGTTTTAACCAATATTACTAAGATATATGAATAGTTGCTCTATTGATTAGATCATCAGGTGTGAAGTTCCTCTTTAATGTAAACACTTTAACTGTGTGTCACTAACCAATCACCCCTCTTACGTATTCTTTGCCACTTTAATTACCCTAGTACTAAACCTCCCGGACATGTTTGGACTGGTGGTCCTCCCCCTGGAATTAAAATTGCGTGTTTTCCGACTCTTGGATGTGCAGTCTCTCCTCTCTCTGTCTGCCTCCTGCCGAGAATTATGTGCCGATACTGAAGACCCCTCACTGTGGCGATTCTTTTACATGCGAGATTTCCGAGGTGAGGTGACTACTTTGCCAAGCATTTTCATTTTCAACATAAAGGAGACTGACAGTAACGGGCAATATTAAGGGAAAGTGATGTCTAAAATGGAAAAATCTGTAAATGCATATACTGTATTTTCTATCTGTGTGTAAAAAGGTCACTCTCTGGAGTGAATCAGCATGTATCAGTTTTATCTGGTGCTTTGTTATTTTTACTTTCTGTCTCTTTATTTCCCATTGTCTAATTGCCTCAGTGTATATGTGCTTCTTTTTCTTAAAGGGACACTGTAGGCACCCAGACCACTATAGCTCATTGAAGTGGTCTGGGTGCAAACTCCCTTAACCCTAGAGTTATTATTATTGCAGTTTTTATAAACTGCAAAATTACCTGCTAGAGTTAACCCCTCCTCTAGTCGATGTCTACCACACAGCCACTAGAGGGACTTCCGGTTGCTTAGACAACTTTGCATGAGGACTTCCAGCGTCACCGGAATCACCATAGGAAAGCATTGAAAGCATGGAAATCCTAATGCAAGAGCGGCCATTGCCACGCATGCACATTAGGTCTTCCCAGACGTCGGTGGGGGATGAGGATGGGCGGAGCTGAGCCAGCGCAGAGGGACATCGGCGCTGGACTCTAGTATGTGTCAGAAGGGGTTATTAACCTCTTCTGAATCACGAGCTATAGTGCCAGTAAAATGAGTTTGTTTTCCTGGCACTATAGTTTCCCTTTAATTTTGGCTTTTTCTGTCTCATCTTACCTGTCATTTTCAGAATGCTGCTTCTGTGTGTTTACAGTACATTCCTTATGAATTACAGCTGTATGTGTCAGAAATGAAATTGGCAATTCTTGCCCATGAAAAAACAAAACATATTCTGCTGTGGTTATAGTGATAGCTTCAAAGACCGCACTTTGCCAGGCCTTCACAGGCACGTGCTGCAGCTGGCTGACCACTCTGTGACAAAAAAAAGGCTCCAGTAATCAGGAGCCTCTCATTCTGTCTGCTTATATTATCTTATTAACTCCTGTCCATATGCAGTTTGTCCTCCAGCGTTAGTTCCCAATCGTCACATGAGTAGAACTGCTGAGTTAATGGATCACTATAGAGTCAGAAACACAAACATGTATTCCTGACCCTATAGTGTTAAAACCACCATCCAGTCCCCTTGGCTCCTCATGCCTCTATAAATATAGCAAAATCTTACTGTATGCAAGCCTGAAGCTGTAACTCTGCATGCTGTTTGCCTCAGAAAAACAAGCAGTCTGCTGTCATCATCAGAAATTGTAGTAAGATCCAATCACAATGCTTCCCCATAGGATTGGCTGAGACTGACAAGGGGGCAGATCAGGGGCAGAGCCAGCACAATTCAAACACAGCCCTGGCCAATCAGCATCTCTTCATAGAGATGAACTGAATCATGAATCTCTATGAGGAAAGTTCAGTGTCTGCATGCAGAGTGAGGAGACACTGAATGTTTGGATGCATTTTAGGCAGCCATGACCCAGGAAGCACCTATAACAGCCATCTGAGGAGTGGCCAGTGAAGTTATCACTAGGCTGTAATGTAAACACTACATTTTCTCTGAAAAGACAGTGTTTACAGCAAAAAGCCTGAAGGTAGTGATTCTACTCACCAGAACAAATTCAATAAGCTGTAGTTGTTCTGGTGACTATAGTGTCCCTTTAACTAAGCGGTGTAATGTACCTATTAGCAAATTAATAGTTGTATGAATTGGGCTGTTTTCAACACCCAAGCCTCCAATGGTGCATGTGTGCTGCAGCAGTTCGAGCTCAGTGTGATGACCTGATTTTGCCCCTCAGCCAATAACCTTTCTTTTATCTGCCCCTTTTACGTCAACATAGCTTTGAACTACTGTTAAAATAATAGTGACATTGATTGGCTGGGGGGTGGCCCCAAATCAGCAGCTCACCTCATAATGATCTCTAATTGGCTACGGTGCACTGCGTACCTTCCAATCAGAAAAAGATTTTGTGAACTTTTGAGCTGGGTTGTGCCCAAAGTGTTGTGTTTTTTTATATATATAGGTTACTCTCCTTGCTGTATGGATCAGGTTTGCTGTTTTGATATTGCTAATACAGAAGTTCCTACTTCTCTATTAGTGATTTAAATTCTGCTCATATTTGGACAGAATTCATTAGCCTAACTTCTAACTAGATAAAATGTAATGCTTTGAGCTTGCGAATTCCTTTTAAAAAGAGACTAAATAGATAGATATATCTGTGGGAGAGGGAAATTTATACTTTAGCTATATCAGAGGCTGAACCAGTGGGATTCAGGGGATCCAGATGTCAGCCGTTAGAAAACTTTGAAACTTCGACAACTTACCAGGGGAGAGTGCCAGGAGACTCTTGAAACCATTACAGATAGTAGTGGATATGGTGCTTAGGCAGCCCCCTTTAAAATAGGCACAGCTTGTAACATTATATAAATCAACTTGAAAATGTTTGTGTACATTTGTGAAGACTGACATAATTAATATTAGAACACTCTACTGAGTTTGTCTACAATGCAAAGTGTTGTCTGTATACTTTATGTCAAGCAGAAATGTCAGTGTACTCAAATATAACAACTGTAAATTAAATAGATGAATATTGATTTTGCCAATAGAAAATGCCTTGTAGGAATTACAAATTTCCTTACACTTGCTTTATGATAGACATGAGAAGTGCTGTGATTATCTGTTGCTCTGTAAATATAATTGAAGAGATCGTTATGGTTTATAGACAGTTTACTCTCACTTCTGTAGTAACTGTTGTCTTTGTCTTTAGATCCTATTCCCAGGAGCCAGGACACAGACTGGAAAGAGGTAAGTGTGTATTTGTATGTTATTTGTAGCATTTCAGTGTAAATATGAAGTGATAAAATGTTCACTACCTTATTGCCCTAATAAAATTACCACATTTCATAAATAATTACTGGTGCAATTTATGGCATCTGATTTTCCAAATAGAAATCTTTGGGATGTGCAATAAATTGAGTAGTCATATTGCTGATGATAAGGTGATAGATCATTTTTTACAGCAAAATATTTCACAAGGGGGGGAAGTGCAGGGATATATTGCATGTGGCAAGTAGCCTATTTCTACTAGCCACCTACTTGTAATGGGGTTTATGAAAAAATAGGGAACAAACGATCTTAATTCCTTACCTAACCCTCCTTAGCTTATGAATAGTTTAATAAATCCTCTTGTAGGCAGATACAGCTTTCCACCAATTTTTACGCCCAGAGAGGCTAGGGCTCTATTTCTACCTATTACCCATACCTAGTGGCAGGGCTGGACTGGGGATACGAAGCAGCCCTGGAAAAAAATCTATGCCAGCCCCATAAGTCATTGTGCTATGTAGTGTGTGAAATATATCTGTAATAGAAGGCTGCACTCACGGATTCCATAAAATATAACTTTTAATCAGTCTTGTTAAAAAAAAAAATCAACGTTTCAGTCCTACTTGAGGACTTTCATCAGGATTATCCTGATGAAAGTCCTCAAGTAGGACTGAAACGTTGATTTTTAAAAAAATTTTTTTTAACAAGACCGATTAAAAGTTACATTTTATGGAATCCGTTAGTGCAGCTTTCTATTACAGCCATTTGGATGTTTGGAACCCTGGTAGTGCACCCGGTCTTGGGAGTTGAAGTCTGGCAAACAGTCACACAGTCCCACACACACACAGGCAAACAGTCACACACACACAGTCCCACACACACACAGGCAAACAGTCACACACACAGTCCCACACACACACAGGCAGACAGTCCCACACACACACACACACACAGGCAGACAGTCACACAGTCACACACACACTGACCTGCTTCTTACCTCCAGATCCCTTGGAGCTCCTGGAGGCAGGTTGTTGGGGAAGCAGGGACTCCTTCCTGCTTCCCATGCTGCAGTTACCCGGCTCATTTAATCCCACTCCCATTGCACGCTAAGCGCCGCCCTGTCACACTAAGCTCTGCCCCCGACGCAATAGTGTTTTTTTTTTATGATCCTTGTGTGAGCTGTGCCGGCCGCCTGGCTCCCCCTGCTCCCATGGGGCCCTGTGCGGTCGCACAGCTCGCACATGGCCGGCTGGGATTACAGGAGCCTGAGCAATGATTAGGGCTGTCAGACCAACACCACCTGCTGTGGCCCACCAGGAAATTTCCCGGTATCCCGGTGGGCCAGTTCGGCCCTGCCTAGTGGTGTGGAATTATGAACAGTTGAGCTGTCTGCTGCCCCTCAATTCTTAATAACTTTAATCTTGTCTTTGCTCAGAAATGCGTTAGACTTGAGAAAAGCAGGTTATCTCTAAAGTTTATTACAAAATTCCGTTAGTCCAATAAAAAAGTCTTACAAGATACTAATGTTATCTGTTTTTAACTTTAATCTTGTTAGCCATGAGATGGGAATCCGTAATAAGTAGTAGAGTAGGTCAGACACAGTGGACACTACTTATTCCAAACCCATAACCAGCAGTTAGGGGATTATATGAATAAACAATGGCCGCTTTAGTTGGCTTGCCACTCGTAACCCACATCCTTAATAAATAATATGAAGGCACCTGCCTGTTGTCCAAGGGTTGGGGCTAAAGGGGTGGGATAGTTAGAGTGTGCCAGCCGATTTTAATGGCCCCCATTTGCCAGCCCGATAATAGAAATGGTAAATAGCTTGCAATTCATTTTGAAGGAAAACATGTTAATATCAGTGGATCTAATTTACCCTTTTGGCTACCCCTTATATAGATAATAGGAAAAAAAAACACCTCTCTGCTAGGGACTGGGTACTGGTACTATACGTGGAGAGGATGTCACTGGGAGGGCAAACAAACAAAAACTATTTGTTTACTAAATATGTTTGGATAAACTTTACAAAATATTTTATATTTATAATAGATATTTTAATTTTGTAATATTTTGATAGTTTTTTAAAATATATTTTAGGTGATATATTTTTTGATATTTTAATATTTTGAGTAAATAATTTTAAACATTTATTAAAAACTATTAATTCAAATTGTTGGTGTTTTTTCAGCTTTACAAGAAGAAACACAGACAGAAGTGGGAGACATTACGATCAAGACGCATGATCTTCATTCCTCCAGTACCACATCCTCTCCCTTTCCATCCCAGTCCCTATTACCCCAGCTCATTTCCGCCACCCAGCACATTCCCACCTGGAATTATTGGTGGAGAGTATGATGAGCGCCCGGTTCTTCCCTTAGTTGGAGATCCCATAACTTCTTTAATTCCTGGCATAAGCCCCACCTCTGGACGCTTCCATCCATTCAGGCCACACTTTGACCCAGTGGGGACACTTGCAGACCCAAATCCAACACTTCAGGGCCGCAGTGGTCCCCGTCCCAGTAGAGGGAGAGGTCATGACACACGAAGGGCATTTATTTGAACTTTTAGTGAGTAATAAATACCAGACTGCGGATAGAAGAATTGTACATTCTGTTCTGTGGCTTAAACCAAAGGTGCAGTCAGCGTGTCTGTGAATACTGTTTTTCCTGCACCAATTAGGAGGCTTACTTGACATGCTAGTTACGTGCACCTTACTGCCTTTTAATTTCTTATCAATCTTTTATGTGAGATATCAAAACGAAAACAAAAACATATCCAGCAAGAGAATGACCTGTCTAGCAGAAAGGCTTATTTATGAGCATTTACAAGAGAGTAAAGCTGAAGATACATATTCTTTATATAAAAAAGGGCAGTTTAAGCAGCATAATGATTACATTTTTATTTATAAAATATTTTACCAGGAAAGATACATTGAGATTTCTCTGTGTAGTGGTTATGCTGCCTAGAGTCAGCGGATTGGAGTCTCAAGCTTTGTATCAACTGTTTAGGAGCAGTTTGACCAAAAACAGGCTGAAAATCGCCCCAGACTCAGCCACTTTGATAATGCAGAATTAACACTTCCACTCTATCAATGTTCTGATCAATCAAATTATATCCAACCTGGACCGGTGGTTGAGTGAGAGTGCTGGTGGTGGGTTAGTCCTTCTCTCTCCGAGCTTGTCATTGCTATCTAGGATGGTACCAAATATTTCAGTTTGGTGAAAAATCATTCTTGCTGTTGATTTTCTATCTTCAGCCGCTAATCTATTTTTTTTTTATTTTTTTACTGAATAATATATTAAATCTGTACTGTATATGTAAGATGTTGTTCAATATACGGAGATTACTTATTTCTGACAGTAGGAACATTGGCCATCAACTTATTGTGGAAGTTGAGTAATTGTCACATCATTCTTATGCATTTTTGTTTTTACTTGTTTCTTGTAGCCAGGGAGAGCCTTGCACACAGTGATGACTAACATTGGCATATGTTTATTACACTTTTCCTTTAGCCTTTCTGAGAATTTTCATTTTACACCAGTTACTCCTTTAAACACTTACATGATCTTTTTAAATTGTCTAGGAAAAAGGTTCTATAGCTAACAATAGTGGAACGCTGGTCTTAACACTTCTAGCAGTTTAATTAACATAATTGCTTCACTGGGCTTGATGTGAGTTTTATCCTCTGTTTACCTATGGATTTTCTGTGTTCAATGGCATTCGATAGCAGATCTACTAAAACCCTTCATATCTGCAGGCTGTTTCAGACACTTTGAATGCAGCTATTAAAGGAACAGATCAGCAGAGATATTTTGTGTTTTACCATTGCTGTACCGGTGTGGGAGTGAAAGGCCTCTGTCACTGATCCCAGTATAATACAGATTAAGGAACCCCGCACACATAAAAATGCATTTTAAAATTTTATAAGGCTACTTAAAATCACCTATCACAGCAAACAAAAATATTGGGATTCACTTCCACCATATGGCCATATTGTGTTAAACCCTCCACTACTTCACAGTACCCCAATATCGGTGTGTCCTTCACTAATTCCAATGTGGAAGACAAATTAAATAGTGCTAGTATTCCTCACCCTATAGTGCTAAAACCACCTTTTAGGTGGCTTGTCCCCTTTTAACCCATTTAAAACGTGATAAAACTTACCTTATTTCCAGCGCTGTGCGGGTCCGCCGATGCAGGCCCCGGCACCATCCCCAATCCGCCTCCTTGCTGACATCATCAGAATTTATGATTTGAGCCAATCCAGTGCTTTTCCTTAGGGAAAGCATTGGATTGGCTGAAATTGGCAAGGAGGCGTGATGGGGGCAGGGCCAAACGCTGGGTTTGCCAATCAGCACCTCCTCATAGTAATGCATTTAATGAACAAAGGTTAGCAGAGATGCTGAACGGCAGTGATGCACACTGAGGAGTTGCTACTCGAAGCGTTCCTAGGGGCAATGTAAACACTGCCTTTTCTCTGAAAAGGCAATGTTTACATGAAAATGCCTGCAAGGAATGATTATGCTGACCAGAACAACTACCGTTTAATGACTATAGTGTCTCTCTAATGTTTTTGTTTCTAAAAGTTTACTGGTTTCTGACATACAGCTTGCTGAATAAAAAAAAAAAATTGGGGTGCTGGATAGTTTCTTCGATAAATCTGTATACATTACTATAGTTTTGCAAATAATCTGCCAATGATATAGTGAAGCTTTGATACAGAGTATGCATAATCAAGGGGAGATTTATTGATAGTGTAATCACACTTGTTCTATCAGTGCAGACTTGGGCGTTGCTTACAAAGTTACTGCAACAAAAAGTGACTCGGGATGTACAAAACCTATATAAAGTAATTACTTATCAAACTTATAAAGTAATTACTGCTGTAAAAATGGGTAAGTGTGGCAGCTACACTGGAAAGGTATTTAAATTGTTGTTACAGGGTAAATATAAAACCATTTAAAAGGACACTCAAGTGGTTATGGTGCCAGGGCCCAACCCAACTGTAATTTGTCGACATGTTTAAGAATAGTTTGACACTAACCTTTCTTTCACGTTCCTGCAGTCCACCCGCTATTAGCTGGCAAGGTAAAGTAGGTATTCATACTTCCACATTCATTATCATACAAACTAAATACCAAGCTGGGACATTATGCATTGGACTAGAGCCATCAGCTGTTACTCTCAACTAATTATGTCTGAAGTAGGGGCTGGATTCTGTTAGAGTAAATGTTTACTTTGCTTACTGAATAGCAAATTTCCCATAGACTTTAATTGGCGCGTAAGAATAACCCTTACTTTGCCAAGACAATTCAGCCCTTGGCATGATTATGTGTAAGTATAAACATCTGCTTTACCAACAATGGAAATATTGTGGGTGAGCTTTAAACTGGTATTTGACAGATTACCACCAGGCTGAACTAGTTCACTCATGGCACCTTAATCACTAGTGTGCTATGGTGATTATGGTGTAAGAGTATCCTTTTAAGGCAGCTTTACAGTTTAGCAAATGTATGATTAATATATTCAAAGTTTTGTCTTTTAAAAAAAAAAAAAAAAATTACATTTCTTAAGTGAGTATGTGCATCATGGTAATTGTTTCACATTGTTATAAACCCCATTAGATATCCCCCTATTTCCCCCTGGGCCCTTAGTTATCTTTTTCAATTGCCCATTTGTTTCTCTTTTGCACCTCCAGTTACCTCTTCCTAGCCCACATACACAATAGTTTTTACCTCTCCCACCTTCCCAGTTCTTCATTCTCTTGCCTGCCCCTATTTTTTCTTTCCCCAGCCAATTCCGCTAGTTTTTGCTCCTTATCTCCCGCAGTTTTCTTCTTTCATAATTGTATTGAAGCCATTACAGCACGTGAGTGCCCAGGACAGCTGTGTGACTTCCTTCTTTGCCTTACCTTAGTACTCTGTGCAACTGGCAGCAGTGCAGTGCTGTTCCTGGAAGCGACAGGGACATTATTTAGCATTAAATCCCTGCCTGTTTCACTATAATGCTGCTAGAGTTCTAAGGCTAAGAAGGATAGCACAGCATGGCTCTGAGCACTCCTGAGCAACTTCCATGTGCTGCTGAAGAGATTGAAGTGGACAGCAGACCAAGCCACATCCTACCTGTGGAGTTCTCTGAACTTCAGTACCAGCCATTTGCTGGTAATGTGGTGGCACGTCCTGTGTGGTGCCAAATATGGCACACCCTGAAGGCTTGTTCTGATTCTAAGGTAATTTGCCGTCTCAGGGATTTCAAAATAAGCACCATGCACCATACTAGAACCTGCTATTTCAAGTTCTACTTATGGCACGGGGACATCCATTAAAGCACCAAAACAACTTTGGGTTATTGTAGCAGTTTTCATGTGTCTGCAGGATTTTTTTGGGGGGGGGCTGGGGGGGTCCCCTTTTGCTTGGATGCTTGGTCCCTTTTTGACAGTGTCATGAAAGGGAAGGGGCATAGTCACATAAAGCCAGGGTGAAAAGCGTTTTGACAACTATGGTGTCAGGAATAAATGTTTGTATTCCTGACACTATAGTGTTCCTTTAAGCAAATTAAAGGAACATTCTGGTCACCATAACAAGTCCTCTAAATGAAAATGCTATGATGCCAGGAGGACCGTGGGCACTCTCTTTTGTTTAGGGGTTAAACCGCTCTCAAATGGTTTAACCCCAAAGGCTTCCTCCACCTCCAGGTCGCTCAGTGGTATTCGGCTTCTGAAACGGAGTATCAGGAAGTGCAGATTGATGTCAGGCATTAGTGCTGCTGATTGGCTAGTGGTCAGCTGACGCTCTAAGCCAATCGCTGGTTCATAAAAATGTTTGACTTTATGAATGGGGAGCCACTGATTGGCTTTGAGTGCCAGCTGACTGCTATTGCCAATCAGCGACACCCCTACCCAACGGCACTCCGTGAATAAAAGTGAACACATTAACACTGATATTTTTTTTACCTGGGAAGATGAAAAGGTCCAAAGTTTCCCTGCCAGGCCCATGTACCAAAGCCGTATGATGTGGTGTCCAGAATAAAGTGGAAGGTTTACTGCACTTGTCTTTCCTGCTCCAATCCCCTTTTCTTCTTTCATTTGACACCGTCTTCTTTTTCTTCTGACACTGTCTTCTCTCCTCCTTGGCTCCTTTACCTTTCTGCTTCTTTTGCATCCTTCAGCTCCTTTCTCTTTCTGATCCCCTTCTGCTCCTTGCGGACCCTTTCTGCTCCTTCTCCTACTTTACCTTTGTGCTCCTTGCTGTCCCTTTGTGCTGATAGCTGTCCCTTCCTTTCTGCTCCTGCTCCTTCTTTACCTTTGCGCTACTTCTGCCCCTTCCAGCTCCTTGCTACCCTTTTCTTCTACTCCTACTTTACCTTTGTGCTCCTTCTGATTCTTTCTGCCCCTTTACCTTCATGCTCCTTGCTGCCTCTTGCAGAACCTTCCTTCTCCTTGCTGCCCGTTCCTGCTCCTTGCTGACCCTTCCTGTTCATTTCTGCTCCTTATCCTACTTTTCCTTTGTGCTTCTTCTGCCTCTTCCAGCTCCTTGCTGACCTTTTCTGCTCCTTGATGTCCCTTCCTGTTCATTTCTGTTCCTTTGCCTACTTTAGGTTTGTGCTCCTTGCTGACCCTTTCTGTTTCTTTCTGCTGCTTCTTCACCTCTGTGCTCCTTCTGTCTTTTCCTGATCCTTGCAGACCCTTTCTGCTCCTTGCTGACCTTTTCTGCTCCTTGCTGACCCTTCCTGCTCATTTCTATTCCTTTCTGCTCCTTCTCCTACTTTACTATTGCATTCCTTGCTGCCCATTCCAGGTCCTTGCTGCCCATTTCTGTTCGGTGATGGACCACCTGGCGCCCCGATCGGGTACCTCCGGCAATCGCTGCTTCCTAGATTTTGCGAGCACCATAAGCACTGGACTGAAACACCATAACCACCGTAAATCCCCCCCAAACCGCTCCAACCACCCTGGACCCAAGACAAGGATCCAGCTTCCAGTGGGTAGACCTCTCTTAGTCCAGAGAGCGAAGCAGGCTGCTCTTATTAGAGCAAGTGTTGTGATCCAAGGGAGTATAGTGATTATAGCAATCCCCCAAACATGAGCCAAGACTTCATGAAGGAGTAAAATGAATCTCTCATCTGTGCCTGGGAGATAATTGGATCAGGAACTGTATTAATCTAATCAAATTATCTCCAAGTACATAAAAAACATACATTTGTACAAACCCACCAAAATACCTTAAAACACACAAAACCCACACAAAAGTAGTTACATACCCTGATAGCCCTGATTTGGGTGACCAACTTATCCAAAAATCACCGACCGTGCACATGGTCCTATGCCCAAAACAGTGCCAGGGAATCTCTGTCTGGAGTACAAAAGTACATAACTCACATGAACAGAGCCTTTTCAAGTGCATTGGGCAAGGTATTGTCAGGTATAGCATGGCATGTATTTCGTCGCCGGAACCCACTTCCGGGTTCACGGCGCTCAGCCCCGCCCCTTTTTTCTGACGCGGTCCCTCCACGATACTTAGGAAGACCGCGCCAGATTCAAAGGGCTGGATTATTCGCACAGGTGCTGCAGAAAGATCAGTTGCTCTACTTTTGATCCTACCTGCTCCACTTCTAGACCTCGGCTAGTAAAACGGATTTCTACCTTCTCCACTCATAGACCTCGGCTTGTAACACTGAATTCTACCTTCGCCACTCCCAGACCTCGGCTTGTTAAAACGGACTTCCCCACTCTCCACTCCTAGTTCTCAGCTTGTTGAAACGGACTTCTAATTTCTCCTTCATTGGGTGAATTAACCCTTCCAGTGCCAGAACTGCCTTTTAGTTAAGTAATACTTTTACCAAACAAGCCAATTCCTATTATTTATGTTACACAGTATCTAAAGCTAGTTATTTAAAGAGGTCTTTATTAAATATCGTTTTATTAAAGTGTTTGCGAGGTGAACAATTCGCAGTGAGGTTATGAGCAGTGCGAAACACGCAGGTTTCAATCAGTTAGAATCTCGTTTGAGGTCTTGAGATGCGCAGATCTCTGAGGGTGCAAAAGTGGTTGAGTCTCGCAGGTCTCCTGACACAATAAATTTCTATTTACGATATTCACTTAGCATGTTGTAGATTGATTAATTACAGTCTGTCAGGTGCGTTAGCTATGGTCCTGTGGTTTGAGATCGCTCACTCTGCGTTATGATATTATTTGTTGTTATAGGTCTTGTCGTTCGCTTGTCCTTGCAGGTTGTAATCGTCTCTCAGTCTTTAATGTCGTTCGTCTGTAATGTGTCTAGAGTGTGGATGATGGGATGGGTGGGGGGTGGTCGGTGAGCATGTTGTGTCTTTCAGTCACCTTCTTCCCGCCTGTATCTTCTATGGCCCCGTCTCACAATGCCTATTGGCATGAGTGTGGGGTTGTGGGGGGGGTGTCCTTGCGTCTTAGTGTAGTCCAGATTAGGGTTTGATCCCTAGTGTCAGTGTGTCTGTTAGTTCGTTTGATAAGTTCCCCTCTCAGTCTCCTCCATCCTCTATATGCATTAATGTTTCAGTGTCGCTGGGGTGGGTGCAGTGTGTTGTTTCCTCCCAGCGTGGCTCCCCCAACCTCTGGTTCTTGTTTAGCGTGCCCCCTGGCCGTGTAGGTTTCATTTGTAACTAGTGTGATTCTGCCACTCAGGGGTCCTAGTGTGATTCCCCGGGTACTGGGCTCATCCGCAGGGGCTCTGAGGCAGGGTGGGGGTGTGGGAGGGCTGGAGGGGGGGTTTTACTTGGGTTTTGGGACGTCGTGTGTATCTCGGTTCCCTATGTGTCTTGTCTCCCTCCTTCCCTTGTCGGTGTTTGTGTTAGGTACACGTACCAGGATCCCCACATTTCCGCATGTTTGTCGCTTCTTCCCAGTAAGTCAGCGTATTTTGCTTCTGCTGCGTGGATTTCTTCTACTCTTTGAAGCCATTGCGTGATTGTGGGTGATTGGGTGCTTTTCCACAGTGTCGGAATCAAGGATTTGGCTGCATTCAGCAGGTGTCTCAGGATAGATTTCTTGTAGAGTGAGAGTGGTTTTTCAGTGAAGTGAATCAGTGCGGCTTCAATGCTTAGGTCTGGCATATCTCCTAGGATCTTGACCAGTTCTTGTTGGATCTCTTCCCAGAATGGTTTTATTATGGCACAGTCCCACCAGATGTGTCTCACTGTTCCTGATTGAGTTCCGCATCTCCAGCAGGTGTCTGGCGTCCCCAGGAATATTCTATGTAGTAGCGAGGGTGTTCGGTACCAGTGTGAGATCAATTTAAAGTTGACTTCTTGGTATCGTGAACTGATCGAGCTCTTGTGCTGAAGTATGAGTATTTGCTCCCATTGGGCATCTGTGTATGTTCTGTCTGTGAGGTCCTCCCATCGCCTTTTGAAGGCTATGTTCCAAACTCGGTCTCCCAGTATAATCCGTTGGTATAGTATGGATACTCTCCCATCCGCTTCTGGTTCATTCACACACAGGTTTTCGAACCACGTGGTGTCTCTGTGTACTGCCAATCTGTGTGGCAGATTGTAGTAAAAATGTCGTAGTTGCATGTATCCACAGTATCTAAAGCTCACTAAAGTGTCACTTTGTCTAATTATTCCTCTTATTAATAAGGGATTGCTACAAAGCCTAATTTTTCCTTCATGTGTATTTAAAGGTACAGTGACCATTGTTTCATATCAATATAAAAGGAGGTGAAACTTATTGTTGCTGCAATCAGGAAATTCTGCAGTTGAGTTCCAATTAAAGAAGTATTACAAAATAAATATTACAGAATAATCCAGCCTTATTCAATGGAACCAGCAGATATCAACTTTCAAGTTTCTGCCCTAACCAATAGAGTGGATACGATTGCTCAAGGGTTACAGGAACTGCAAATTACAAATGAGAGAATATTAACCTATGTTAGAGACATTCAAGGTCATCTTCCTCATGCCGCTCTTCAATCGGCTGGTGATCCTGCTGTCTGTAATCCAGAAAAATTTTATGGAGATAGAACAAAGTACAGAGAGTTTTTGAATTCTTGCAAACTACTAATAGCTTTAAAACCTAGATCTTATCCCACCGAAAGATCCAAAGTCTGTTCAGTGATCTCTTTTTTAAGAGGTGAACCTATGGCCTGGGCCCATTCCTTTTTGGAAAATGATGATCCCATATTAGATTCATTGGATGAGTTCTTTGAAGCTATGTCTTTATTATATGAAGATCCTTTTAACCCCTTAAGGACGGAGCCAAATGTACACGTTGTGAACAAAACAAAATGTAAACAAAACCTGGCATTTGCGCTACATGTCTGTCCAACCGTAATTCACCTCTTTCATATTAAATGCACCCACCCTTATTATATATCATTTTATTCAGGGGAAACAGGGCTTTCATTTAATATCAAATATTTAGCTATGAAACATAATTTAATATGAAAAAAATGGGAGAAAATACGATTTTTTTGATTTTTTTAGTTCTACATGACATTTTAACGGTCAGTGTCATAATACTGTTTGCTTTTACTGCAATAAAATACACATATTTGTATTCAGTAAAGTCTCACGTGTAAGACAGTACCCCTATGTACAGGTTTTATGGCGTTTTGGGAAGTTACAGGGTCAAATATAGCACGTTACATTTGAAATTGAAATTCGCCAGATTGGTTACGTTGCCTTTGAGACTGTATAGTAGCCCAGGAATGAAATTTACACCCATAATGGCATACCATTTGCAATAGTAGACAACCCAAGGTATTGCAAATGGGGTATGTCCAGTCTTTTTTAGTAGCCATTTGGTCACAAACACTGGCCAAAGTTAGCGTTAGTATTTGTTTGTGTGTGAAAAATGCAAAAACGCCAATTTTGGCCAGTGTTTGTGACTAAGTGGCTACTAAAAAAGACTGGACATACCCTGTTTGCAATACCTTGGGTTGTCTACTATTGCAAATGGTATGCCATCATAGGGGTAATTTTCATTCTTGGCTACCATAGGGTCTCAAAGGCAACGTAACCAATCTGGCGAATTTTAATGTGAAAAAAATGAAACGCAAGCCTTATATTTGACGCTGTAACTTTTGAAAACACCATAAAACCTGTACATGAGGGTTACTGCTGTACTCGGGAGACTTCACTGAACACAAATATTTGTGTTTCAAAACAGTAAAAAGTATCATAGCAATAATATTGTCCGTTTAATGCTGTTTGTGCGTGAAAAATGCAAAAAACGTCACTTTTACTGGCGATATCATCGTTGTAATACATTTTACTTTTTTGAAACACTAATATTTGTGTTCAGCGAAGTCTCCCGAGTAGAACAGTACCCCCCATGTACAGGTTTTATGGTGTCTCGGAAAGTTATAGGGTTAAATATAGTGCTAGCAAATTAAATTCCCTTTACTTTCGGCAGGGGTTGTCATGCAGGTCCTGCTAATTGTAATTAATTAAGATACCTAATTATGTAAAAATATTACATAAATATATATGTAGAATCAATATATGTATATATATACGTATGTGTATATATATGTATATATCTATATAATTTTTAAAAAATATTTTTATTTATATATAGGTATATATATAGTGATATATATACGTATATATTTATGTATATAGATATATATATTATTTTGTTCTACATGTATTTTGATATATATATATATTAATTTCACAATACAGTTAGAACGAAATAACACATATCTATATATTTTTTAATTATTTATTTTTAATTATTTTTGTAATTTTATTTTTTAACGTATTTACATTTTAATTTTTTTTATAATATATATAAATATATATATAACAATAATTATATATTTATTTAATCAGTATCAGTGTACGTGTAATTTGATATTAATATATATATATAATTATATATATATTAATAGTAAAATACACCTAGACGGTGTACATGTGTGTATGTATATGTGTATATATATATTTTGATCATATATATATAATATATATATATGATCTAAGTATATATAATTTCATTTTTTTTACACTTAACTTATTTTTTACTTTATTTCAGTACAGCAGGGGACCCCTGTACTGGCTATAAGCCCCCTAAGCTGGCAATACAGAAGTTACATTCGCCATGATTGTGTAGTCCTCGCTTAGACCTCTACTCTCACACGCCGGGGCTTCCTGGAGATCTAAAGTCGTGTCGCTCCTGAGTCTCTCATCGCCATGTATCGCTGGCGTAGACCGGCCAAGCGCATCGGTAGCACAGAAAACGAGGGATGGTTGATACCAAGCGGGCGCTTAGATGCTTATTAGAGGACGTAATAGTACGCCCTGCGGTCTTAAGGGGTTAAACAAACTACTGCTGATTTAACCATCAGAACATTACACCAAAAGAATAGACCTGTTGAAGATTATATTGCAGAATTCAAAAGATGGGCTACAGAAACCCAATGGAATGACATTACTTTACGCAATCAATTCCGTCTCGGATTATCTGAAGCTGTGAAAGATGAACTCTCTCGTACAGAACTTCCTCCTACCTTAAATGTATTGATTCAACTGTCCATCAGTATTGATAGACGTCTAAGAGAAAGAAAAGCTGAAAGGGTTCTTACTAATTCTACCTGGAGAAAACCTTTCACTACTCTAAAACTACCTGAAAAATTCCTCCACAAACTGAACCTATGGAAGTAGGTATAATAAAAAGTCCTCTTACTTCTGAAGAAAGAATAAGAAGGAGACAACTAAACTTATGTATGTATTGTGCTTCGAATGAACATCTAATTTCCGAATGTCCTCTACTGAAACATTCAAAAGGTGGTAAGCTTCATTCATCTACCTCTATATTGAACGTTTTTCAAAAAAGAAAAGCATCTACTTATTTTTCTATATCTCTCATATTACAGTGGGATACAAAAAGAATCGTGACTGAGGCCATCATTGATTCTGGTGCTAATGGAACTTTTCTTGATTTTTCTTTTGTTTCAAAAAATAAAATTCCTTGTGTTCAAAAAACTAACTTTATTCCAATCAGAGTTATTGACGGTTCATTTATATCCTCAGGACCCATCAAAGATGAGACAATCCCTCTAAGAATGATTACCAATAATGTACATTTCGAATTCATTACATTTGATATTATTAAATCTCCACTTTATCCCGTCATTCTAGGAATTAATTGGTTAAAAACCCATGATCCTTTAATTAAGTGGTCTCCCTTCTCCATCTCCTTTGCTTCTGATTTCTGTAAAAAAACGTGCTTACAAAACATTCCTATTCTCCAAACTACTAAAGAACCAGTTATACCTCCATTCTACTCCGATTTTGCAGATGTCTTTTGTAAAAAAGAAGCGGAAACACTTCCTCCTCATCGGGTATATGATTGCCCAATAGATCTCATACCCGGAGCTCCTATTCCTTATGGTCATATTTATCCACTCTCTGAAAAGGAGTTAGAAATTTTAAAAGAATATCTTAATGAAAATTTACGCAAAGGGTTCATCAGACCCTCGACCTCCCCAGCTGCTTCTAGTATTTTCTTTGTGAAGAATAAAGACCAAACCATCCGTCCTATTATAGATTACAGAGCCTTAAATAAAATAACTATTAAAAATCGTTATCCTCTTCCACTAATAAATGAATTAATTGAAAGGTTAAGAACTGCAACTATATTCACTAAACTCGACCTTCGAGGCGCATATAACCTCATTAGAATAAAACAGGATGATGAATGGAAAACCGCCTTCCGGACAAGATATGGTCTCTACGAATATCTAGTGATGCCTTTTGGGCTCTGTAATGCCCCTGCAACATTTCAACATTTTATAAATGATATCTTTAGAGATCTTCTGGATATATGTGTTATTATCTACTTAGATGATATCTTAATATATTCTAACAATTTGGATGAACATAGGAAGCATGTTAGATGGGTTCTATCTAGACTGAGAACTCATAAATTATACGCTAAACCAGAAAAATGCCTTTTTGAGGTTACTGAATTCTCTTTTCTAGGATACATTATTTCACCTCATTCTTTGAAGATGGATAATTCCAAAATCAAATGTATTATTAACTGGCCCGCTCCTACTACTACAAAAGAATTACAACGTTTTCTTGGATTTGCAAACTTCTATAGAAAATTTATTAGAAACTATTCAGATGTATCACATCCTCTTAACCTCCTCAACAGTAGTAAACGTCCTTTCAATTGGAATAAAGATGCACAAACAGCCTTCGACGAATTAAAAAAAAGATTTACAACTGCACCTATTCTACAACTACCTAATCCAACATTCTTATATGTTCTTGAAGTTGATGCATCAGATGCAGCCATCGGAGCAGTTCTTTCTCAACAAAAGACTCCACAAGATCCACTTCATCCAGTTGCCTTTTTTTCAAGATCCTTGAGCTCTGCTGAAAAAAATTATCCTATTGGTGAAAAAGAATTATTAAGTGTTAAAGCTGCCTTCGAAAATTGGCGTCATCTTCTGGAAGATACAAAACAACCTATAATAGTTTATACTGACCATAAAAATCTTGAATATCTCTATACTAACAAAACCCTTACAGCTAGACAAGTTAGATGGAACCTATTTTTTAACCGATTTAACTTCCAATTAATATACAGACCTGGAACTAGAAATAAAAAGGCTGACGCTCTTTCTCGAATTCCTTCTAAAACTACTACTGATGATTATCCTCCTAACAAAATAATAGGGATCCTCTCTTCTCTTCATGATGACATAAAGAATTTGAATCAGAAGGATCTTGAACTTCCCAAAACACCTATACTAACAAAAAAGGATGGTATATTTTATTTTAAAAATAGAATTTATATTCCTCCCATTCTTAGGAATAAATTACTTAAGATGGTTCATGATTCACCCCTAGCTGGACATCCTGGAATAAAGAAAACACTTGAACTAACTTCACGATATTATTGGTGGCCTCGCCAGGATAGAACCATTGAATTATATGTCAAAACATGTCCTATCTGTCAAAGGTCTAAACCAGAACATAATCAACCTTTTGGATTACTACTTAACTTACCTATTCCAGAAAAACCTTGGCAATCCATTTCTATGGATTTTATCGTTGATCTCCCACCTTCTCAACATTTCACCACTATTCTTGTCGTTGTGGATCGCTTCACAAAAATGTCCCATTTCATTTCCTTAAAAAAATTACCCTCCTCTGTAGAATTGTCTAAGGTCTTTATTGACAATATTGTGAAACTTCATGGTCTTCCTGAAGAAATTATTTCTGATAGGGGACACAATTTACCTCCAAATTCTGGAAAGAGATGTGTCTCTCCCTTCAAATTCAACGCAAACTCTCTTCTGCTTATCATCCCCAAACTAATGGGCAAACAGAAAGGGTTAATCAATGTTTGGAACAATATCTTCGATGTTATTGTTCATACCTCCAAGATGACTGGACCACATGGTTACCTATGGCCGAATTTTCTTACAATAATACCATTCATTCTAGTACGAAAATGACTCCTTTCTTCTCCAACTATGGGTTTCATCCGTCTTCATTCCCCATCCAAACCATTACTTCATCCAATCCTACTGTTACATCAAAAAACGAATTTATGTCTTCTCTATTTCTCAAATTACGGGAGAATCTTCAACTCGCCCAAAATAACCAGAAAAAGTTTTTTGACAATAATAGAAGAATTCCCCCTCCTTACAAGGTAGGGGATCTTGTCTGGCTCTCTTCAAGGAATATTACCACAAGCCGTCCTTCAAAGAAATTGAGCTCTCTTTTTCTTGGTCCCTTTCAAGTAATTACTATCATTAATGATAACGTTGTTAAACTAAAACTTCCTCCAAGTTTTAAACTTCATCCAGTATTCCATGTCTCCTTGCTTAAACCACACATCCCTGATCCTTTTTATAGAGAAATAGTAACAACTCCTGAACCTATCATTGTCCAAGGTGAAGAAGAATATGAAATTCACAAAATTTTGGATTCTCGTGTCCACCGTGGCTCCTTACAATACCTTGTTAGATGGAAAGGTTATGGAGTTGATGAAGACACTTGGGAAGATTCATCTAATGTACATGCTAGGAGGTTAGTTACTGCCTTTCACAAACGCTACCCCTCCAAACCGAAATAGTGCACCCAGAGGATGCCCCATGAGAAGGGGGTACTGTCAGGTATAGCATGGCATGTATTTCGTCGCCGGAACCCACTTCCGGGTTCACGGCGCTCAGCCCCGCCCCTTTTTTCTGACGCGGTCCCTCCACGATACTTAGGAAGACCGCGCCAGATTCAAAGGGCTGGATTATTCGCACAGGTGCTGCAGAAAGATCAGCTGCTCTACTTTTGATCCTACCTGCTCCACTTCTAGACCTCGGCTAGTAAAACGGATTTCTACCTTCTCCACTTCTCGACCTCGGCTTGTAAACGGATTTCTACCTTCTCCACTCCTAGACCTCGGCTTGTAACACTGAATTCTACCTTCTCCACTCCCAGACCTCGGCTTGTTAAAACGGACTTCCCCACTCTCCACTCCTAGTTCTCAGCTTGTTGAAACGGACTTCTAATTTCTCCTTCATTGGGTGAATTAACCCTTCCAGTGCCAGAACTGCCTTTTAGTTAAGTAATACTTTTACCAAACAAGCCAATTTCTATTATTTATGTTACACAGTATCTAAAGCTCACTAAAGTGTCACTTTGTCTAATTATTCCTCTTATTCATAAGGGATTGCTACAAAGCCTAATTTTTCCTTCATGTGTATTTAAAGGTACAGTGACCATTGTTTCATATCAATATAAAAGGAGGTGAAACTTATTGTTGCTGCAATCAGGAAATTCTGCAGTTGAGTTCCAATTAAAGAAGTATTACAAAATAAATATTACAGTGAAATTGATTGTCACTCAGTGTTGCTTCCTAAGTGGACAGTTTGATTTCACAGAAGTGTGATTGACTTGGAGTTACATTGTGTTGTTTAAGTGTTCCCTTTATTTTTTGAGCAGTATATATATATATATATATATATATATATATATATATATATATATATATATAAAATACAAGTAGCTCCTGCACTCACGCTCAAATATCCCTTAATGGCCGGGTGCCAACCAAAATCAGCTTCAATATCCAAAAAATCCAAGGGTATGGTTGCACTCACGGTTTAAAAGTCCAAAGTTTAATGAAAAAACAATTTAAAACATCAAGTGATCAACGTTTCAGTCGCACAAGACTTTCATCAGGATCATCTTGATCCTGATGAAAGTCTTGTGCGACTGAAACGTTGATCACTTGATGTTTTAAATTGTTTTTTCATTAAACTTTGGACTTTTAAACCGTGAGTGCAACCATACCCTTGGATTTTTTATATATATATGTATATATATATATATATATATATACACACACACACACACACATACACGTATATACCCTGTTCCAAATTATGCAAATTATTTTTAAGTGTCACAAAGATAAAATATTTTGTTTCTCAGTTTAACTCATGGATGGCATAGTGTCTCAGGGCTCTTTTGATCACTGAAAACAATCTCGGACACCTGTGATAGTTAGATTGCCAGGTGAGCCCAATTTAAGGAAAAACTACTAATTGAGGGTGTTCCACATTATTAAGCAGAGCACCATTTTGATGCAATATGGGGGAGAAAAAGGATCTTTCTGCTGCCGAACAGAGTGAAATAGTTCAATGCCTTGGACGAGGTTTGAAAACATTAGATATTTCATGAAAACTTAAGCGTGATTATCACACTATTAAGAGATTTGTGGCTGATTCAGAGCACAGATGGGTTCATGCAGATGAAGGCACATTGAGGAAGATTTCTGCCAGATCCATGCATCGGATCAAGAGAGCAGCTGCTAAAATACCATTACATAGCAGCAAACGGATATTTGAAGCTGCTGGTGCCTCTGGAGTCCCACAGACATCAAGGTGTAGAGTCCTCTAGAGTCTTGCAACTGTGCATAAACCTTCTATTTGGCCACCACTAACCAATGCTCACAAGCAGAAACGGCTGCATTGGGCAGAAAAATACATGAAGACTAATTTTCAAACAGTCCTGCTCACTGATGAGTGCCGTGCAACCCTGGATCGTCCAGATGGATGGAGTAGTGGATGGTTGGTGGACGGCCACCCTGTTCCAACAAGGCTGCAACGTCAGCAAGGCGGTGGTGGAGTCATGTTTTTGGCCGGAATCATGGGAAGAGAGCTGGTCGGCCCCTTTAGGGTTCCCGAAGGTGTAAAAATTACCTCTGCAAAGTATGGGGAGTTTCTGACTGACCACTTTCTTTCCAGGTACAGAAGGAAGAACTATGCTTTCAGTAATAAAATCATCTTCATGCATGACAATACACCATCTCATGCTGCAAAGAATACCTCTGCATCAGTGGCTGCTATGGGGATAAAAGGAGAGAAAGTCACGGTGTGGCCTCCATCCTCCCCTGACCTCAATCCTATTGAGAACCTTTGGAGCATCCTCAAGAAAAAGATCTATGAGGGTGGGAGGCAGTTTACATCCAAACTGCAGCTCTGGGAGGCTATTCTGACATCTTGCAAACAAATTCAAGCAGAAACTGTCCAAAAACTCACAAGTTCAATGGATGCAAGACTTGTGAAGCTGCTATCAAATAAGGAGTCCTATGTTAAAATGTATCGTGACCTGTTAAAATGTTTAAAAAGTTAAAAGTTTGTTATAAGTCTGATTGAAATAGCTTTTGAGTTCAGTAAATATGCTGTAAACGCAACAAATGACAATTTTCAGTTCTTTACAACCTATAAAGTGTTTTGAAACTTACTGTGCGTAATAATTTGGAACAGTGTATTGTACTTTTTTATGTTTAAAAAAAATACTGTTATCATTAGGAGGTTTGTTCAACAAAATTTGAATTGTACACTTAATAGTAAATAACATGAGAATTATGCTGACTGTTATTTACATTTATTTATATAAATGAGAAATATAGAATTTGCATAATAATTTGGAACAAGGTGTACATATAACACGTGTTTATATAATATGTGTGTATATATATATATATATATATATATATATATATATATATATATACATACACACACACTTTTATTTCCTATATATGTAGTATAATATATTATAAAATAAAGCATTTTATAATATATTATACATCTATAATGCATATATATGATTTCATTATAAGTGTATTTTGAGATATATTTGTATATATCTCAAAGTAGACTTATAATGAAATAATATATATGCATTATATATGTATAATCTATTATAAAATGCTTTAATTATTTTATAATAGATTATACATATATAATATATGTACAATTATATATGTATACTATATTATAAATAATGTATTTTTTTTATTATTATTATATATTTTTTTACACAGTTTAGGAGTCTGGGGGACTACCTGACAGCTCAGGCAGTCCCCCTGCTGGCAGCTCCATAGACTCCTATTGTGGCCATGTGATTATGGTAACTGCTGCAGGGGGACTGCTGGGGTCTCGGGCAGTCACCCCCGACCGTGATCTCTGTGGTTGGCCAGTCCAGGTAAGTCCAGGGGTCATTTTTGCCACAGACTTACTGGGTACGTCCGCGGTTGTTACCCCCATTTTTTGTCGGACGTACCCAACACGTCTGCGGCTGGGAAGGGGTTAAATATATTTTTGTAAATTCTGTACATATAAATGTATTTATAGATATATATAAATGTGTTGCTGGAAAAGTACTGATGAAGAAACCATGATCAGTTAAAGTGTTAATCCAAGCATCATAACAACTGTAACCCGCTGTAGTGATTATAGCATGTGGAGTATCCTGGCTTGGTTTGTAAGGCTCCTAATACCTGGGTCATTGCCATGCTCCAAGGCTTACTGCTGGTTCAGTGACAAACTTAACACTTCAGCAGAGTTGCAGAAGCTGAAAGCCAATACCATCAAATTTTCATTGGCTGAGAGCATCAGCTGTGTGCTCTCAGAAAAATAAATGACATTCATTGTCATGAAATTAGCATGGAATTGACATTAGCCAGCCCTAGACTCTACTTACAGGCTGGCTGATGACATGCCAATGACGCTGAACCTATTCTGCCGAAAGCAGAGGAGTTATGCTCTATATGGGGAAATGTTGTACTTACAGACTCCAGGAACCATCACAACTTCAAATCACTGAAGTGGTCATGGTGCTTGGAGTATCCCTTTAATGCTCTATGCATTTTTTTTCTTAGAAAACTTACTTAATTGCTAATGTCAAATTAATTAAATTTTGAATAAGCTAAAAACTAATTATTTAACTAGTTTATTACATTATATTATATCTAATTTATATTTATTATCTTTATATTATATTTACATTATAAGTAGACAGTTGAGGGTTTATCCATTAATTTCTAATAGGTAATAGAATAATGCCCTATTGGCATTATTCTCTATGATTCCCTCTAGAAAAATTCTCAAAGAGCGTTTTAAATGAAAGTGTAAATTACTAAGTTCTGGGCTGCCTAAGTCATGTGTGCTGGGGTTACAACTAGCCCCCAGCACATACTTAAAAATATATCTGCATGTGCTGTGTTTCAAAGACTCCTACCATCATAACTACTGCAAAAAACAGAATTGGTCATGGTTTTTGCCCTTTAACTTCTGTTTGTCTTTGTTCAAGTCTCCCCATGGACTACTGAGTTCAGATCTGGCCTTAATTTAACTCTCAGATGGCCAAACCAAATGTCCTCTCTCCTCCTTCAACTCCAAAATTCAAATTATGTGTGCCAGCCCATAGACTTGTATGATAGACTCATTACATTTAATTTATTGGTACTTGGCTCGGAATGATCTGATATTTTTCTTATACTCGCCCTACCAATTAACATACTGATTAGTGGTTATGATCTTAGACATTTTTATTTAACTAACCTCAATGCACTCCCATAAAACTTACCTTGCCCCCAAAAGGAACTATCACTGTTTAGTAGATTATATCTGAATTCCACACAGCATTATGAACCCAGATTTCTTTGCAGGCCGTGCGTGCCCTTATATGTTTTCTGTGCAGTTAATGACCTGTCTCGCAATACATTATTTTGATTTCTATTTTTCTGACTTTGGCTTCTTCTGAGCATTCCATAAATGTGCTATTTTAGAAGATTCTCCAACTTTTCTATATAATCAGATTTTGGCTAGTTTAACCTGAAGTTTGCAATTTGGATTTAATTATCACAATTTTGAGTTAAGTGGATATCCCTGTAAAGTCTTTAATATTTATTTATTCTTAGGCATTTCAGTTATTTGTCAACTTTGTTTTCAATCTATTAAGATTCTAAAGAAAGAAAATGTTTTAGCTATAAGAATAAACTATAACATTCTATGCACAAGTTTATATTTTTGCTGTTTTTTTTTGTTTTGTCTTGTTTAACCGTCGATGCATAATACAGACAAAAGTATAATTGTCGTTTGTTTTTTACCGAGACTGTTTTCAAGCTTGTATAAAAATGGACCACAGTTTATGCCTAATTGAACTGATGCATCCAACTGACTTTCCACATTTAACATGCTGACAGTACATATTTTGCACTTGTGTGGTGATTCTAAACATGAGCATTAACATTCCGGAGGTCATGCGTCATTGCTTTTGTTACACTTTGTAACAAGAATTATTAACAGTCAAGATGAGTAAATATTAGGGTCTGGCAAACATCAAAAAACAAACCTGCTTGTAGAACAATGTCCCTTAGTGCATAACCTAATCTAATGTGATCTTTCCTGACAAGCTAGAAATTGTATATTGTTTAAACTTTAATCATTGAACATTTGCATTGAAGCACTGAAATCTCACAAAGATTTTCTCTATTTTAAGTTGTTCTACCATTCTGAATACATCGCCATTGTTTTCCAAAGGTTCTGTTTTTATCAGTGTAAGATTATTGTAATTGGGAGATGTAATTTTGTGGGAGTTAACAGCTTTGAACTACACACTGGAAATCACTTATAACTTGTGTTAACTATATTTTTACGCGATGCTCAATTTTCTTTTGAATGTATATTAAACAAATGACATGATGACCCTGATTATGTGTCTGTTAGTCCACCCATTGTACAGCGCTACAGAATTTGTTGGCGCTATATAAATAATATAATAATACTAATGCATGCTTTCTGTATGCTGACTGCCAGGTGCAAAGGGCGGAGCTAATAACAATGATTGACAGGGAGCTAAGATGGAAGCACCCAGTTGTAGGATAAAGACGTGTTGATATCTACATTTTATAACACCTCACAAATACACATTTGTTAAAATAGGAATAAATAAACATATCATTACAAATCCATGGAAATGGCAGCTCCTCTTTAAGCTATAATTCATGTTCATGTATGTTCCAATTAAATCACAGAGTATGTGTCAGCACTAACCATATTTAAGTGTCCGCATTTACTGTAAGGGGTCATTCTAAATATCATTACAACTTTGCATGAATGCAAATGTTACAAGGCAGAGCTTTTCCAAGTTGATATTTAAAGTAACCATACCTTTACCCCAAATCCATTTTCTGTTGCTTGCTTCTTGAGTTGAATGATGATGGGGTGAAACAGGACAGATGCACACATGGCTTTTTGTAGAGACATGTGGGGTCAATAGATGACATACAAATTAGTAAGGTGGGTTAAACAATTGTGTGATATGAAAGACAAACATGGGTAACAGCAAAGACATAAGTGGGGTGTTTGGCAATGGGGAAGTGTGAGGTAAAGCAGAAGCACAACTAAGTGTGGGGTGAGTGGGAGCGAATTGGGTCAGATGGGTGAAAAGTGGTGTTAGAGAGCCACAAAAGGGAAGACAAGGAGTGACAGATAAGAGGGAAATAATGGGAATACACACATACACATTGGTGAAGATTGAGAGAGACAGAAACTCAGATGAATTTTGGAGAGTAAAAAACTTAACACTTGCAGTATATAAATGTATGCTCAATCACATACACACTGACACAGATTTTAAATACACCTCTTATTCACA
Organism: Pelobates cultripes; assembly: GCA_933207985.1. Classification (NCBI taxonomy): domain Eukaryota; kingdom Metazoa; phylum Chordata; class Amphibia; order Anura; family Pelobatidae; genus Pelobates; species Pelobates cultripes. Next base: position 47,735,498 of record OW240919.1, read on the forward strand.
CACACAATGACCCAGGTTTCAAATACAGCTCTCATACACACACGCACACAAACACAAACTCTGACACAGACTTATTCACACATGCACACTCACACTGACAGATGTGTGATACACTCCTACATTCACATATACACTGCTCAAACATACTGCATTCACACATGAAAAATCCATTCAAATTTATCCCTGCATTCATACACAGACTTTCCACATTAATACACACTGGTATTCATACACCAACACTTCCCTGTGTTCACACACACAAGTCTTCAACAAAAATACACCCTGCATTCACATTCAACATAAATATACTCCTGCTTTTACAAACATCTGCACTTACACATTTGCACTACATGCAAGTAAACTCTCTGGCACAACACTAAGTATACTGTAGGATTTGCACACATCAACACTACATACACATACACTAGAATTTTTCTAATATAACTATTTGGGCCTATATGTTAAAATGCACTTATCACAGCAATTCTCATTTCAGAGGGTAACCCTGAGGGTGTTTTATTTGAATGTTATGTTTAACATTTACTTAATACTTAATATTTGGTCGTCAAAGGGCTCAGAAGGCTGTCAGTCCATCCCTGTCCGCGTTTTTTTTCTAAGTGTAATTATCAAGCAACAAAATGAAAATGTGTTGTATATTTAAAATGTAAAAAAGTACACCACGAGTAGGGTAGGTGCCCTTTGTAGACAGGCACCGCCTATTAAGGCTATTGACAAATATGGCCCTGATGCAGAGACTACCCTGCACCCTCTCTTGATGCTCACAGTGGCTTATAACTTCAGAGATTTGTAAAAATTGTTGCAGCTATAGGCCAGGTCTCCTAGCTCAGACACAGCAAAGGAAAATTTTACAATTCCTCTTTTAGTATACATTTTATCTAACTTGTGTGTGGCAGCCAGAACTAGGTATTTTTCAGATGGCATCATTCCCCCAAAAAACTGTGGACAACATAACGCAATAAATAATAGCTGTAGCAATCAGAGATGGTAAATTATATAGACATTTATTCCATTAAGTGACTTGACAAACATAACAGAAATAAACTGTGAGCAGACTTGGCTACAGAGTTAAATGACTGTTTGCACCGTTTGTTTTTTGTTTGCTTTTATAAGTCCAGTCAGACCACCTGACCGGTAAGTGTCCCTGGCCAAGACACCTAACAATATATATGTCTACCTAAAATCCTTGTACATGTAGGTTTATTTGTAAAACTGTGTAATTTGTTGGTGCTATAGATAAAAGTTATTAAAGGGATACTATAAGTATCTCTTTAATAATAACAAGGTATACTGTCAAGATCCAAAACCAGATTTTTCACCACAAATCATGACATCCAACAGATCTAAGAAAAACCAGGAAAATCATTCTCAAAAAGATGTTGTACCATTATAAAGCCAATGCAGAAAGGCAGATCAGGTTCGAAAAAGAGCAACTCAGTATATATGTAGAATTAAAAAATATAGCTGATAAAATTCAAATAACGCAGAGTCCAAAAAAAGTCAAATAACTCATTAAAGGACCACTATAGTGCAGGAAAACATACTTGTTTTCCTGGCACTATAGTGCCCTGAGGGTGCCCCCACCCTATATTCACAAAGTGATATATGTTCTTTATACACTTTAATTTGGTTGATTTTATATACATAGTTACATTTTTTTTTTGCCTATTTTTGTCTGTGCTTACATTATTTGAAATGCTCACATAAGTTGCATTATTAAGTCATCTCAGAGCTTCAGGTTTATAATCTACAGAGACAACATTGAAATCTGCAGTGCCTCACAATTCTTGTTCTGTTACACATACATGGACAGGGCTGAACTGGGAATACAAAGCTGCCCTGGAAAAATGTTATACCAGACAAATAATGCAATCATATATTGTGTCAGTATAGTGTGCAGATAGAGAGATGGAAAAACTATTTCTCCAATATGAAACACTACTCTCATATTAATCCAAAAGTAACAAGTGCAATACACTCAATGTTTCAGCCCAATTAAATTGATGTCTTGTCAAAAGTCCAGTAAAGAACTAAAATGTTAACTGAATGCTATTGCACTTCTGTTTAAATGAAATTCCAAGCACCATAACTACTACAGCATGCTGTAGTGATTATGGTGCCAAGAGTGTCCTGATGCCCTAGCCCCCCCCCCCTCCCCTTTTAAGAGGTCAAACTGTTTTTGTATAGTTTAACTTTTTACGTGGCATATTCCCAGCGCAGCTTCTGTTAGCTCTTCTTAGTTAAACCCTGCAGTATCTATATCTCAGCCAACAGCTAAACCCTGCACCTCCTGACTTAGCTCAGATAGAGATTCTAGCTGCCTGGTGGAAGTAGTGCAGGTAGGAAGCGGCGCCAGGTAAGAAATCAAAATGTTCTAAAATGTGCTGCAGTGGTTATGGTGCTTGAAGTGTTCCTTTAAAATAAAGACTTTTTTTTTTTTTTTTTATGTTTAAAGGGAATCTGTCACTGTTTTCCCTGGGGACTGATCCTTCCTTGTCTACTTTTGTGACACTTTTACAGTTCAGTGGTTTGTTGTTCTTCCCTATTAGTGTGGTCAATAACTTAACTGCTTTTTTGTCATTCTGTCTATTTCTTTCATCTTATTTGATGCTTTCTTAAACTAATCAAGCTAGTACTCATCACAATAAACCTCAGCATCCCAATATACACAAGTTAAACATTTTTGTGTGATGTGAATTAAAAAAAATACCCTTATATCAACCATGACATTTTCTTTTTCAAGGGGAATATGTTCACGTTAAAATAATATTTGATTGTGAAATGATGGACAATTCTCAGTGGAGAACCACACAATCTATTTTTCATTTCTTATTACCCCTGAAAACTGCAAGAAGATGACAAGCACTTGTCATTTGGAGACCATGCGGAGGCATTTAACTTTCATTTTAGACATAATAACGAATTATGTAAATTAACTTTCAAAGAATGGCTAGAGGTTTGCAAGATACCAACTGTCAAGTAAAAGTTACAAATAAATAAACATATTTAGGATTCATCTCAAAACATGCCGTAATAGTTTATAACAGTTAAATGTTTTTCTTAATACTGTTTGCGATAGAGCCCTTTTGGTTTGAAAATAAATAAATAAACAAACAAACAAATAAATAAACTCTGATTTAATAAAACAAAAAATGTTATTAATATTGTTTTAATTATAGTATTTAATTTATACTACCATGATATATTTATTCTGTGCCTCAAGCTGTATAGGACATCTCAAATATATTAAATTCTATAGTATAATTGTTGGAACAAATTGTGTTATTTATTCATAATATACTAAAACAAAAAGTAAGCATCCTAATTACATAACAGCTAACGGTTACTAGTTGATTTCGCGATCTTGCACATGTATAGTTCATATGTATTAACACATAGTTTCAGTTTATATTGACAAATACAATAGTTTGTAGGTTGAGCCTTATATTAAATTCAATACATTTTTCACAATTTAAGAAGAGTACAATTTGACATGAATATAACGTCTCAAAACAAGTTAACCTAGTTTTTTTTTTTTATAGTTATTTGATATTAAACGTTGTAACACAGTAAGCTATAGCATGTATGAAAAATTTTAAGAAATAATTTGCAAATGCATTCCGCAAGTCATAATGGGCCTCATACTTTGTGATTACTTTTCGCACTATTTGGTTTTTGGCTTATTTTTCATTTTAATCTGCATTGGGTAGAAGGTCTAAATTTATAATTGAATAAATAACAGAATATAATAGAAAAGCTGCCTTCGAAAAAGCAAATCCAAGAATATCCTGTGCCAAGGTCATTTGTTTGTTTGTGGTGATCGGCAGTACATTTTTATTTTCTAGGTCATATGGACATATTACATTTTTAAAAATAATTAATTTTCTGTAGAACTAGAGTACCTATGTTCATGGTCACAGCTTTCCCAAAAGGTTTTAGTGTCATAGGGGAATTATGTGTTTTGTTCTGTTTTGGTGCTTCACTTCAAATCTACATTTAACCATCTTTTATTTATTTGTGTTTTCTACAAAATGGACATGTAACCTTGACAAATCTAATTATAATGTACGGAAATATAAAAATCTGAATTTCTACTAGAATAAAAGAAGTGTAATCATAAGTTATAAGTATTGAAAATTCAGCATACCTATCAATTTATTATTTGTTTCCATAATTGTTTTAAAAACAATACAAATACAAAAAACATTAAAAGACAATGCGCCTGAAAACTATTTTTATTATAATAATTAGAGTTGACCGGACAATTGGATGTTCGGGTCCGGCGGGTTTATACTAAGTGACCCATAGGTTGAGGAGGCGGTGACCGTGGCGGTGGAGGAGGAGGTAGCCAACACTGTTTTTGCGGCCTGCGGTGCATTTCTTGCAGGTCTGATGCATGGAGAAATGCTCAACTCCTGATGCATGGAGAAAAGGCCTTCACAAGCCTCTGCTAATGTGTACCTAGTTTATACTAAGTGACCCATAGGTTGAGGAGGCGGTGACCGTGGCGGTGGAGGAGGAGGAGGTAGCCTACACTGGTTTTTATGTTTTTTTTTTAAATTGTGGTAGCCCACAAAATATTGGGACATACAACAAAAGAAACATTTGCGGCCTGCGGTGCATTTCTTGCAGTCCTGATGCATGGAGAAATGCTCAACTCCTGATGCATGGAGAAAAGGCCTTCACAAGCCTCTGCTATTGTGTACATAGTTTATACTAAGTGACCCATAGGTTGAGGAGGTGGTGACCGTGGCGGTGGAGGAGGAGGATGAGGTAGCCAACACTGTTTTTTCTGTTTGTTTTTTTTTAAATTGTGGTAGCCCACAAAATATTGGGACATACAACAAAAGAAACATTTGCGGCCTGCGGTGCATTTCTTGCAGTCCTGATGCATGGAGAAATGCTCAACTCCTGATGCATGGAGAAAAGGCCTTCACAAGCCTCTGCTAATGTGTACCTAGTTTATACTAAGTGACCCATAGGTTGAGGAGGCGGTGACCGTGGCGGTGGAGGAGGAGGATGAGGTAGCCAACACTGTTTTTTCTGTTTTGTTTTTTTTAAAATTGTGGTAGCCCACAAAATATTGGGACATACAACAAAAGAAACATTTGCGGCCTGCGGTGCATTTCTTGCAGTCCTCATGCATGGAGAAATGCTCAACTCCTGATGCATGGAGAAAAGGCCTTCACAAGCCTCTGCTAATGTGTACCTAGTTTATTCTAAGTGACCCATAGGTTGAGGAGGCGGTGACCGTGGCGGTGGAGGAGGAATCAGCGGTGGAGTAGGAGGATGAGGTAGCCAACACTGTTTATTTATATAGTAGGCATGGCTGTGATGGCTTCTAAGGGCACACAAGTCAAACGCTTGTTGATTGTCCACCTTGCAGCCTTTTTAAAACGCGCCATTAAATCGCTGAATTATAGTTCGGGTTCGCTCAACTCTAATAATAATCCTTTCATCAAGTTTTGAAAGAACTGATTTTTTTTTTTAAATTAAGTATGCATAAAACAAATTGAGAAAAACTCATCCCTACCTTTAGTATATGTTAGGATCCTTCTGCCAAATGCATGGACCTTGTGTTAGACAGTGTTTGAAAGCAGTTGGTCTCAATGATCTTCCCTACTTCACTCCCTGCACATAAGCAAGGAAGACCATAGGGACTAACTGTTTTTTTTAAACACTGTCTGGCCAAGGGTGCATCTATATGGCTGTAGGAACCATGCCATATACTAAAGGTAAGAATTAGATTTTCTTTTTTTTTACATATATCACAATCTCCTTAACGACTGGGCTACAATTTTGTGATTTTCTGAGAAAGCATCCATTTTTGCATTCTTAAAGGAAAGCATTTTAAAGTGTTTTCTAAAGTTTTTTTTTCAAACCTGTATTCCTAAATTTATAGTGTTCCCCTCACTATTACAGCCCTCCCGAGAGGGTTTAAAATTTTCATATTTGCAGTGGTGTCATCCATTGATAAGCTCATCAATTGAAGGCTTAAAAACCATCTTCTTGCTTCAATGCCCTTCAGGGACACTATTTGTAAATAGTTTGAGTCAGCAAATATATTTTGCTACAGTGTCCTTCAAATACCCTTTTGTTCTTAGTTATAACCTAAAAACATTCTCAAGATGCTAGTCCACACACACACAATGAAGTTAGCACAAGCATCTCACATCTCCTTTTTTGTTTTTCTTTTGCAATTACAGCTTACACCCAGTAACACCCCTAGTGCATATAAGATGTGTTTTCTATATTAAACAAAAACAAAATATATGGTATAAAACTAAATACTAATTAGTGAAGTGCTAATAAATAAGTGAATAAAAAACACAACTTGTTCAGGGGTTGGCTTACCTTGTAAATATTGTATAATAACAAACTTGAAGGTACATATGAAAAAAAAAAAAGAACAAAAAAAATATATAGTTAGATGGTCTTGAGAATAATAATCATTAGTAGATAAATAACTAGAACCACTCACATGGAATGGAGCCTATATAATATTGGCTCCACAAAATGGACCTCTTTGCTTTTAGGCAGCAACACACCACTCAATCTATGGCATTTCCTCCAAAAGAAATACAAAAAAGAGAGAAGTGACCAATGTGTGATATAAATCTCTTGCTGGTAAGTTTTACGCTCACATTTTTCAGAGCCTTCAAAGCCTGGCTCTGAGGGTAATTAACAGAGTGCCACTTCCCCAGTGAAGATTCTTTGAATAGTGTATAAAAATTTTTTTAAATGTATTAATAACAAATAAAAACATGTAGTATATATTGTAAAAAAAAAAAGGAAAAATGGAATTTAAAGTTGGACTTTATATTGGACTTTAATTCCATTTTTACTTTTATTTTTACAATATGTATTACATGTTTTTATTTATTATCAATAAATGTTAATTTCATTTTATTTTATACGCTATTCCCATCAAGTCCTTGAAGACTCAAAGAATCTTCAATGGGGAAATGTCATCCCCAGAAAAGTGGCACTCTGCTAATTACCCTTAGAGCCAGGCATTGAAGGCTCTGAAAAACATGAGCGTAATGCTTACCAGCAGGAGATTTATCTGAATTTGTACGATATCACACACAGTGGCGGATCCAGAGCCTGATCTCGGGAGGGGCACTTGTAGATTATTTTAAGAAATAATCCAGACACAATAACCACTACAGCTCAGTGTAGTGGTTATGGTGTCAACAGTGCCGGGACCCCCTCCCAGAGTAAATAGTCAAACCGTTTAAGAACAGTTTGACAACTTACCTGAGGTCTGCTGGGAAATGGGGCTGTAGTAGGGCATAGGAGCAGTGGTGTGTGTGAGTGGTGCAATGTGTAAGGGGTGCAGTGTGTGTGTGTGTGTGAGGGGGACAGTGTGTGAGCAGTGTGTGTGTGTGAAGGTTGTAGTATGTGAGTGAGGGCGGCAGTGTATGTCAAGGATGCAGTGTATGTGTGGGACAGTATGTGTGTGTGTGAGTATTGCAGTGTATGTGTGAGTGTGGGCAATGTGTGTGTATGGGGCAGTGTGTGTGTGTGTAGAGTGTGTGTATGGGGGGCAGTATGTGTGTATGGGGGGCAGTGTGTGTGTGGGGCAGTATGTGTGTATGTGTGTATGGGGGCAGTGTGTGTGTATGGGGGGCATGTGTGTAATGGGGGCAGTGTGTGTATATGGGGGGCAGTGTTTGTATGAATGGGGCACATTATGTGTATGGGGGGCAATGTGTGTGTGTATGGGGGGCAATGTGTGTGAATGGGGGGGCAGTATGTGTGTATGGGGGGGGGGCAAATGTGTGTATGGGGGGCAGCATGTGTGTGCATGGGGGGGCAGTGTGTGTATGGGGGGCAGTATGTGTGTATGGGGCAGTGTGTGTATGGGGGGCAGTATGTGGGTATGGGGGGGGGCCCAGGCATGGGGGGGCAGCATGTGTGTATGGGGGCATGCAGTGTGTATGGGGGGCAGGCATGGGGGGGGCAAATGTGTGCATGAAGGTGGTGTGTGTATGGGGGGGCAGTATGTGTATGAAATGTGTGCATGGGGCAGGTGTGTATGTATGGGGGGCAGTGTTTGTGGCTGGGGGGCAGTATGTATGGGGGGGCAATGTGTGTGTGTATGGGGGCAAATGTGTGTGTATGGGGGGCAGGTGTATGGGGAAGTATGTGTATGGGGAGCAATGTGTGTATAGGGGGGCAGTGTGTGTGCTGGGGCTGTATGTGTGTATGGGTGGCAGTATGTGTGTATGGGGGGGCAAATGTGTGTGTATGGGGCAGTATGTGTGTATGGGGGGCAGTCGTGTGTGTATGGGGGCAATATGTGTGTGTATGGGAAGCAGTATGTGTCTATGGGGGTGCAGTGTGTGTCTATAGGGGGCAGTATGTATGTATGGGGGCAGTATACGTGTATGGGGGGGCAGTGTGTATGGGGGGGGCAAATGTGTGTGTATGGGGGGCAGTGTGTGTGTATGGGGGGGCAGTATGTGTGTGTATGGGGGGGCATGTGTATGGGGGCAGTATGTGTGTGTGTGTATGGGGGTGTATGTGTATAGAGTGTGTGATAAGGGTAGGGGGGGCTTTTTTTGTTTTTATAATATATGTATTTATTTTTTATTTAATTAAAATAAATATTCTATGTCCCCCCTCCCTTCTTACCTTTATTGAGGAGGAGGGGGGACATATTTCGATCCCTGGTGGTCCCAGTGGGAATCCCTGATGGTCCAGTGTGGAGAGTGAACTCTAGCTCGCACTCCCGGGCTAGAGTTCACTCTCGCGAGATTTGGAGCGTTGCCGTGGTAACGGCGGCAATGCTGCAAATCTCGCTAGAGGAGGACCCGGAGGAGCTGCAGGCTGAGCTCTGGGGTCCTCTCTCTCGCTCCCTCCCCCTGCCGGCTGTCAGCACGGTGCCTGCGGACCGGGGAGGGAGATTTCTGATCTCCCCTCTGGTCCGCATGCACTTTGCAGGGCTAGCACCTACATGTGCTGGCAGGGGAGAGGGAGACTGTCGGATTTCTCGGGGGGGGGCAATTGTCCCGTTCCCCCCCCTGGATCCGCCACTGATCACACATTGGTTGCTTCTCTCTTTTTTGTATTTCTTTTGGAGGAAATGTCATAGATTGAGTGGTGTGTTGCTGCCCTAAAAGCAAAGAGGTCCATTTTATGGAGCCAATATTATATAGGCTCTATACCATATGAGTGGTTCTAGTTATTTATCTAGTAATGATCATTATTCTCAAGACCATCTACACTATATATTTTTTCTCTGTTTTTTTCTTTTCATATGTACCTTCAAGTTTGTTATTATACAATATTTATGGGGTAAGTCAACCCCTGCACAAGCTGCAGTTTTTATTCACTTATTTATTTATTGGCGCTCCACTAATTGATATATAGTTTAATACCATATATTGTGTTTTTGTTGGAGATAGGGCTATTCCACTTTACATGTTGAGCAGCTCATTGTATAGACACTATACTGTAACACGCACTACCTTCAGGTAGAGGTAGATTTTGTTTGTTTGTTTTCTATATTAAACTATGGTACACTTTAAACTTTTATCTTGTTTAGTGTCTGTTTTTATTGGGTACTCCAAGGCCTTGTGTGTACAAACTTCAGCTGGGCAGAACCAAAACGTCCACGGCATGAGGTAGAAGGTGTGATCACACAGGAAAAGTTCCAACAAACTTGGGGGCTCATCCGGAATATCGTCCTATTGCTTACTCATCAAAATAGACTTCTCACATATGCAAAAGGCCAAAGGTAGGTATCACAATTTACTGGTCATTGTTGGCCAATTCAGCAAATGTCCAGGAGCCTTTCCTTGCAAGAAGGAGCCAGCTAAAATCATTGCCCAGGCCTTGTGCAAAGACATCACCATCCCAAGGTTTGGTTGCCCTTTGCAGGTAAACAGTTGTAGAGTTACTCGTTTTACCTCCCAGTTGACACATCACATCAAAATATTCTATGCATTGACTGAAAGTTTTATGTCATCTACCACCCACAGTCTTCAGTGCTGGTGGAGAGGACCAATAGGACCATAAAAAACAAGCTGTGAAAAGGCACAAATGATACATTCCACAATTGACTGGAACAACTTCCAGCTGTGTTGGTGTAAAGTTGAATACCTCCAAATAAAACCACTGGTCTCTCAGCTTTTAAAATTTTAATGGATAGTCCCTTCTCACCTCCATGGGAAAGTAAGGGTATGATTGAGGAGGTGGATGTGGCAAGATTGGAGTATGTTGTTAACTTGGTAAACAAATGAATGGCATCTATGGTGATGTATCTCTGTCACTTCCTATTCCAGGTGAAGAACCCACTCATCCATTCAAACCAGGAGAATGAGCATTGATCAAGAAGCTCAAGAAAAAGAGGCCAACTGTCGCTCCATTCAAACTTCCTAGCAAAATGGTATCATCAGAGTAAAATGCAGACCAAAAGAGGTGCACCATGGTCCATCGACAGAGACAATCTCCTAGATAGAACCACTAAGTGTTAGGGCATGCCCAGGTAGTAAAGAAGAGAAAACTGATATAGGTCAAATTTATCATTGGTATCTCCAGCAAAACCGGTCGCTAATGGAAGCGACTGGATTGTCAGAAAAATTCACCTTGAATTATCCATGCAATTCAGGACACGATAAGCCCCTGGTCATTAGACCATATCTTATACAATCACCTGCCTTGATCCCAACACCTGTATCCCCCCCCTATATACCTCTTCCTCTAGGGTATTATCTCTAGGGGTGCTGGGATGAAGGCAGGTGATTGTATTAGATATGGTCTAATGACCAGGGGCTTATCGTGTCCTGAATTGCATGGATAATTCAAGGTGAATTTTAGGACGTAGAGGTTCTGAGGTAGTTGGATGTTCAAGTTCAGTAGGAGCATGTAAATGAGAAAAAATTCCAATAGTGTAATCTGTCTCTGGTATTGGTAAGAGGAGATTAGCAGCAATGGTTGTAATCCTACTCACCTTTTAGAGAGCTAGTACAAGCTCAGGTGTAACTGGCATTCAGATCATTGGCATGAGGGTAAGCAGGCTGGGTGACTGTTAACCCAGAAATATTCCACCCCATAGGGTTCCAAAGGGGAAATACACCCGACTAAAGCATAAGACACACTGTGTCGAGAAAAAAAAGTGACCATTGTCCATGTAACTAATATTCATCACATTATTGCATTATACGACTGTAACCAACTTCTCTGTAAGTCGAATCTTTGTCATGGCATTGTACATCTTTATGTCTACAGGAAAAAAAAGAAAAATTGGAGAAATAAACAAGTAAAATCAAACTTAGCAGAAAATCAAGCAGCTAGACAAAGTATGAGGGGAAATGAGACAATGCTTGGACTCCATTCAGGCAATACCTGCAACAGGTAAGACATAGTCCCACAAGATGGTGTTATTCTGCCAGCCCAGTAGCCTGAGAGCTGTTGATGTGGTGAAAGGATAACTTGGCATCCTTCCTGACTCCCTCAGTACACTTCTTCCTTCTGCTGGCCGTATGTAATTTTTTAACGACTTGTGTCCCTCAGCTCCGGAGCAGGCCTTTTCGAAACCTGTCTTGAGTGATGTCATTGCGGTCTTCGCCCCTGGAGGTATGCCCTCTGAGAGTGGGAGACTACATGTTGTAACCAAAGACTTCGAGATGACTGCCCAGGTGTGTGAGATGGGAAGGCCTGTGGTATAGGAGTTGCGACTTCTGCCAGAACCCTTCAAAGAGATTTTCTAGCTTTGAAAGAGCTCTCGACATTACTCCCTGAGGATCGATATGGCACATGGCATCTGCTATTATTAGTATGCCCTTCATAGTGCCATTGCTGGTCACAGCAGGCTGGTTGGAACAGGGAATGAATCGTTGGCAACTCACCACTGCAGCACGAGTACAAGGTGCTGGGATAAACCCCACCGATGGGGGGGAGAGATAGAATGAGAGACTGCAGGAGTAGTTTGCAGCAACATGTTGAGGGATCAGATGCCTTTATTATATCTGTACTATTTTAATACTTACCTATTATTATATATTTTTTAATATTTTTTTATTAATAAGATTCTCGTATAGCTTCTGTTTGGTTTTCACAGTTTACACAATATATGCGTGACAATTACCAAAATATTTGCATCTATTTGTGTCTTACAAGTCTTTTTGTTTTGCTGTTATGTAATCTTAACTATGTATCTAGCCCAGGATTCCACTGTTGCAAAAGAGTTAGTTTCCATTATGCACACTTTGTAAACAAGAGACCAGCTAATATGTATTGTATTTAGACAAATTAGGGTCATTGTATTATGTTTCTTTAGGACAGGCTCAGGAATTGGAGAAGAGCTGGGATATATATATATATATATATATATATATATATATTCTAGACTTTACTGCTAATCCCTGAGTAAGTGAGTACACACTCACAAAATACGTAGAAGCAGAAGGATCACCAATATTCCAAATTTGCTTTGTCTGAGGATCAGTAAATGATATCCCTTTATCGGCATAGCAGGCAGACTTAGGGAGTCTTTTGGGAGCCTTCAGTATACATCTCTATCGAAAAAATTTAAGAAGATTTTACCAAACACCACCAATTACTTTATGCTTTTTTTTTTTTTAGTTTTATGAGTTTAATCATTGTCTGTCAAGTTCATAAAATAAAAGTATAATGCACTCTAGAAGTCTATGTCTGTTTTGCACTTTTTAGGTATATCTATTTATGATGATACCGCCATGGCGTCTCTGTTACCAAAGGCGCAACAGTTCAGGCACAATAGTGTCCGTGGGTTTCTTTTTACATAACCTGCACCACTAAACTGCTCTACTAAATGCTAGGACTTTTCTTTGGAATTGTATGCACTAGTGATGCGGGATATACTGCATTGATATCTGCATATTATATGATATTCTATCTTCCTGGTGATGGACGGCATTCATCTAAAATTCTACATTATCAACAGGAGCCAATGTATACAATCATTGTTTCACTTCCGGTGTGATGTCGGACTCGACAACCCGTAAGTGACCTAAACCAAACACCTAAATTCATTAATTGAAGATCACAGCCTATATAAGCTGATAATTGGACTTATGAGTTGTTCACTTTTGAGAAAGCCACAGTGAAAGGCGTAAAGTGAGGACCTGAAACCAGAGACTAGTAAATTCCATTTTGGACTTATCACTTTTTTATATATATTGTTAAATAAAGTACTTTTTTAATTTTAAATATCCCGTCCTTGGAATTTTATTTCATTTTTATATTGGCTCCCTGGACATCCAGTATATCCATAGGTGGGGTTCATTCCACCCAAGCCTGATTATACCAGAGCAGGTCCATGCTCTGGGTATTGTAAGTACGATATTTTCCTAGATATTTCCAATTTTACCTACTTTATTATGCCATTGAAGTTCTCTCTGTTTATATCTCCCTATATGTAGCCCTACCTGGACCATGACTCCTGGATCTCACCAATGTATCCTTAGAGTGGGATTATACTGTCTACACCTACAGAAATAGAGCTATATTGGCTCTAGAAAGTGTGAGTGTTCCATTGGCATTGCTAATATTATCTGCATATATTATCTAATTGTATTGTACTATTATTTTTTTGTTCTTTTTATTAAGACATATTGTACAGAATTTTCTTCCATGAACTGTATGTAAGTATATACTTTCTTCATTACCTTTTGTATAACTCCAGCGTGGTCCATCACCACCACTGTTTTTCTATGATATTTTATCTATCTAGTCATCTGGCCATTCTCTTATTAGTAATTACTCTATAGAGGACAATAAATAGCAATATTAAAGAGAGAGACAAAACACATGATTTTAAGTAGCCTTATAAAATGTAAAACTATATTTTTATGTGTGCTCTGTTCCTTATTCTGTATTATTTGTACTGTGGAGAGACACATTTCTCTGCCAAAAAAAATATTCTGTCTTCCTGCATCTCTGCAGAGAAACTGAAGATAGCAAATTTTTTTTTCTCCAACTTCTTATGTATGTAAGTCTTAATGGCTGCATTCTAGCAGTGAATAAGTTAGGAGAATGTAGGGCTCCCAGTACAGCAAATACATTATGGACATTTTTGAGTATTGTACAGATATTTGTTGAAACTATATATTGTGTGTAGTTATTATGCAGCCAGCCGCTTCTGGCCATTAGGCCCCCGCTCACAAAGACCTCAACCATTCTACCCGGAGGTGGGCTACAGGCAGCCTTTCTCCTACACCAGAGGAGCCGACAGAGGTCGTGGATCACGGGGCCATGGCAGAGCACGCTTCACCCTCGCAGGTAAGTCAATATTTGCCTCATGTACCCCTTACCTCACAAACAGCAGGTCGTCTATATTATCGGAACTGGACGACCATCTCAACAGATGCATGGATCCACCAGACGTTACACGGCTACGTCTTAGACTTCGTGGACTTTCCAAACCATGCAGTCCCTCCACGCTCTGCAGAAGACGTCCAACTCATCGGGAACGAGTTGCGAGAGTTCCGGTCAAAAGGGGCAATAGAACCCGCTCACGACCAAGGGGGCTTTTTCAGCAATATTTTCCTGGTAAAAAAGAAAACCGGGGAATTCCGACCAGTCATAAATTTAAGGAGGCTCAACGCCTATGTTACGCACTTACTGAAGCCAGTAGTCGCACATCTACGAGCACAAGGAATTCGTTACATTATTTACCTGGACGACCTGCTTCTGTTTTGCTTTGACAAGTCCAGACGGACTCAACACACACGTTTTACCATAGATTTCCTGATGTCACTAGGTTTCGTGGTGAACTTCCTGAAGTCGGAGATATCCCCAGATCAGACAGTGCAGTTCTTGGGCTTCGAGATAGACTCCAAGTCCAGCACACTACGACTGCCGACTCAAAGATCGCGACAATCAAAAAGGAGCTACGCAGAGTCATTCGCTGCCATTTCATTCCACTCCACAGTCTGGCTCGGATTGTAGGACTACTATCCGCATCCATCCAGGTTATATTCCCAGGACCACTCCACTACAGGGCGATGCAACGCCTGAAGACCTCCATTCTCCACCGGAACCCTTCCTATGATCTAACGATCCCGATAACGGAAGAGGTCAAGGAGGAAATCGGATGGTAGCTGGACAGCATGGAGGCATGGAATGGCCGGGCCATCTTCGGGAGCTCACCCGACATAGTTCTGGAATCGGATGCCAGCCTTTGGGGATGGGGCGCGATGGGCGAATGCAAGTCGACAGGAGGTGCCTGGACCTCTCAAGAAATCGACCTGCACATAAATTGTCTGTAACTCCTTGTAGGCTCATTCGCAATCCACAGCCTAGCAAGGGACAGATCGAACTGCTGCATTATCCTCCCGATGTACAACGTCTCCGCGGTTCGCTACATCAACTGCTTGGGTGGAGCCCGGTCCTGGCTTCTATCCGAAATAACAAAGGAGATATTCAACCTCTGCCTACCCCGCAACATTTCCCTCAAGGCGGAATATCTCCCGGATGAAACGAACCTGACAGCACACTGGTTCTCACGTCACTGGCGAGACAGCAGCAATTGGAGACTGGACCCACAGGTCTTCCAACGCCTCTCAGTCAGGAGAGGTCCCTTCCATCTGGATCTGTTTGCATCTTGCAACAACATAGACACACAACTACTTCAGCTGGTTTCCGGACCCGGAGAGCATGGCACTGGACGCATTTCTCCAGCCATGGCCAACCAAGGGAGCATACGCTTTTCCCCCATTCGCCATGATAGCGAGGACGATTCAGTACCTGAAGAATCAACGCGGATCTCTCTCCTCATCGCCCCCCTATGCCGGGGTCAACCATAGTTCCCGGACGTCCTGGCATTGTCCTACACCGATCCACTACTCCTACCATGTTACCCGATGCTCCTCACAGACCCGAAAGGGAACCCCCATCCCCTCATCTTTGAAGACCGTCTCACCCTGGACTCTTTCAGGGGAGCCTTGCAAACAGCTAGAGACCTCATACGGGCCTTCTGGAACCAGGCGATGTTACCTATCAGCTTGGAATTCCTGGTCCTCTTGGTGCAGTGAACGGAACTTCGATCCATTTACTACACCTATAGCTGCCATCCTGAATTTTCTTTCCCATCTTTTCTCCACGGGTCGCTCATACTGATAGCTCAACGTCATGCGCTCCGCGATTTCAGCAGCTCACGTCCCGAGCTTAGGGATTCCCGTATGGAAGGACCCGCTGGTATGCAGTCTCCTGAGGGGTATCTGATTGCAGAGACCTCCGGGACCCAAATACTCCCAACTATGGGACGTGGAGATTGTTTTACGGTTCCTGATAGACAGGCCGACAAACGACAGGCTGTCTCTCTGACAACTTTCAGCCAAATTGACCCTCCTACTTTGCCTCGTTTCTTTCCGTCGTGTTTCAGACGTGCAGGCCTTTGACATCGACGCCTTTTTCGGTCTCTCCGGAGGGAGTTACCTTTCGGGTATCACGGCGTACCAAATCAGACTCTACGTTGTTTTTTTACCCTTTCTTTGCTAAGGAACGGCAACTGTGCGCTGTTTCTACCCTACGTCGGTACATGGAGATCACGTTCCCACTGCGGGTCTCAACTTCGGGACAGCTACTAGTGTCCTATGTTAGACCACATGTTCCCGTTTCGACTACCACACTCGCCAGATGGATAAGATGGATCCTGTCACTGGCGGGCGTGGACACAAATTTTGAAGCACACTCAGTGCGTGGGGTGGCGGCCTCTTCGGCTTTCTCGGCGGGCGCTTCATTGGTGGATATCCTCCGTTCAGCAGACTGGTCTACCTTTCGGACATTCTACTTCCGTCCGAGTTCAGGTGCGGCTATGTCTCTTCTTCATCAGCGTTAAAAATGCAAAATAGGAAGCCTCCTGTCATGTTAGTGTACTTGTAATCTTAATTTTAGTAATTACAGGAGGCGAGTATTTTCCCACCCTTTTCCCACCCTTTTCCCACCCTTGGGAAGAGTGGATTCACGTAAGTATATTTATCTCTCTATTGGGTTAATCTTATATCTATATCGATTACTCCTCATGTATTTGGGATTTGTTCTGCTTATGTTCATTATACATTAACCTATTGCTCTTAGCCTACCATTGCTAATCGATAGAGAGGCACCTACTGCAATTTAATGTTGGGTCATTACCATTACTGCAACCAGTTTAAAGACCGGTGCCTAACCCATTTCACGTTCTCTTTTCAGTTTAAATCCGTGATGTTAAAAGTTTGTTCTCAGGATGGATACCTTTGGATCAGCCTTCATCTTCTGAAGTTTCGTTAATTGGACAAGTCACCCGTTGGTGCATGTTACAGGATATTCTGGATCAGCCTTCATTCCGTGAAGTTTCGTTACTGAGGGAGCCAAACATTGGTGCATGTTACGTTTTGACTTTATAGTTTTTATTAGTTTCCTGATGTTGCTTCCGGAAGAGGGGGAGGAGCCTCATCACTGTGAATACTATACCTCCTATTGCATTTTGATTGGTTATTGTTTTCACTTTTCTTTACTGCTATGTGGAGTTAGTAAAGAGAGTTATATGCAAAATACTCGCCTCCTGTCATTACTAAAATTAAGATTATAAGTACACTACCGCTAGCATAATCTTCAATTCTTTGTTTTATTATTTCCTGTCTGCATCAACCTTCTTCTAGTGAGCGTTCCTTACACAGGGTTGTTTTAACATCTCTATATTCCAGATTCTATTGACTCATTGTTTGAGTAATATTTTGTGTGTTAGCAGTCAAAATTTGAAGGTATTGTTTTTTCTTTCTTTCTTTTTTTTTTTTTTCTTTTTCACAATCTTTATTTTCAATTTTAAAGAATGACATAGTGGTAAAATAAAATAAGTAAACATAATAATGAATGCATCCATAGAGAAATAGTGACTTAATTTACACAGGTGAGGCATTAAAGTAATGTTTTGTATTTGTACTGCGGGGAAGGGTATCGTGTTCGGCCTCACCACAATCTTTTTGACACCTAGCTATATGGTCTCAGAGAGACTTTCACTTCCAAACCAAAATCGTCGTCATACTGATGAGACGCATCAGTCCATAGCTGGTTTCTGGTCACTGATCTTTTTAAATCAAAGCCCATACTTTGGTTTAAAAACAAAATCTGTGGTAAAACTGTGTCCATTGCTAAGGGTATCTGCAGAAATGCAGGATAATGTCTGAAACACGATGCCTGTCTATGCTCATTTGGATATTAAGCTGGGAACTCTGGGATAGTTGTGCAAACATGATTTCTCGAGTTTCTATGCCAAAAAAAGATCCCTTAAAGTGCAACTTGAAATATGCAGGTGGTGCACATGTGTTCATTTATACAAGAATACAAGTATTGGAGTATACAAGCAGATGTCAGCAGTATAATAAGAACAATGAAACCTAAAAAAATAATTAAATAGGAAAGCAACTGAAAGGGACACAACAAACAACTAAAGCACTTTAGCTTTGCTGAAGTGTTTTATATGGGAAGAGTGTGTCGTGTCCTCATTTAACAAAAAGTGCAGTTTTCGATAGGCATTGTCACTTTTATACTTTTATGTTTGATTGGCCTGGCTGTCAATCAAACAACTGGTCCTGTTACTTTCTGGTTGTTTAGTTCAGGGGATGCTAAACTTAAGAGGTAGCAATTGCCCAGAGCACCTGTCTTAAAAAAGGTTTCTGATTGGGAAGTCTGTGACAGCAACAGAAAGTCTGGTTTGGGGAAGAAGGGGGAGGGTTTGCAAAGGCTACACGTGAGGTACAAAAAGGGATATGCTACAATAAAGGGGGACATACACTGAATGGGGAAGATGCACTACAGGGGATAAGACATTCAAGAGGTGGGATAAGAGATAAATTAACTGGTAAGAAACCATAATAAAGCGCTAAGGATATAAAAGTGGGAATAGGAATGAGAAAAATGGGATACAATCTTCAAAATGGGGGGAAAAAGACTCAAAGGGGCATAAGAAGCACAAAAGGAACAAAATAATGCATAAGAGGGGCAAAAGGTGGGTTAAAACACACGCAGGACTACACTCATTGGGAGCGGGCAGCATTGGTCTTCACCTGTTTAGACAGAAATCCTTTCACTGGCCGTGACTATAATGCAGCATTTCTCTCCAACAAAAATTCCATATAAAAACCTTCTTTGCTATAAGCATGCATTCTTTATCTCTAGGAGCTATACTTTCCTGCCATTCTCTCTTTCATTATAACCCTCACCCCCTCCTCCACCCACCCCCAGGCACCTGCCGCCCCCATTCAAGCACATCTACCTACTGTTGCCTAATATGTATTATAAATTTTCTTGTTTAGCACCATTTCCCATCAGTTTATATTATTTCATCACACCCACCAGCACCCATACTTTCATCATAGCATCCACCCATCTATTAATCTACTACTTCATCATAGCTTTCTGGTACAAACTAAAGGGTACTGCCAGAGTGTGGTCTCTCTCAGAATTCATACTCCCATTTTACTCAGCTCCCCTATATTAAAAATAATTAATGGCTGTCATGGTTTGCCTTCTTTTCCCACACCAAGGTGCTGTCTGGGCTCAGGCAGATATATTTTGAGACCCATGATTGTCCATCTCTGTACAAAATCAAGACAAAGCGTTAGTGAGAGCAAAAAACACTCTAAAACAAGAGAATGGGATTTATTCAATAAATCATAAATTACAATTGACAGCTGTTTTCTAAAAAAATTGCTTTATTATAACTTTTACAATTTATTTAACCCACTACAAACATCTGAATATTCTATTTTGAGAAATTTTGATAGGAGGAAAAAAAAAGTGTGAATGATTATATGAGGGGTGGAACAGGTTTGGGATGACAACTGAATAGAAACAATATTAGGTTAGAAATAGATACAAGTAGATATACTAATAAAAGATGGTATCTCTAAACGAACAGAAGGTGCAAAAGGAAAGGCGATTACAAAGTTACTTTAAGATTCAAATAAAATTTATATTGCTTATAAAGACTCCTTTTACATGTTTATAACAGTCCCCTTTTATATTATTAAAGATAATCTTCAACTAAGGAATCTTAGCAGTTAAATCATAACAGGTGATGTCATGCTGTGATGTCACAAACATAATTTCTGCTGTAATTGCTTGAATGTTCTATTTACTGCCAATTATAACTGAGGCTCTGACAGAGATTCACCTATATCATATATCATCTATCAATCTGTGTTTAATCTGCTTTAGTAATCTGTCTCTTTATATATCTGCCTGTCTGGCTCTCTATGTCTTTCTGTCTGTCTCTTTACCAAGTTAAATAGTTTTTAAAAGAATGCATCTATTGCATTCTCTGTATTTGCCTCTTAATGCCATGAGGGACTGGCAGGTCTTGGTAAGCCATGGTTCCCTAGAGGTATAGAGGTAGCCCACATCTTGTCTGTTTCCATTTGCATTAATATCCAAGATTCTAAAATATACTTCTGCAAAAGACTGTAAAATTATATTAAATATACTTAATAAATGTAACATTAATTCACATGTATTAATTCTTTTTATTTATAAATGATTAATTGGTAAATTAATTGGTCTTGTCTTGGCTTTTGATATTTGTGGAGAGCAGCCATCTTGAATTTTTGGTATGGTGTTTTAATTAAAGTGGAAGTGTATATGTGATCATATAGTAATGCTGTACTAAACCGGGGAAAATTACACTTTTAAAGTCTCAATGACCAAATTATCATTGCTCTATCAAGATTTACTTAATAGAAGTAATTCATTGAAAAGTGAGGAAAGTATATGATATTCTCAGTAGATTCAGTTTAGGGATATGTGATTATTAATTAATATATTTTAAAGAAGATGAAAAACATTGGATAAATGGTATACAGCTTTAGGGAAGTGCATACTTGAATTGATGATGGAAAATCAGGTGAAGTAGAAGAGGACACCTGGAAGAATATAGCCTGTACCAATGTTTGTATAAATGAAAATGTGCCTAGTGCTGTCAAGCTCATATAAACCTACAACAGAAATTGACTTGATCCCCTTTTAAGCATGCAAATGCCAAAGGAGAGAAGAAGATTAAAAGCAATTATATCAGAGATAATTAGGTGAATTAGGCACTTTTTGACTTATAACATGTTTCTATATTAAAGTGGAACGTAAAAATGCAACTACCTAGAATGTCTTATGAGAAATAGTCCTTTCAGATTCAAAGTACATGATATGGTACATATGGTACATGTTTTGGTGGTCCAGTTTGCTAGGCTGCCGACCACATCATTTCTGTTTGTTAGTTCTATGCAGCTGCATCAGATTTGTCATTAAATGGTTGGTGTACTATACTCTGGACATAATGTATGTTTGTGTCTCCCTGGTCACACATTATAAGTATGGTACCCAGCACTTCACCCTTAAATAAAATATATAATTATTATGCGAGACTGGTAATTACATAATTTATAAAGCTTCTAGGTATCATAAAATACATATACATATACAAATACACACACACACAAATGTATATAAATCTTATTGGCAGATACATGCACTTCTTATAAATCAATTAAATCAATACAACTCAATCACATTCTGTAGCTGTTCCACATAGTGGAACCCACTTTTCCGAGCTTTTGAAGTAACTAGTTACTTTTTCAAAGAATCAACTTTAAGTTCAAGAGTTCTTCATTAAAAACTTGCGTTCTAATTTGAAAGATCCATACAGTTTACAAACACTGTTTGCTGCATGAAGAAATCTAACAGCCAAAAAGTCCTTGAATATGGCTTCTTACAAAAAAATAAATAATAATAACTTGTATTTTAAGCAAAATAAAAATTACCTATTGTCATTTCGTCTTTAGATTGAGACTACAACCCATGCAGGGATTTCACAAGTTTACATGTTTCAATTTCCAATCAGTTGCTTATGTACGTAAGGATACATCTTGATACCTACTGTGTGCTGGCCTTGAACATACATTTGATCTCTTATAATTAACTCCACTGCTGTACTAACCCGTCTGTTTACAAAGTACACTTGTTACAGAAGAAAAAATACTATGTTTACTCTAAGCTATCCTAGCGTCTTTTTAAAATTAGTTCATATCGAAGACATACAGTATTATATGTAATTCAGCTAAACATAATCAATAGAAGACATGAATGTATTTAGCAGACAGTATATCCATGTGTTGATAAAGCTAATATGGATACTTATACAGTCATGACAAATGACTATTTGATGATAATTTCAATTTATTGAAAACAGACATTAGAACAACTGAGGGCCATCCCTGATGCCAGAATAAAATCATGCCAGAATCTTTCTATTGATAGATAGGTAGATAGATAGACAGACAGACTGTCATGCTTATTCGTTCTGGAGCTCCTCGATCCAGTGGAGGGTCAGACGTTGCAGATCGAGTCTATTTGTGCGAAGTCGCCTCAATGTCATAACAGCACGACTCAAAGTGCCCAGGCTCCTGAATTTGGCGTTTTGGTTGAACTTGGATCTGTAGGCAGTGATGCAGTCCAATGGTATTGGTTAGTAACACAAAAAACAAAATGCAGTCCGCACTCAGGAGTTAACCCTTATGCTCCACAAATAAATACACAGAAATAATGAAAAAGCTTATCCTCATGTGAGAGGTTTTCTCTTTTAATTGAGAGACCAGAAGCTTCCTGCTCTGTTCCCCAGCCTAAAATAATCAGTTTTTAATTTGCGTATCACTCTCTCTACTTAGTGTAGTTGGTGAGCTTCCAGTTCTCTTCTAATCTTATTCAGTACATGTATCTGTGGCTCAGTGGGCGAGGCTTTATGCCGGTCCTCGGAAACTTTCAGTGCTTTAAGGAGTTTTGCTTTATCTAAGCTCTTACGCCTCAAAGTTGAGCCAATTTTAATCAATAATCCTGGCACCACTGCCTTATGGGCAAGCCATGCCATGGTTATGTTCATGTCAGTTTACTGGTTATCCACAAAAAAGTTAACAAGAGTCCTCCTCACCTCCGCTGCTTGGTCAGTGTGGTCTATAAGCGACTCGTTGAGTGGCCACATTCCTCATCCCCTGGTTGGATGAAGTGTCATAAAAGAGTTCAAAAGGGGGGCTTGATCTGACCAGGTAGGGGCGATGACAACCCTGTCCAGTGTATCTAGAGTCTTCCCATCCACAAGGCACATATCTCTGCGGGAGTATTGGTCATGAACCTTCGAGTAGAAGGTGTAGTCCCTGGTGGTTGGGTACAGTGCACGCCATGTGTCACAATTTAAAATGTCTGCTTATCTACTACGTGTGCCCTTTCATACAGATGATTAACATTTCACATATTTCACAAAAAAAAATATCCAGTGGCATAACACCTGCTTTCTGATAAAGGTACAGACAGAGTAGCTCATGCAAACTAACTTATTTTTTTCATGATACTTTGATGAAATGAAATGGCATCCATGAGAATATTTGGTAAATGTTATGCCTGGATACCAATTTCCCAGTCATTCCAAAGGTTGGACTCATGCATTAAAGTCACTTTGAAGATTAGAAAATACCCTGATAGGTAGAGGGAATATGCAAGCATAATGGGCAAACCTAGATTCACTACTATCGGTTTGTTTTAACTTGAATTGTACCACAAATGTCCCTTTAACAATGGACAAAAAAAATGTTTGCACCCACTAAGAATGGCTCCCACACAAGATGGCTTCTCAACGTCCTGAAACTCTGGAAATACTTGATGCCTTCCTTTCAAAATGTAGCCTCCATAAAATTATATCTGACTATAAAATAGATGTTTCTAATGCTTTGAAAATAAACAGCACACTTTAGAGTCTACTGTAAAATTCCCCCATCAAGATTCGAGACAGTAAAATCTGAGTGTGAGCTTTTGTAAAGAAAATTGTATTTAGAGTCAATAGGTTTTTGTTTTTTTTTTGTGCCGATATATATACCAATATATGAGAAAAGTGTGACCCTGTTGTGTTTTATGCATGGTTCACAAATTTCTCACAGAAATACAGAGTTCTCACAAAAACATGGATGCCTTCCATATTTTTTTTCAAGTAGCAAAAAGCACAAAAAAAAGTTGAGTGAAGCATGGCACAATCTCTTATAGCTCAGATATGTAGGAGAATACCAGTGTACACATTTCTTTAATATGAAGACTTGCTAGCTCCTATCAAGTGTTTCCAGGAATAAAATTCATAGCCCCACATGTATTCTCACTCACATACACTATGCAGCCTTATGCTTTAACAATGCTGTTTATTAAAGAACTCACTACACCTAGCAAGTCTTCCACGGCACACAATTCATGACATGTTCATTCTCACTGCCCTACTTTATACAGTCTTGCTTTTGACTGGTCCATTTAGCAGTGTACCTGTTGTGCCCAGTACGTAAATGTGGCCTAGCAACAATGTTTCACAATGCAAAATAACACTGCAACATTACTTCTGTGAGTAATGTTTATGCAAATTTGATGTACATTTAATGGACATACACTTCCATGGTTTTTGTATGGACTTTGTTCAGAAAATGTATTCTGGAAGAATAATCCCTAGGTCCCATGTTAATCCCAGGGGTAATTTACTACAAGCTCTAAAACTGTAAATCACATGTCAAGTCTGTGTTGTATCCATGTGGACTTGAAAAGCTTGTGAGATGCAAATTCTGTTCTTTTTTTTTTTCAGTAGACACCATCAACTTGAGCCTGATATGACGAAATTCAGTATTAGCTCCAAAGTCATGCCAAATATATTTTTTTACTAACTGGAATACTTTTGCTGTATAGACAAGTAAAAAAAGTTTCCAACTGGACTAAAATGTCTCTCTTGGAAAACAGAGAAAATGCAATGTTATTTCATAATTACTAAATGAGGTTGCAGTTTCATGGATGTAAAACCCATTTTTATTAATAAATGCTATGCCTAATGAGACGAGTTGTATGTTCTCATTAGCGTGGCACCAGTCCAACAAGCCTTTTTTAGTGCTAAAACAGAGTGCTCTCCTCTCTGTCACCGATAATAACATTAAATAAGCTTTTAAATGAACACATGCTGAGGTCTCAGACCCCAGCATGTAATAAAACAGAGCAAATCAGCTCCCTCACACTGAGAGACCTAATCTGTTCTCTGACCCCAATAAGTTAAAGGAACACTATTGTGTCAGGAATACAAACATACACTACCGACACTATAGTTTTAAAAGTGATATTTAGGTGCCTGCTCCCCTGTTAACCCCTTAAAACCGGAGGACGTACAATTACGCCCTCTAATAGGCAGCTCTAAACGCCGCCGGGCGTAATTGTACGCCCTCCGGTTTTTATTAACTTACCCGGTCGCCGGCGGTCCCACGCCGGCGATCGCGGTGGGGGGGACTCCCAGGGAGCCCCCCGCGGCACATCCGTCCTCGTTGAAGCCCCCCGGCCATGTGAGAGTGGGGTCCTAGCGAGGACCCCACAATCACATGGCCGGGGATAGCTGGCTTCTGTATTGCCGGCAGGGGGGCTGCCTGTAATGACAGGTGGTCCCCCTGCTGGCTGAAAATAAAATAAAAATAAGTTAATGGTGTAAAAAAAAATAATTATATATACTTAGATCATATATTATATACACATATACATACACACACATACACCGTCTAGGTGTATTTTACTATTAATATATATATAATTATATATATATATTAATATCAAATTACACGTAGACTGATACTGTGTTATTGTTACACGTTATATATATATTTATATATAATATAAAAAAAAAATGTAAATACGTTAAAAAATAAAATTAAAAAAATAATTAAAAATAAATAATTAAAAAATATATAGATGTGTGTTATTTCGTTCTAACTGTTTGTGAAATTAATATATATATATATATATCAAAATACACGTAGAACGAAATAATATATATATCTATATACATAAATATATACGTATATATCACTATATATATACCTATATATAAATAAAAATATTTTTAAAAAATTATATAGATATATACATATATATACACATACGTATATATATACATATATTAATTCTACATATATATTTATGTAATATTTTTACATAATTAGGTATCTTAATTAATTACAATTAGCGGGACCTGCCTGACAACCCATGCCGAAAGTAAAGGGAATTTAATTTGCTAGCACTATATTTAACCCTATAACTTTCCAAGACACCATAAAACCTGTACATGGGGGGTACTGTTCTACTCGGGAGACTTCGCTGAACACAAATATTAGTGTTTCAAAACAGTAAAATGTATTACAACGATGATATCGCCAGTAAAAGTGAAGTTTTTTGCATTTTTCACGCACAAACAGCATTACACGGACAATATTATTGCTGTGATACTTTTTACTGTTTTGAAACACAAATATTTGTGTTCAGCGAAGTCTCCCGAGTACAACAGTACCCCTCATGTACAGGTTTTATGGTGTTTTCAAAAGTTACAGCGTCAAATATAAGGCTTGCGTTTCATTTTTTTCACATTAAAATTCGCCAGATTGGTTACGTTGCCTTTGAGACCCTATGGTAGCCCAAGAATGAAAATTACCCCTATGATGGCATACCATTTGCAATAGTAGACAACCCAAGGTATTGCAAACAGGGTATGTCCAGTCTTTTTTAGTAGCCACTTAGTCACAAACACTGGCCAAAATTGGCGTTTTTTGCATTTTTCACACACAAACAAATACTAACGCTAACTTTGGCCAGTGTTTGTGACCAAATGGCTACTAAAAAAGACTGGACATACCCCATTTGCAATACCTTGGGTTGTCTACTATTGCAAATGGTATGCCATTATGGGTGTAAATTTCATTCCGGGCTACTATACAGTCTCAAAGGCAACGTAACCAATCTGGCGAATTTCAATTTCAAATGTAACGTGCTATATTTGACCCTGTAACTTCCCAAAACGCCATAAAACCTGTACATAGGGGGTACTGTCTTACACGTGAGACTTTACTAAATACAAATATGTGTATTTTATTGCAGTAAAATCAAACAGTATTATGACACTGACCTTTAAAATGCAATTTAGAACTAAAAAAATAAAAAAATTCGTATTTTCTCCCATTTTTTTCATATTAAATTATGTTTCATAGCTAAATATTTGATATTAAATGAAAGCCCTGTTTCCCCTGAATAAAATGATATATAATAAGGGTGGGTGCATTTAATATGAAAGAGGTGTATTACGGTTGGACAGACATGTAGCGCAAATGCCAGGTTTTGTTTACATTTTGTTTTGTTCACAATGTGTACATTTGGCTCCGTCCTTAAGGGGTTAAAGAAGTAAAAGGTGAGTTTGCTTACCTTGTTTCCAGCGCTGTACTGATCTCATTGTGATCTCCTTGTGCCCCTGCCCTGCCTCCTTGGTTGAAATCTTCAAATTTGACAAGCTCAGCCAATCCAAAGCTATCCTGTAGGAAAGCATTGGGAGTATATACACTGCATTGCACCGAACAGCATCTCCTCATAGAGATGCATCGAATCAATGTGGAGAGCCTGGAGATGCTAAATCTCAGTGATGCACATGGCTCAGGATGCACATCTAGTGGCCGTCTAAGTGACCTAGACAGTAATGTAAACACTACAGAAAAAGGATAGGGGGCACTCCCAAGACCTGCATTTTGTATGAAAGGTGCTGCCGCAGTGACCAAACTTCATACATAAAACAATAAATAGTTGCAGCGCACTCAGACTACAAAACAATAATAATACAAAGAAGGCTACTAAAATGCCTATCTGAGAATAAATATGGGGATTTAGTTCCACCATATGGCCATATGTTGTTAAGCCGGCAGCACCTTTCATACAAAATGCAGGTCTTGGGAGTGCCCCCTATCCTTTTTCTGTATACATTATATTTGGAATCCAGACCAGATTCCTTAGGGGTTAAGCACCCCGCCCAGGCCCCCCAACTTCAGAGGCTCCTTTAGAGGTGGCCACAGGTGTGTATAAATAGGAGGAGTTTCTCAGTAGTCTAGTCACTTTTATTATTTTTTCTAGTCAGCACAGATATCATCTGCTATAGTGAGTATACTCTTTTTAGCACTAACACATTATTTGTTTAGTTTTAACACTGTTTTTAATTGCTTTTATCACTCATTTTTGTATACTCACTATGCTCTTATCAGGATTTAATTTAACACTTGTAATTTTCAACACTAGTACTATTTAATTTGTTCCCCCACATTTTTAGTGTAGGACCCACCAATATTGGGGTACTTTGAAAGTAGTGGTGGGCTTAACAACATATGGCCATATGGTGGAACTAAATCCCCATATTTATTCTCAGATAGGCATTTTAGTAGCCTTCTTTGTATTATCTATTGTTTTGTAGTCTGAGTGCGCTGCAACTATTTATTGTTTTAAGTAATGTAAACACTGTCTTTTCTCTAAAAATGCAGTGTTTACATTAAACAGCCAACAGGGACAGGATGTAGACACCAGAACAACTACATGAAGCTGTAGTTGTTCTGGTGACTATAGTGTGCCTTTCATATTGAAAAAGCAGCATCCATAAGATTCCAGTATAACCAGGGAAGCCTAATGCATGGCCTTCTCTATTTCTCCACCATAAGTACATGGGATAGAGGAGGGGAATACTGGGTAGTAACCCAACAAGTGTCCCCTCTGCTATACCGCACTCATGGGTTTGTGTGGAGTGGCCCAATTAACCCCAGAATACTGAGCACTCTCTGGCCTAATATTAATATTGCCCCCACACATCAGACCCCTACCTGGGATGTCTTTCACCCAATCCCCTTTCAGGCTTGAGGAACAGGAGAGGTCAAGTTTTAGTAACTTCTGATTGTAATTAAATTGAAAATTGAACTGTAAACCAAACTGAAGGAATTTAAAGTAGCATTTCAGGCACCCACACAGTACACGTTCAATGTGTTAGTTAGGTTACAGTTAGCAAAGCAAGAGAAGATCATTGAGAACAATTAGTAATCCTAGACAATTATCACTAATCTTATTTAGTTTTTTAAAACATAAAAATTCATTTTTCTCCAAAAGTCATCCCTTTCTGCTTTGCCCTCCAAACCTCTTGTGTTTCTCATTTTGCTTAAAAATGTATGTTGTGCATTACATCAGAAGTTTATAACAGCATAGATATGAAAAGTTATGTTAGCATCAGTTGCACTGCCTGGGCTTATAGCAAATGCAAGGGTTTCAAATGTAAGTTGTTTTTTTATTATTATAATGTGATGCATTAAAAATCAGTGGGTCAAACATAGCCTTCAGTGTACATTTAATGGGAACTGGACAATTCCTTTTTAAAGGGACACTATAGTCACCCAGCTCACTTCATCTCAATGAAGTTTACATTAAGGGTAAAATCCCTCTCTAATGGCTCCTCTATGTGAAGCATTAGAAGGCTGATAGCAGAGAAGGCTATCGATGCCATTGCGGGAGTCGGAGAGATGATCAGTGCCTTGGGAGCCCCTGTGCTTGAAAAAAGTAAGTAAACATTTTATATAATGAATTTTTATGGCACACTGACAAGGGAACTATTTAGTGCTAGGGACAGAGACACTGTGGCATTAGGAATACAGCTATCTATTCTTAATGCTACAGAGAATAGATAGCTGTATATTCTTTTTATAACTTTTTTAATATTTATAAAGTAATCAGGTAAGGTTCTTTTCTTTGCAGAATGAAATAAACAAAAAATAGTTTCAAAGTAAAGACTGAGAAATGTTTTATATATTATCTTACAATATTTATGTTAAATTCTAATAAGATACAGATTTGACAGTAGTGTTTTTTTATTCCAAGCAATATATAATTATCGTAAATCCGTTTTTTAAAAAATATGTAAGACGAGACCCATCATCTTTATATAAATTAATTTACTTGTTCTTGCGAAGATAGAAAATAATATAAATGATTTAAGCCATTCTATTTGCAATATGTGTATATCTTAACAATGTTCTGCATAATGTATCCTGTCCACTGGTGGTTTTGACTATGTTGTCTGACATATTAAGGTAAACAGTCCTGACAGTTTTCCGAGTTAGCTGCCAGAGAACACACAATTTAATTAAAGAAAGAGGCATCATCTATAAAATACAATAAAAAAATAAAAACATCAAGATTCATCAAAACAGTTGCTGTACGTGATGTTTATTATTCATGATATTATTCCTATGTGTTTTCAAATAAAATGGATTATATTTACAGAACTGTTTGCATGAAAAATCATCAAGAAAAGATGACTTGATGTGTGATACTAAATTATAAAAAGATATTTCCCCCCTTTTTTAGAAATGTTTTTATTGAAGGGTAGAAACACAACTTTATAATGTTGTACAAAACACGCCTCGTGCCCAGGATACAAAATTAAGCAAAAATGAACCCTTTGCAAGGGTATATGTGTTGATGCTTTCCGCATCTCTGTGCAGAGCGTGAAGATGCTGAACAGAGGAGTCACAAGGTCAATGAAGCACCTATAGTGTCTGTCTGAGTGACAGATACTAGAGGTGTTACTAGGCAGCAATGTAAACACTGCCTTTTCTCTGAAAAAGCAGCGTTTACATTGAAAAGCCTGCAGGGACTTGCTATATACATCAGAACCACTACATTAAGCTGTAGTGGTTCTTGTGACTATAGTGTCCCTTTAAATTAATCTAAAGACTTCAGAATTATTTCCCTGAGCTCTGTGGGAGTTGAAGTTGGAGACTCCTATACTTCAGCCTGCTGTGATATTAAATATATATAAATATTTTACAAGTTTCAAAGCAATTGATCAGAAATTCACATATTTACCAAACCATCTTAGATTTTTAGGTTTTGATAATGCTTCTCAAAGGTGCCTGGAATCTTTTGCAAGCCATTGATAATGCTATGTACAATTAACAAAGTATTTGTACATTAAATTTTTATAGTTTGACTTTATAGTTTATGAAATGTATATAATTCATTATTTAAATGTTTTAGATAAATATTATTATTATTATTATGTTCTGATGATGTGTTGCCACTGTGGAAATGGATATACGTGGTTCTGTGGAGACCGTAATGCATATGAAAGAAGAACATGTCTATGCCTTGAATATGGAGATATAACTCACATGTGTGCATCTACTTGGACTAATTGCTTAGAAAGTGTTACAAACAATAACTGTAACACAGAGGGACATCTGAAAATACACTTATGTATGAAATACATGCTGATTCAATACACACTTTTGAAAATAATTTTTTTTTTTTTTTCTGTAAGGAGAAGACTCAGAAGGTGTAATTATTGACAATTTTAAACACAAAAACTGAATAACTATACAAACTGATTAAAAAACAACAACTTTATTTAAGTCAACAAAAGTACAAAAAAGTGAAAAGCAAAGATATTAATCAACAACAACAATGGTGTAATCCATGTACATTATTCTAAAAGGGAATTCAAAACAGTAAAAGGTAAAGAAAAGAGAAAAAATGGGTGTAAGGGATAGCAATTGGGGGTTCCTCTCATAATCAGGATTCCCACGATAACAAGTCAAATAGAAGCTTTGCATAGGCTATCATCCCAGGGAAAAATATGTACAAAGGATCAGCGCTAAAATACTAGATCTTACAGAGATAAATATAAGGCAACACACCTGAAAAATAGGGCTCCCTCACAGGCCCTATAGAGTATATAAAACAAAAAGGTGACGGGGGAGGAGGTGCCATAGGTGAAAAAAAAACCTGATTATAAACTATACAAGCCACTATATAAGAGAAAATACATACAAGATAAAAAAAAAAAAAAGAGTTCAAAATATGTATAATGAATAATAATCAAGAGTCCAAAAAGTAAATCCAGGGTCTATGCCTGATAAATACAGCAAAAATACAGCAAAATGTTATTTTATTCAGTTAAGACATCAATCACAATCTTAACTGAATAAAATAAAAGGGGTCCAGGCACTCCTTGGTTCAAGACAGGCACATTATTGAAACCACA
Organism: Pelobates cultripes; assembly: GCA_933207985.1. Classification (NCBI taxonomy): domain Eukaryota; kingdom Metazoa; phylum Chordata; class Amphibia; order Anura; family Pelobatidae; genus Pelobates; species Pelobates cultripes. Next base: position 47,767,419 of record OW240919.1, read on the forward strand.
GCAACGTTTCGACCAGATAGGTCTTTATCAAGCTTGAAAGCTTGAAACCACAGCAACGTTTCGACCAAATAGGTCTTTATCAAGCTTATATCCCAACAGGCACTAAGTACTATTTTTAAGAGGTCTATAAGGCCCTACTCACTTTTTCAGAGCTATAAGACTAGCTCTAGTGTGGATGCATACAGTGGTACAATCCCCACCTATGGGATACGTGAAGTTTTGTAGAAGATGGATATCTTGTTGGTATGAGGACAATATGAAATATAAAAGAGACAATAATAGTGCTTATTGTATGAAAGCCAGGGGTGAAATAATTAAATATTTTATTGAGCAGGCAGACTGCTCAATGGATAAAGCTTGAGTGGAATATTCCCCACCAAGGATTTTTGGGGGTAAAATTCTCACTGGAACAATAAAAACTCTGTTGCCAGGTAAAAATAAATAAAAGAGTAAAATGGCTGACTCACAAGTTGAAAGTGGTCAAAATACCTTTAATAAAATACAGCAATTAAAATACCACAACGCATTTCTCATTTTAGGACTTTCTCAAGTGGAAAAACTCGTTGTGGTATTTTAATTGCTGTATTTATCAGGCATAGACTTTTTTGGACTTACTTTTTGGACTCTTGATTATTATTCATTACCCATATTTCCAACTCTTTTTTAAAAAATGTTTTATCTTGTATGTATTTTCTCTTATATAGTGTCTTGTATATGTGCTTGTATAGTTTATAATCAGTTTTTTTTCACCTGTGGCGCCGCTTCCCCCTACACTTTTTTTGCTTTATCATCCCAGGAACCCCAAACCCTATAATAGGAAAGTGTTGCTAAGGTGATTTTGTTAATTTATTTTGGAGACATTACACTGTTCATTGGCCTGGAAAGGAGTAACTTTCACTGAGAGAAATCAACAGGCTTTTCAAAAATATCAGATAATACAGAATATATTCTAGACCAAAATCTAACTACCTTTGGACAACCCCACTACATGTGAAAGAGCAAACCCCTGCTTGTTTCTGTAGCACCACACAGATGGACGCCTTGGGGCTTGCCTCCTATATAAAAACTGTATTACATTCTAGCTGTCAATTTCAATATGTTGTTGTCAGGATTATATTGATCCAGCACGCAGAATAGTATCACACTCTAGAACTAAGAGTAACATTTTACCTGACCTTAGAATTAACGTACCCGAGAATAGTCAGAAAACTAGCCAAGGTCAGGGACACAGAACAATACACAGCGATAAGGAAAAGGCAAAAGTCAAGGGTTCCAGAAATCAGGGAAGTCAAAATGAAGCCAAAGTCAAAAAACAGAAAAACACAATCAGGAACACACTCTTGGATAACCAGTTAGTGGGAACCACAACAGGGTACTGACCAAAAGGTAATTTGGTTTTAAATAACTCTCTTGAGGCTGTAATTGGTTGTCTCTGGCATCTGACCCCAAAACTTGTATGCACGTTTATGAAGTGATGTTGTACACATGTTGGCGCCATTTTTGATATGGACGAAGGTGAGTCTCCTATTAAAACCGGAACCGCAGTGGCCAGCATCTCTAGGAATGTCGTACTCGCTGGGAACTAGTTTGCTGCGACTAAGGTAAATATACAATATCTCTGTCGGTGTGGCCGCTTAGTTTATGTGTGGCCATGCCAGCAGAAGAACGGGGAACCGTGACAGTAACCCCCCACTTGAAGACCGCACACCGGGTGGGTAGGACCAGGTTTGAGAGGAAATTTGGCATGGAAAGAATGGATTTTGTGGATTGCATGTATATCAGAAGCAGGAACCCAAGAACGATCGGCAGGCCCATAACCCTTCCAATCAACCTGGTACTGCAAAGAACCAATAGAAAATCTGGAATAAATTATGGAGGAGGCTTCATACTCCTCCCATTCAGCAATAACCAAAGGAGGAGGAGGGACAAAAGGGACAGTATACCTATTGCAGATAAGAGGCTTAAGCAAAGATACATAAAATGAATTCGGTATATGCAAAGAGGCAGGAAGTGCAAGAGAATATCAAAAACAGGATTGAATCTCCAAACAATTCGAAAAGGACCATTAAACCTGGGCAAACGTCATGCTAAGAACCTTGAGTCTGATACGTGATTACCCACCTGGTAAACAGGGTTGGCACCATGCTGCTTATCAGCATGAAATTTGAAATAAGCTGCAGTTTCAAGAGCCATGTGGACCTTAGTCCAAGTCTCACGTATACAAGCGAGATGTTCATCCAAAGCAGGAATAGCACTGTCGGAGAACACCGCAGGAAGAGCAGTAGGATGACGACCGTTGTTGACAAAAATGGACTATGTCCAGATGAATCATGAGTAGCATTATTTCTGGCAAATTTGGCCCAAGGTAGCAAGTCAGACCAGTTTTCCTGAGTACCATTAATAAAATATCCCAAATATAGTTCCAACAACTGGTTGGCCCTCTCAGCTGCAGTATTAGTTTGAGGATGGTACGAAGATGAAAATTACTATTCTCTATCCAACTGTTTGTTAAATGCTCTCCAAAATCGTGACACAAATTGGGAACCCCTGTCTGACACAATATTTTGTGGAATACCATGTAATCTGACAATTTCGCATATAAATATATAAACCAGATCTTGGAAAGAAGGTAACTTTTTTGAGTGGAACAAAGTGTGCCATTCTTGAAAAGCGATCAACCACCATAAGGATGGTGGTATAGCCTTTAGAAATCGTGAGTTCCACAATGAAGTCCATAGACAAATAATAATAACTCACATGGTAGTTTATGGGGAACATTAGAAACCGCACACAAACAGTACAAGCCTCCACATACTCTCTGTTGTCTTTTCTAAGAGAAGGCCACCAAAATGATCTGGAGATAGAGGATAGTTTTATTATTACCCGGATATCCAGCTGTCACATTATTGTGGAACACTCTTAGTACCTCCTATCTTTCTAACAATGAAATAAACAATCTAGCTTTTTTTTTTTTAATAATAATTTTTTTTAAATTTAAACATTTTACAAATAACAATACTTCCATTAATAGTTTATACTTCGATAGATATAATATAATCAATCTTCGATTCATATAAATTTCTTACATGGAAGATAAAAACATATACACAAACATAATATATTACATTACTAATGATACATACGCTATACAAATTTACAATATAATACAATACACAACGTTGCAACATAATTGGAAATTAGTTTTCCTTAATAGGGTGGAAGGAGCATTAAATAAAGCTCTAAAGTTGGCAATGTCCAAAGTATTCACAATTTGGCTAATATTATTTCAGCTTAATAGAGACTTTTACTTATCTCATATTTTCTCTATTAATTAATTCTGAACATTTCAACCAGACAGATACTTTTTTGCTTAGTTTTTGTTTACTCTACATCAACTCCATTTTTATCTGAACCTCGAGTTGATTTTTAACTTTCCTCCAGGGGATGTCTAGATCTTTTTTCCACCATCTTGCAACCACTATTTTAGCAGCCAAGAAAAGGTGAGTAAGAATTCATTTTAATTCATACGACATAGGTGGCCAATTTAGATGTAACAAAACGACCTGCAGGGAAATTCTCAACTCGAGTTTCAGATCTACGGATATAAACTTTTGAATTTCCAACCACAAATTTCTCAGTTTATAGCAATCCCACCATATATGTCCAAAATTACCCCTTGCAAAACCACATCTCCAGCATACAGGATTTATTGAAGGATATATTTTGTTTAGTTTATCCGGTACTAAGTACCATCTCTTTAAAACTTAAAGTGTGTTTCTAACAGATTTAACGAGTGTATAATCTTTATAACTTCCATCATTGAAGAACCCCATTGTTTCAAATTTAAATCAATATTTAGATCTTTTTTCCAAGCAGACATAGCTGTTGGAATTATATCTTTGACACTTGCTTTACTCAATACTAAAGCTTTAGAAAGTGATTATAGATTTTTTTTTTTTAATTCTTTATTTTAGTTGTGCATGTGATTTTAACAGTCGCTTGTGAGGTACCCCAAAGGCATTCCTCTAGCGCATGATAAACAGTTTAAACATTGGGGTAGACGTGGGGTCTAGCACATTTTTAAAGTTAGTAACGTTATGAACAATGCATATTTACGTTGCTTAAACATTTCAAAACATAATACGGAACAATATCGCTTGTGTCCTTCTAGATAGTAGGGTTTTACGCTATGTCATAGACAGAAAATAATTATGCGAAACTTACATGGGCAAGATTAAAGTAATACAGCATATAACCAGATGTTTGCAGGCCATAAGTACATAAGTATTTGGTCACTCATAAATACAGACCTAGTTCACTGACTTAATATGAGTGGATCAGATAAGGTAGCTAAAACCTGGGGGAACTGCTTGTATCTTAAGTAGATGCTGAGCAACAATCTAGTTATGGTTCACTTGCAGATGTTTGTGCATTTACTGCTCGACTGCCTGTCACGCATGTCACAGTGGGCATAGTTTAATTGCCCAGTATGTGGTTGCAGGCTAGAGAAACCAGCCTATTATGTAAGCTACTGGGGTCGAGCTCGCCGTTTTACCGACATACAAATAATTCAGATGCACAGTTGAGTCAAATAGGAGGCATGTAAAATAAAATACAATAAAATAAAATATGTGGACAACAGGCCTAAAATAAAGCTTAGCTGGTGGCATATCGAGTAGTGTGTGGAAGTTGGCATCTAGGCCGATTTCAGGAGGGTCTGTGACAATGTCCCTTTGGGTGCATATTGTAGAGGCCAGAGTCCAGCACCACTCGCTTTCTGGGGCGTCCCTTTCAGCCTATACCCACCGGGTGTATAGAATTGTCTAGCTTGGGGGAGACTTGCCCGGCGGTGGCCCGCTTGTTCGGAAAGGTAATGGTGACTTTGCTGTTGCGGCATGGCAGTTGCCCCCTCCGCGCTCTCACTCTGGATGATGATGGAAAGGCTCTCCGCTGGATGCATCCGTCGGTCCCCGACCCTGCTGCAGTGCGCTTAATGTCGCTGTGGGCCCTGTCAATACCTCCATGTGGTGATGTGCATTGCAGGGGGACTGATGCTGGGACTGCTAGACGGTGGGCAGGTCGGGCATTCTGGTAGGTCCTGCTCTGGAGCATGAGGGCGTGTGAACCGTCGTCCGAGGTACTTTGTGCCTTCTCCCGCCTTTCTGCTCTCTGGTTTCGTTGCCTACGGGAGGCTGTCCTGGGGCCCCATGGGGGGCATCCCCGTAGGCAGCGCCGGACTGTCGGGCGGATCCACGCCATAGCCGCCTTCACCGCCAGTTTGAAAGGCTGTTTCCTGGCCCCCCAAAGCGCAAAGCTGGTCAAAGAACACCGGGGTGTGTTTAGGTGGCTTGGAGATAGTGCGCCTTTTTTTGTTCGACGTCTGCGCCGCCATTTTAGCTGGGCCCTGATGGTCCCGCTTGGACAAAGTTCGTGTGGCCTGGGCAGTTAGATTTGCGGGGCAATTCGACCCCTGCGAGGACCGGGATATCCCCCGCCGGTCCAAAGGGGGGGGGGTATCAGGGCTGTAGGGTGCTCTCGCCAGGGAGCTCGTCCTGTGCCGGGAAAACGGCCGCTTTCCCCGGGCCCCAGGCTTCACTCTGGTTTAGGCCACATGGCCGTAACAGGTTTTTACCGGGCCGGTACCATTCAGTAGCTTATGTCGTGCTGTACTTGTACTCGGACACCGTTTGCCGTTAGCCCTCTTGGATCGCTTGGTATCAGCTCTCTTTCGCCTGTCGTTGCAGGAGCTCCTATAGTGTGCGACTGGCCATCTTGGCTGTCCGGCCCCCAGAAAGTGATTATAGATTTTGATGTAATTAGATGAGTAGTCATATAACTTTTAAGTCTCAAAAAATTAAACAGCTCTTTAGATGGAAGACTATATTCACGTGTTATTTGAACAAAAGTTTTAATTGTTCCTCCTGTCAGTAATTGTGCCAACCGTAAGATCCCTACTTTTTTCCAATCATTAAGATTTAAATCTTCTACCTGGTTTTCTACAATGTTTAGCTCTAAATAGCTTGGAACTTTTTTTTCAATATTTAATACTTTTGTTTATTTTAAACCAGCTGTTTATTAAATGAGTTAAGATAATATTGGAGTATTCTTTTTTGTAGAATGTATCTATATTCCAAATTAAACAATCCAAACTAGGGACTTCACCAGTACTCATTTCCATCTTATACCATCCTTCATTTTTGTTCTCTTCTAATTGCATTCTATAAATATGTAAAATTGTAGCTGCTTTAAAGTTATTCATTATTAACGGATAGGCAAGTCCGCCCTTACTTAATTTTTGTGCTAATACCGACTGCTTCAATCTTGGCTTCTTGCCTTTCCAAATATATTGAGTAAAGCTTTTTTGTATCAACTCGAGCCAATGAATCGGAATATGAAGAGGTAACATTTGGAACATATAGTTCCATTTTGGTAGTACATATTCATTTATTACATTTATTCTTCCCCAAAAAGTGATTTCTAAATTTCTACAGTCTTTTAACCATTTGTTAAGTTTTAATAATAATTCTATAAAATTTGTCTCCATAATTTTGTTAACCTCTCTAGTAATTTTAATTCCTAGATAATCCATACTGTCTTTAACCCAAATAAAGTCATATTTATTCTTAATCTCTTGTTGTGTTTTCTTATCAAGGTCAATATCTAGAATCATAAATTTATTTATATTTAATTTATAGTCTGATATATGACTATAACGGGCAATTTCCTGCATAAGGAACTCCAATGAACTTTTAGGATTAGTCATAGTAATTAAAATATTGTCAGCGTATAGACTGATCTTTTGATCCACATCCATTATTTTATAGCCGTCGATCTTTTTATTATTTCTAATATTTTCAGCTAATGGCTCAATAGACAATAAATAAAGTAATGGTGAAAGCGGACACCCCTGCCGAGTCCCGTTTTTAAGTTGGAACCATGGGGCAGTAATATTAGGTCCTATAGTTGTGCAACTGGATTTACATAGAGAGCCATAATGGCTTTCTTAATCCAGCCTTCAAAACCATAATGTGATAAAACAGCTTCTAGGTATTTCCAGTTGACTCTGTCAAATGCTTTTTCAGCATCAATTGACAGAGCCAAAACTGGAACCCTATTTCTATTTGCATCATCTAAGATATTTATAATTCTTCTCGTACTTGTATAAGAATTTCTGCCTGGAACATATCCTATTTGATCTCTATGTATAATTAATGGAAGAAGTATCTTTATTCTAGCAGCCAAAACTGAAGCATATAACTTAGCATCTACATCTATCAAAGATATTTGGCGATAGTTTTTGACGTCGGTAGGATTTTTATCATATTTTAAGATTGGCAAAATATTAGCTTTCAGCATCTCTTCTGGGAATCCTCTACTTGCAGCTGTGTTGAAAACATTTATCAAATGAGGACAAAGTAATTCTTTAAATGTTTTATAAAACAAATTACTGAACCCATCTGGACCTGGTGTTTTAGATCTTTCTAGCCCATTTATAACTTTCATAATCTCATCCATAGTTATGTCCTTATTTAATAGTTCATTATCTGGTACTGCTAGTTAAAACTTATTTATACTTTCTAGATATCTTTCAGCATTTTCATCTGTAGAGGTTTGAGGTATGTTATATAAATTGCTATAAAATTCATTAAAATATTGTCCTATTTCTTTAGGAGTTGTTGCTATTTTTCCATTATTTATTAGTTTCTCTACTCTATTCTGTCCCTTTTGTTTTCTGAGTTTTTGGGATAGCAGTTTTTTCACATTAAAATTCGCCAGGTGGGTTATGTTGCTTTTGAGACCGTACGGTAGCCCAGGAATGAAAATTACCCCCATGATGGCATACCATTTGTAATAGTGGACAACCCAAGGTATTGCAAATGGGGCATGTTCAGTCTTTTTTAGTAGCCACTTAGTCACAAACACTGGCCAAAATTGGCATTCAAATTAGTTTTTTGCATTTTTCACACACAAACAAATAGTAACACTAACTTTGGCCAGTGTTTGTGACCAAGTGGCTACTAAAAAAGACTGGACATACCCCATTTGCAATACCTTGGGTTGTCTACTTTTGAAAATGGTATGCCATCATGGGGATAATTCTTATTCCTGGACTATCATCTGGCGAATTTCAATGTGAAAAAAATGAAAAATGTAACATGCTATATTTGACAGACAGACACACACACACACATACTCACTGACAGACAGACACACACACTGACAGACACGCACACATACTCACTGACAGACACACACACTGACAGAGACACACACTCACACACACATACTTTTCTTTATTGCTCCTTACCTTATGGAGCCGATGTGAGGCCTCTCCCTGGGTACTTCCTGCTCCTCACTGCTCCCTCGCACGGTTTAGTGATGCCGGGTGCCGGAATATGACGTCAAATTCCGGCGCCCGGCTTCACTTCAGTCAGCGTGCGCGAGGGAACAGTGAGGAGCTTGAACACTGAGCTCCCTCGCTGGCCCTCCTCCCCGGCCGAGTAAGTGTTAGCAAAGTAGGCACCTGCAATGTGGGGAAAGCAGGTGCCTACTCTGCTATGACACCGAGCATGTACTCGCGGCTCGCCAGGCCGCAAAGATGGTCCTTGTGGGCCGAATGCGGCCCAAGGGCTGCCAGTTTGACATGCTTGACATAGGGGGTACTGTTTTACACATGAGACATCGCTGAATACAAATATGTGTATTTTATTGCAGTAAAAGCAATCAGTATTATGACACTCCCAGTTAAAATGTCACGTAGAACTAAAACAATTTTTTAAATTCTTATTTGTTCCCTTTTTTTTATATTTTATTCATATTAAATTATGTTTCATACCTAAATATTTGATGTTAAATGAAAGCCCTGTTTTCCCTGAATAAAATGATATATAATAAGTGTAACGGATCACCTGGCACCCCGACTGGGTACCTCCGTTGAAGGATGCTCCTAGCGCCTCCTGAGGACTCCAAACACTGCAGCAGACACCACAAACACCGAACCAGAGAGGCATATGAATGCTCTCAAGCAAATGAATGCTGTAAGCAGATGAACAGGATAAGCATACAATCAGCTTACACTCCTGGCAATCAGCATACAATCCAATTCCTCCAATAACGAGACAACACTTTGTTTTGAGGTCAAGCAGAACTGACTAGACTGGCACATACAGCCTTTTTTATTCACAATCCACAAATATAGTACTGCCCACAGGGTTTTGAAACACAGCCAATCAATCCGTACAATACACACAGACACTCCCACACAAAATCCTCCCCTCTGCCTGTGATATGATTACTGCACACAATGGTTAATCTAATTATCACAGGCAGAGAAATACACTATTATAAAACACATCACAGGGACCCCAAAACATGCAATAACCCCATAAAAAGTATATCCTTGGAACCGGGGGATCTGGGTGAACCACATATCCAAAATTCACCCAGATCCGTTCAGTACTTTGGAAGATACAGTTTAATGCAGATTCCACAGAACATGTGCAGGCTAAATGAAAAACATTTACTGTATAATGTGTCCCCTCTTGTATAGTCCAAAACCACTGCAAGATGTCTCTGTGCACCAAATACTGGCGAGATGGCACCGTGTTGAAAAGTCCAAACAGTGTCTGTGAGTTAAAATGGCCACCATCCATTGTTCTCACCATGTGCTTCATCCATTGTTCTCACCATGTGCCTCTGATACAGGAAATGGTGGCCACCCAGTAACTCCACAGTATGTCCCCAGATGGTTCTTAAAGGGCCAGCAGCAGCACAACACAAAACCATTATGCCCAAATCATGTCTTTAAAGGGCAATACATTCCAGGGGCCATAGTCACATGGCAGGAGGCTGGCAATCAGTCTTCTCCCAGTGGCAAGGTTGGTTTCGCCACAATAAGTGTGGGTGCACATAATATGAAAGAGGCGAACTACACCTGAACAGACATATAGCGCATATTCAAGTTTTTGTTTATTTTTTGTTTTGATCACCACTTGTACATTTGGCTCAGTCCTTAAGGGGTTAAACAGGAGAGGCCCTTAATGCTGTAACACTTTGAAAAAGCCTTGCTAACAGGTAAAATGCGTTAGTGTTTTAAAAAGCCCTTTTGCTATATTGTTTTTATTCTATTGGTCTCCAATAAAGATAGCCATGTTATACTATTTGGAACCGCCTATCCTTTTAACCCCTTAAGGACCTGACTGTTTTTGCGATGTTGTACATTTGCGACCAGGCATCTTTTTACACTTTTGTGGTGTTTGTGTTTAGCTGTAATTTTCCGCTCTCTCATTTACTGTTCCCATACAAAATATATATTGTTTTTTTCAGGACAAAAAGGGCTTTTTTTTTTAAATACCATTATTTATATAATCTCATGTAATTTAATTTTAAAAAAATAAAAAAATATTATGAAAAATTGAAAAAAATATATTGTTTTTTACTTTTACTTGAAAAATCTTTTACTCATCTACAAAAGCTAATGAAAAAAACTTCTAATTAGATTCAAAATTTTGTCCTGAGTTTACAAAATACCCAGTGCTTACATGCCTTTTTGCTTTTTTTTGCAAGTTATAGGGCTATAAGTACAAGTAGGATATTGCGGTTTCAAAACATACATTTTTAAAATTTATCAATAGTGACATTGTAACACTATTATCTGTCATAAATCTCTGAATAACACCCCACATGTACATATTTTTTTTAAAGAAGACAACCCAGGGTATTCAATATGGGGTATGTCCAGTCTTTTTTAGTAGCCACATAGTCACAAACACTGGCCAAAGGTAGCGTTCATATTTGTTTGTGTGTGAAAAAAGTAAAAAACTAAATTGAACGCTAATTTTGGCCAGTGTTTGTGACTAAGTGGCTACTAAAAAAGACTGGACATACCCCAGTTGCAATACCTTGGGTTGTCTTCATCTGCAAATGGTATGCCATCATGGGGGTAATTCTCATTTCTGGGCTACCATACGCAGGGCCGGTGCGAGGATTTTTGCCGCCCTAGGCAAAAGTAAAGTTTGCCGCCCCTCCATGTGACATCACAATGCCCCACCCATATGATCTGCCATGTTAACTAACGCCAGTGCTGCAGTGCCGCCGTGTTTACATTTAAAGGCCTGCAGGGACAGGCTATAGACACCAGAACCACTACATTATGCTGCAGTGGTTCTGGGGACTATAGTGTTTCTTTAATGTGAGGTAAATTAGAGCTTAGTGCCACGAATAATATACTAGATTGCCTACTTACAACCAGATGGGGATGATGATGGGCTCTAGCTGCAGTCTGGCTCCACTGGTGTGGTGCAGAACAGGCTCTCTGGAGGCGGTTTGTAACTGTGGTCACAAAAATCAATGTTCTGGGAGAACGGGAAGCAGCTCCATTTTTTTGGGGCCCTTTACACAGCTCAAGGTCTGGGTCCCAGGGTCCACCTTCATATTCCACCAATAAGTTTGTTCACAGGGGGTGGAGTGTGTAGGGGATGTCCTGATATGTGTGTAAGGAATGCATTGTGTGAATCTGTGTTTGTATGTGTAAGGGCTGCAAGGTATGTTTCTGTGTATGTACACAGGATGCAATGTGTGCGTCTGTAAGGGATGCATTGAGTGTGTGTAAGGAATGCATTGTGTGTTTCTGTGTGTGTAAGGGATGCATTGTGTGTAAGGGTTGCATTGCTTGTGTATGTGTGTCTCTGTGTGTAATGCATTGTGTGTTTTTCTGTGTGCAAGGGGTGCATTGTGTGTGATTGTGTGTGTGTGATGGATGTCAATCTACCTCCCTTGTCACTCTCTTCTCCCCCCTTGTCCCTCTCTTCTCCTCCCTTGTCCCTCTCTTCTCCCCCTCCCTTGTCACTCTCTTCTCCCCCGTTGTCACTCTCATTCCCCTTCCCTCCCCGTCAATTTATCCCCCCTGTCAATTTCTTTCTCCCCCTGTCCCTTTTTCTTTCTCCGGTGTCAATTTCTTTCTCCCCCTGTCAATTTATTTCCCCATCAATTTCTTTCTCCCCCCCTCCTCCCTGTCAATTTTCTTTTCTCCCCCCAGCCTCCCCTGTCAATTTCTTTCTCCCCCCTGTCAATTTCTTTCTCCCCCCTGTCAATTTATTTCTCCCCCCTCCCCTACCTCTATTGTAGCGTGGCCGAGCTCTGTATGGTCCGCGGGTACAGGGAGCTTTTGTTTCCTGTACCCGGCTGGACTAACAGGAAGTGCACACATATGCTTCCTGTACCCGCGGACCATACAGAGCTCAGCCACGCTACAGTGAGGGAGTGTCAGGGAGTGTCAGCCTCCTGTTAGCCCCATTCTTCATGCTGTGCCCGGGCAGTGCGGTGCGCCCTCATGGACGCACCAGCCCGGGCAAAGCTGCAGCTGCCTGAGGCTCTCTACAGAGCACTCGGGCAGCTGCAGCATGAGGGGGGCCGGCACTCCTGGCGGTGCCCCTTCCCAAGGGGCGCCCTAGGCAGTGGCTTAGTCCGCCGAACAGGTAGCGCCGGCCCTGACCATACGCTCTCAAAGGCAACGTAACCAACCTTCAATGTAAAAATATTTGACCCATATATTTGACCCTGTAACTTTCAAAAACGCTATAAAACGTATACATAGGGGGTATTGTTATACTGGGGAGACTTTGCTGAACACAAATATTAGTGTTTCAAAACAGGAAAACGTATCACAACAATTATATCATCAGTAAAATTGCTGTTTGTGTGTGAAAAATGCAAAAAAGTCACTTTCACTGACAATATCATCGCTGTGATATATTTTACTGTTTTGAATCACTAACTTTTGTGTTCAGCGAAGTCTCCCGAGTAAAACAGTACCCCCCATGTACAGGTTTTAGGGTGTCATAGAAAGTTACAGGGTAAAATACAGTGCTAGCAAATTAAATTCTCTGGACTTTCGGCCTGGGTTGTCAGGCAGGTCCCTCAATTTGCAATCAATAAAATTACTTAATTATATAAAAATTTTACATAAATACGCACGTAGAATTAAAATATATATGCATACTTATATATTTGAAGTCTACGTGTATATTTATATAATTGTTTATGTAATTTTGTATATGGACATATGTATATTTCGTATTATTTTTATTTATTTATATATACATAGATATATATACAAATGCATTCTAAGTGTATTTCTCATTTACTGTTCCCATACAAATTATATATTGTTTTTTTCAGGACAAAAGGGGCTTTCTTTACATACCATTATTTATATAATCTCATGTATTTTAATTTAAAAAAAATAAAAAAATATGATGAAAAATTGAAAAAAATACATGTTTTTTGACTTTTACTTGAAAAATCTTTTACTTATCTACAAAAGCGAATGAAAAAAACTGCTAAATAGATTCAAAATTTTGTCCTGAGTTTAAAAATACCTAGTGTTTACGTGCTTTTTTGCTTTTTTTTGCATGTTATGGGGCTATAGGTACAAGTAGGATATTGCGGTTTCAAAACATACATTTTTAAAATGTATCAATAGTGACATTGTAACACTATTATCTGTCATAAATCTCTGAATAACACCCCACATGTACATATTTTTTTTAAAGTAGACAACCCAGGGTATTCATTATGGGGTATGTCCAGTCTTTTTTAGTAGCCACTTAGTCGAAAACACTGGCCAAAGTAAGCATTCATATTTTTTTGTGTGTGAAAAAAGTAAAAAAACTAAATTGAACGCTAATTTTGGCCAGTGTTTGTGACCAAGTGGTTACTAAAAAAGACTGGACATACCCCATTTGCAATACCTTGGGTTGTCTACTTTTGCAAATAGTATGCCATCATGGGGGTAATTCTCATTCCTGGGCTACCATACGCTCTCAAAGGCAACGTGACCAACCTGGCCATTTTCAATGTAAAATATTTGACCCATATATTTGACCTTGTAACTTTCAAAAATGCTATAAAACCTGTACATGGGGGGTACTGTTTTACTCGGGAGACATCGCTGAACACAAATATTAGTGTTTAAAAACTGGAAAACGTATCACAACAATTATATCATCAGTAAAAGTACTGTTTGTGTGTGAAAAATGCAGAAAAAGTAACTTTCACTGACAATATCATCGCTGTGATATGTTTTACTGTTTTGAATCACTAATATTTGTGTTCATCGAAGTCTCCCGAGTAAAACAGTACCCCCCATGTACAGGTTTTAGAGTGTCGTAGAACGTTACAGGGAAAAATACAGTGCTAGCAAATTAAATTCTCTGGAATTTCGGCCTGGGTTGGCAGGCAGGTCCCTCAAATTGCAATCAATAAAATTACTGAATTATGTAAAAATATTACATAAATATGCACGTAGAATTTTTAAATATATATGCATATTTATATAGTTTAAGTCTACGTGTATATTTATATAATTATTTATGTAATTTTGTATATGGACATATGTATATTTCGTATTATTTTTATTTATTTATATATACATAGATATATATACAATTTCATTCTAAGTGTATTTTGATAATTTTTATTATTATTTTTACACTTTTAATTTAATTTAATTTACTTATTATTTGTATTTTATATTATATATATCTATATACGTGTCACGTGTCACATATATCACATGGCCCCAAGGGTCCTAATCCGCCATGGGGAGATTGCCTGGGGTGCAGGCAGTCTCCCCACACCGGGAGCACCGCCGATTGCTGCCGGGGGAACAACGGCGAACGGGTAAGTACATCTGACCGTTGTGACAGTTCAGGACCGTCAGCGGTCAGCAACGCAAAAATGCCGATGACTGTCCTGAACCGTCACCGGTCCTTTAGGGGTTAAACATCCAATAATTTTATCATCAGGAACCCGAGGACTTGCAAGTCATATCCTTGGTGGGGATTATTCCACCTACGCCTCCTACTGAGCAATATTTCAATTGCTCCTCGCTTGTGAGTATACCTCCTTTCTCTAATTCCAGTTTTATTTTGGACCATACAGAGAGCACTATATTGCGTTTTAATCTTCCCTCCTATGCACCGAGGATACTTGATTGCTGCTTTGCTGCTATTTGGTAACGGAATACCCTTACATACCCTGAAGACGCCTTTGTGAGTGCACCAAGACCATCATATCCATAGACAAAGAATTGTATTGTTCAGGCGCATATATATGGAGCTGAGTATAAGCTCCAGAAAATTGTAAGTGCAATTTTCCTTCATTTACTATCACCAGCAGTCTAATATACTACACTATATTTGTGTCCTCTCCCTCCCCCCCCCCATATTGCCCTGAGCTTGAGAAGGCTATACTACACTAACACTAAACATTAACCCCTACACTAACACTAAACCCTACACTAACACAAAACATTAACTTCTACACTACTAACACTAAACATTAACCCTACACTAACACTAAACATTAACCCCTACAATGCTAACACTAAACATTAACCTGTACACTAACACAAAACCTTAATCCCTACACTAACACTAAACATTAACCCCTACACTAACACTAAACCCTACACTGCTAACACTAAACACTAAGCCCTACACTAACACTAAACATTAACTCCTACACTGCTAACACTAAACATTAACCCCTACACTAACACTAAACATTAACTCCTACACTGCTAACACTAAACACTAAACACTTAAAATTCAGCTACTACCCAACACATTAACCCCTATACTACACTAACACTAAACTTCTACACTGCTAACACTAAACATTGCAATTTTCCTTCATTTACTATCACCAGCAGTCTAATATACTACACTATATTTGTGTCCTCTCCCTTCCTCTCCCCCCCCCCCTATTGCCCTGAGCTTGAGAAGGCTACCATAGGCGCTGATTCCTGACACTACCTTCCATATCTAATGCTAAAATTCAGCTACTACCCAACACATTAACTCCTATACTACACTAACGCTAAACATTAACCCCTACACTAACACTAAACCCTACACTGCTAACACTAAACACTAAACCCTACACTAACACTAAACATTAACTTCTACACTACTAACACTAAACATTAACCCTGCACTAACACTAAACATTAACCCCTACACTGCTAACACTAAACATTAACCCTACACTAACACTAAACATTGATCCCTACACTGCTAACACTAAACATTAACCTGTACACTAACACTAAACCTTAACCTGTACACTAACACTAAACCTTAATCCCTACACTAACACTAAACATTAACTCCTACACTGCTAACACTAAACATTAACCCCCACACTAACACTAAACACTTAAAATTCAGCTACTACCCAACACATTAACCCTTATATTACACTAACACTAAACTTCTACACTGCTAACACTAAACATTAAACCCTACACTAAACATTAACATTAACCCCTTAAGGACTGGACTGTTTTTGCGATGTTGTATATTTGCGACCAGGCATATTTTTACACTTTTGTGGTGTTTGTGTTTGGCTGTAATTTTCCGCTCTCTCATTTACTGTTCCCATACAAATTATATATTGTTTTTTTCAGGACAAAATGGGCTTTCTTTACATACCATTATTTATATAATCTCATGTATTTTAATTTAAAAAAAATAAAAAAATATGATGAAAAATTGAAAAAAAATACATGTTTTTTTACTTTTACTTGAAAAATCTTTTACTTATCTACAAAAGCGAATGAAAAAAACTGCTAAATAGATTCAAAATTTTGTCCTGAGTTTAAAAATAATGTTGCATGTTATAGGGCTATAGGTATAAGTAGGATATTGCGGTTTCAAAACATACATTTTTAAAATTTATCAATAGTGACATTGTAACACTATTATCTGTCATAAATCTCTGAATAACACCCCACATGTACATATTTTTTTTAAAGTAGACAACCCAGGGTATTCAATATGGGGTATGTCCAGTCTTTTTTAGTAGCCACTTAGTCGAAAACACTGGCCAAAGTAAGCATTCATATTTGTTTGTGTGTGAAAAAAGTAAAAAAACTAAATTGAACGCTAATTTTGGCCAGTGTTTGTGACCAAGTGGTTACTAAAAAAGACTGGACATACCCCATTTGCAATACCTTGGGTTGTCTTCTTTTGCAAATGGTATGCCATCATGGGGGTAATTCTCATTCCTGGGCTACCATACGCTCTCAAAGGCAACGTAACCAACCTGGCCATTTTCAATGTAAAAATATTTGACCCATATATTTGACCTTGTAACTTTCAAAAATGCTATAAAACCTGTACATGGGGGGTACTGTTTTACTCGGGAGACATCGCTGAACACAAATATTAGTGTTTAAAAACTGGAAAACGTATCACAACAATTATATCATCAGTAAAAGTGCTGTTTGTGTGTGAAAAATGCAGAAAAAGTAACTTTCACTGACAATATCATCGCTGTGATATGTTTTACTGTTTTGAATCACTAATATTTGTGTTCAGCGAAGTCTCCCGAGTAAAACAGTACCCCCCATGTACAGGTTTTAGAGTGTCGTAGAACGTTACAGGGAAAAATACAGTGCTAGCAAATTAAATTCTCTGGAATTTCGGCCTGGGTTGGCAGGCAGGTCCCTCAAATTGCAATCAATAAAATTACTGAATTATGTAAAAATATTACATAAATATGCACGTAGAATTTAAATATATATGCATATTTATATAGTTTAAGTCTACGTGTATATTTATATAATTATTTATGTAATTTTGTATATGGACATATGTATATTTCGTATTATTTTTATTTATTTATATATACATAGATATATATACAAATTCATTCTAAGTGTATTTTGATATAAATATATATATATTAATTTTAAAATACAGTTAGAATAAAATTTCATATAGATATATAATTTTTTTTAAAAATTTTATTATTATTTTTATTTAATTTATAATAATATATATATATACACAATATATATAGTTATTATATATATTATATATATACGTGTGTAATTTAATTATAAGTGTATTTTTATATTAATATAAGTACATATTAATATAAAAATACACTTAGTATAGTATATATATATATGATATATAGACATATATTATATAGATATAATATATGTCTATATATCATATATACACATATATAATTATTATAATTTTTTTTATTAACACTAACTTTATTTTTTTTTTCTGATTTTACACTAGCAGGGAGACTGCCTGTCAGCACAGACAGTCCCCCTGCAGGCAGACACATGGACACCTATTGTGACCATGTGATCGCTGTGTTGAGCGATCACATGGCCACAGGGGTCCTAATCCAGTGTGGGGAGACAGGCAGTCTCCCCACAACCGGAGCCACGCTGATCGCCGCCGGGGGAACGACGGCGATCAGGTAAGTAGCTCAGACTGTTAGGAGGGTTCAGGACCGTCATCGGTCGGCAAGGCAAAAATGCCGATGACGGTCCTGAACCGTCCTCGGTCGGGAAGGGGTTAAACATGAACTTCTACACTAACACTAAACATGAATTCCTACACTGCTGATACTAAACATTAACCCCTACCCTACACTAACACTAAACATTAACATTAAACATGAACTTCTACACTAACACTAAACATGAATTCCTACACTGCTAACACTAAACATTAACCCCTACCGTACATTAACGCTAAACATTAACTCCTACACTAATACTAAACATAAATTACTACCCTGCACTAACACTAAACATTAACTCTTACCCTACACTAAGACTAAACATTAACCACTACACTGCTAACACTAAACATTAACCTCTACACTAACACTAAATATTAACTCCTACACCAATACTAAACATTAACCGTTACCCTGATAACACTAAACATTAACCCCTACACTACAATAACACTAAACATTAACTCCTGCACAATGCATTAACCCTTACTCTAACACTAAACATTAACCCCTTCACTAACACTAAACATTAACATTAAACATGAACTTCTACACTAACACTAAACATGAATTCCTACACTGCTAACACTAAACATATTAAGATTCTGAAGACATTTTTAATAATTATGAATATTATGATGTCTGCAGAACTCTGAGATTACATTATTTTCCCAGGATACACAGTTTAACTTTGTGTATCCTCTATATATATTCAAGGCACTTACACTGTGTTCTTTACAGAAATTGTACTGAAGCTGATTGAAAGCCTGCATGTCAGGGGGTTCAATATCATTTAATACCTAAGTCACTAGAAAGCAATGGATTTATCACAGGTCACAGGAAAGGTGAGACCGTGAAAGAAGTTTTGGGACAGCGGTCTAATAACAGGACAGTCAGCAGGACCATTACTTTGGTTTCTATAGTTTCCATCTTTTTCTGTTAACCTCATAGGATTCAAAGCTGTACTGTGTTTCCCAAGACCAGGATAGGTGCTGTTAGCAAATGATTGTCTTACTCACACTTTGATATAAAAGTCCATATATGGGTAAAACAGCTGCCTGTCAGAGTATTTACTGTTCACTGTTTTAAAAGCTGTGCTATAAAATAATATATAAATATGCAGAGAGCCTTTTAACATCTAATATGTCCACATTCTCCATAGCACTGTAAAGCTGGAAGATAAAAATACAAATATTGTGACAAGTAGTTATAAACCAATATGGATGGACATGAGTGATCTGCTAGAAAGATGTTATTATATATTATTATAATAAGTGATTATATGTTACTTTGCAGGAAGGAACCATCCAGCAGAGGTGGTGGGTTGATATAAAAAGATGAACTTAATAGGCAAGGGATAAATAGGTAGATGGCTACCCTGGGTATAGAATAACATAATGAAATGAAGTCACATGGAATGTTGTAAACACATTGTTGATTCTGTGTGATTGATGGACACACAGAGACTTGGACACATCAGGTCAATCAGATTTCTTCTGCAGACTTCTCTCTCACTGGGTTGGATGGAGCTCTTTCACAGAGACCTCAGGTACCTGCCTCTCCCATATCTGCATCATGCCCCATGAATTTACATTTCCCCCCTGTCTTCCTTACCTTTCCTATCCTCCAGACTCCTCTTCCTTGCCCTGTTTCGATATCGCCCCTTTTTTTCCTCTTTGTTAGTTGTTTTACAGAGTTTAAGAGCACACTTTAAGAGGAGTACCGTATGTTACACTCTAAAAGACGCACTTTTCTCCTCTTCAAAAGTAAAGGGGAAATGTCTGTGTGTCTTATGGAGCGAATGTGTGCGCACAGCGGTACAGGAATTTCTGTTTCCTGTACCTGGCCAGATTGAAAGGAAGTGCTCACTGAGACTTATGGTCGATTGAGTTATGGTTGTTAAAGCCCAAGAAAAAACAATGACAAAAAAAGATAAGAAGAAAGATCCCAAAGTTGAAAAAGGAGCAGCTAACTTTTTTCACCTTTTCATAAAGTATCAAAAGAAAAAAACACAGAAGATTTAGTACTATCATTGTCTGGTATAGATGACTCTCCAAGCAGTATACATTTTTAAGAAAATGCCTACAAGAACAACTAGAAGCTGTAACCAGTCAAATAAATAAAAATACTGAAGATATAAATCAACAGATGGGAGGTCTGACAAATAGAATTAAGACGGTGGAGGAAAAAGTAGAGAAAAAGTAGAGAACTTAGATTTCCAGGAAAACTGGCTGAAAGAACAAAATACTTCACTGAACAATCAACTTAAAAATCTGGAAATAAAGATGGGAGATATGGAGGATAGAGCGAGAAGAAACAACCTGCGACTGAGGAATGTTCCAGAGTCAGTCACCCAAGAGAAATTTATGGAATGTCTCAACAAACTCTGGTTGTCATGGGAAATTCATATAACAAAATATAATGCCAATATAGAGAGATGTCACTCTCTAGACCAAAATCAATACCAGAAAACCTGCCAAGGGATATTAAAGTCAACTTCCAATCCTTTGAGTTTAAAGAAATTATTCCCTGCATGAGTAGAACTAAGCCTCTTAAAGAAGAATAATTTAAAAATATAATTGTATTACAGGGTTTATCCTTCTTCACTCGAACTCAAAAGGAAAAGATTGATCAATAATGATCATATTGAGAAAAAATAACATCAGTTGGGGTTACCCAACTGCAATACGGATTTCGTCAGATGGACACTTGATTACGTTAAAATCTGTAGAAGAAGCAAATATCTGGATTAATGAAAAAAGTTTTACTTAAAGATTTAAGTGGGGAGGTAGAGAGACATAAGAGAGAAAGAGTTATTTTATGCTTTCATTTTTAAGAAAAAGAGGTCATTTGCTCTAAATTGCTTATAGTAATTCACAATATGTATTTAAGTGTGTAACACAATGGGACTTTGGTTAATATTCCTATAATCAAGATAATTTTCACTATAGAGGGGAAGGGATGGTACTTAACAGTCATTGTTTTCACAGAATTATTATAAAAACCCAACAGGGGGGAATGAGAGTGGAAATTTTATAAGGTAAACTTAAAGGGAATATTAAAAAATTAAAAACAATATATGACTATAATAAATTGTTGTGGCTGGGTAAGGAGTAATAACAAATCGTATTAGACACGTTTTTATGCTTAACACAGAAGTTTAAAATCTTGAGATATTAACAATACATTAGTGTGGTGATTATTTCACAATAAATGGCATATTATACCGTAATTTGTACACCACAAATTATATATAGAAAGAGGAAGTAAGAGGAATGTCAGACACAAGTTCAGAGTTAATTGTTTAAATATATATCACTATGGAAGAAATTTATTAAAAAATTGAACTAACCTCTAATATATGGAATTATATACTTGGGAACTTTTTTTTTTTTCTTTCTCCTTCCCATCTCTCCTTTCCTTACTATACTATAAAATCTTTTCTAGGGTTCTCCCTAAAAGAGAGTTAACTGAATATAAACAATTGAAGAGGAGAGATGGCTAAACCCAGAGTGAAGGAGAAGGGAATACATAGCTAACAATGTAAGATAAAAGGTTTGCCGGACTAAACTTATCCGCCTTGAGTTCTCAGTAGAACTTAGTGTGTGGACACACAAGAGGAAGGTAGAGTGGAAACCTTTAGACAAGACAGTATGAGAGTAGTGGATATTATATGTGTATGTATTTTGTGGTAAAAAGTTTTTGTTTAGGTTTTTGTGCGTTTTTCAGCATTATGGCGAGTAAACGAGTCGGTCTGGGGAGGTCCTCAGACTTATTTGGGAAGAGATACTGCTATGATTAAATTAGCCTCTATAAATATCCAGGGTCTTAATATTCCGCAAAAAAGATGGGCTTCTAATGATTATTTGCAAAAAGAAAAGATACAAATTGTCTTCGTCCAAGAGATGCATTGGCGTCAAATAGACGAAAAAAATGGCCTGGAGGGCAATTATCCATAGTCGTTAGGGCCTCTAGAAGCAAAGAAAAGAAAGGGGAAGGGGGTGGCTTTTTTTTTTCAAAGTGATATACAAACACAAAGATAAAGCACGCGATTAAAGCAGCAGTAGCTTAGTATCCAACAGCTTAAAATACATAGTAAAAACAAAGAGAACATTACCTGTGCTCTGGCCTAAATCCAACACCAAGATCGAGATCCTGAAGGCAGATTTTTAATTCTAGTATGCTCTATCAATGACGAAATGTTTACCTTGATTAATGTTTATCTCCCCAATACAAATCCCTTAATTCTTCTAAGATCTATTCTCATTAGAGTTGAAAAAGTCACAATAGAAACACAAATAATAGCAGGTGATTTCAACTGTGTAGTAGATGTGGTACTTGATAAATTCAGTACTAAAAATAAAAATGCAGATAAAAGAAGCTTTAAATATTCAAAAACATTTGATAAGCTGTTGAAAAAGAATGCATTATTTGATATTTGGCATGTCCAGAATCCATATTTAAGAGATTATTCTTTTTATTTGTGGCCTCATGACTCTCAATCAAGAATTGATTTAGTTTTAGGGAATCAGAACTTATTAGAGAGAATCAAGAATTTCCAAATCAGACCCATGATTTGGTCAGATCATGATATTGTTGTAATGCAAATAAAAGAGAATAAAAAGTGGCACCTTAATTCAACATGGAGATTGGACGAAACTATTTTAGCAAATAAGGAGAATAGAGAGTTTTTAGAAAATATGTCAACATGCTTCTTTAACAAGAATCAAACCAATGAGGTCAAAGAGGTTATGATTTGGTGCACATACAAAGCGGTGATTAGAGCACATTGTTTAAAATTAATGAAAAAAAAAAAGCAGGGTTGAGTCTTTCAGAGCTGTACATCCAATTATATAAACTATCCAATGATCTCAAGATAGATTCTAATAAAGAAAATCATCTTAAATTAGTGAAAATCAAAAATAAAATAAAAACTAGAACTATAAAATGAATAGATAGTAATATGCTTAAAGGACCACTATAGTGCTAGGAAAACAAACTCGTTTTCCTGGCACTATAGTATTAATAGGTCCCCCCCCACCCTCATGGCCCCCCTCCCGCCGGGCTGAAGGGGGAGGAAGGGGTTAAACACTCACCTTTCTCCAGCGCCGGGCTCCCTCGGCACTGGTGACTCTCCTCCTCCTTCGGTCGTCATCGGCTGAATGCGCAATACTTTCCTATGGACGCTGGCGTCTTCTCACTGTGAAAATCACAGTGAGAAGTGTGGAAGCGCCTCTACCGGCTGTCAATGAGACAGCCACTAGAGGCTGGATTAACCCATATGTAATGCTATGTTTACAGCAGGCAGGGTTAACCCTAGATGGACCTGGCACCCAGACCACTTTATTAACCCCTTAAGGACACATGACATGTCTGACATGTCATGATTCCCTTTAATTCCAGAAGTTTGGTCCTTAAGGGGTTAAGCTGAAGTGGTCTGGGTGCCTATAGTGGTCCTTTAAGATAAAAGCAAAGTACTATTACAGAAGTAATAGAGTGGATCGGATATTAACGAATCAATTGGGAAAAAAAAAAGATCAAACAATAGAATTGATAAAATAAGGCAGGGTAATGAGGTGTACCTCTCTCCGGGGGAAATAGGGAGGCTTTCAACAGGTTTTATAAAAAACTATATGATTTGCCAGAGATCAATAGAGGAACAAAAAACAATAATTATGTCTCAAAGCTAAACCTCCTAAAGATTCCTATAGAACAACTCGACATAATTAATAAAGAAATTACTAAAGAAGAGGTTGAAAAAGGTATAGACAATTTAGTCTGTTTTAAAACTCCGGGTCCGGACGGATTTAGAAACGGTTTCTATAAAGTAATGAAAAATATAATATCAGAGAATTTACCTAAGATCTTTAATAATGCGGTTAAGGAGGTAAGTTTCCCCCAAGAAATGCTAAAAGCCAATGTACTACCTATTTTAAAGATAGGAAAAGAGCCTTTGGATGTGAAAAATTACCGTCCCATCTCACTTATTAATGTTGATGTGAAATTATATGCCTCTATTATCGCAGCCAGAATTAAAAAGGTTTTAACAGATCTAATACACTCTGACCAAATTGGTTTTGTACCAGGAAGATTGGCTAGTAACAATGTAAGAAGGCTGATTGACTTTATTGACTTGGCGGACGAGGGAAAGAGGCCAATCCTGATCCTGTCGTTAGATGCCGAAAAGGCCTTCGACAGGGTCAGTTGGGGCTTTATGAAAAAGATCCTTGAAACATTTGGTCTATAGGCCCTGACATATGTGCTTCTTGTTTGAACTGAAAAACAGGACGAGACAGGGTTGTCCCCTGTCTCCTATCCTATTTATTCTAACTATTGAAGCTTTAGCATCTAAGATAAGGAATATGACACAAGTTGAGGGAGTAAAAATCATCCGGGGAGATGTACAAATTTCGTTATATGCGGATGATATACTTCTATATATTTTCAATCCTACATCTAATCTATCTTAAGTCTTAAAAATCTTGGATGAGTATAGTAACATCTCTAATTATAAGTTGAACAAGTCAAAATCTATAGCACTATACAAAAATATAGTAACATATGAAATAATTTTTTTTCACCCTAAAGTCTTCACATATTTGGGGGTCAAAATATGTGGTGAATAGACAGATTGATGGAAAACTTGCTATGATTAAAAGATCTTTTGCTAATTTTATCTGGAGAGGGGAAAAACCAAGGATCAAACAGTCGTTATTGTCTAATGGAATTAAGAAAGGTGGCATGAGTTTTCTTGATATTGAAGCTTATTACCAAGCTGAGTTAGTTTTTCATATAGCCCTATTAAATAAAGAACAAATAAAAACAGAAACATGGTTTAAAATAGAAAATTTTTAACACTGAAGACCTCTCTATCTTGATCTAGAGCTCCAAGGAAGGGAACTATTCTTCATCCTTTATATTAAATTAGCTTATACCAACTTATAAATCAGCTTATTCTCCTGTCCGCTGTTCGCACCCGTACGGCCAACTTACGCTTGCAGGACTTCTCCCGGGGGGCTCCCTTCCTATGGAATAGCCTGCCTACAACCATCAGATTCTCCCTTAGTTCAATCATTTAAGAAGTGCCTTAAAACCTCTCTCTTTAGGAAAGCTTATGGCCTTCCAGAGTAACCTCTACCTTACATGCCTGTCTCTTGCACTCTCCTAAAGGGCAGTACTCTACTTTCTCCTCCAAATCTAGCAGGTGACAATTTTAAAAAGAAAAGAGATGAAAGCAATAAATCACACATTTATATAAATATTCCAAAGACAAAACAAACTATAGTAGAAAATCCTTTGCCAACAGGTGAAGTGCGAGTGTTAACAGTCAAGGTGACATAATAGTCTGTTTGGGAGTAAATGTCTGTCTCCTCCATCAATAGTGTCTGATAATTATAGAAAATAGAGCATCTCATATTTGATTCAATGCAGATGTCTGCTTCAAGAGAGTCCACAGCAGAAAAAACACCCTGTGATAGAATGGCTTGATCTTACTGCACTGCCATCAGGCATTAAATTGATACTGTCTCTCACAATTTGTATTGTACAGACTTCTAAATGTATAGTTTTGATAAATTGTGGTTTGTTGGAGTAGAATGTCTTAGCACAAGTTTTTTAGACTTGCAGTTCAGTTATCAGACATCTTATGATGACAAATACAACTATGTTGTTGGGCATTGCTGGCTTTAAGAAAGGGACATAACGGGAGCTATACGTAAACAGAAAGAAGGCATTATTTTAAAATGGGGAAGTGAAATTCTCAGTCAGTTTAGTCTCTGTCGAACATGTGCTGATCATACCGATAAGAAGTTGTGCTCTCCATTGTCTGTTTTCAGGGAAACTCTCCATTGGGTGCCTCTCCTGTTTGAAATCAGCCTAAGGAAAAGTGATGCCTGCAAGGGGAAGTAGGGAAGAGGGACAGGCTCTGAGAGCAGCACCAGCAGCATTGCTAGAGCAGGGAAACAGTCAGAATGATTTATTGCAGCAGCTTTGGACAGGCAACTTCAGAATGGAGAAAGAACAGATTAGTTCTATTTACACAAAGCCAAAAAAAAGTGTTGGGGACTTTTAACCTGTTATGAGAAGCTAGTCTGTGTTTCTAAACATGGATATACAGGAGAGGTGTGTCTTACAGCAAGTGTAACACCCATAGAAAACATGACTGATGCGCTCAGCAGATGACATAAGTAATGGATATAAATTAAAACACGAGCTTTTAATAGTATTAAGGGAAGAAACCCTTAAAGGACCACTATAGTGCCAGGAAAACATACTCGTCCCACTCCTGCCGGGTTGGATGGCAAGGAAAGGGGTTAAACTTACCTTTTTTCCAGCGCCGGGCGGGGAGCTCTCCTCCTCCTCTCCGCGTCCGATCCTCCTCTTCGGCTGAATGCACATGCGCGGCAGGAGCTGTGCGCGCATTCAGCCTGTCTCATAGGAAAGCATTCATAATGCTTTCCTATGGAAGCTGGCGTCTTCTCACAGTGAGAAGCACGCAAACGCCTCTAGCGGCTGTCAATGAGACTGCCACTAGAGGCTTTAGAGGCTGGATTAACCCATTTATAAACATAGCAGTTTCTCTGAAACTGCTATGTTTATAAAAAAAAGGGTTAATCCTAGAGGGACCTGGCACCCAGACCACTTCATTAAGATGAAGTTGTCTGGGTGCCTAGAGTGGTCCTTTAATTGTATAACATGAGTTATGCCAGATGATTAGAAAACTGCAACCCTCACTTTAAGCTGCAGAATCCTACTAAATATTGGGACTAAAGTTGGGCATGCAAAAAATAGAAAATACACTAAAACAAAACAATGCAAATTAAATACATTATTACACTCCTGATTAGAGAACTAAAAGAAAAAACAAATAAACCCTACAAATATACAATAACATGCAGTATATCTGAAAAAGAGGGTTATTACACACTCTGAATCACACTCTGTCAGTGCACTCAAGTTTGCTTGAGCCTACATAAACTGACTTAAGCATAGAGATTCGAGTAAAGTTAATGTAGCATAACGGGTATACAGTGAATCTTCCTCCATGATCCTCCAACGAAAGGGAGAGACAACCAATCACAATGAAATATTTCACATTTATTCAAAAAAAGCACATATATCTTACATATAAGTTGATACACTGATGTTCCCAAAGTCTCCAACAGCATATAATTAAATAAAACCAATCACACAACACATTGCAACAAGTCTCTGCTTCTTCAGTTAAGTACTCAAAACATTCCGAAAGTCCATATATAATCTAGTCAATTAGCCCTCCCCATGGACGTTGATTGCTATACTTTTGTGACTGTCGCTTCCTCTAATGCCTTCCCATCCAGTATGTCCTATGTCTCATTACTTCTGGAAGGCATTTTCCCACCATATTTAATCTTCCGTTGAGGTCTATGATGCCATTTTGAAAGTCAATGATGTTACGTACACGTTATTTACTAAAGTGAGAATTTAAAGAGAATTGTGTAGGCCACAGTAGACTAAATGACAGGATAACTATTCAGACATTAAATCTGAAGATCACTTTGAATTCTCACTTTAGTGAATAATGCTTTTAGAGTCCATCGTTACCTTAAAGGTTCATGAAAAAGTACAGATAGCCACCCTAGAGGAACTAAAAATACATAATAAAATACATATATACATACACAACCCCAAATAAAACTATCCCAAAAGTGGAAGATGTAAATTTATTTAACAAATTATTTATTTTAAAGTCAATATTTAAACCCATTTGAGAGAGGGGTTCATATTAAGCATCTGTCTCATTTCTCCTTTACTTAATTCTTTCTGATTGTAACGGACCGTTTTGCACACAAGGGGTAAAAACCGTTTAGGCGATCGGCCCCCTTTCCAGAGATACAGGCACAGCTACTGCAGAACACCAAACTCCCGAACTGGATTCAAAATAGCACTCCAACTCCCGAACTGGAACCTCCCAAATAGCTGCTAGCAGACGAACAGGAAAAGCAGACAATCAGCTTACACTCCTGGCAATCAGTCTCTAACAGCATACAGTGAATCCCCCCAAGAACGAGACAAGGCTCCGTGTTGAGGGTCAAGCAGTGGTCTGTTTAATGAGGGCTACCTGCCCAGTATTTATGCAGGTCTCCCACCTGGTGGACACTCCCCTAGGGGACCAAATGGGAGACTGTGACAAGGGACAGACAAGTAGACAAATAGGACACACAGTCACAGTATATTCCCACAATGCATCCTGGCTTCCTCCCCTCTGCCCTGGGAGATAATTGAGAAGTAACTCAATTATCTCCCAAGACAAAGGCAAAACTCCATTACACATGTGGGGACACAAAACCAGTATTATAATTTAAAATACATAAAGTAACATTTATTACATAAAACACAGACATGTAACATATCCCCAGATAGCTCAGGTCTGAGCGCACATTATTAAGTGAATGGCGCTCAGACCACACGAATACAGTTTAATCGCCATGGAGCCAAAGTCTTTACAGTCAGTTTCATACGAATGGGCTCCATGGGATTCCTATCTGGGTATAACACATTCAACCAAATTATCAATTCTAGGCAGAAAAGCACCAATGAAGCTTTTCTGCAGGTAAAAAGATGTCTTTAACGGGGGGGCCATAGTCCAAAGGCAGCAGGCTTAGCAACCAGGTTTCTCCCATTGGGGTATACACATTCAAAACAAATCTATCCAACCAGGCAGAAAAGCACGAATGAAGCTTTCTGCAGGTAAAAAAGATGTCTTTAACAGGGGGCCATAGTCCAAAGGCAGCAGGCTTAGCAACCAGGCTTCTCCAATGCAATGTGGCGAGATTGGTCTCGTCACATCTCTCCCCTTTTCCAAACAGACTAACAGGGTATCTGACCTCCTGTCGGTCAGTGCCCTTGTTAATCCAGCAGCCCACCCACAATAAATAGTTACTGCACCTGGGTAGAGGAGAAGCTTGACAATGCCCAGGTGCCTCACCACGGCTGTGCTGGGTACGGGTATGCTGACTTGGTGGGGTGCTGCGTGGGCAGAGACCAGCGTCACTCTGCCCTGTTGCCAGCGCTACTGGGAGGGTAGCCTGGTTGAAGCCTGGTTGTTAGAGGGGAAGACCGACTGTCTCCCCTTTAGATACACAGTCCTGCTGCTGGAGACCGACTGTTTCCCCTTTGGTTACACAGCTCTGCTGCTGGAGACCGACTGTCTCCCCTTTGGTTACACAGCTCTGCTGCTGGAGGGGGAGACCGACTGTCTCCTCTTTGGATACTCTAAGCTGTCGCTGGGGAGAGGGGGTAACAGGCTCCTCTCCCAATAGAACACTCTGCCGCTGGGGAAAGGAGACTGGGCTCTCTATTCCCTGCACATTACTGATCTGCTGCTGGGGAGAGGTGGTAGCAAGCTCCTCTCCCATACATACTTCCGGCCTCCGTGGAGGGAGACCGACTACCTCTCCTCCCAATACAGAGTCCTGCTGCTGGGGAAAGGAGACTGGGCTCTCTATTCCCTGCTGGATACTCTGCCGCTGGGGACTAGAGACTGGGCTCCCAATTCCCAACAAATAACACTGCCGCTGGGGAATGGAGACTGGGCTCCCAATTCCCGGCACATCACACTGCCGCTGGGGAATGGAGACTGGGCCCCCAATTCCCGGCACATCACACTGCCGCTGGGGAATGGAGACTGGGCTCCCAATTCCCAAAAAATCACGCTGCTGCTGGAGGGCAGGAACAACTACCTCTGCCCCCTGTAACTCAGCCTGCCGCTGGGGAGGGAGGACGCTACTCTCCTCTCCCTGCACTTCACACTGCCTTCCCGGCATATCACTCTGCTGCTGGAGGGCAGGAACAACTACCTCTGCCCCCTGTAACTCAGCCTGCCGCTGGGGAGGGAGGACGCTGCTTTCCTCTCCCTGCACTTTACACTGCCTTCCCGGCATATCACTCTGCTGCTGGAGGGCAGGAACAACTACCTCTGCCCCCTGTAACTCAGCCTGCCGCTGGGGAGGGAGGACGTTGCTCTCCTCTCCCTGCACTTTACACTGCCACTGGGGAATGGAGACTGGGCTCCCAATTCCCGGCATATCACACTGCCGCTGGGGAGTGGAGACTGGGCTCCCAATTCCCTGCTGTATCTGCCGCTGGAGTTTCTCCCAACGTGGCAACTGACCTTCTCTTTCTGCCCGTTGTTGCAGCCTCTCGAACACTAGGTTCCTCACGAACCGCACCGATCTCTCCAGTGGGTTGGATCCGAAGAAGCTTAGGTGAAACCACACCATCCGGTCATACTCTCTCATAGAGTAGCTGTACTCCACTGCTGGTTCCATCCTGGTGCTGTCAGGGTCGCTGTACTAGGACATGCGTTACCCTTAACTTGTAAATCCAAAGAAATGGTGTCTCCTGTAGCTGTCCTTCTGTGGGAACGATCCCGCCGCTTGCCACCAATTGTAACGGACCGTTTTGCACACAAGGGGTAAAAACCGTTTAGGCGATCGTCCCCCTTTCCAGAGATGCAGGCACAGCTACTGTAGAACACCAAACTCCCGAACCGCCAATAAGGGAATGCTCCAAACTCCCGAATGGCATCCAATATAGCACTCCAAACACACAAACTGGAACCATACAAATCGCTGCTAGCAGACGAATAGGAAAAGCACCCAAGCGGCTTACACTCCTAGCAATCAGTCTCTATCAGCATTCAGTAAATTCCCCCAAAGACGAGACAAGGCTCCGTGTTGTGGGTCAAGCAGTGGTCTGTTTAATGAGGGCTACCTGCCCAGTATTTATGCAGGTCTCCCACCTGGTGGACACTCCCCTAGGGGACCAAATAGGAGACTGTGACAAGGGACAGACAAGTAGACAAATAGGACACACAGTCACAATATATTCCCACAATGCATCCTGGCTTCCTCCCCTCTGCCCTGGGAGATAATTGAGAAGTAACTCAATTATCTCCCAAGACAAAGGCAAAACTCCATTACACATGTGGGGATACAAAACCAGTATTATACTTTAAAATACATAAAGTAACATTTATTACATAAAACACAGACATGTAACACATCCCCAGATAGCTCAGGTCTGAGCGCACATTATTAAGCGAATGGCGCTCAGACCACACGAATACAGTTTAATCGCCATGGAGCCAAAGTCTTTACAGTCAGTTTCATACGAATGGGCTCCATGGGATTCCTATCTGGGGTATAACACATTCAAACAAATCTACCGAACCCCAGGCAGAAAAGCACGAATGAAGTTTTTCTGCAGGTAAAAAAAGATGTCTTTTAACAGGGGGCCATAGTCCAAAGGCAGCAGGCGAGCAACCAGGCTTCTCCAATGCAATGTGGCGAGATTGGTCTCGTCACACTGATGGTCAACACTTCTCCAATATCCGTCCACCTGCGGAATACCTAAATTCAAAATGCAGAAATCACAGCTAATGTTGTTTAGGATAACAACTATAAAATGCATAAAATATAGGTTAGTGCCTGTAGAATCCCGTCAATAATTCTTAATAATTCAGTTTATGACCCATTTAGCATTTAGTACTTACTACCTTTGATGCCACAGATATGATGAGAATTTAATGAGGTGATATATCACAAACTGTGCATCACTCTCAGAGCTGAATATATAAATTATATTAAACTCTTCCAGGGTAATGTTTAACCCCTTAAGGACCAAACTTCTGGAATAAAAGGGAATCATGACATGTCACACATGTTATGTGTCCTTAAGAGGTTAAATGATTATGGACGTATGTGTACTATATTGCACAGTAACAGCATCATGCAGTTACTGAAGATTCCATGACCACACTTTTACCATATAATGATAATCCACCTCATTCCAGGTAGCCATCAAAGTATTTAGATTTGGAGATAGTTTTGTAGGCCATTGAAGTACACCAAAGGTACAGTCCGTTCATGGAGCCATCTTTACAGGAAGCTGTCTCCTTTTTTAAATTTACACCACTGTTTAAAACACAAAGCATCACCTATCATGTCTGTTTACCTTTTTTTCTGTGGCTTCAAAGGATAGTGTCAAATGCATACATTGAGGAGATTGCTGTACTCAGAAGATGTAGCTGAACACAATATGAGGTTTTATATTTGTATCGTTATATTTTTGTAATTAAATAAAAAATCTTGGCAGTTTGGCAGTTAAATATCTATGAAAAAAGTGCAAAAAAGTCTTATGTAAATAACCTACGATGTATAGTTCATATAAATATATACTTTTGTGAGGCAGTTCTGTTTATTGTGATGTTTATTAAACTGAGAAGACAAACATACTAAATTGTAAAATTGTTATACATTAAAATTTATTTTATTCCAGGGTGGGGGAAGAGCCAAATGCCTTCCTGGCCAATCAGCATCTCCTCATAGATATGCATTGAATCAACGCATCTCTAGAGGAAATAATTAGCGTCTCCATGCAGAGCGTGGATATGCTGAACCTCAGTGCTGTACACTGTGCAGCACTGACCCAGGAAGCACATTTAGTGGCCATCTGAGGAGTGGCCACTGGAGGTGTCCCTAGGCTGTAATGTAACATTGTTTACATTAAAAAGTCTGCAGGAACTGACTATAATCACATTAAGCTGTAGTTTTTCTGGATACTATAGTGTCCCTTTAATTATTTTTCTTTAAGGGACACTATAGTCACCTGAACAACTTTAGCTTAATGAAGTAGTTTTGGTGTATAGAACATGCCCCTGCAGCCTCACTGCTCAATCCTCTGCCATTTAGGAGTTAAATCCCTTTGTTTATGAACCCTAGTCACACCTCCCTGCATGTGACTATTTAGGCTCTTTATTGCAAGTTCTGTTTAATTAAGATTTTCTTATGCCCTGCTATGTTAATAGCTTGCTAGACCCTGCAAGAGCCTCCTGTATGTGATTAAGGTTCAATTTAGAGATTGAGATACAATTATTTAAGGTAAATTACATCTGTTTGAAAGTGAAACCAGTTTTTTTTTCATGCAGGCTCTGTCAATCATAGCCAGGGGAGGTGTGGCTAGGGCTGCATAAACAGAAACAAAGTGATTTAACTCCTAAATGACAGTGAATTGAGCAGTGAAATTGCAGGAGAATGATCTATACACTAAAACTGCTTTATTTAGCTAAAGTAATTTAGGTGACTATAGTGTTCCTTTAAACTAGATTAATGATGCCAAACCTGTGAACAATTGGTTTGTTTGTTGCATTTGTTTGCATTTTTTGTATTCTATTATAATAACTGAGAAGTAATATATATAAATGTGACATCAAATTAAAGCCTTTTGTATACTTTAAAACAGTATATAAATTATGAAAATTGCGGTTGAACACACACAAATATAGCACAAATTCCAAAATTATTGTGCCTTTGAGCACAAAACAAGCAAATTGAAGCTGTGTTAGTAAGGGGTTAATGATGGTTCTATAACATTGCAGATATTTTTTTAGTGCCCCATTACATATTCTCATAATAATGAAGGTTGCTTTGTAAAAGTCATAATTTTTATGTTAACATTTTTAAATGTTTCTCTTACTGAAGTTCTATATTAACAGAGGTTACTTGACTATTGTTAAAGCACAGCTCCCAGAATTCTCCGGCAGTATAAAGTATCCTAGAACTTTTGGATCAGTGACAGTCACAGGCTTTTATCCTGCCCTAATATGTTTAATATACAGTATATGATCACATGGGGGCTACATTGCAAGGTTGCTGTTGCCATTTAAGGTAGCATTCCTGCCAAGTGTTAAAAATAACAATGATTAATCTCAAATATGTTGTACTTTGCTAAATTTCCATGCAGGAAAGAGAAAACTGAAACAAAAGATGGCCTTTTTTTTTTTGTTCTCATAAATTACCAACAAAAAAACGGCTGTAGTTTTTCTGTACGTGGAATTATCTTGTCTATAAAATGAACAATAGCGCATAAATCCCATCATTAATCTTTCCACCTGCAGATTATTGATGAAGGAAATTACCACAGAAACCCTAAAGCACTTTTGTATGAGCGCAATATGTCGAATTTCTATAATGGACTTAAGCATCATGAACACATTTGTCCTCTTTAATAACAATTCATCTACCATCAGCTATCCATTACAATTTGTCAGGGGTTATAAAACAAAGATGTGACATAAAATAAAGCTTTGTAATTGTTAAACTAAATGAAGTTGACTATATGAAGTAAGAGAAGCCAAACAGTATCATACATATAAAACATAGAGTTTCAATGCCACACTGCAGAATAAGTTGAAATGATCATGCACAAAATATAAATGTATTCATTATTCTCTAATGAGAAAACTAAGAATCTAAGAATGTGTCCATGTTAGCTTAGTTAAGGGAATGTAAAGCAGTGGTAAAGAAGTTTCTCTTTAGTGCGCCCACTAAACCATAAGCCCCCTGTTTCATACCTCCCAAGTGTATTTACCTGAACAAAATTATAAATGCAACACTGGTTGTCCTCATCGGGGTCTCGACCTGACTGCAGTTTGTCGTCGTAACCGACTTGAGTGAGCAAATGCTCACATTCGATGGCGTCTGGCACTTTGGAGAGATGTTCTATTCACGGATGAATCCAGGTTTTCACTGTACAGTGCAGATGGCAGACAGCATGTATGGCGTCGTGTGGGTGAGCGATTTGCTGATGTCAATGTTGTGGATTGAGTGGCCCATGGTGGCTGTGGGGTTATGGTATGGGCAGGCATATGTTATGGAAAATGAACACAGGTGCATTTTATTGATGGCATTTTGAATGCACAGAGATACCATGATGAGATCCTGAGGCCTATAGTTGTGCCATTCATCCACGACCATTACCTCATGCTGCAGCATGATAATGAACAGCCCCATGTTGCAAGGATCTGTACACAATTCCTGGAAGCTGAAAACATCCCAGTTCTTGCATGGCCATCATACTCACCGGACATGTCACCCATTGAGCATGGTTGGGATGCTCTGGATGGGCGTATATGACAGCGTGTTCCAGGTCCTGTCAAATTTTTATATATATATATATATATATATATATATACACTTCATTTAACAAATAATCTATTTTTCAAGCTTGATAAAAGACCATCATGTTAAAATATAGTGTTGAGGTTACAGTTCTCCTTTAAGTGCACAAAATTCAAGAGTTATTTTCTTTGCCTATAGCCTTGAATTGCCCCACAAAAGCCAGCACTCCAGCCAAGCACTACTTGCTCTTGAGTGTTAATTTTAAAACACTGGTTTTATAAGAAGATAATGAAGATAATGATAATGAAAACTGACTATCTTTGTAAATGCCTGAAATAGATCCCATGTTTATTTTTTTGTTATTTAAATTTGTGAATTACATGTCTAGATTTGTGTGCTGTGGTGTGATAAAGATGAGCAGGGGGATGTAGGGAGATGCACCACGTGGGGAACTAGAGGTGATACAGTGTGGGAAAAATCAACAGGGGATGTAGGGAGATGTATGGGAGGATGCACAAAAGGAATGTTGGAAAGAAGCTCAAGAAACATAGGGAGATGCGTATGGGGGATGTGAGGAATTATACATCAATGATGTGATATATTTATGTCAAGAAGTGGGAAGATGCACTGGAGGATGTTGGTAAATGCACATTGGAATGTTGGAGAGACTACAGGGGGATGTGAAAAGTTTCATATTGGTTGATGCCCAGGAGATTAACATGGATGGGTGTGGGGAAAACCCACTGGACATGTGTTGAACATGTAGGTGGTATACAATGTAAGGAAGGTGTACAAGAAATTATAGGGAAATTTACATTGGGTATGTGTGCAGAGATGCACTGGGAGATGTGGGGAAAAGCACTCATAGTGATGAAAGTTAGTCCACCACGGCAATGTGCTGAGGTGCATTCATGGAGGCAAATAAGCTTGTTGACATCATTTTCCAAAATTTAGATTTTCCCAAGAATAACTGTGTTTGAACAGAAAGTGAGTCTCCATTGTGCAGCACCATTAGGTAATAACTCTTCTAATTTTCGACTTCACCCGTGCTTGCATTCCACTTGAATTCATGCTCTCTATCTGACATTATTCAAACTTATTCTTCTGCGACTGTTGAATTCAAGATCTTATTAATGAAGCTGTTTGTTATTGCATCTGCAACGGATACCTGACTTCTCAGCCCTGCATGAACAAATGTGAGGCTCCAACATATAGCATGAGATTCATGTCCATAATTGGACATTCCTTGGTTTGCCTCTGAGACTTTGGAATTCACTCCTGCATGCCAGATCGCTGGGGATAGAAACTTAAACAAATCATTTTATTATCTCTCAAGATATAATTTTCATATAAGTACAGAGAATATTTTAATATTCCAATGTAAACCCTGACCTGCTAGTAACAAGGCATGGAGAAAAATAAACTTATATTGCAGCAAAACTGACGAATATTAAGGATGTGAAGGAATGTACCATGATCATTTTATTATTAGTATTTTTTTTAAAAAGCTCAGTGTGATGGGAGTACTAAGGGAAACAAAGTTGTATTCCTAGCACAATAGTGCCCTATCATGCCACCCCCCTCCCCCCCATACGCTACAGTCTAACTGCAATAAGCAGATCCTATGTACCCATGTTAATAAGGCTAGCTACAAAATAATTGACATATACACTATGAAAAGACTGTACAAATACTTTCTGTCATATCACATTGTAATGGTATTGTGCTACATGGCCTGTACTCTAGCCTGAGGTATATTAAGTGTTACTACGCAAATGTCTTAGCATTACTACTCGAATCTACAAGTTATGTTATGAGCTTAGACAGGATCTCATAACGAGCTGTTATATATGTTGATTAGCTTGTGGAATGCTGTTGGGGCACCTCAAGCCTGCTTGTACACTTATGCACTGCAAAGATAGAAAATAAAATTAAAAAAAATATTAAAGATCATATCTTTATGATAGATTCTGTGACTACCTTCTATGTCATTTAATAAAGATCATATCAATGTTAAGATATCATGTTATCCAGACATCCTTATTGCTTGTAAAACACCTACACACCTTTTATGACTGCAAAATCTTGTTACCCACAAAACTGACAGAGAGAATCAGTTAGAGTTGCAGAGTGAATCAGTTGCAGGAAATTGCAGGAGTGTACAATATTAGAACATGAGCATAACAAGCATCCTCAGACTAAACACAGCCTAAGTCATATCTAAACAGAGTAATTTGACATATAGACTACAATGCAGACAATATTGACAGTTGTTTTACTTAACTGCAGTAACTTTTATTAAAATTATCTTGGTGGGATGTGCAGCAGAGATGGGTAGAAACACACTTACCTCTGCTGCGCTTCCAGTTTAATGGAGTGACTTTATATTCCCATGATAATTTCGTTGTATTATAGGTGTAAAAGTAGAAGTTCTCTGTATTGTTGCATTTATGTGCAACGGTTCTGGTTTCCATCCAACGTTCAATATTGCAAAGTTTGAGAAAACAGGTGCAGGTCATATGTTATGCGGCAAGCAGTTAAGAATCAAAGCATTATTCTCGAGTACTTGAACCAATATCATAGGTTCATGCAAAGAAATGTGTTACATGAATCATATTTAACATTAATCATATATTAGAGTTACTCATTAAAGATTGGAAGCTCATGCGAGCAGGGTCCTCGTCAACCTATTGTTCCTGTAACATTTTGTAATTGTCTCAGTTATTGTTACTATTCCCCCTTTTATAATATTGTAAAGCACTATGGAATAAGCGGATTCTATATAAATGCCAATAATA
This sequence comes from Pelobates cultripes, assembly GCA_933207985.1. Lineage (NCBI taxonomy): Eukaryota > Metazoa > Chordata > Amphibia > Anura > Pelobatidae > Pelobates > Pelobates cultripes. Next base: position 47,805,490 of record OW240919.1, read on the forward strand.
ATAGTATTAATCAACGCTCATAGGATCTCTGTCTGGAATGTCCCGCTGCCACAGTATGAGTAGGCTGAGAAACCTTACAGTGTAGCATTATTATCCATAAAGGGTTAGTCTAAGTCACTTGAAGTGGTCATGGTGCCTTGAGTCTGTATGGAGTCTATAGAGAGTTTAAGCCCTTTGCTGCTGAGTTGCAACTCCACCTTTGTCAGCATTACTGGGGCATCATGATCCAGGAGTGGTTGGCTAGTGGGATGTTGTCCACCCAGCATCATAGAAGACCAGCAGTGACACAGGTAAGAGGGCAAACTATTGAAAAAAATTTGCTCCATTAGCAGGGAATGATGCCAGGGTACTCCTCACATCACTACAGCAGGCTGTAATGATTAGAATGCTTGGAGTGACTCCATTTTAATACTATACATTGCAGCAATTGCTATATTTCAGAATTTCACTATGTGCCCTTTTTTTAAATAAATCTGGCATCAAACCAGCTTCCTACTCAATGTCCACATGTCTCCTTAGCAACAAATGATCTAAGTGACAATAAACATATGGCGTGTTCAATAACAATCAAGGTTAAGAGTAGGAGTGAAGAAAAAATAGTCTACACATCCAGACTAAAATTAATTTCAGGAACTAGCACAATTCAAATGCAAACACTAAAATGTGCGTAACAAAATGAAAAGCGACACCAGAAGGATCTGAAAGAGTGATAGAAGTATTTTACCTGAAAATAAAGTAGCAAATAATTTGAGAGTGAAAAAAGAAATGCATTTGTGTTTTCAAATTATTCTTCATACCACTGCATGAAAGTGGACTTTACCTGACACCAAAAACAACATTTTCATTTAAGAGTAAATGATACTTCCCCACTTTTGTCAACCATATAGCTAACTGAAAGTAATTTCTTTAGATAAGCTAATTGATTATTTTTCCTAGATTTGCGTGTCTCTTCTGTTTAAACATTCTTGGAGACCTGGGTGTCTCACCACTCTTTACCTATGGATTGAAAATGTTCTTAATAAAAAAAGAAATTTACAAAAGGTTATTTTTCCATTTTCATTTCTTAATACGTCTTTCTTTCTTAAAATTACAGTAAGTATTGTATAAATCTTCCTTATTCTGGTCTAATCATGGCAGCATCACTTATGGTTAATACCCAAGCTAAAGTTTTAAATGAAATGTGAGGATAAAACAGATAGGACATAATAAATACCCACCAATACAGCTGAATAACAAAATTTAGTAAACAAAAGACACAGAAGACAAAACACATCTGCCAAATGAGGTGGAAGGAAATGCAACATCCAGTTTATAATGTTTGATGAACGTCATAGGAGATGACCAAGTTGCTACCCTGCAGATGTCATCAGATGGAAGACCCTGCCCAGTTAGCCCAAGATGCAGCTAGAGCTCTTGGAGAATGTGTTCTTATCTTGTCTGGAGGAGATACCTTTAGTCAGTATGATTTTTTGGATGCAGAAGCCACTTTACCTTTTCTTGATCCCAAAGGGAGGACAAATAGTTGATCTGTCTTCCTGAAGGACTTGGAAATCATTAGATACTGGATTATACACTATCTTACATCCAAATGATGTTGTTTTATTTCCTGTTCTGATGTAGGATTAGGAAAGAAGGAAGGCAGGACTACTTTATTCAGGTGAAAATTTGATATGACCTTAGGTAACAATTCCTGTTTTAGGTCTCAAGCACACCCTGTCGTGATATATATGAGTACATGATTCATCAGAAGATAAGGCTTTAATTTCAGACAGACATTCTTCTTGCGGAAGTTATAGAAATCAAGAATAATGTCTTATATGCGAGGAGTATAGAGTTTAACTCTTTCAGTGGAGCAAAAGGATTTCCTGTTAGTGCGTTTACTACTAAGGGGAGATACCATGGAGGAGTGCAATTTTTAGTTGAAGGTCTAATCCATAATCCATGCAGCTTTTAAGAACCTCGCAATCAGTGGTTCTGAAATGTTACACAGTGCCAACAAGACTGAAAACGGCTTCTTTAATGTGCTAAGTCTAATTTCACGGTCCAATCCTTCATGAAATCCAATACCTCAGAATGCGATGGATGGAGGAAATCCATGTTCTTATTTGATGCCCAGTTTTTGAAATAATTCCAAACTTTGTGATAACACTCAGAGATAGAACTTTTTCTAGACTTTAAAAGGATATTTATCATGGCCTCTGAAAGGCCTAATTGTTGGAGTCTCTCCTTTTCAAAAGCCAGTGAAGGAGCTTCAGACAAGGAATCAAAGACATGAAGAAGAAAAAGTTAAGACTACCCTGGGTATTTGCATGCTAAACCTCAGACAGTTTTTGTTCTATCCTGTAAAACAAGAGGCAGTGGTAGATATTTAATTCACAAATACCTCTATCTGTCCTCAGAGGTGTCTCTTGTCTCTCTGGAGACCCTAGACCCACAGGGTTTCGGTCAACACCAGGTATCCTTTGGCCCTTATGTTGCCCTCTGCCCACCTAAAACAATGACCAGGCTTCTAATACCCCACATGTCTACTGTTGTCCCAACTAGGTAGCAATTCACCATTTAAGGCTGCCTCTCATTGCATTAACTCTGAAAACTCTAGAACTACTTACTGACTTTCACAGTTCCTTTGATCTTCCACTGGCCATGCTCACCTAACATCTTAAAGTACCCCTTAGATATGAACAGCCTACTAAGCTCACCTTTCTCTTCCCCCAAGGCACCAGTGTTGCTTGCCTGGCTTTTCTTAAAACACCAAAGGCTCTCTCTCCCCTTTAATGTCTGTTCTTATCAAGGGCCATCTTGTTTCTAAGGATCCCTTAGAGATTTATATCACTGCCTAGGACCCTTATTGTTCCTTCTTACTTTTTCGCCAGATATTCTTTCATTCAAAGGCACTCTGTTGCCCTCACCCCAAAGGCTCCTTATTGAACCCAAAGGTCCTGCTGGACTTCCATCTTATTCTTAAAGGGACACTGTATAGCCTTCTGCACTCCAGATGATGTGGACTACATCTCCTATAATGTTCTAACAGCCATAATGCTGGAAAAGCATCAATGGATAGTTAACGACATCTGGAGTGTCTAAGGGTGCCTACCCCTGGCCTTTAGTGTCCCTTTAAGTGGGATATATTGACAATCCCTGTGCTTTTCCATACAGGACATTCTCAGTACTGTGCATTTTGTGCCAAAACACCTGAAATTGGAAACAGAAACATTGGATTTTTTTTTATCCAATCTGGATATTTTGGCTTTAAATTTGCAACCCTTTGCATGTTATCCACATTTCCCAATTCGTGGAATAAACCCCCATCTTAACATTAACAAAAAAGAATGCTTCTCACCGATGTACAATTCTCCCTATATAATTTATACATTTACAATAATACGTCCCACATCTAAAGAGTGAGACATTTTGTTATGTTTTTTTTTATTTTATTTTAAAATATAAATTATACTACACAGATTTTTTTTTTCATTTCAGGTTTTGTCTTTGCACATGAAATAATAAAAGGTGGGGGAGGAGGGGGGGGACACAGCAGACATAAACATGACAGTGTCTGTCTATTCTCCAGGAGTTTACTTTTCCAGTCTTTCATAGTTTTTTTTATTTTATTTATTTTAATTGAGCAATGAATGTGTCTAGCAGTCTATGTGTGCAATTGCAAAGAACATTTCTCTCGCTTCTCCTCACTTCAACCATCTGCAGCCACAGACAGACTGACACACACACACACACAGCATTGTCTGTCTCTCCAGGCACTGGCTCGGGCGCTCGTGCGTTTCCGCCGAGTGTCGTCGCTCGGCTCAGCCCAATCTTCGGCAATTTCCGTCCTGTTGGGGAGCGCCATTTTGTTGCTGAGTGGAGACGGTGGCAGTGCTGTTCAGGATCGGTAATTGGAAGCATTGTCCTCACCGGCAATGGACGGGTATGTATCGAGAGCAACGCCCTCACCGGCTTTTTAATACTTACCGTCACAGAGGAGGGGAGCGGGTGGCCGGTCTTTGTTAATGATGTACGTGGACACGGCTGAGGGGAGGGAGGACACACACACCGCCCCGTTATGGCGGGAAATTGAGACATTGGGGGCGAGTGAGGGAGACTAAATATGCCGGGACCTCCGTTAACGTCCCCATTCGCCGCTTAATACATCCTGTCTGTGACGTGAGGGAAAGTGCGGTGTGGGAGCCGGGGGGAGGCTGGAAGAAAAGGCCTCCATTTTGAGGCCGTCCCCTCTATCCTGCTTCCCCCCCTTCCCTTAGGTCCACCTTGTTATAAACCTGTCACTTTGCAGGCTTTCTAGTCTCTGTCAGCTCTCCTGGGGGGCTGTGGTGTATGTTTACTGTGGGGGTGACCACCTATGCTGATATAGTTTGTATCGCAAGAAGGGCCTGTAACCTGCCCCAGGCCTTGCTCTTTATTGCCTTTGTTCTGGAAGAGGCATGTCTACTTCCCTAGTGCTCCACAATGGCCCTGGACTGCAGCTCCTGTCATGCTCAGCCAGCCTTGAGGCATGCCAGTTGTTCTGGAGTACCATAGGACTTGGTGGTTAACACATCACCTGAAGTGCTAGAGATTAGATA